>CM076722.1:10895529-11495529 GCA_038501795.1 Pseudopleuronectes americanus
AATAAATGACTGAATATCCTTGACTGAAAATAAAACTGATCGACTGAGTGATCGTTTCACTGTGGATGCCGTACAAGTAAAACCTCGAACACTCTTTTCACTGAGAGCAAACTGGCGAGGAAAACATTTTAATCATCTTGTGGCGGTGCCAATTTCAGATGAGTGGGCAGACTTGCATGTGTCACAGAGTTTATTTTTCTGATTTATGTATTTTATTAACATACTCTGCTGGCTTTCCCTGTGTCTGTGGGGGCAGATAGAAAAAGCTGAGCAGGTGCAGTGTCTGAAGTTGCACAGAGGTGTTGGCTGTGGGCAGTCTGCAGGACACATGGCAGATGAAAGCAACAAGCTGACGCTGAGGCGCCTGGAGGCTCCGATCCACAAGTTCATTAAAGTGGCTCTGCCCACGGACCTGGAGAGGCTGCAGAAACACCACAATAACATACTGAAGGTGACGGGCGGAAATCTGGTTGGACACATGATCTCACCTCCACACTCGTACGTCCGGTCAACAGATGGACAACTCATACTTTTCTCCTTCATTTCCACAGTTCCAACACAGCCAGCAATGGGACCGCCTTCACCAGGAGCATATCAATGCCAGCAGAACTGTTCAGGTATCACAAAAGACACTGTTTAAAAGCACCAGCGACAGAAAGCAAATGGTGACTGGCCTGTCAATACTTTACACTTAAAAACCATGAAGCTGTATGATATTTTCCAGTTTCCTGATAACAATAAATTTCTCATTCAATCTTCCAGCCTCTCTGTCATCACGGAGGCATTAACTACATTTTTCAAGTCTTACTCCTGCAGACGTGTGAATGTGAGGATTGTTCAGATGATGATGTGATTCACCACCTCTCGAAATTGCATGACCTTGGAACAGCAGAGCATGTTTGTGGCCGAGGTTTTCACCTTTCAAAATTGAAAGTGACGACCAGTAGAGGCAGGAGATGAAGTGCTGTCTTTGTCCAGTCAAATATAAACAGAGTTCCATGTGAGTGAAGGAGATGAGTGTCAGTCGTCTGTTTGACTGTTGAAGCCGACACCTTTCTCAAACAAATGCATGTTGAACTGTGTGAAAACACAATGAGAAAGTGTCTGGGACAGCCACCTGTTATTACCTCACCAGGTCACATGATGAAAAACGTTATGATCTCCATTGAGATCTGGTTAAATTGAGTAAATACATTTTATTAAATCTTTACACTTTGATTTGCTCAGTAAAAGTAATAAGTAAACGTACCATAAAACAGGGAAACATTGAAAATAGGAATAATATAAAAGCAAAACACACAAATAAAAGGGACTAAGGTTTTTTATAAAAAGGCTGCCACTAGGGAGACACCACACCGGATAAGTCATAAAGACTTAATTAAAGTTCTGCATAGAAATTCCATCTTCTGAAAAAAATCAGGACGAGAAAAGAGTCGTTACCAAACCTTGAACACCCCAACTGTGTGTGTGTGTTTGTGTGTGTGTAAGTGCTTGTGTACTTGTTCACATGGTGAGTGTGAAACGCCTTAAGGGATGTTGTTGCCTGGAAGCCACCGTGTCTCTGAAGGTGAACTAAGTCCGAGCAGACACACACCTATCCTCTCACCATTCCCCACAAATCCCAGGGACATACGCAGAGTGCTTTCTCATGTCTGCACAGTGTTAATACAGAGTCGGGGGTAGTCTGCTCTGCTTTCGATGGGTACTGTATATACTGTAAGTGTGTGCCTATGTTCCAGAGATAGACACAGTAAATAGAAGGTGGCTGAGTATGTTCAAGTTTAGACTGCCTTTCTTTCCTTTTTGCTTTTCATCCATTTGTCCTCTGCCGCTCCTTGTACAGAAACAGGCCGCAGTCTCTCTCCTCACCGATGATTGACATGTACTCTCACTAGCCTAGCACCAAGCTAGCCCCCCAGAGGAAGGCACAGGCAGACTGAGTGCCCCCACCTTTGCCTCAGCAGCCACAGCAGACACTGTGAGACAGCGGCGCAGAGTCAATACTGTTGTATCATGAATATCTGCTATTGAGTATGTGGTGGGTTGTCTATCCGTCCGTCCGTCTGTGCGTTCAAGACACTTACGGTCACGGTTAATTTGCCAGCTGACAGGTGCCTGACCCGACCGTCTCGTTGCTAATCAGTGTGTTTTTCAGTCTCATGCACGTGAGGACAAGTGTATGCACGTATGTTTATTCATGCTGCGTAATTAGCCGAATGTGTTATCGGCAGCACGTTGACCCCCTGAGCCCGGGTCGTCCTGCGGCCTGGAGGGCTGATGGCTGGGATGTAATCCTCCTGTCACCCTCAGGGCACGGCAGGATGAGGGGGCTTGCTTTCTCCAGCCTCACATCTGAACCTTATTAAGCCGCCGCCAAAGCACACACAGACACACAAACCAGGCAAAATGACCATGAATGATTCGTTTTAGGTGAATTTAGAAGAAGTAATGCATTTAATTGCTTTCTAGAAGTTTTCAGGTTTCCGTCATTTATGTAGCAGGTAACATCAAGTTAATTCGAGTTGATTTGCTTTATAATCTTATGTCTTTTTATTTGTTTTGTCTACATAATGTATCTCTAACTGTCGCCCTGCAGCAGCTGAGAGCAAACATCAGAGAGATGGAGAAGCTGTGTTCTCGGGTCCGTGTCGAAGACGCTCAGGCTCTGGAGGCGCTCGTGAAGCCAGTCAGGGACAGAGCATCAGCCGCCGCATCCGACTTCTTGCTTCTGCACTCTAACCCCGTGCCCCAGCCGGCACCACCTCCATCACCTGCGTCTGCCAGCGGTTTCCTCCGCGATGAGGATGAGGGCATGGAGTCGATGTCTGGCGGCAGGCAGATACAGCTGCAGCTTCCAGAGATTCCTGCTGATCAGAGTGCGGCTGAGTCGTGGGACAACCTGGAAGAGGTACTGCATGTGTGGAGCTCAATTATAAACAGAAAATAAACCAGGCTTAACATAGGGCTCATTTCTGTTCAAGTGTCCTATAAGCTGTGGCAGAGCAACCATGTGAACAACAGGACCAGGACCCTGAAACTAAATGGATTCAGCCATATTTGTCTGCAGTATTGACTTTGACTGCAGCTGTAAATTTGTGTGATGAGCAACATCATATTGAAATAAATCTAATGTTTTTTCCCTGTCAGGATCTGAAGGAGCTGAGTGGTTTGGTGACAGAGTTCAGTCTACTTGTCCATGTGAGTGTGAACTCTTAACTCTGCCCTACATCTCAACGCTGTATGCATTTCTCCATCTACATGTGTGCACAGCTACGCCTGTGAACAAAAACAATGTGAACGAGTGAGTTTGTCTATAGCGTTTCCAGGAAGTAGTGTGTATTTGACCTTGTGTGCATGTGTTGCCTGGTAAGGCTCCTCCGAGAGAAGGTTACACAGATCCGCCCGGGTCTACCGCTGGGGCCTCGGAGGCCCCTCATCCAAAGCAAGAGGAGAGGCAGGGGAGAAGACAGGGGAGAGAGAGAGTGGGAGGATTTGGGTGGAGACAGCAGGTTGTCCACAGGGAGTGAGGAGAGAAACAAGGGACGCATCGGAGCAGGTGGAGAACAGACGGTCCAGATTATCACTCTATCCTCAGGGATGGAGGGAGAGAAGCAAGGAGGCTGGGTGAAATAGAGAGATTAACAGAGAAAAGAGAGATAGAGAAGATGTACTTATGTTAGAAAAAACAGACAGGCATGGGGAGGTAAGAAAGAGCATAGACATGTTGTTGTGGTGTCTCTAGGGTGAAAGACGCCGTTAGGGGAGTAATATTCCAGCGCTCAGCCACAGTGGAAACACTGAGTGTGTTTGTGTGTGTGGTTGTGTCTGTACATGCGTCATGTGAGTGGATGTTCCGGTGCTTGCCTGCATCCTTGTGTGTTTTTCTTTGAGTCGTCTGGGGCTTTGAATTAACTTAAGGATAATGTCAGCTGTAGATTTTTACCAAAAAGACAAATTAAAGAATTTGAGAGTTTTACTTGTTTTGCTTAGATGGTCGACCGAAGACAGCGGTGGGGTAATCAAAACGTGATCAAACTACAGAAAAAATATTCATTATAATTGTAATTATTTAACTATTGTGATAAAATAATTGTTTTTGTGATTTTTCTTGATCATTTTTGTTATCGTTAATACAGTTTGGTTGCATTTTATGCCTTTTATGAGTAAGAAATAGTGTAGAAATAAGAGGAATTGAGAGGGAGACACGTTGCAATAAACCCAGATTTGGCGGTTCCAACTCTGGCTGTGGGAATTTTTCAGTATTGCACTACTTTCAAATGATTATTGAGAAAACAAACGGTAGATTAATAAAGAAAGAAAATAGTATCAGCCCTATTATCATTTAATCCTGAACAGTTTGGCTCCTGCTTGTCGAATCTAACAAGAGTGAATCCAAGTCAGAAGAATCTAGACCGCCTCAGTGAGTAAATATTTATTTACCTGGGAATTTAAGAGAAGAGGTAAAATGGACAGAGCTGAGAGTCTCAGAGTGAGGAGGGGAGAGAGGAAGAAGCTGTTTTGAAGAAAGGTGAGGAAGAGGAGGAAGAGGAGAAAAGTGTCCTGGTTGTTGTTTGGTCACTGTGTCTATCTGGGCCTCACACGGAGAGAGGCAGCTGCCACTCTGAATATTTCATGAGATCTACACAATCACACACACACACACAGCATATAGCCCTACCCCCCGTATAATCTCCATTGAATATACCTTCAGCCTCCACACACACACACTCACACACCCACACCCTTCCCATGTTATCTTGTGCCATGGAGCAGAATCTGGACACTAAAGAATACGTACTAGTGCACAACAGGTGGTCACTCATTCACACGAGCAAGTGTGTGTGTGTGTGTGTGTGTGTGTGTGTGTGTGTGTGTGTGTGTGTGTGTGTGTGTGTGTGTGTGTGTGTGTGTGTGTGTGTGTGTGTGTGTGTGTGTGTGTGTGTGTGTGTGTGTGTGTGTGTGTGTGTGTGTGTGTGTGTGTGTGTGTGTGTGTGTGTGTGTGGTGTGTGTGTGTGTGTGTGTGTGTGTGTGTGTGTGTGTGTGTGTGTGTGTGTGTGTGTGTGTGTTTTGTATGTGTGCATATATGTTTATATGTGTTTGTGAGTGTCTAACTCCTTTGCATCAGTCCCAGCAGGAGACGATTGACAGCATAGAGGACAACGTCAACACAGCCGCTGCCAACGTGGTGGAGGGGACCAAGAGCCTGGGGAAGGTGTGTATATGCGTGTGTGTGTGTGTGATTGTGTGTGTGGTGTTTGGAAGATAGGGAGATCGATGGCACTTTGCCTCCCAGCCATTCCACGGCGTTTGTCCCTATTGATCTGTTCGAATACGGAGGAAAGCTGCAATTAAGGAAATAGAGAGAAGAGAGGGATAGAGCAGAGGGGAGGGCAGGAAGAGTGATAGAGAGGTAGGATGAGAGGTTGACAAGCGTGGGTCTGTGTGTTAGTGTGTGCGCAGCATTAAAGAGAGGTTTGAATGACTGTTTAATAGTTTTTCAGGAGCAGCATTCAGGCGGCAATGTCAATTCGATACACTCTTAACACTGAGTGTAACTCAGAAGGACACATCAGTGCCCTTCACACATATTACACACTTGAAATGATGAACTTTTTGTCCGTATTACCCAGAATGAATCACTTGTTTTTCTCAAACCGCAGTCACACAACAACACACACACACACACACACACGCTCTCTTACTAACTTCCAGTATTACGTTTGGCATTAAATGAAAGGAAAGAAATCTTCACTCTCTCAGATGAAATTTTTCATGTTGATCTTTGTTTCTCTCGCACTTTGAGGAACATAATGTAGGTGTGAAGTATTAAGACACTAATTTTAGAGAGGGTGAGGACACGGAGGTGTGATTCTCTGTGTGCTGAAGTCTGAAGTCTGAAGTCTGTATATGCAGTCTTCGACCAGAGCATACAAATACGGTTTCTCCTGTCTCCTGGAGCTAGACACTAGAGTCCAAATTGCTTTCAGGGAAGGGTATGGAGGGGAGAATTAAAGTCATTTAATTTCACTTACTTTGATAGTGATATAATGGTGAGAACCCCACAAACCATATTCTGATCTTTTGTCTTTAGGTGGCATCAGGAGTCCCAGATTATTATATAAATAGAGTGGCCCACAATGGACTTATCTTACTCACTCAAGCTGCACTACATTACACACACTCATAGATATCAGTCTTTTTCAGTGGCCTGATTATTTCCATCAAGATCTATGAAATCAGTGAAAATTTCAACAAACTGCCACAAACCTCGCAATATTAAAAAATGTGATGAAAAGGTGAAAGGTCCACCTTCCACCCAGTCTCAAGAAATTCAGTTCAGTAGATTTTGCATTCTCCTGCTAAAAGATAAATGCCAAGGAAACAATAACCTCCTTTGCAAAGGTAAAAATCTAGTTGGATAAAACAAGAATTATCTGAATGGCTATAATACTAAATACTGATAGATGCACTGGCCTTCAGGCAGTTTGAACTTTTGTATAATATAATGATTACTTCAAATAATAAAAAAAAATTCTCACTTAATTTAAATTGAGTTTACCCACATGGTGACTCAAACAAAGGTTGACCTCTGTAAGTTTAGCATCAGATGTAGTGGGCTGCACATTAGAGGGGAGGGCTGCGGAGAGATAACTAAGATGAGAGGGAAGGCGGATGTTTGAAAGCTTGTAATCTGTCATCAGGTCAAACAGCAATACACACACACACGCACACACAGACGTTCAGTCACAGAACACACACATTTCCTGCCGTCTTCCACAACCTGTACCCAAAGTCCTTTTAACTCGGCTTGGATGAAATTAAAAAAATGTCCTCAACTGCCACAGGGGATGGGTCAAGCAATGCTGGCTTTTGAACTAGATTAATTTAATAGTGAAGTGTTAATCAAGTGTGTGTCCCTGTGTGTGTATGTGTGTTTGTGTGTGTGTGTGTGTGTGTGTGTGTGTGGGAGTGTGAGGACGGTCGGAGAATCAGTCATTAATTGCCATCAGCAAAGAGCACCTTCCACTGTGATGATAACGGCTGTAATAACACACCGGCCACATCTCTCTGATTTCCCCCGAAATGCAGATAATGAAAATGCTTTGATGCTGCTGTGGAAGAGTCGGTTTACATTTACACATGCAGCCTCGTCTTCTTCTCTTCCCTCCTTCTCCTTTACCATGTGTCATCATGAAAGGATAGACACGTCCAAACTCTATCTCACTCCGTCTTCAAGCCACAAAGTAGTAATACCTCCAAAACGCATGTGTGTGTGTACGTGTGTGTCATATTAAAGTCCATGTGTCTCTGCCTCCCGTCTCTCCAGGCAGTGGGCTACAGGATGGCGTTGCTGCCAGTTGCCGGGGCGCTGCTGGGCGGTGTGCTGGGAGGACCACTGGGGCTGCTGGTGGGGCTTAAAGCCGCCGGGGTGGCCGCTGCAGTGGGAGGTTCTCTGGGGTTCGCGGGGGGCAGCCTGGTCCAGAAACACCGCAAAGGCCGAGTTGATATACAGATGAAGCAACTGATGCCGCCACCACCGGAGGAGGCAGAGTCCAGCAAAGACAAATGATGGGGACTGTCCTCTGTCCTCAGCTGCTGGTTAATCACTGAGGTTTCCCATGTTGCCCGACCAATATGAAGGAGAAGCCAAACTCAAAGAGATTTCTGGTACCAAGCACCACATTTACAGCCTTGTTGAAGATCCTGATACTTTTATGTTTGTGTGGAATAGTGTTTCTACTTTTATACACACAACAGAATTTTTTTTAAATTCTGATCACAGCAAAGCAATGTTTTTTAATTAAGCTGTGAGTGAGGCCAGTCTGACATAGCCTGACTCATTTAAATACGTTTAACTGACACTTATATTCTGTCACATGCTGGTTAGAGAGACACCTGTTTTCACCAGGGTCTGTCAGTTTACATAGAATCATGATTCGCCAATCCTTTCAGGCACAGTCACACATACACGAATGAGAAGCAAATATCAGGGGGTCAAAGTTCACAGAGACTCCAAGAGGAGCCACTCTGCAATTCGCCCCAGGAATCGAATGCTTCTCTGTGGCTCGCACAGATTGGAAAAGAGAGAGAGTTGAAGGTTTTGCCACTGAAACATTTGTGTGACCGGGTCCTTGTGAAGGACATAAGCATGTGTACAGCTCTACTACTGAAACTATATAATACTAATGTGTAAAGACAATGTTTTTTGACTGCCATCTCTGTGGTACTGCATTCATTCATAAATGTAAATTTAAAGTTGCACTGCTTCAGAGTTTATATCAATTTTTCTCCATTTACACACAGACCTGTTGTTTTTGCACAAAAGGCTCCTAAGTGCCACAGTCCAGTTCAGTGACTCTAAGAACCGGCCATGTATTGATTTCACCTCTGACGGTTTTCTGCCAAATAAAACCTTTCATTTCACCACTCATGTCTTTTATCCGGGGTTCAAACAAGTTCAACTTTCAACCATTTGTCAGTTACGATGGATATGAAGGAACATAAAGAGTCCGAGAATGTATCACGTATGATTGAAGATAAGTTGAAGTAACTGAATGGAGAATTACCTTTAAATCACCTACTACAGAGGCTAATGCAGTAAAATCTTACCAGGGTGTTTGTAGACTCAGCGATCAGTTGCATGTTGGTTTTGTATTTTTGTTACAGAGAACTAATATCATTGAGAAATAAACCTCAACACACTAAGACAAAACATTGAGAAGCTAACTAATTAAACAGTGCGACAGAAGTTGTGTTAAATAAGTGTTAACATAAATAAGAAATACCTCAATGTAGTTGAGATGTAGTACGTAATATTTCAGATGTATATATTGAGCAACCTAAAATTTTTATGTTTTAATTAAAACATTAAAAAAAAGAACAAACGACGGCAGTAAAGTTCAGACAAACTCACAAACAACGCATCAGATGACACAACATCCTGTAAAATGATTTTTAATTTACTTTACTCCACTCTGAGATGACTGGTTTGGAAATGGCATCACACTACCCCCTGTTGACCTCCTGTATGTGGGCTGATATGTCACTATGCAGGCATCTGCTGGCCTCTGGAAGGGCAGGACGCACACTGCAAACTAAGAAGATGGGTCCCCCACACTCGTGATCTGGCTTCACTTCATTCAGTGGATCTAAGGGGATCTAGACTTTGTACCAAACAAATTCCAAAATACATCAGAGGAGACAAAAGCCAGTTTTGAGAGGACTTGTGTTAAAGTCAGAATGAAATTTCCACCGTTCACTGAATGATTACTCCCCCCCCAGTTGTCTCTCGACTTTTTTAAAAACACTAGGAGGGACGACCGTCTTTCGTCCCCCAGCAGGACACAGCAAAAAAAAATAGCCATTTCATAAATGTACTATCATGTTAAAGTACAGTTCAAAAACATGGTTTTCCTCTACTTTGATTCCCAGGAACACAACTCAGAGGTGTCATGGCAAACATGGTGCCTATGAAAATGACCCATTCCCCTTTGACCTGTTCATATTTTACTGTTTTAAAGCTGTGAAGTTATTGAGACTTTTAGACACAAAATATAATTTCCAATTCAAATGGTATTTCTATAAATCAGTGTCAGGGTTTAGAGACTGACGACTGACAACATATCTGAGGAATTCATATCCTTAAAGACAATTCTTTAAACAGGCACATTTGGCATAAATTTTAGCTTAGGTTATGTGGAAAAATTTGTAAAACTACATCTCCTCCACCTTCCTTTGCTCAGCGAAATTAGAACGTGAACATTTAATCATCCATGCAGGCAAATTCTGAATTGGACTTTAAAGTCTGAAAACAGATTTATCCTTGTCGTCATTTCTGTTAATTCATGATTAAGATAAATAAATTAACATAATCAAAGGTTATCCTTTATTGTTTCTGTTTGTTGCTTCAATTTGACGCTTTCTACCAACACCAGCCATCCAGGGCCGGCTGCAGAGATGCCTCCTTCAGCATGATGCTGCCACCAGCAGGCTTCATGGTGGGGATGGTGTCATTTTGGTCATGTGCAGTGTGAGAACAGTGGTTTTTAAGTTTTTTCTGTTGATTGGTGAGAAAAATAAAAAAAGGTCAGAGGGGTGAATATTTTCCACAGGCACTGTTAGAGACATCATTATCTATTACCATTAGTACCAGGGAGAGCAGGGGTGCATCTCAATAGGCTGGAGTAGCTTTGTCTCTTTATCTTCTGTTTCAAGTCAGGATTTGAAATTGCTATAACCCTAATTTTTCTAAATATGTTTTCTATTCCTTCAGAGCTCCGCGGTTGTGTGGAGAAGATATTGAGATACAGCTACTTCAAACAGGCATATAGTTAGAACTTGTGCTATACAAATAGATCCGACAAGAGTTGGTCATATTGAGACGCAGCCATGAGGTCAGTGAGACTAACTCAGCGTCTCCTATCAGACAAGCTGGACTGGACTACCCACAGATAAGAACCGTACAACTGGAGTGAGGGAACTGATCCGTTTCCTACAAAAAGCAGGGTGATGAAAATCAAAATAAAATAAAGAAAACTCTGCATTTAATTTAGACCAATAATGAGACTCCCATGTAGCACAAACATATTTACAAGCTCCAAAAAAAATAAAAGTAAAAAGACTTCTCTTGATGTCCTAATGCTCCCGACCCCCTGCCCACACACACTTCTTCTTCTTCTTTACCCCCCGCTTCCTTTTAATCCAAAATAAAAATTGTATGTGAAAGAGTTATGAAAATATAGGTTATTCCAACATGGTTGTGTCATGGACTGTGCTCCTCGCCGTCTCCCTCTTCATCCTCTTCTTCATTTCTCACTCTTCAGTAAGGGTGTTGGGTGTTGCTGTTCTGTCGCGCTGGCCTGTCCCAACCCGAACCCCCTCCCAGACCCCGGGGCGTGGCATTGAGTCACAGGATCACTGAAAGACCGCACAGGTCACAGCTCGTCGCGGTCCCGATTGAGGATGGTGTATCGAGTCTCGCTGGGGGCTAGCTTTTGGAATGAGCTCTCTGGAGGGCTGCTGGCCAATTCTTCTACCGTTTCCTCCTGGAGGGAAAAGTCAAATTCAAAACCATCCAATTTTCACATGACAAAGAAAACCGAATTTCAGGGACCGTCCAGTGTGTGCTGCTGTCTAACCTGTCCAGGTGTGATGTCTGTGGGGTCAGGACCATGGTGGAACTCTCGGTGAAGCTTTCCAGAGTGAAGGTCTAACACAAACTGTTTCAACTTGCCAGGGATGCTGCAAAAAACACACAAATGTACAAATTGGACATCATTCAAAAAAATGTTTACATCTCTCAAACGAGTGTACAAAACCAGCTGGATTCATCAAACTGTCTTCATGGGAAAAAAACGTTTGTAATTCGCTCATTTCAGCCACATTTTCATCTATGTGCAAATTTGTGAGATTTAATCCTGAAAAGCAGAAATTGCTTAATTAAATATTACGACATACGAGCTTCATGTGCTGATGCTGGAAATCAGCAGATGAAAGAGAAAGAAAGAGAGCCAGTGGTTCCACACCCTTGCATCTTGTTGACTAGCACCACGGACAAACCCCCGTTACAATTTTGCTTCTCATTCACACATCAATTGTGTTGAAGCTGCAGTAGAAGACACTGGTGCCTGTCAGGAGCCTGGGATCGAATCCCCAAACCAGCAATTAATGGACAACCTGCTCTGCACCGTGAGATCACCTTCCCCGACAAGCTAAATACCAAAATGTCTTTCTGAAGCAGAGTGGTATGGGAGGCGGTCGTGGGGATGTGACAGTCAGGGAGAAAGGCAACAGCAAATCAAACCATAGGTTACGTTACACTGTCAGGCGTTTTAATGGAGGACGTTTCCCTGGACGGTGAACTGCATTAAAGACCCTTAGGCAGCTGCTGGAGAAATATAAAAGCTATGCTAAAGTGAGCCAATTAAAATGGTTTTCTTGAAATAAATTAGCAGGCAGGAATGAACGATTGATGACTTTGCATTAGGTTTGTTTAAGTTGCATGTTTGAAATGTCATACATACATTAAGATGTAGGAATCATTCAGAGAAAGACATTATCATGATTCCTGTGAGTTTTTTCGCATATGTGTGCAGGACTCATACGCAAGACCACTGAAAAAAATTCAATGTGCCACTTTAAAGCAAATCTCTTTGTTCGAGAGAATCTGAGTGTCAGACAAAGGCATTCCTCCACACCAAGTCCAACCATAGAGACAGACCTGCTTGAACTACAGAGCAGGCCGGACCTAATCGCTTATATGAGACAAAACAGCTCGTGGCAGCGGAGGACACGAGTCCCCGCGGACGTGTCATGAAGCCACATTAATCCATATCAGCGTTGTCCTGTGAGGAGCGCTTATTAACGACAGGTCATGAGCTGTTGTCATATCACACAGACGGAGCTGGTCCCCAGTTGCAGCTAACCCTGTGTGTCAGGACAACATGAAGACACACACACAGACATATATATATAACATACACTGCGCTAATGTAATTACAAGCTGTGCGCCACATGCAGTGGTGATGTGATGCAATTAGGTTGTGGAGGCTGGTCAGTCCTCGGGGCGTCTGTCTATCTGATCAGACTCTGATTGGGGACTGGGGGGAGGCGGGGTGGTGGAAGGGGGGGCAGAATAAATAAGATTAAATTAGATTAGACTGGATTAGTTTAGCACTTATTGCACGTGCCAAATCATGTCACATTAGCACTGGTGTCCTGGCCCATTCATAAAGGAGGGATTTTAGGAGGTGTGACATTTCTCTGATGTTCAGTGCGCGATGGACTGTGTCATATGTGGTCCTGTGTGTGTGTGTGTGTGTGTATGTGTGGGTGTGTAATGAAATTCACTTTATTTTAGGAGATCCTGTTATGAATAATTTCACAATGATATCATTTAGCTTATCAGCATCAGGCAATAACTGTTAAAAATGTCCAAAAGGGCCGAACACATCACAGCCATTGGACATGTGGATGATTCATGTGTTAATTATATCTGCATCTGTGGTGAGTTGTCATTTAAATTTGGGCATTTTCCACTTGTATTAAAAAGTTGCCAACTTGTAATTGCTAATGTTTGGAAGAGGGACATATGTTGGTATAACATGTGAAGCATTTCTGTCTGAGATGACAATGCAGTCATTCATAGGCTTTGCACACATGCAGCCACACAATTATGTGAACCAAGTGAAAGGTGGTACTTACTCGAGGTCTTTGTAGTCGGGAAAGACATACATGTGTCTGAACGAGTCTATAGCGATGACGGGGCAGTCGGCTGGAGTTTTCTGGATATGGAGCAGAGGGTGGCGGAACTTTTCACAGTCTGCATGAAGGAAGTTTATAGACCCTGAGGAGGAGGAGAGAGAGAGAATACTGTTAATGTCATGAAAACCACTTCTTCACACAAGGCCTCTGACGCCAAGCTATCACAAGCCGGTATGACAGGTATTACATTTCACAACCACTCACCTTTCTCGCTGATGAGCTGGCGAGCTACTTCGTGTTGGAATTTCTCTAAGCTCTCTCCGTCTTCTCTAATGTGGAACAAGATGAGGAAAGGGATCCCTTCCTCAGTCAGCTCCTGGAAAACACACAAACACAAAGGGTCAAACATAAATGTGAGTCTATGTGGCTTATCAGATAGACTATCAACAGACTCCAAGATTCCAGGCTGTTTTACATAGTAAATATCCATTTAAATCTACAATGCCATCAAATATCAGGTCAAAATAAAATGTTTACGCAAAAGCAGAAAACAAACCTCTCCATTCTCGAAGGTGATCTCTCTGACCAGGGGCACACACTTGTCTTGGGCCCAGGCGTAGGTCAGGTCAAAGTTGGCGAGCGAGCCGAGGTAGATCATGTCAGGGATGTTCTCGCCCACGGGTTTGTAGATGACGTTGTCTCCACTGAAGCGCTCGGACTCAGAGACAGAGCTGGAAGTCAAAGTGGTTCAGAATAGTTTCAGATCAACTGTTAGAAACAGAACATCAATGGCTTATAAATATATATAACTGACTCACTCAAAGGCAGCGAAGAACGTGCAGTCATCTCGAAGGATGTTGGAAACCTTTTCATATGCGTGGTAGCCTTCCGAGTCCTTTTTCTCAAAGTAACCAATGATGTTTCTCTTTGACCTCTGTTCAAAAGAAAAAAACAAGGTGTTAAGAAAATAACCGATTCACTTGAATGTTCGTATTTTTATTACCTATCGCCACTTACGTCCAGAGTGTTAACCTCCTCCATTGAGAGCAGTTCTTTTACGGGGTCGACCTGCTGTTGGCGTATGAAGTCAGCTATGGCCGACACTGACCTCTGACCCCTGTACTCCCTCTTCATCATCATCCCATTGCGGAACAACTTCAACGTCGGGTACTTGGAGATGCGGTACCTCTGGGCAATTTCGGCTACACACGGAGGCAGAGGGGAAGTTAAGTAAAGAAGGACAAATCAATTGACGAAGAGGAGGAAATGGAGTGACAACACGTGGGGGCGGGTGGATGAGGAGCGGCGTGGCGACAGAGATGGCAGTTAAACCTCAGCCTGAAAACACTGCCTTCAGTCAGCTCGGAGCTCTGATCTCCCACATGAAAGCTGCCCCCCACCAAGAGTAAATATTCTCTCTGCACACAGTGAATGAACGTTGTGTGTGTGTGTGTGTGTGTGTGTGTGTGTGTGTGTGTGTGTGTGTGTGTGTGTGTGTGTGTGTGTGGCAGGTGTCAATCTCCCTGTGGGGAGCCTCTAAGCCTCCAGTCTTCACAGGAAGCAGCAGTTTTGTCATTAGTCTTCAAACAGTTTGCAGGTCATCAATAATTCTCTTTAATTTGCTTTATCTCAAAAGGATGAGGCTGACGGTTTATGTGTCTGTGCTTTGGTGTGCTGGGCATCTGTTTACATATGTGTATCAAATATAGCCACAGATTGTGTGTGTGTTTTTTTTTGTTCCTGAATATACACTGTGAGGGTGTTATAGCAGTTTAGGGCAGTAAATCCCCATAAATAACAACCACCACATACAATTAGGAAACATATACTTACATTCTAACAACTTGTATAATGGACTCATTATTTATATGACCTGGTAAATAAAACCACATTCATTTTCCAGTTTCAGCTTCAACATTACATTTAATACTTTGACTTGTCTCTTCGTATTTTCAGGTTTTATGTTAAAAAGGCTGAATAATTAGTGGTACTTTTCTTGACACATTAACAAAATACACATAAAAGTGTTACACTCACAGTGTTGGTCACAGTCAACGCGAGCAAACACCACCTGCGTGGCCTCAGGGAACTCCTCCCGCACCGTGTTCGATGCCTCCTCAAAAATTGGGTGGAGCATCTGACTGAATCTGCACCTGCAGGTTGGTTGAGGGAGAAACAGGGTGTGAGGTCAAAAGGCTTTCTACAACTTCGAGACGGGATCTTGCAGTTTTCGAATAGGCAGCTTCACTATATTTCTACCTGAAACTAGATAAACATAATTTAGTAATTTGAACTCAGAAAACCGACACTACATAAAAGCCATTTAAAATAAAAAATAAAATAAAAACCTGCAATTGAATCAGAATCAGAAGTATTTTATTGCCAAGTAGGTTTACACCTACAAGCAATTTGCTCTGGTAATTGGTGCATACAATGAACATAGAAACATAAAAACGCAATAAATACAACATACAATTGACACTAGCATCATCATATGAATTGCACTTATAGGAAATGTTGGCATCATGAGCAAAACTGCCATGATGTGCAAAAGTTCAGTGAGGTGGGGAGAGAAGCAACACACTTACCAGTCTGCATAAAAATTCACTAATGCCACTGCAGCATTATCTGCAAGATACACAGAAACAGGAAATGAATACAACTCTATTCTTCATTGAATTGACTCATTACATATTTTGCTGTCAAAATAAATGAATTAGACTAATTAATCTTAAATGGCTAAATTTTGTATTTATGAAAGGAATAAAACAAAATAGCAGACAAGGAGCATTTAAGCAACATGAATTTATGACCAGTGACTCATGGCTACATAAATATATCCATCATATCACAGATTGGTGGAATGCCAAATAAAACGACAGTAAGTCTTCAACCTTGTGGTGTTGTGCTTCAAAAAACTGTGATGAATATGAAATGAAATTTGTAAAAAGGACTGGTTAGACTGTGAGAAGGCAGCAATAGGTGTGGTCGGTATGAACACATGTGTGATGGCAGGAATACAGGAAAAAAATGATTTGCTTTTCCACCTCATGGTTATAAGGAAACATCTGCTTTCCACAACAACAACTCTTTTCACATTACAGGCCAAGATCTTCCTAAGCAGCTAAGTTTCACTGAACTCTAACGGGTGACATGTAACCAGTCTGATGAACTGGACTGAAAACATAAAATCCTCCCAAAGTAACAAAGAAGAGGAAAAATAATGAACATCTCTCTGCGACAATAAGATCATAGACAACCAAGACCTGGTAAGGAACTAGATTATTTGCTCTTTTTGAGGAAGAACTAAAAAGGAAGTAAGTACAAAGATAAGCTAACCAGCTGCAGGGCTGTGAGTTATGGTGGCGGTATATCCTCATATACATCTTAACAAGAAAGAAGAAAAAAAAACACATATTCTCAAAATGGGGAAATATTCTTGTAAGAGAAGTAACGTCTTGTGTCTTACTTAAGACATCATCAATGTTGCCCGAGTCCAGACTGGTGATTTCTGCTGCACCCGGGGTAGAGAGGCCCATCACCTGCAGACACACAGGAAAAAAAAACCATCAGCAATTGAAACACACATATGCTGCTTAACATAAGAACGCGTCGGACACAGAGATAACACAGAGTGAACAAACACGTTTGTCAGCATACTGCTAAGTGGCATTCGTACACACTGAGGTGAGCACCAGTATTCGAATTGAAGTATCCACGACAGAACTGAATACTAGGGTATATATTGTGTAATTCTGACAACTTTTTTTTTAACACATGTAATGCATTTGCATTTTTATAATTTACATCAAGTCAAATAATGTGATCGTTACACACTTCAATAGGAGAATTTTTTGTTATACATTCTTTTAGTCAGACAGTTTATTTTACATATTAACTGTTAAACACATGGGATAGGGCAGTAATTCAATATTTGCACTCATTATCTTAGAGAAATATGTATGTATCTTGATGAAAAAAACTATCCAGCATGTATTAGGGATGAGTCTGTGCAATTTGGTGCATATCCACATAAAAAAAAACCCAAGTTTAGTTAATTTAAACGTGGTTTCATACAGAGACTGAGAATGTTTGTACTCTGATGCTATTCTAGTTCTTTCCTTCATCTTCCACACTGAAGCAAACAATCAAGAATAAAGTTGTAATTATGGGGATTTCTGAAGTCCAGCTCTGATTACAGTCCTGTATAAAAGAGTCCTGTATGAAGAGATTGGCACAGAGAGAAGTCAAGGCCTAACATGATATTCACTGGTGAGTCAAATAAGGAGAAGAGCACAGAAGGGCGCGGACGTAAAATAAACAAGGAAGCTGTGGCCTGAATTAACTCTTTTATTCAAACAGCCTATCTGCCAGATAACCTCATTGAAGCTGTGACAAACACAAATATCTAATATGGATTTAATGACAGAAACCAATGGCACAGCCACGATTCAGTGAATGATTTGTAAAGATTCATCTATGTAGGCCACAGGTGTTTGCATGGTGAACTATCTAGGTTGATGTCTTTGAAATTATGAGCTTTAATTTAAAATGTTCATTTTTCACACAGGTCTAAAAATATAAATTTCAGAACAATTGAGGTTCCTATAATAATTTCTTGTCAGCATTATGTTTAGTTTCATTTCATGAAAATTGGACTCTAACTTCCAACTAAAGCATGAAATTCATGATTTTTTGTTACCAATTAATCTTTAAATTGTACTCTCAAATAAAAGTTACTTGTTCGTTCTTTAAAACTAATTAGAAAATGGTTGAAAGGATCACAACTCCTAAAAAAACAGATATAAATATTCTCTCTAGATCAACTAATTGTTGCAGCCTAATAGATATAGTTTCCTGTCTCCCTAAAAAAGTTACACAGTCTCAACACAAAAAGCAGAACAAAAAGCCAGTTCCCCACGCAGTTTCAGTCTGGAATAAAATGTCCCAGCTATTAAACCTGTCACGATTCTTCTCTCAACCTCTGGTACAACTTTTGAAGTTTTCCTTACAGGCCCAAACTGCGCCCTGTCCAGTTCCGGGTTGTCAGCCAATGAGAATGAGCCACAACAGAGGAATTCACCAACCGGCGAGCATCATTCAGAAACACGCTAAGAGTCCAATAATAACGGTGTGCATCTCTGCAACATCAAATACAAAGGTTTGGTGAATACTGCAGAGGCCATTCAGTAAATACAAATGTTTCTGATTAACCGTGCTAGCAATTAACGCCCCTCTTCCCACTGATACTGTGTGGTAGCATCCGATGCTAACTGGCTGCATCACCCCCAAACAAACTTGGTGCAACTTCTGCTCTTGTGTTTGAAGTTGAAGAACACACATGATGTTCTGTGAGAGACGTGACGTTATATAAGATGGATTACGGCTAAATAAAACCCCAGCTAACGTAATTCAACACTACCGGCTGAGTTGACACTGCACCTTGATAACTCGATTAGACATAGGGGGCAACTCGGGGTGGAACCCGGTGCAAAGGGCCCTTTGGGGACCCTAGTGAATACATGTGGCCCCAGGAGAGAGTGGGATTGTCCCCTTCAACACTTTATTAGCCACGTCTCATGCCACCACAGGCTCATCGCTTAGCTAGCGGCTAGCCGACGCTAGCTTAAAGCGGCTATCTGTGGGAGCGCGTTACAGACCGGAGACTTACCAGCAGAATGACCGTGACGCAGCGGGTGTCCAGAGATGGAGATGGGGCGAACAGTTTCATCGTTCAGTGGAGGTTATCCTGGAGGCGCTGCTCTGGAGTTGTCCCTGTTCCGTCTCGACGCCGCTGTCCTCACCGCAGCAGGAAACCGACGGCGAACCGAACTCACGGTGACCACGGAAGCGGGAGCGACGCTTCCGGTTGTGTCTCTGGCCTCCTGGGTAATGCAGTTTTCAGAGCCGTGCTGACGGTGCAGCAGGGCGAGGAGGAAAACTCCAATCATGGCGGTTTGTTTGTGTGCGGCGGCGATGGGAGTTGTAGTATTTATGGACCCAGTCGGCGGAGATTGAACGGGACGCCTCGGAAGAAAACTTTCCCGTTTTTCATCCGAGAGGAAGAGGAATCAAAAGGTAAATACAGCAGCGACGAAGCGGGAGTTTTAGTTACTTTTCCCCCAAAACACACTAACGTAACACTCAGTTCATTCGATGCCACACGTCCCGTTCTTCTTCACTGATTTGACAGATTTCTCTTGAACAGGGGGAGTTGCATCATTGGGACTTTTTTCTGTAAATCTCTCTTCATCCTGTTTTTCACCATCTTGCGTGTGTGTTTCATGGCATTGGGGGAGAACACAGTCCACAACACTAAACTGGGGTTATAGAACATTTAGGTAGTGTGACGCACAACTCGTCAAGATCACTTTGATACCTGAATCCTGCAAAACTTTTTTGGGGTTTGGGGTTTAGTTGCAAAGTTAGAAGAACGAATCAGATAATTTAACCAAGTGAGAGGTTAAACTAAACACTGTTAAAACATCCTGTATTTAAATCTCTTCTTCTTCAACTCTCCAAAGTAAAAGTACTGCATTCTAATGAACCCCTTTTAGTAGGATCCTCCAAGGTCCTTCAAGACATTGATTAGAAATAATTTGCACAAAAGACGTTGCTTTTGAAAAACCTGTTTAAACATATCATTTTGTCAGGCATTCAGGAGGTTTCCAAGTTGTTTTTGTTGCACCACAAGTTACAACTTCATCACTCGTATTGATGAGCTCATGTAAATCCCAGCACCAGTTTTTCCCAGCTCCACCCTCGTTTGGTCCAGTCAACCTCATAACTGAAAACACCCGTGCGGGGCCTTTAATCTATAATAATACATTGTGTTTTGTGAAAGTCATATGTTTTCAATTTGGAATCAAAGCACTTGTTGTGATTGTAGCTGTCAGATAACTGTGTAGTAAAAAAAACTACAGTATTTCTCTCTGAAATGGCGAAGAAGTGACAAATTAGAAATACAAAGTACCTACTAAACAAAAAGTACTGCATTAGCTATTTTACTTGAGTTCAAGTAAGTTCTTGCTATCAAATATACTCAAAGTAAAAACAGTAAAATGTTTTGCAAGGAGTGGCCTATTCCATAATGTTGTGTTTCTACTACATCATTAACTGTTCCTATTGTTTATTCTGTTTAATACAATAATAATGATACAGACTCATGTCATATTCATGCTGCAGATGATCCTCCTGAAAACACTTGTATTGTCATATTCAATAATGACTGAGGGTGGAGGCCTCTGCACAATCCATGTCAGTTGTTTCTTCACCAGTGATGCTGCTGCTGCAGGAGTTGGGTCTAATGTCACATGATCGCTTTGATTGGATCAGTGGATAAATTCCTCTGTAATTATTGATAACTTTTAAAAATATAAAACCATTGAACATCTAATGAAAGTACAGATTTTTGCTGATGTGTGTAGTAGAGATAAAGTGACAGTACAGATACATTAAAAAAATGTACAGTAACTAAGTAAATGTACCACTGTTCTCACAAAAGAATGATGTTTCTCACCAGAAGCTGTCTGTGACCAGTTCAGTCTCAGTATTATGCTGGCAGTCTTCAGTGGGAACAGGTGGGCTGCTCTCAGTACGTGAGTGATCCTCTTTTTCTGCCCACAGCAGGAGCCAGGATCAGGGCAGGTAGGGGACCTGGACGTGCACTCACACCCACCAACAATGCACTGAACTGGGAAACATCTGTCAGAGTGTGCCCTTCAACGCCGCAATGGTAAGAATCCATCACTCCCAGAGCAGATCCCAGAAGAGTTTCATTCTCTATCGTTCCTCGATGTATCTGTAGGTTTCTTTGGTGTCTCCCCTGTTTTTAATTCTCTCTCAAGAGTCAAGACCATAGAGGCCATGTGCAACCAAACATAATTATGTGAGCTGTAACAGCCTAATTGTTAAGAAGATTAAGGTATGTTGAATTGAATCCCAGCATTAATATTTGATGGGCTAAAGCTGTCCATGGGGGGTTCCCAGTGTGTGTGCAACTCACAGATGGAGTCAGAAGAAGATTGGCCTCTCTCTCCCTGTCAGATTATCAGTGATGGGGACAAACAAGAGAAGGGTTTCCTCAGGGCTAAGAAATTAGAAAAAACATAATCACAAATACAAAGTATTGATTTATATCATTGTATCTGTTGACCACTTGTTGAGCTGTATTAACAAAGCATTTTTTTTTCTTCAAATTTGTACATCACTGGGAAAGATAAAATATAAAAAATACAATACAATTGCCACAATAGATAATAACAAATACAAATATGAAGTGTGTTTTCCTGCAATTAATTTACTGATCTTTTTACCTGTAAGATCTGTAAAGGTCAAAATATGAAGCAGCCAATTCGCATATATGCAACATAAAAATGTTACAACGTCTTTAGCTGAAGATAAGAAAATGGATGAATTAAACCCAAAATTGGTCAGAAATAAACAGTTTTTTTCATGTCTGCTGGTTATTAAGCAGGATTACACAAAGACAATTTACCTGATTTCCATGACATTTTTTTTGGGGGGGGGAGGGGAGGAGACCCAACAAAGAACCTGTTTAAGTTTGGTGCAGATTTTCTTTAAATAAAAATCTGTCATGTTTAGGGGACTGAGTAACTTTATGAATAATTTGGTGCAGATCCGGATAATGATCATAATCGATTGGATTTAAATTTGGTTTCATAAGGGAAACATTAGGCTTTTGTAATTGATGTTATGATTTTCTCTTGATGAACTGGTTGTAAAGTCAACAAATATCTCTATAAATAATGACAGATGTATTTTACAAGTTTCCAGTGCTAAATGTTTTGATCACTAAACATGCAGTACACACCCGTACCACTCTGCCTGCACTCTAGATTTCATCTGACCGTCCTCACCCTTTTCTGTTTTCTCCATCTTTTTCCATTTCGCGTTGCTCCCATTGATTTTTTTGTTTGTTTTTCAAGCTGATTATGTCCCTGTACTCTGATTCGCCGATGGGCACATTGCTCTCTGCACTTTAATTGGACATTTAATTAGATCACAGTTTTAGTCCAATTAGACTCAGAGGTGTTGGGAAAAGGGAACGGAGGGGAGAAAAGGCAAAAGTCCCCGAGCTGGTCTCTCTCTCCCTCTGTCTCAGCCCCCCCCCCGTTCTCTCCCTCCTTTACACGCCTCGCTGTTTTTCTTCATCTGTCTTTTTCTGTCTGCCTCGCTGTCTCTCTCCCCCCCTCCCTCCTGAGGGCGGCTCATTAGTGATATAATGGGATGACACAAAACACACAGCTCTCTTAATTCTGCGAGTGTCTAGAGCAGCAGCTGAACCACACACACACACACACATACACAAAGTGACAGTGTCTGTGCTCACTGCTGCAAAACTTGTGTGGTTGTTTCAAGAAGTGTTATGTTATTAACTCTTCCTCCTGTGTCGTACTGACGGCAGGAGTGTGTAAGCAGAAGTGTTTTTAGATGGAGCCTGGGTGTTAGAAGGGCCCAGGTTTCTTCTCCAGCACCGTCTGACAGTCTGCCAGTCACAGCAGCATCGACCAGCCCAGACACACACACACTGTCACATGCTGGGAAGAATCGTAGCCTATCGACACGCTGGAGCGAGTCCGGTATGATATCATGACACCTAATGAGACTAAGATAAGCCTGATGACCGGCAGCGCTGGCTCGCATATGCTAGTCAAATCCAGGGCTTCTCTGCACAAGGTTTAGCTCCCCTATGATTCTGCCCTCTCCCCCCTTTTGTTGTCATAGTCCTTGCACAGAGCTCAGACTCAGAGCATAAACAACACTGTGCCCCAGTGGGCCAAAACACATGGACAAAAGTAAACAGACACTAACACACGCCCAGATGCACTGTATGCGGATATGCACAAACCCACACTCAGGTGATAGGTCCTCGGAGGACACGAGTCAAGCTCTTGGTCCCTCAAGTAGTCGCACACACACACACACACACAGACACAGACACACAGACACACAGACACAGACACACAGACACACACACACACACACACACACACACACACACACACACACACACACACACACACACTATCTCCCACCATCCACTCGCAGGAGAAACTTTACTCTTACGCTACAAACACACACTTCTATGGCCAACTCTTTATATAGGATCACTTATGCTAGTGTTCCCACTCTACATGCCATACAATATATGTATGAGCATTTATAGATGTGTGTGAGCGTGTGTGTGTGTGCATGTGTGTTTGAGAGAACCACAGGCAGCAGGCAGGGGTGCTTTAGCCACAGGCATCGCTACCTGACCCCCGTAGCTATAAGATTGACAGCTGTGGTCCCGCCTAATTGCATTACTCTCCCAGGTGATTGGCTCACACCCTGGGGGCTCATTTGTCAGGATGCATTGTGGTAATGATGTAAAATAGCCAATCTGTGTGTCACTCAGCCCTCTCCCCCTGCTGATTGGCCCCGCTGTGCCCTAGGACTCGGCCCCCAGCTGAGGGAGCCAGCTCATTGGTCCTTGGGGAACCAGGAAGTCCCCCAGAAATAGGGCTTTACAGATTGGGCATCCCTGTGGGCTGATATTATACTTCCTCCCACCTCTTTACATGTCAGTCAAAACCCAGGGACTGATCCCTGCAGCCTCTATCTCCTATCTGAGACATAGGTACACACACACACACACACACAGAAACATGTAGGTAATATAGACACCTGTAATAACACATGTCGACTAAGAGCCTAAACATTCTCTGATATAACGGAAAAAGTATGTTTATGTTTGTGCGCTTGTGAGTGAGTGTGTGTGTGTGTGTGTGTGGGTGAATTGAAATAAAGGCCACAGGCTCAGGCTCTGTTCCCCACTGCTTACCCAGCATGCTCCGAGCTACATCCTCTATCAAAGCAGACACCTTCACAGTGACAGACAGCTCGAGAAACACATAGACAGACACATTGTTTACACACACACACACACATTCACACACAGGTACACAAACACACTTTGTCTCCCTGGTTTCTTTGTATGACTTTTTCAATAGCCCCAATTCAAGTGTTAGTTCTGGCACATGTCAGGTGTGTGTGTGTGTGTCAGGAGGCAGCAGTGTGTGTGCATGCGCCGCTCTCCTGTCGTGTTGCTGAAAGGTTTCATGGGAGTTTGGAGGTTCTTTGTTAAACTCACTGTGGTTATATGAGGCCGAATATGAATAAAGACTGAGTAATGTCAGCATCAGCATGAATCGATTCTTGTACAGATGCACAATCACTTGGTCTGGACCTCAGCCCGTGATCAATGGTTTTCTCTGAGTTATTGTCTTCTTATTAACGAGTGGAATGCTCCCTGAGGACCATGTATGAATGGCTAATTGAGTCCACTCTACAGCCCTCACCAGGACCCGGTGTTGTTTTTACACCCTCCTTTGTTCGATTTCAGACATGGCATCGCAAAAGCCATTTTAGTCAAATTTGGATGCACTGTAGGTGTTTCCAAAACACTCAGGTCCTCATGAAACTCTAATTGCCTGCTCTTGGTGATATGAATGTCCCTCACACAGATTCATATATTGACTCATGTCCCTTCCCTGTCAGTGTTTGGGCCAAATTATAACTGCAAAATTATTCATCAATCAATTCATATTTGTATTGTGGCAGCTGGGGGCTTGCATATTGATTTAAAAATGCAGAAATAGATGAAAATAAGTCAACATAAGTGAAGAAAAAGTTTGGAATAAGCAACTGGACGAGAGTGAAAAGTAAAAAACCAGAAATATATTTTTTATTTCAGTTTATGTCAGAAACACGATATTAGTCTTTCTGATGTGCAGTGATCTCCGTTATATCTCTATCTGCATGTGCTAGATGTTAGTATTTGCAGTGTGTGTGTGTGTGTATGTGTGTTTGTGAGAGAGTGCATGCTTGCGTGCTCGCACGTTCATGTACATTACTGACTCAGTAATCACTGTAAATTAGAGATGTTTAGAGATGCTTGTGGTTGATTTTGGTAAAACCCCTGTAAAAATTCTCTCTCACGGAAAAGCATTTCCCATGACGTAGCAACATGTGCCAAACACGCACACCTCGATACACACACGCTCACACACACCTTTTAAGTGCTGCACCCACCGTCTTTCCCTCCAAGCCTCCCTCTTTTATACACACATAGAGCGACATTGTTGTTAATGTAGTAACTAACCAGTGTACGCCACTACTTGGCCGAGCGTGAGAACGCAGCGAGTGTAGTGGGTAATTGCCGTGCTGCACGCAGTGTCTACGGGAGCCCTCTTTATGAGGTGGAGGCAGGGAGGATGAGAAAGAAGGATGGAGGTCACCGGTGTGTTTCCACCTCCATTCAGATCCTTTAAATGTTCTCAAGAGTGAAGCTGAAGTAAAATTAATCTTTGGTTTATTGTATGAAACATGTATATAAACAGGAGGTTTTTACAGGGAGGGAATCTGATGTGTTTCTGAGGCGGCTAATGAAAATGTCCCAGAGAAATCTCAAGATTGTGACGGGATTTTTCTGCCTCCAGCATTTATGTGTTTAGGGACAATAATTGATTTCTGTGTTGTGCCCCGCCGGGTTTGTCCCACATCTCTAAACCCACACACACACACACAGCAAGGCATACTGCAGTATTAATGAGACATGAATAAGACATGAAGAGAGACCCCCCTCTTACACGCTCACACAGGGTCTCCCCCTCCCCATGCTGCTTCCTGTCTGCAGATTACCCAGCTTTCACTGGGCTCTGGTTAAGTGGGGCCAGGAAGAGATTTAACCCCCTCAGCAGGAGCGCGCACAGACACACACACACACACACACACACACACACACACACACACACACACCACACCCGAGTGTCAGGAAACATTAGCTTGCTTATTACGTTATTGGAAAATATCTGGTTTATTGTGTAGTTGACTGCTTAGAAAGCTTCAGGTGTGAAACTGGCTGAAATATAATTAAGATTTCAGAATAATATTTGTAAGTTTGCTCCTTTCTGACTCTCGCTTAATAACATCACCTACTTGAGCTTGACGTGTACATTCACATCTCAACATTTAAAATGAGGTATGTATTTTTGTGAGTAGGACTGAAAGTGATTTCATAGTATAAAATTATTATACTATGACGTATGCAAAACTTAATTGTAAGTGTGTGTGTCCAAGCAAACTCTGAGGTAAACGAATGGTAAGGAAACTGTCTCGACTCGGTTTAATGTCATTGTATGAAACCCTTGATAAGTCAGCTCAGCGTATGTTGCTGTAGGTTGAGTCGTGACCATTCATCTGTTTCTCTTGTAGGCGTCGGCGACATCCAGCCCGGGTCCTGCCTCTCTGGGCTCCCAGGTTCACGCTGCAGCTGTCAACGGAGATAGGAGCGCCCTCGTCAAACTCATCACAGGTAAGCAGTACACAAGAGATCGATGGGGCGGCGCTATGAGTGGTTGGCACGCTTGCCTCACAGGTTCCCAGTTAGAATCCCAACATGTTCAGGACCTTTCTGGGTGGAGGTTTGCATGTACTCCAGCTTCCTCCCAAGACATGTTAGGTGAGGTTAATTTAAGACTTGAAAAGTGAATGGTTGTCTGCTTCTGTATGTTGGCCCATGATATGCTGGCGACCAGTCCAGTGTTTACCCCGAATTTTGGGGATTGGCTCCAGCTCTCCCTTGTGACCCTCAAAGGATAAGTGGGGTAGATAAATAAGAAATGGATTGGGATCCCACTGGCAAAGCATTATGACTCTATGCTATGCATCCTAAGCCCAGAGATCCTGCTCACATTAAAATATAGTTACGTGTTGCTTTCTTTATTTCTTTGAGGAAATTCTATTGTATTAAGCCCATGTGCAGAAACGTCAGATTGGAGGATTAGTTGCAGCATCTGGTTGAAGTTTCGGGTTTTGCATAGACAAACCACAGCAGAGCAGGTGTTCACCAGCATGAAGCTTTGAACATTAATGCTGCTAAATGACGCTGGAATAGCTGATATCATCTGTCCATTTACTGATGTTGCTGAAAACGGATTCCTATTCTGACATAGAATAGAAACATTTGGCAAAAAAATACATAAAGAACATTGCATGAGCTTTGCAAATTCTTTTCATGAATGGGCATCATTAGCCTCCAGGCTAACTGTGTTAGAGATGTTCCTACCTCCAACTGCTCTGAATAAATTGACTAATTTAGGTAAGTGGAAGTGGAGGTCCTATTAAACTTGTTATTTTTTTTAAACGGCACGTAAAGTACAAGGGGCTGCATTTTAAAAAACAGCTTACAAGATATTCCATCACAAGCCACTAATTGTACTTTCTGTTTTATATGTTGTGAAATTCAACACATATTGACCCAAATCTTGGTTTTGATTAACACCTACACCCATAGACTTAAACCTTTGTGTTTCTTTTGTGTGTGTGTGTGTGTGTAGTAGAGCCCTCACTGCGGGACCGTGAGGACCAGTTTGGTCGGACCCCTTTGATGTACTGTGTGCTGGCTGACCGCCTGGATTGTGCAGAGACTCTGCTGAAGGCCGGAGCCTCGGTCAACAAGACTGACCACAGCCAGCGCACCGCTCTGCACCTCGCCGCACACAAGGTACGGACATCAACAAACACACACAGACTTTAGAAGAAAAAAGATCCGACACTGTTTATCCTGTAAACAGTAAAGTAAAGTTTCTCTTTTCTGACAAAATGTTGACTTTCTTTTGTAAAGATAAAGTTGGAAGGAGAATGGGGATGAGGTAGGATGGAGAAGGGAATATTTGAATTGCCACAAGCTCCAGTGGGAAGCCAGTGCCCCCTAGCGGTAGTCGTCAGGGCCGAAGGGCTTGTGGTGGGGAATGACTTTCACTTACACACACCCCTGTAAATACAAAATTATTCTGCTCAAGGACACAAGTGTTTCACAGTATTTTTGCCGCTGTAATTTACGAAATAAGAGGGAGAGTTTTTCAGATTATATAAGAACAAGAATATCTTTAGACAGATGGTCTTTACATCAGTAGAACTAAAAATATCCTCAGTTATTTATCAGGGCCTTAATCTATTGGAGTGTACTGATATAGGATCATAATATCATTGAAGAAAGAGGGGAGGTAATAGGTTATTGGGGTCTGTCTCATAGATGGGGAGCGTGTGAGTGTGTGTGTATGTGTGTGTGTTGGGGGATACTAGTGATGTCTCTTTGACATCTGATCAATAAGTGGCTGAGACAGCAAGAGAGGCCAGGGATTACCGATCTAATTGGACTGAGAATAGGGAGGACTGGAACACACACACACACACCACACACACCACCACCACCACACACACCACACACCACCACACACACACACCACACACTCGCTGTCTAGATGCATGCTCACACACAAGATAGATCTGTCAGACTGTGGCATTGTGGTCACAGAATGGCAAATATACAAGACACACTTATATGTGTACTCAGTCATGTCTGCACGGACAAGGACACACACACAGACACACATACTTCGACGTGCTCTGACATCTGTTGCAAAATACATCTCCAAGTGGCCTGGTGACAAGAGACAGAAAGTGAGGATGATGATGATGATGTGGAGAGGACGACAGGTGGAGACTGGCTGCTCTTGTCAGGCCAAAGAGCCGCTGTTTACTGTTTAGCAGCTCATCTCACTCGTTGAGCAGAGAGGCAGGAGGAGGGGACGGAGATGGATGACCTACCGATTGAACCAGACACGACTGAAAGCCTGGGGAGAGTGTGTGTGGGAGTGTGTGCGTGTCATTGCTGCTGGTTCATGACAAATGCTGAAGAGAATCAGTGATTTCTGAACTACTTTTTAGCACAGTTTTGAGGTTGTGTCTGTGTGTGTTGCAGGGGAATGTGCGCTTCCTGAAGCTGCTGCTGTCCAGACGGGCCAACTGGCTGCAGAAAGATTTGGAGGAGATGACCCCGCTCCACCTGGCCACCCGACACCCGACCCCAAAAGCGCTCGCCCTGCTGCTCAAACACATCGGACCTGGAGAGGTTGACACGCAAGACAAGAACAAGGTGCCGGTCGGCCGTAGTTTGACTTCAGTCTAAAACCAGCCCGGTTGGGCATCTTACCAATAATCTGCAAAAAGAAAACTGTCGGAGTGAAAATAGTTTGTTAGGAGGATTGGAAATTTGAGGTCATGCACACATAAACACAGAGAAGCACACTCACACAGCAGCGAACGTTTCAACAATCTGCGGCTTTGTACTGTGTTCTGCTGATAAGACCACAAACACAAAGTCTCCTCTGTCTGTCGGAGCCGATGTGTATCTGACATCAGTAGTCGGTTTTGTAATAATCCAATATGCATCATCGCGTCAGATGACAGTGGTTTCAGGAAATCTCAGAATAGCTCAGTGTGCGCTTTGTGCCGCACGCTGCCCTCGTATTCCGTGACCATTTCATAGTGGAATGATTTTGGGAACGTAAATGGAACCTGGCGTTACAACGGCCCCTTTTGATTTCTCTTTCTCTCTTTGAACAGCAAACGGCTCTGCACTGGTCTGCGTTTTATAACCGACCGGAACACGTTCGCCTCCTGATCAAGCACGATTCCAACATCGGCATCCCAGACAGTGAGGGCAAGATCCCCCTGCACTGGGCTGCTCACAGTCAGGAGCCCAGCGCCACGCAAACTGTCCGCTGTATACTGGTAAACAACATTGTGCACACAGACGCACAAAAAAAACACAAGACTAAGTTCATCTTCTTTCAGTATCCTCACCTGTGTGTGTGTGTGTGTGTGTGTTTGTGGGTTTAGGAGGCAGCTCCCACCGAGTCCCTGTTGAACTGGCAGGACTACGAGGGGCGGACACCGCTGCACTTTGCGGTTGCCGACGGTAACGAGGCGGTGGTGGAGGTGCTGACTTCTTACGAGGGCTGTAACGTCACAGCCTATGATAACCTGTTCAGAACTCCACTGCACTGGGCTGCTCTGCTCGGTGAGTGAATGGGACCTGCTGCAGCCTGAATGACAGCTTCGCTAATAGTGTCCTCCCATCATCGGAAACAAAACTCTAATTCAATTTGTTTTAATCTCCTTAGCTCATTCAAAGCCAAATAGGCCACATTATCCACATGTTAAAATTCAGTTCTATTCATTTTAAGCCAATGTTGGTATGTTTATAAGTAGATCCACCACTTTGTTCCAGACTGAGCACATTAATACAACATTCCTATAAAATACAAATGTAAATACATTATCCTTTGGCAGGTTCAATAAATGTGAAACTAATACAGTTAGAATGACAAATACAGAAAAGTGTACAAATAGGAAAAAGGATAAAACAGATGACACTTGAAAACAGTTGAAACAGATCACAGTTCTGGTTTCAGATGAGTATTAAAAGTGGGAAGGATGGACATTCCCAAATTAAAGTAGTAGGCCATTCCAACTTTTCCTTCTCTTTACTGACAGCACAGTCTGTCAAAGTGTGGTGTGCCCAAATGACACCATACAGTTCCCTTCAGTAGTTGCCCTGGTATTATTGCCAATGTAAGTTTTTTCTTATAAAATAATTTACAGTGGGGAGCAAGTCTACACAAAATTATTATTATCAGTGGTTGCAGACCAGAGACAGTGAAAGCTATAAAGTGCCTTTGTTACTTACTTTGTCCCCCCCCCCGATGTAAACGTGTGTGTTTTTTTAGGCCACGCCAGAATCGTCCACCTGCTGCTGGAGAGAAACACTTCGGGCACGATTCCCTCGGACAGCCAAGGGGCAACACCTCTGCACTATGGAGCTCAGAGCAACAATGCTGTGAGTCACACTCTGTCTCATTATATATGATAATGTAGGGCTGCTAAAGCCAGGTGTGTTTAGATGTTGAGGTCTGTCTCTTCTTATAATTTCAAAAAGAATGTCACATTGTAACTTATAGTAAATTTTGAAAATACAATTGCTGTGTCAGATTCTTTGTCTTTTTTCTCATCATGTCCAGTAAAGTAAATCTAATTCTGTGTCTCTGTGTGAGTAGGAGACAGTTGGTGTGTTTCTGTCCCACCCCTCAGTGAAGGATGAACCTGACCTGGAGGGGCGGACAGCCTTTATGTGGGCCGCTGGGAAAGGCAGTGACGATGTCATCCGCACCATGCTGGCCCTCACCCCTCACATCGACATCAACATGGCCGACAAGTACGGAGGCACAGGTGAGTGCCTGAGGAATGTGAGGAGGAACCGAGGCTCCTCTCACCTGCTGTGCCCCCTCCCTTCTGTCTCTCTGCTGCGCGTGGTGACATCAACCATCCTGGTCATGTCACTGTGCACATAAACAAACACACACCCTTCACCAGAGGTGCTCTCTCGATTTTAGGCCGAGGATGATGACAATGATGTCACAGGGGATTCCCCCCAAGGTGCTAGAGAGACTACGCTAGTGAGAGAGAGGGAAGTGATACTGTCAGCAAAATTGGTGTGAGCTTGTTGAATAGACTCACACCACTGCCAGTGTGGTCCTCTGACGAACACACACACACACACACACACGAAGACAGGCTCTGACCCCCTGGGCTGTTTGGACATATAATCTTCATGGCGATAGTCCCTCTGCTCAGCCAGTCGGTCATTGTTTATGCATGCATAACATGTCAGGGTCGAGTCATGCTAATGAGACGGTGTGAAGGGCAGTGGAGCTGACTGGTGACCAGGTCACATCCATGCACTTGACTCTGGTCTGTATTGTCTGGGGATCAGAAGAGGGGAGGAAGGGGGGGGTGGATAGCAATGGCCATGAGGAGGCTTTAGTGTAATGCTCCTCATTAGGGTTCTGTGTCTGTTTAACCCTCAACTGACCAGGGTTTAGCCACAGCCGGAGAGGACCTGTAGTCCAGGACATGAATGAAAAAAGTCCTGTAAAATGCACCTGATTTATTTTTCTTTTTTCTTTCCTGACCCATACCTTCCACTAAGCTTCATGGTAATCTGTTTTTGTTTTTGTGCAATGCTTCTATATAACAGATAAACAAACAAACACAAATAAAAACGTAACCTCCTTGGTGGAGGTTATGAAGGAGGAGTAGTACAGTTGGATTCAGGAGGACTTTGTATACTTTACGTTATTGTAAGTGTGTTTGTTTGTTTGTGTGTATGTTGACTCAGCGCTCCACGCAGCCTCCCTGTCGGGTCATGTAAGCACGGTGAAGCTGCTGCTGGAACAGGGAGCAATGGTCGACGCTCTGGATGTGATGAAACACACGCCGCTGTTTCGTGCCTGCGAGATGGGACACAGAGACGTCATACTCACTCTCATCAAAGGTGGGTGCTTTCCATTTTTGTTTTCAGAACTTCTCATGGGTCATGGCAGAGTTGATATCCAGTGTTGATGATGAATGAAATTAGGTCTTTACATGCATCAGTCAACTGAAATGTAAATGTTCTGCTTAAAGGTTCTGCCCATGTGGACCTGGTAGACGTGGATGGTCACACTGCTCTGCACTGGGCAGCTCTGGGAGGAAACGCTGAGGTCTGCCAGATACTGATGGAGAATGGGATTAGTCCTAATGTACAGGTATGAAAGTGCACGTGCAGCAGAGGCCAGAGTCAGTGCATGTGATCCTCTTGTGTTCTCATTTAGTGAGTTATTCCATCATCTGAAGTGATTGGATCTCAGACGTCCGTCTGTATACACCGCAAATAATATGTGTATATATATTTTTATAATAATACTCAGTTGTTTAGCTTTGGCTTCTATCGTTCTATCCAGGACTGTCGACTGGTTCACAATTAATAACATTATAAATACCATTAATTACTTATATGAATGGTTGAATCAATGAACATATGAGGATGAGGATATTACTTCCTATGAAAGGAATAAGCTCAGGATCCACTTTAATCCTTTGCTTCTCTTTTAATTGTTCTGTTGAATATGTGACTGGACAGGACCAGGCAGGACGGACCCCTCTGCAGTGTGCTGCTTATGGCGGCTACATAACCTGCATGGCTGTTCTCATGGAGTACAACGCTGATTCAAACATACAGGACAAGGAGGTAAAGATCTTCCTTTAGGTCCATAAATGGAACAAGACTTCTGTCCTTGGTTTCTGAGATTCATTTGGACAAAGTTGCAAAGTGAATGGATGTTTTTATTCATGGGATTGCAGGGGCGGACTGCTCTCCACTGGTCTTGTAACAATGGCTACCTGGATGCAGTGAAACTGCTGCTGGGCTACAATGCCTTTCCAAATCACATGGAACACACTGAGGAGAGGTGAGAGCCAAGCCGTGCATGAAGGCTGCAGAGGGGAGACGAACTGATCCATGAATGACTCTGGTGTTTGCGTTGAGCAGGTACACCCCTCTGGACTACGCTCTGCTGGGGGGGCACAGCGAGGTGACCCAGTTCATGCTGGAGCACGGCGCTCTCTCCATAGCAGCCATCCAGGACATTGCTGCTGCCTCCATCCAGGCCGTCTACAAGGGCTACACCGTCCGCAAGGCCTTCAAGGAGAGGAAGCAGCTCCTCATGAGGCACGAGCAGCTGCGCAAAGATGCAGCCAAGTGAGTGACAACTGCACGCACACACACACATTGATGTGTCTCTGTGACTAACCCTAATTACATTGATTTATGCTAATGTCTTGGAGACTTGCGTGCAATTTTAGACCTGCACTGAATTTTTCGGCTGAATGTGAGAACGCAAACATTTACTGTCAGCTCCGTTGTTAAATGTCCAGAAAATGCCCACGTGAGAACACAGCAGGAAGATGTCAACACAAGCGAGTTGATGTCGTTTCTATCACAGACGCAAAACTGAAAAATACAAAAAGAAAACAAATATCTCTGGATGAAGAAGAGGTTTTATACGAGACACTGACAAAGATGCTCATCGGGAAATAAAACAAGATAAAAAAGCTTTAGAGAGTAAGGGCGTCCATGTGCTCTAAATAAATACATGTGTTTTCCACAGTGGAATTTACCCTTCATGTTCTGCCTCCCGCAGGCTAAGCAGTCACCTCCCCTCCTCTGAACGTTCTTGAAATGTTCCCGTCGTTGTGAGCGCGTCTGACCCAAATAATCTCCTGCTGGGATGTGAAATGCAAACTCCGGGAAAAGTCCGAAACCAATTTTCTGGGCAGCTTTGATGGAACCATACCTACTTATTGCCCAGCACTAACTTTAAAACACGTCTTCGCCTCAAGATTTAATGATTACTAATTTATAGACTAAACAAAAAGCCACACATGCTAATTCACATGAACTGAAACAGTGCACAGAGCCAAACTTTATCATCTGTCATAGTTTCTGTGCTTTGAAGTTGCCTGTACTCACTGTGAGGAACTCATTAACCTCTATTTGTCACTTGATACCATTTGCATTTAACCTTGTGTTCATCTCTCATTCTCTGTCCCTCCGCTCCTGGAGCAGTCACTCTCTCTCCATATCTGTCTTTCCTTCTGTCATCCCTGCACACACATATGTCTTCCCCCTGTCTGTCTCTTTTAGCTCGTATTCCTTTTTGTCATTTGTTCACCAGCCTCACCTTTATTTTCTCACACAAAGGTTTTAGGTAAGTAAATTTGTTTTAAGAAAGCACGTTAACACCAGCTTTTTGTTATCTTGCTATTTTAAGCCGGGCAGATCCATCGAGATGACAGTTCTGTGACAAGATACTAAAAGTATTCTTTCACAGCTCGCATGAGAGAAGAACATACAAAAATCGAATTGCCTGTTTTAACCAATATATATATTGGTTAAAATAGGCACCTGAGGTTGCGGTTTGATCCGTGGCTCCTCCGAACGCAGGCTGGATCAGAAACATGGCGTAAAAAGATAGATATCAAATGAAATATGCAGATGGGGATCCACTGTGGCGACTCTCCATGGGAACATTCAAAAGACAACCACCTGAATTACATGGTCCATGATAAAGATTAGTGGTCCTCACCTTTGTTTGGAATCATCAGTCGATCCTTTCTTTCTCCAGACCTTCATCTCATCAGTTCATAGCACTTTGTTCCAGATATTGCGGCTCATCTTTGTATTTGTTAAGCAAATTCCAGTGTGCGTTGATGATCTCAAAGGAGATGAGTGGTTTGCATCTTGTGGTATGGCCTTTGTACTTCTACTCTTAAAGTCGTCCTCATACGGTGAATTGTGATATCCTCCCTGCCCTGTGGAGGTTGCTGTTGATGTCACTGAAGGCAGTTCTAGGGATTTTCTTCACAGCTCTCACAATGTTCCTTTCATCGACTGCTGTTCTTATCCTTGACCGACCTGTTTGATGTATATTGATACATCAGTACGCCAGTGGTTTATTTCTATTATTCCATGAAGTGCCTCTGATCGATGTTCATTCTTTACTCAGCTTTAAGATGGTTTGCTTTTCTATCACAGACAGCTCTGGTCTCCATGTGGCGTTCTCCTTTTTACATGGGAATCTGAAGGCTAAACTCAAGACTGAAGTTCAGAGATATTTAATGTTTCAACATGCATTCTGAAAGGCAACACCTGGTCAACATCTGTTTGACTTGTCTATATTTTTAGGGGAGGGGACTGTGTGATCACTTTAAAAACTACAGCTGTAAGAAGAAAAGAAGTGCAGAAGCTCCTTAATGCTCTTTTTAAAGACAAGTAACCATGGTCACAAACATATATAACTTCTGCGCAGGATTAATTTTATTTTTTATTTTTTAATATATAATTGTTATATTTTTTATCATATATATTTTTTTATTATCTTGTTTTATTATCGTGTTATCAAACTTTGATGCCACGGTCGCACCGTGTGACGAAAAATCGATCTTTGAGTTAGTTTGTATCTCCATCTTGTAGTGAGGACACTCATCTCAATTTGAAGTTGATCTGATGTAAGCCTTGGTACCAGTACCTCACAGTAAAAATGTGGATTATGGCCAAAATGGCCATTATATGTTTTTCACACACATAACCTTTACCTGCCACGATGAGATCACAGTCTTTTTTGTGGGCAGGAAGCGAGAAGAAGAACAGCGCAGGAGAGGGGCCGTGCAGCAGGTTTCAGAGTCGAAGAGGAAGTTGTCTTTGGCGAGAGCAGAGCAGGACAAGATGTCCTTAGTCAACATCATGCAGAACTTAACCATGAAGGACACTGCGGTGGAAACAAAGACTTCATCCAAAGCTGAACGCACAAGGAGCAAAGAGGAGAGACACAAAGGTACATTTATGCTCAAGTCCTTAAAGTTGTTATGATGGAGCTCGCAGTGTGAATTGGGTTAATGGGTTTCAGTATTAGAGATAGATTAAAATATGCTTTTGTGTTTATGGCTCCTGATTCCACCCCAGCGGACCACAAGAGCAGATCCTCCAGACGACATAAAGCAGCCGAACCACATGAGGCCCCCGAGGCTTCGAGTCACCAAAGTCATGTTACAGATGACACAGTGTCTGGTGCTCCACAGACCACCAGGCTGAAGGAGCTTCCTTCTCCTGCCAGCTGCAGCCAACCCCCCAGCCTCAAACCCAGACCTCCCTCCATGCCCAAGATCAGGGAGAGACTTTCCTCTAACACAAGCGCTCCCACCACAGGTGCCTCGTCTACGGAGCCAATTGAGGCGATTTCCAGAGATTTCATCCCTCACACGCCGGCTCCTGGCAAAACCGTGGCTCCCACCTCTCCACTGAAGCCCAGAAACAAGGAGCAGACTCCAGAGAGGGGTTCCACAAGAGACCAAAGTCACACTGCCTCATTGAGAAGCACTTCATCTTTAGATCGCAAATGCTCCTCCAGAAAGACTGGCACACATGGAGCGGTGTCAACACGGGCACACCGGGGACACGACAGAGAGCAGCGCCGGAGGAGGACCGAGGCTGCACGCATCATCCAGCGAGCCTGGAGAAGGTGAGCGTGCATTTGTGTTTGTATCTGAAGAAGGGTTTCTTAGAAGCTGAAGCTCAGAGGCTGAAGCTTCTGTGGCGGTGGGAGTTTAGCTGTGCACATGTGGCGCCCACATGTGCTCTCTCTCCTTCACATGTACCACAGTTCCTCTCCTGTAACGCCGCCCTCATCTTCGATCTGGATGCCATCAACACTTGAGCAGTGGGGGGGGAGAGCGTGGGAGATGGGTGAGACGAGGAGGCAGGGGACCGACGGGCTGTAATCTCCAGCTTTCAAACTGGTTTAACAAGGGGCGAAAAGTTCAGCCATGCTGCTCTAATAGCTACCAGCAGCCTCTCTCTGCGTTTCTCTCTCTGCGGCTCTCTTAGGCGCTGCCAGGGCGCTGCAGGAGTCCCTCTGTTTCCATTCAGCTCCACCATTAGATTCTGTGTGTGCTGCCTATTAGCTGCCCTGAACAAACTCTGTTTACCTTGTTTATGCTTTGTGAGTATTACAGCGAGGATTTGCCAGCTTTGAACACTGTTTGAGATGTTTATTCATTTTAACTGAACGACGTGCATGGATTTGTGTCGGCAGGTTTCACGCACGCAGACGAAGGGAGGTGAAGGCCTGTGAAGAGGTGGAGTCAAACAAATCCCACAACAGGAAGAAGATGGAAGCCAGAGCTCCATCCACGAAAACATCTACGAGTAAGAGCTCCGTCCTTCAAAGCATCTACGGTGAGAACATTTGCAAACCACATTTATTTATGTAAACTTAAAATAAAACTTTTTTTATATGGCACTTTGCTTTACAAAACAAACTGATAATGCAAATCATAAAATTCAAAACATAAAATGTATCAGGATTAAATACAATTAATAGTTCATAACATGGGGGTACAGTGGTTAGCGTTCACAGTAGGAGATGGTTCCTGGGTCGAATGGGTTCTCTCCTCCCACAATCCAAGTCCATAGTTCGGTTGGAGACTTTAAATTGTTTGACCCTGTGATGGACGAGAGGCCTGTGCCGGGTGTGACCCGCCTCTGGCCCAACGTCTGCTGGGATAGGCTCTAGCTGCTCCTGTGATCCTTAACGGCATCAATGTTTTATTATATGTACTTGACAGTTTATTAGGCACACCCAGCAAAATGAACGCAGCATTAAACAACAGTTCTGCAGTGAATCCTGAAGGTTCTAATGTTCTGTTGTGGTTGGAACTGTAGGCGACAATCTGTGCTGCTGTTGAACTGCGCTAGCCTGTGTTGACAGATATTCTTATTTACTCCCTATTTGTCCGTCCCATTCAAATCAATGAACACGCGCGCTCCTCTTTGTAGAACATATTACATTTGAACAGCTCCACAACTTGCACCTGTTAGATTCAGCTCAGTGTGCGCTGCTTAAAAAACTGAAAACACTGGCAAATATAATCCAATGAAATAAAACAAGCAGAGAGAGGAACAAACATACACTTGTGCACACACACTTAACATCAGATGAAGAAGAACTCTTCCCTATCCCCAGCAGAGCCACCATCTCAATCCACCCACCCTTCCTGAACCCTTGGACTAATTAAACAAAGAAAAGAATTTGATATTATGCATCGCTCTCTCTCAAACATGTTAAAATGTATTTTCAAATGTTTACCGATATAAGTTCCCTGAACTCAACACTGAAAAAGAGACTTGATGTCATGGCAACATTATGAGAAATTCGTGATAATAACTGAGCAGCGTAGTTTCAAACTGTTGAATCTCTGAGAGCATATGCTGTAGTTAATAGTCTGGTGGTGGGATACTGTGCTAATTAGGGTTATGGCATACAGCTAGAATAGTAACTTTTTTAATTTCCAAACATGGGGATTGAATATTTTATTTTGGCTGAAACTAATCAAGTAGAATCTATGACCTGTAAATCTGTCTGAGTCAGTCAGAGCTCACATGGAAACAGTCAACACACTCATGGTATTATCAGTTGAATGAGGTTCACTGGGAATAAATGAGCCAAAGTGAATGTTTGTTGATGCTTATGAGAGAGGACCAAAAAGAATTTCACTTAATTTAACATTGAAATGGTGAAAATTTTGAAAAACATCTTATCCTATTCATGCGTCTTGATGACAAAAATCTGGCACATTTAGGGAGCTGATATCTATGAGTTGGTGCAGCTTGGAAGACTTGATGGGGAAGTTTGGGCCTCGGTAGAGATTTGAAAATAGAGATGAATATATATTCAACTTTTTTCCTGCTTTTATTTTGGATTTGATCGTGCAATAGTGACCAGAAATAAGGGTCTGGCCTGGTATCTCAAACCAGGAATCTTCCATGCTTTTAGTGACCCACTTGGCATCAAACACCCAGCAGCAGCAGCAGCAGCAGGTTCAGTGCTGGTTCCCTCCTGAAGGTGGCCGTCTCATGTTTACCTCCATAATTGCTTAAAAACCATAACATTGCAAACAGACTGAGATTTGGTTGGATTAGAAGCTGGAAGTCAAGAAGGCTGGTTGTCATACAGGTTGTAAATGTCTGGGTGCTGCTTCAGTCCACATACCAGGACAGTATCAGCCTGGTCCCCTGGGTGGACCCTCTGGTAGGGTTTCGCCCGGCAGACAGGCCTGACCTTCATCACACATCACCAGGTGATGATGGCAGGATGGACAGAAACTTTGCTTCGCCAAAACATACAAGCACACGCTGCATCTCTGCCCACAGATGCCCCCGCCTACACACAGACACACACACACGCTCCAAGCTAACCTCCTGACGTGGTTGTCCCCTCCCCCTTCTCACCTCACCTCCCTCCCTCTCTCTATCTGACAGTCCTGGCATTGTGAAAAGTTCAGAGCTGTCACTGGGAATGTCAGACAACTGCGTAGAGCTATCTACAGAAAACACACACAGAGGCCCCGACTCAGTGCCACACACACACACACACACACACACACACACACACAGAGGCCCCAACACACGCCACACACACAAATTCACCAGATTCTCTCTCTCATTTGCAGCCTCGTTTTTTTCCTGAGTAGTAGCCTGAGATTTGAAATACGACTCTGGACTGGGTCACGTCACTCGTTTAAATCATCACAAAACCATTTTTATTTATTTTTATTTTAATTGACGTTAATCATTTTATCTCAAATATTTGTCTAATTTCATGGAGCATTATTTTTTTACAAAAAACCTTTGACTAGAGTGTCTGTGCAGAGATTTGATTGATTTGTCGATTAAATAAATACATTGACTCTGCACCGTGTTGCAAACATTTGTCGTAAAAAAACGCAATAAAGTCAAAATTAACTTTCAACATTTGACCATCACTTATACTGTAAATACCTAATGAGGTGGTGAAGTTTGTATGATCTAAACTCTTCATGACTTAGAACAGGCAGCAGGTCACTGAGATCCTTTCTCAAGCTCTTTGATGAGATCACCTTCAGACTTGTTGGATGATTATTGTATTGTAGCAGAATTCAACAGTTATGGATCAAATATATTTGACAAGTCGGCCTTGAAGGGAAAGAGTGATAAATGTGCTGAACTCCCTCTTGCAGGATTCATACAAATGTCTTAAATCAGTCCCAATTACTTCCCTTCATGCATCAGCGGTGTATTTATCATGTAGCCGTATTTGTAATCGGCCCTAAAAAAAAGATAAAGATGATATCCAGGCCCCAGCGAGATTTGAACTCGCGACCCCTGGTTTACAAGACCAGTGCTCTAACCACTGAGCTATAGGGCCTTGGATATCAGTGGTAAAGTCAAAGAAAATTATAAAGAACAACCTTGTACAATCATGGGTGTGTCGCCTGACAAGATCAACCAGTTACAGGAGTGTCCCTGGCTTTGTTCCGCAGCACCTGCTGGTTGAAGCTGCTCACATGAGATGACGCCATGGGGACATCCTCCTGACACACTGACTGATCTCTTTACTGTACTTTAGGAAACGCCGTGACCCGACGAGGGCCTTCACTCCGGGGCTCTCAGTCCCAGCTGCTCTTGGACATGCCGCTCCGCACCCAGAGCCAGTGTAAGTGCATGAACACACACACACCCACACTTTAAAAGCAGTTCAAGTGTCTAAAAGGAAATATTTTGGGCTTAATTTACAGTGAGCGGTATAGACTGTGTACACCTGACTGATGTGATGGATCAAGCCAAGCAGTACTCGTATCACCTGCGACCGTATAGCGCTGCACTGGGGACCAGAGGACGGGGGAAACACTGAAGGCGCACAAACCCACACAACTCATGTTCTCTGAGGTTTTCTCAGCTGGCAGGCTGGCCTCGCCTCTATAGAATTACCATACACATTGTTCGCATACTGTGCCAAGCTTTCTAAAATTAAGCTGTATGACATCAGAGCCATGACCTCACAGGGTGGGGTTAAGTCTACAGAAAAGGTGTGTGTAAAAGATAACCTTTCAGCCATTGTGGAAGGAACACATACACCCTCCATCGGCCCTGTTCGCCACCGCTCTCGCACACACACTGAGATAACCTTTCCTCCCGCTGTGGAGCATGAGGCAGTCTATCAACAGCCAGTCATACAGATAGCCCACCTGCAGACACACACACACATACACACACATTCACAAGTTACTCCCTCCACACCAGTTTGCTCTTTAAGTGCTTTCCCTCTCAAGACAAAGATGTATTTCTGAACTATGAAGTTTTTATTTACTTTATTCTGCATTTGCACAAAAATATTCCTCCTGTTTGTTACCTTTTAATTACATTATAAAAATAAAAAGTGAAACAGAGGACAATGCACTTTGATTTAACTTTGTTTTGCCTTTATTCAGTTTTTTTGGGGGGGGGTTGGTTTAGATTTTTCCCCCAAAAGTTGCCAGGTACCTCGATAAGGACTGGACAATGTTCTGCAACAGCAATGATAACAATGCTCAGAAAAGGCAAAAGGACAATTACCAGAATAAGGACGAAGCAACAAAGAGCTTAAGACAGAACAAAGCTGAAGTCTTTAAAACATCAATTGTCACTCACAATAAAATAAAAAAAACATTTCCATTGTATCCCTGGCTGAAAGTTTTTGTCTCGTGAACTTAACAATACTGAGCTTCGTCTGTGTTTTGTTTCACAAAGTAACTGCAACATGTCTGAGGGTAAACGGAGTGACACACCAGGTACTTGTCTAGTGGGCCGGTCGCTCAGTACATGTCTCGAAGGCCCAGGTTCCCCCGGTGAGCAGAGGAGCCGTGCGCCACAGTGAGGCTGTAACAGTACAGCAGATCTGTTACCCACTGCTCTCTGGTCACAGCCCGGTTGTACCTCTGAAACACACATATAGAAAGAAATTAGGTGCACAGCCTCCATTAGAGGTTAATGTAGTTTGTCTCTACATCCAAATTCCCTGACTAACACATGTGCTTGTTTTTACCGTGAGGTTCTGTATGATCTCCTGCAGTAAAGGGTTATTGGCCACCAGTTGGTTGTGGAGTGGTGCGTGCTGCAGCAGCATTGACAGGATCTGTCCGAGCTGCGGCAGCTCCTCCTGACTCAGATCTCCAACGCGCATCATCTGCAGAACCATCCGCAGCAGGCGAGGAACGGTGCTCAGCACTAACACACAAGCACTCCAGATCGCCTCCCTGTGAACCAGTCGCAAAGGGGTTTTCATTCAAATTATTTTTTAATCATTATAGGTAACAGCAAAAGACTAAGGTCAACATTTCATATCTACAGTCGTCGTTCAAACCTTTTGTGGTTGGTTTCAGAAGGTTCCTCCTGCTGCATCGTGACGAGCAGAGCTATCAGGCTGAGGCAGCACTTAGACAAGAAGCGCAGCACAGGCTCCATGGTCAGGAAAGACAGGTCCCCCAATCTGGACACCGCTCTCAGCAGCCCGGCCCCCATGCTGTCAGGAACCACTTCCAATTTGATCTGAGAAAACACACAACCACACACATTCAGAGTATATACAGGATTTTCAAGCGCAGAAAAGCAGTTGAGGGAATAAAACATAATTACAACAAATCAATGAAAATAATTTCTCACCAGGTATTTGCAAATTCCATTTTGCAAAATGTCAAAGCACTGAGTCTTGGAACCCAGAGTTTCCAGACAGTGGCACACCTCCTAAAAGTGACAACAAAAACTTTATCAAACACAAGCTTTTCCCCTCAGATTTACATTTCAAATATAGATTCTGTGTCTTAAAATATACGTCACTCAGGAGGCTTTCCCATGAGTGTGACAGAAACATTTAATCCAAGCAATACAACAGCAGGTGAAAGTGAATTTGAAGGTTATCTGGTTTCATTTTGTTCTTCTTTTGCTCTTTGCAGTGGCTTGTAAATGTGTGCATAGGAGAGCTGAGCATTTTTAATAAGCTTAAAATACAGTTTCTATTGTCTTGCCTACATTTTTTCTGAATACAATACATATTGCTGAGGATCATTTTCATTGTTACTGATATTGTCCTAAACACTGTTCTCTATTTCCCAAAGCTTTAAATGTGTAATGAAAGTGGATACATGTTTAAACTGAAAAATGTTGTTTGAAACAGTCAGAATGGTATTTAATCAGACAAGTCACATTTCTACTGTACATGAACTGAGCATTAAGGCACCACAAAAGCATTTCAGGCCTTCACTGCTCATCATAATTATAAAAGGTAGAAGTGTATGCTATCTTTAACAGCATACACTTTTTTGGGGGGGATGGAGACAAGATTGGTTTCAGGTTAGAGAAAGCTTGACACCACCAACTTAGCTTTTCCTCATTAACTTCAAATCTGAAATCAAATTTGTCATTAGCTTTTATCAAATTAAAGTGTGGGCGAGTGCTGGGCTGCAGACCTGAGCGTGAGCGTCTGGACTGTGCACCTGTTGGCATTCTCTTCGTCATTAAAAACAATCCAACGGTCTCATTAGTCAAACCAGAGTTGACACAGTCCGTCCCTTAATGCCGCCCCCCCCCTCACCACGTGGACCCTCCCACCACTTTCTTGTGATTGACTCAGACAGGGACATGAGAGAGGCAGGATCTGAGGCCCTAATTGAGCAGTTGAATTAGTGATTATAAGCCCCCCCACTTGCTCACACATTCACACACACTTGCCCCAGGGCATAGTTACGGTAACGGTAATTTCTGTGCAGAAATGTCACACTCCCATCATGCCATGGGCTCTCATTAGCATTTGTGCATATCCTCTATGCCCGATAACCACGCATCTCCAACCTGTGCAACGCGATAATGGTTCCCCTCTCAGCCTGAGTGCAACGATAAAGCTTCCACCCTCTGAGCCGTATATGAGAGACAGAGAGAGACCGGGGGGGGACTGAAAGACCACGGCAGTGTCCAGAATACCAACACTTTTTAATTTTCAAAACAATGTCTCTTCCTTCACCTTCTTCTCGCTTCTAGATTAATTTCTAATGTGTCCAGGTGTTGAGGAGCAGTATCAGTTTGGTACAGAATCATAATGTATGTGAGGTTTGGGGTAATTGTAGGAAAGTTAACGCACCTCAACTATGTCCCAGTGGTGCGTGAACTGCTCCAGCGGTACGGGGTAGAGACTGATGGGGAAGAGAGGGGAGCGAGGCAGGGCGTCCTCCTCACCAGCGTCCTGAAGGGAGGCAAGCTTGTCAGACGAGAAGCCCGTCAGGGTGGAGAACAGGAAGCTAAAGAGGTCCACGTCCTGCAGGGCGGCTTCCTGGCTCCCAACTGACCAGCAACTCAGAGATGACCTGGAGAACGTCATCAGTGACGATTATATACAATTACTGATGCAGAATGTGCATCAATATTTACACTGAAGCTGAAAAAGGCACAGCTTTCTGCATATCAAAATAGTTTATGCAGCATTTCAGCCTTTTACACTGTACAAACCCCTTTCATTTATTTTCTAAATTTACTCTTGAATATGATCATATTTTATAGTCTTAATCATGTTAAGACTTTTTATAAGAGAATTCATATTGCGTGCAACAGTGCATGGAGACAGTTATGAGTTTTATAAGAGAATTCATATTGCGTGCAACAGTGCGTGAAGACAGTTATGAAAATTCTTCCGTATCCTGTAACAGTAGGAAATGTGTGTGAATAACAGTGCTTTTTGAGAAGCCCTGGAGGAACATGCAGAATTTCTCCCCAATACTCCATGACGACACTACATTCCAGCCTCCCAAAGAGCTCTTTGTATCATACCCATTACACACACGTCCAATTCCCAATGAGTTCACCACTCCCTGCGCTCAAAATTTGTATAACACTGCCCCACTGACAAAGGTCAAAAAAGGTCTAAAACAAATGCAGGTGTTCACAGGGAAAGGCAATCCTAAGATGAGTAAAAGAACAAAGATAAAATATTTTTTTGTCAAGATGAATATCCGATACACAGGGTATCCACATCAGCACATGTCAGCACACAGGTGAGACACCAGATCAGATGTCAGGGATTCCTCTGTGAAAGCACAACACTGCCATCTAATGGTGAAAGGTAGGGGCATTCATCTGCTGCCCAACATCTCACACGGGGATATCTCCGGATACAATCAAGTGAGTTCCCCTGCTCTACTTAAGTCTACGAGGGTTTCCAAACTCACCTGAGGTGAACGATACGAATCAGCGAGGTAGCGAGGCCGGCAGATATTCGTCCAGTGGTGCAACAGCAGCTCAGGTTGGCCAAGAGAGACTGGGGCATCTTGGGTAGGAAGTAGAGCAGCTGCACCATTCGTATTTGGGACTCAGCCGGTAACAGCACAACGACTCCTTCCTGTGGATCTTTAAACACACACATACATGCATGCTTCTTTCAAATGTACGTGTGCATAGACAGCTCTTCCCTGTAGCCTCTAGGGAAGGGGATTCAACATAAAGCTCTTTCAAGAAAAAAATGATACCAGGAAACCAGACTGTGTTAAGGACCACTAAAAAAAAAGAAGGAGACAGACAGGCATGGCCACTACAGTGTGGGCTCAGATAATGTGCGTGCGTAGTGCGATGTCTGGCTCTGACGCACATGCTGATGTCAGAAGCCTTTAGACAAAAGGAGTCTTGTGATGGGGAATAGCTGGCTCTGCAGCAGTTTCTATCAGAATGCTGAACCCCTCTCTCTCTCCTGGCCCCACACCAGCCCAACTATCTGACCATCCTCCAGAGATTTCTTATTAATGCTTTCACCCTCTGGTCTTGTTACATTTCAATTTTGAAAAGTTGACTTGGGTGGAGTTATATTGCCTCCTAGGGACACTATGTGTAAGATGTTTCTAAGTTGTAATCAGGCCTTGTTTCTGTATCATGTACCATACTGAAAAGTTTTCCATTAAAAAATTACTAATTATAAAATGTTATACCATTTTATGTTTATACCATATGGTCCATGATACTAAGCTTGAAATAAGCTTTTGTTGAATGACAAAGATAAAGATTTAACACTTAATCTCAGAATAGAAAATCTCTGCTGCTCTCTGTGGGCTCAAATTTGAAAACAAATAAATAATATGAACATGTAATAATCCTGGACATATGTGCGACACGTTTCAAGATCAGTGTAAGGGAAGCTCTCTGTCCTGTGTGAGTTGGTCACTAACATTCAAGAACGACTGTGATACAGGTCCAATAATGATATAAAGCATTAACATCTGTCTGTCTGATTGAGTGTATGTACCATAGAGCTTGCAGGCGTGTGTCTGCAGACTGCTCAGCAGATCCTTATTTCCTCTAGATGCAGCGGCGTGGATGGACTGGATAAGTCGTACAGAGAGAGTAGGGTTACGGTGGCCCAGCTGGGACAACTGCACAGGAAGAGATGCCAACCACCGACACAGAACCTTACTCCTTCAGAGACAAAAAGAAGAGGTGACGTAAAGAGTGATATCAAGGTACAAGGGAAGAGTAAATATATTGTAGAAAGGCAAAATAAAGGACCAAATATGTTTGGAAAAATGTGTAAAAATCTTTCAAGGGTCTTTTTCCGGTGGATGGTGGTAAATTTGGGGGTAATAGCCTTTATTGGTGGGGCTAATTCATGGCAAAGTAAAAAGTGATTGATTTAAAAAAAAATGCATGTCTGCATTGGAGCAGACTGGTCTATCAGATGTGAAGGATGAACAAGAAACAGGACATGGGTCACTTAGCCACATATTACATCTGACATGCTGTAGGCCGATGAGGGAGGTTACCTGGCTATGTGTGCATGGCCTTGTTCCTGCAGGTAGAGCTTGCTGTAGAAAGACAGCAGCAGAGATCGTGTCTGCAGAGTCAGGTTCCTCTGCTTATAGTAGGTGTAAACTGCTGCTAACAGGTCGTCTGTCACGGCTGCACAAACACACAAATAGAGATATTTATATAAAAATGGCTAAACATTACAAATGTCCTCATGTGATTCACAAACTTGTATCGAGATAACAAACCACAATCAGGATTACTCAAATATAAGACAACACAATCAATTTCCATTAAATTATTGGAGGGACGTGACATGACCAGAGGATAGAACCTATACAATTTTGGAGTAGATTCAGATAAAAGAGTGGATCCAGGAATTTAATTTCACACCTACTTAAACATGACAAGATAGGATGTTAGCCTTGGCAGAGGTATGCTCTCCTAGTGCTTGAACTCATGCTTCAGAATTCATTAAATCAAACACACAATTTTTAAATACACTGCATGTGCTTACTTTTGCTCCTCTGCGTGAGCACCATCTTCCACACAGTACCCAGCAGCATGTGCAGCTGCCTGGAGCTCAGTTTCGTTCCGTTGCCCAGAGTGTCTCGGACGAACGTCCTCAGAAGCATCAGCCAGTCTACGTCTGTCTCTCGGTCGAGGACCTGCCTCTGGCTGAGGGACACCATCACCTGGCAAATGATGATGTTTAGGGCCAGGGGTTCCACAATCAGACCTGGAATGGCTGCAGTCTGTTTACTCCTGAGGAGAGGACAGTAAGATGAGGGTAATTACAGCGAATTTAGATATTCATATACAGTAGGTAATGGTCACAAATCAAATATACCACAACTTTTAAATTATTTTTCCACCATCATCATCCATATAACTATACATGTATACATTTATCAGGAGGGATGAAGGATGAATGTTAGAATGACACTGAGAATCCATACCTTTTGAGATCGATCTTCCTTCTATGTTTAGGTGTGTCCTGGGCACCGTAGGGAAAGTTTTTCATGAAGTGCTGCTTAAAATCTCCCAGGTATTCTTTACTGAACCATGCATCCTACACAAAAACAAGCCACTGTCATTTTTAAGACACATTTTCTTGTACAACAAGAATTGATATCTGGTCATTCCTCATCTCACCAGTGCATCCTGGTGCTCCTGCTGTGGTGCAAGTTTCCTCAGGAGCTGCAGAATAGACAACACCTGGAACATCACCGACATGGCATCTGCGGTGAGCAGGTGAGCGCCCTCGTTGTTGTCCCAAGGGGACTCACTTGCACTGGCCTCGACCCATACTTCCAGCAGAAGAGGCACCAGAGTAGCTGCAAAGCTCTGAACAGCCTCAGCTGAGTCCAGATTCTCAGTCACCACAGCTCCAGCATCCATCTCAGGTCTTCACAGAGGGATAGTAATTGAAATGATGAGATATGTACAGCCAATCAAAAGGTTGACCAAGATAAACCAATTGCTTTATATCACAACACATGGATATCAGTTAAAAACTAAGGTGAATAATCCAGAAAAACATAAATCAAGGGATCTGACTGGTAATGATGAGAGTAGAAAAAGACCGGTCAGTAGTACTGAAGGCCTGATGTACTGAATAACACTACATTTTTAGGGTAGTGTTGTCGTTAATTCTTTTTTCAGATTATTCGATTTTATCTGTATACATTACTGAACACCAAACAAACACACACGCACTTCCCTGATGTCAATCGTCCATCACAAAGTTTCACTGACACTAAACAACATCATCTTATGCCAATCTGATAAATTACTGTCATAACACATCTGGGTTTCTGATTTTCATTCCTGGATGGTTGCAGGAGTTTGTCGTATGGTACCTGATTTTGAAGGTGGAACGTGGAGTTGGTTTGGCCCCTGAATGCTCATACACCTTAACTCCGATCTTGCTGTAGGTGAGCTCTTCCCAGTTGAGAAACAGAGGAGCAAGTCGGTCTTCACCACTGCAACCAAACACTCCTTCTGTTCCAACAGACGTGTCACCTTGGTCCACTGGTTTTTCCTCAACTACTGCCTGCAAAAATCGTCCGAGCCTGAAACACAAATAAACCACAACGTGAGCAGCCAGTTAGGATTTTAGATATGTTTTTACTTAAAATCTGTGTGTGTTGGACCTACGTACCTGAGAAGCACTGAGAGCCTCCACTGCTGACTAGTCACCGTCCTGTTAAGACTGACTGACAGGGCCCAGGTTCGCGCCTTGGCATCCTGGGTCTTTTTGGCGCCACTGCTGCTTTGTCTGTGAGAAATCAGCTCTAGGAAGTTGGTGAGGAGCACTGCCGGCCGCGCTGCTAGCAAAGCTGGGTAGTGTTCCAGCAACACATCGAGGATCTTCATTGCATCCTCCTGGATGCCTGTCTCAATGTGGGTCATGGCACAAGAAAGGTGGGCACTGAGGAGAGGGAAAAATGGGCCCACTCGTTCTGCAGGCACAGACTGTGCAATGAACCTGGAAGGAGTTTAGGAGGAATGTTAATGTTTGTTAAGTTTATAACTTGTACTGTTGCATTTCCAGATCACGGTGGTTGTTCTCACCTGAGCACACGTGTAGCCACGATACGAACGTTTCCATCCTTGTCGGTAAAAACGGCTGCGACTTCAGAGAGCACACGAGAGAGATGCTGCTCCAACAGAGATGGATTGACGGACAACAACTCTTTCAAACCCAGCAAGGCACCGTGTTTCACATTGGCGTTGTAATGATGAAGCTGGGACATGAGTTCCTGGTGAGGTGCAGGGAGTTGGAGAGAAAATACACAAATTGGAGTTAAAAATTAAGGTATCATATGTTTATACAACACGGGGGAGAGAAAGAGCTGAAGGGTCTCACATTGATACCGAGCTGTCTGTGAGTGGTGGGGCCACTTTTGTCCCTCTTCAGCTGCTCAGTTAGATGGATTCCCTTGGAGCGGAAGTTGGTGTTGGTGGCATTATCAGCTTTGGGCTTCGTCTTGCCCACTTTCAACTTGACCTTCTGGAAATCATCCTGTCTCTTCTTCTTCTTAGACTTCATCTCGGCAGCCTAACGGTTTATGTTAACTGACATGGAGGGGGGAGAAATGACACTGAATGAGTGTGTTAATTTTAAATTTGAAAAAACCATACTGACAGCAGCCATAAGTATGTAGTGTAGAGCTGGGTGGCTAAGGTATTAGGACAGCACAAACTAAACGCATTGCTCAATCTTTGCTCTGACTAGTGAAGTGAGGGGCAGCTAGTTAGCTAGCTTGTGGCTAGCTCTATCGTACCCGGTTCAGCATTAAGCATGCAAGCTCCTTATTTTACTCACCACGATGACGAACTTTGTTGTTAAATTATCATACGTGTCTAAAGCTAAGTAACAGCAGCCCTGCTAACTAATATAATGATATATAAAGAGAAAATATTCTGTGTGAACTCTCGTGGTGATGAATTGGGTCCTCCACCTGCATGTGTGTGTGTGTGTTTACAAAGCCGTTAACTCCGCAGCCCGGCGGAGATAGAAAATCTCTCTGACCGAGAAAACGAGGAAGTCATTTTTTATGATGTAAATTAATAACTTGAACTGTAAAAATTGTTTATCTGGAACAAATAAATTAAATAGCTGTCCCCAAGTGTCCTGCAAAATATTACACTTTATTTGCTTTTCATCTGGGAGGGTTGAGCGGTGAGCTACGGTGTAGAAAACAAACGCACTGCATAGCTGTCTAAGAAAGTGCCGCACAAATAGTACTATTATTATTAATTATTATTATCAGTTTATCATTATTATTCATGTTTGTATCCATTTGAGATTCATAATTAAATTGTACGACCTCAAATGCAGTTCTATAGGGTATGAAAGTCTATTCGGTTCCATTAACGTCATATGTCGTCTTTTTTAAACAGGCGATAGCATCGCCCACCCAAAGCCACTTTCGGTCTATGGTGTCCGCATTGTGATTTTACACCTTACGAAGAATACCTTTTGACTTTGTTCCCCGAGGAGATCATAGTTTTCATTTAAACTACCCTGGTAAGTTGAACACCGTCTTCCCCTTTAATATCGGAGGTGAAGGTTGTATTTGATTCTTTATAGCAGGCGTAATGTTTAAGATAAACCGCGCCCGGCCCCATTGGGCCTGAGACGAATCGAAACAACGCAGTAAACCTGCTTATTTGAAAAATCCTCAATTCAGGAAGTTCTTCCCTATTTCAGGACTTAGTTTTACATGTGTTTTATATATGCGTGTGTCCCACAGTGGAGGAACGAAAGAGATGGAGGTCCAGGCTCTGATGAACATGAACCAGGCTAAGAAGAGAAAGGTAAGTCTCACGTTAGTCCAGACTAATCCGGTTAAAACATTTAGACACACGGACCCCCTCTGTGGAACCCGGACAGCTCTAGAAGGAGCTCTGTGGGTTCCTCAAGGTGCTGTCTCCCTGATGTCCACTGGCTGTGGTGATGCCTGATGGGGAAGCCAGGCGACAGCAGTCCCCGGCGGGTGGACTTCGCTGCCTGCCTCTGTGCTCTCAGGCATACTTTATTTGGCTTCTGGAGATCCCCCCCCCCACACAGGGGTCCAGGCCTGTCAACCGCAGCCTGTGTTCGCCCCAGAGGTTTTTAAGAAAACTCACACCAGCAGCTCTTCGTCAACAGCAGTCTGTCATTGAAACCGTTATCACACATCCTTTGGATCAGAAATTGAGCTTTGTTTGATTTGGACTGGTTCTATGAACCGATATCTCATGGCAGGTCGCTCAGTTTTAATTTCTGAGTGCTGTCACGCTGAAAATCACAAAGGCTCAGTGTTACACCGGTCCGTTTGACAGCAGGACGCACTGCCTTGGAAATGCTTGTATGAAACAGTTACATCTAATGTTACTCAATTGGCTTAGAAACCAATTAATGATGCAGTGATTATTACACACCAGTGAAATCAAATTTCATGTATGGCTTAGGGTCAACTCCCCTCGTGATTGGCTACTTCCTTCTGCCTATTGCCTCGTTGTTAGTCCTACTAAAAGGCTGAAAAAAGGCACATTGGAGAGCCCGTCTTCTTCTTTCCCCAAGGGGTTGTGACATCAGTTTCATTTTACTGACCTCAGTGTTGTGTATTATGGCCACTGCAGACATGGTTGCATATAATACTTTGTGTTGTGACCTTCATGCAGTTTCTCAGCTTTCTTTCTTTCTAAATACTAAGTGTGACTGTTCCAAATTCTCATTTATTTCATGAGAATTTAGACTTATCCACAGACTACATGATTAAGAACCCTTTATTAATTTGTGTCTGTGACTGCCACTTCTTGGTGTAGGGGTCATGGAGAGTAAATCAAATAATGGATGTAAGGCATAAATAGTGTGGCGCACATGGACGAGGAGTTCGGTCCTCTGCCAAGTGTCATCCTGTCACTAATGCCTGTATCTGTCTCTCTCCTTCATGTGGGGTTATTCCCTCCATTGACAGAGAAAGCAGTATCCGCAGCATTCTGCTGAAATAGGTAAGTGTTGTACACACGGTGCTAGTGCCAGTCCTGAGAGCTGAAGCTTGAGATCTATAAAACTTCTTCTTCCTGCTTCATGTCATGGGGAGTGACATGTTCAACACTCTTGACTCACTCTCTCTCAGAGATTGGGCCTGTTGTGGTTACATCCACAGTTTTGGTTCGTGGAGATGAGTGTCTGCAGCCAACAGAATCTGCCAAAACATCTACCAGTGTCTTGCCACTAGTGTTCTGTTTGGACAATCAAATTTTTTACTTTTAGAGCATTTTAAATATATAATAGGCCATTTTAGAAAAAACAGTCTCCTAGATGTTGCTTCCTTGAAAACCAGCACTGTAAGCTCTCTTGCTAACAGACAACACCTGCACATGGTCTTAAAACAGTACAACTTACAGTGACGCAATCATACATCTCTGGTGGTTGCTGATGACATCTTCATGCACTTTTTGTGCTGTGATGGGTGCTGTATGTTCTCATAATATATTTTTTAAACTGCCGAATGCAGTTCCTTTTTTTTGAAGCCAGTGTTACACTGACTTCATCATAATGTGAATGAAAATATTTTTGAAAATAACCTTACCTGGTTATCACAGTATTTTGACACATGCAGTTTTTTTTATCATGCATTTGTTGGGCTGCATCATCAGTGTGACACAGAAGTGACTCCTCTATGAGAGGTCACTGTGGAAAGCAACGCGGCAGAGGAGCTTTTGTCCTGGTGCCCATTTGGGGCCCATATTGTTCCCTCCCAATATCTTCAAAAGCACAAATAAGGAGTGTTGGTTTCTAATGATGGCTCAGTTTATATCAGTGAATACAATTTATTGGCAATTTGACACTGCCAGCAACACGTTTTCTATCTGGTTTACAAAGGTCACTCTTATCTCTGGTTTCCCTCCAGAAATTATTAACATAGTGGCTCACTAAAGTAGTTTGTTGAGAAAGAACCGTCTTGTGAAACCATTGTTAATGTTTTCTTTTTGCTGACCAATGTCGTTTTCCCAGTGTTCACGAAAGGTGACTCTATCCAGACTGTGCCCTCTCTCAGCACACTGTTGAAGGGAGTCACAGAGTGCATCATTGGTAAGAAGGACTATTTCCCTTACATCTACCTTTTCATCCTATATTGAAAGGCATAACCAATGAACAAATCCCTCTCCTACAGGTCTTCAGTATGTGTGGGAATACCGCAGCCCCAGTAAATCTGTCCCACCACACTACCAGTGCAAAATGTGTGCTGTGTACCGCCTGCAGCACGACATGGTTGCCCACGTGAGAGGCTGGAAGCACAGCTTCAGATACATGGTGAATAAATTGTTCTTTAGTCTGGAGCAATGATACGATAATGTGTAATTATTTGTAATAATTTGTATTTTTCTTCCTGTCCTCAGAAAACGGTCCATCCTCACAGGGTCAACTGGGATGAGGAGGAGGCCGTCAAAAACCCCTCTGTAAGGAAGAGCATTAAAGAGGCTGCTGGTGAGGTGCAGCAAATGGAGGGAAGGGGACAGATCAAGGTGAGGGTCAGACCCTTCTCACTCACATATTCTGATATTGGCCAAATTAACATGTGAAAATTACTTTTGTGCTATGGTAGTGTTTTTGGGGAATTCAGAGAATAGCACTTAATTAAAAATAGACAGATGTAAACAGGTGATGGTGAAAAAAGTCAATACATCCCATGTGTCTGTTCCTGTTGTCGCTTTTAGGTGATCCTGAAGGAGCCTTGGGAAGTACCTGCTTTCGAAGGACTCCGTGAGTAACTATCTGTGTATAACATGATTAATAAAGAGTTTCCCTGTTTGTTGCCTTTGTGAACTCCATTTGTGTCTATTGCCCTCATCTCTCTCCCAGGTTCTGCTATACCTAAAGTTTATGCCTCCACCAGCTCTGCGAATGGGACTACAGGCACCACCCTTTGGTAGGACATATTTGTAATTGTGGGAATGTAGGCTCATCTTCTTTTCTGTGGGTGTAATAAAATATAGTTTCTCTGTTTCTTTTGCAGGTCCCGGATTTTCTGGCCCGGGGTATCCAGGGGAGTTTCCCCCTCAAGGTGGTCCGCTCCCTGACTACCCAGTGGAAGATTATGAGGAGTCCGGTTTTGGAGAGTTCTCGACCAGGCAAGATTTCCCTGAGTCTGATATGGATATGAGACCTTTCTCAGATGGTATGGGCCATAATCCAGATAGGAGTGGCGATGGTCTTGGACCAGGTGGTGGAAGAGATGGCTATGGAAGGAGTGAACGGTTGGAGGAGAGCTCAGGTAGAATGTATCCTGACGAGTACAGAGTTGGCCCAATGGGGAGTAGCTCTATGGACAGACCAATGGACAAGCCAATGGAGAGGCCAGGCTTGATGGGAGCAGCTCCAGAAAGCAGAAACCCCCCCAGTGCATTGCTCAGTTACTTGGTATGTGTCTCATTTCTCAGTATGTTCCTTCCCAATTTAAGAAGAGTGATAATGTTTTTAAAATTATTCTTTTTTTTGTATAAAAATGTAACTTAACACATATGTCTTTCAGGATACTTTCCGAATAGAGAACGAGAGTGATGCACAGCTGGTGCTGAAGGTTACACAGAAACTAACAGATGTGCTGATGGAGTACAGACTGAGGAGCATATCATCGGTAGGGAAAAACTGATCTCAAATCTGAAAACATCTATTGTGTAAGATTCAGGTGAACGGGATCTCTTCACACTAGTCCAAATTGGCGAAACTAAATACCTTTTCAGTTTTCATGACAACTGAAGGCTGGCCCAGGTTCTATTTCATGTTCGGAAGGGAAGGGTGAGGTGAGGGGTCTTTAGCTGCAACATGCAACTTCACCACTAGAAGGCACAACATTTTACCCACTGAACCTTCAAATGCCAGCTGATCAAGGTAGTTGAAATGTTGTCTAGAATATTGTCTATATCATGTCCATCCTCTTGAACCTATTAAGTGCAGTATGATGTTGAAATCTGACAACAATCTGAGCAAATGTGTCCAGGGTCCTCATTAATAACCTGTGCATACGCACAAAACAGGGCCTGTAAGAATCGTACGCCATTTCTCACAAAATAGTTTATTGGCTTTGTAAGCCACAAGGATCTGTTCAAAAATATTTGACTAGGGTAAGTGTAAAGAATTTGTATGTATCCATTTCGCATAAAGGCAATGTCCACAACTATTTATTGCAATGATTTTAGCAGGGGCAAAGCATTCTATATTCTAATATAAAAATTAAAGAATGAAGATATAAAGAAGACAAAATTCTGTAGAGAGAGGAAAACATGATGAAATTTGAGAGAGAGCAAGCAACTTCTCTTCTCCTACCGAAAGATCTGAACTCTGCTGAAAACTCCAAACTTGTGTCCTCTTTTAAAATCCAAGCTGTCATGGTAGAGCAGGCCAAAGTGTCCACAGAGCGAAGTCACAGTCCACAGCTCAGTTGGCTTGTCTCTATGTTAAGACATACTCCCATACTCTCCAAAATAATGACTCTAAGCTGTAGATTTACTCTGTAGCTGCTTTCTCTAAGATGAATAGACAGCATTCTCCAAATCTTTTCTGTATCTGGGAAGGGCTTTCACCAGTCAGCACGGCCGCCAAAAATAAAGAACATCTATTCTGTCTAATTCTCTCCTTAAATATCATTACATATTTTACCCACCCATTTACTGGAACCTGTGTGCTTGACTAGCTCTGCTCCACACCCTGTCGCTGTTTCCTGTTGTGCGGGCTCTAATTCCTCATTTGCACCGAACTGTTAATCTTTTTCAGAACAGGGGACTTCCACATCAACAGAATACCAGTGTTAGGAAAGTCAACAATACATTCAACTCATTAATCATTACTTTTAAGAACTGACTGGTGGTTACATTTCATTCATTTTACCAGATGATTTTTACTTTACTCACCCATGATTATTTCTAGTATTTTCAGCAACAGTTTATAGGAAATCTTTATTTCAGCATGCTATATTATTATTTTACTCACTAAGCTTGGTAGATAACGCACCTCTTTCAACCTTCAATTGAAAAGGATATAAAACAACTTTAAGCTAATTACGTTCAGATACCATCATACAGCAGAGTTATTAATCATTTTTAATCTTCTAGAACTTTACGTGTATCATCAAGTCCGAGTGTGTTTAAAATCGCTAGATTGAACATGACTGTGCCATAAGGCACACAGGCGATATTTCACCGAGAATAAATAGAAACTATTCACTTTCAAACTTCCATTTCCGAATTATATCCCAGAGTGGAGGTTATGATGTGTGAAGTAATTGGTCCGATGGCTCTAAATATATAAATACTGCAGTGACTTGTGCGTAATGCCGCGCGATTGATGCACTGGCACGTATAGGAGTTTGCAAATGTCAGGATTAGGAGGAAAACAAGGTTTTCAGCGATCACAAGGATTTTTGGTCGCTTGATGAGTAATCAGCTGATATAGATTCTATAGATCTGTGATCTTCGATCTCTGTGCTGTTCTGAATCTAGTATTACAGACTGACCAACAGGATGATTTAAAATATGAATGTATTCGGTTCTATCATACTTTCTCTCACTGTATTATCAGCAGCAGCGTATCAGTATATTTTCCTTAATGACATCACTGCTGTCCCATAAAATTGCTCCTCACCTGCACCTCACTAACAAGCTCCTCCTCTTCTCTTAATGCCATGAATCCTACACACAGTTTTATAAATGAGGCTCCAAATCTTTCATTTATTTCACATTTGATGAATCAGTTTAATGGTGTTTTAGGGAACACGTGTAGTCTCCTCCTAAATGTCCTCTCCTCTTTTCATCCACAGGGTTCCAATCTGAACAGCTTATCAATGAGCACTTCAAGTTTCTCCTCTACACCTTCCAGATTGCCAAGTAGTAGTGACCGATACTCGAGTAGTCTGTCAGGTAAACCAGCACCAACAGATCATGTTCCTGTTGCTCATTTTGCAAACAAATTTCTTTGTTTTGTCCTTATATAATGTATTTTCTTTGTCTTTCTTCAGGTCCCCCAAGGTATTCTGATATCCAATCCAGGTATTACAAATAACAAGGATGATGTGATAGCTCACTAACTCCTGTCCAGTGTTTCGATCAGTCATTACATCCAGGAGCTAGTTCACTTTGATATTCCTGCTTTCAGGCAAGGTTTTTTCTCTGAGTTTTACAATTATGTGCATGTTTTCCTCAGCTTTAAGTGATCAAGTCAGTGTATGACTTTGTTCTTTCCTTTCCCCAAGATCAAGTTTTAATAAAAGAAATGTAGAAAGGTGTTTGGAAATTTATTTCAGTCGGAACACTGCAATGAAACTATTTCCTTGCCTCCAGCCTCGTACTTATTTCTGAATGGAAAACAGAAATTAACAGCAATGTTCCAGGACTCCCACAGATGGATTCCTACCCGTAATCGTAGATGTCAGCCAGAGTGGATCCTCTTCCAACACTGGATGCCAAGATACTGCCACATAAATCTGAATCGCTTGCATTATCATCTGAAATTGTCTTTGGTAAATGACGAGCCTGGGTCAGTGTTCAAACAATATTTATTTTTAAATTGACAGTACAAAATAACAGAACTAAATTAAGACATTTGTTGGGTAAAAAAAGTTTAGAAATTCAATGGGTTGATTAAGTGGAGCATTTTAACAGCTGGAATGTAAATGTATTGAAAGGAACATGAAGCTCTCAGTCAGTCTTTGGCAATGGGGATGGCAATGTTTTTGCCAAGATGTCATTCATCTGCCTCACACTAATGCAGGTTAGGAGCATGTGTGCCCCCATTAAGTCCTGACCATTGAGCCCTTGAGCCAGGGCTGCAAGCTTCGGTGACTTGAACTGAACTATGGCCTCACCAATACTGTTGCCATCACTGTCATGCAATAAATGTATATTATCCTCCAACGGTTTGTACTTGCAGAACAGGTTTTGTATTTGACTCACTTTTACATCTGACGCCAAGTTTCTAACAAACAAGCACGTCTGAGCAGCTGTATTTGAGTGTAGGGTGGATTTCCCCTTTCGATTTGCTTTCCTCCTCATGCGCATCCTGGGATGGGTTTTAGCCATCATGTCCTTCATCTTGTCCAAAGTGATCGATGATACCTCAATGATGGCAGAACCCACATGGCACCCATTGAGATTTATTGCATAGTCCTTATCCTCAATGCGGTTAAAAATAAGAAAAGCTGTGTCTGTTCTGTTGCCTTCGTTGTCCAGCAGGTGAAGTACACTTTTGTGTGCAAGGTTTGGACATTGAAACAATTCCTTTATTTCAGTCTTGGTCATATTTTGGGGGAGATTACAGGCCATGACAATGTAGTCCATTCTTGGAGATAAGGTAGATACTGAGTCACAGTATGGTCTTGGCTTTTTTATCCGTTTATTTGGAGTCAGATGATCCGACCGTCTCTTCCTCAGCGGTAATATAGGGAACGTTTGTTTGGGGTTTGCAGTTTCCCTAAGGGGGGTTGGGTGGGGCTTCCCTCTCGTACCATCAACATTCTCACATTCCTGCAGCGCACTGGTCCACATCTTCTCAGTTGCTCCACGTACCTCCACACGGTTTGGCCCCAGGAACTGATTGTTGAAATGAAGAGCATCGCATTCATCGTCCGCGTTTGCAAACTTCACAAGGCAGCCATGGCCGCGTCCCAACTTCACATTCACCATGGCTTCCTGTACTTCAAACCCTGTGAAAAAAACTGCATATGTCCTCTTTTGTAGCTGAGCTAGGCAGACCAAAGAGCCTGACATAACCGGGGCTCGAGTCCAGGGTTAGTTCCGATGTCTTTACAAAATCACACGCAACAGATTTGCTGTCTGTATTGGGGAAATCAGTCCTTTGCCCCGCCTCACTGTTTTGTTCAGGACTGGATGTCTGGAGTCTTTGAAGGACAGTGCACATCCCGAGAAGAAAGGCAGTATTGGGATCGAGTGTGTTCACTACTGCAGTTTGTAGAGTAGCAGTATTTTGATGCAAAGGCTGATGCCGTTTTGCAATACGTGGATCAAGAGGCCGAGCAGTAGAGGATGCTAGATTTAAAGTATTGAGATCATGTGCATTCAAAGGGGGCCAATTTGCATCCGGAGATGTTTGAGGACTCTTCACACCTTGTTGGGTGGGGGAGGGACTATTTATATTCTTCTCTTCCTGTATCTTCATTTGCAACTTCTCCTCCTTCCTTTCCATCTGCAGCTTCACATCCTGTGTCTTCTGCTGCACCTTCAAAGCCTTTTTCTTCATATGCAACTTCACATCCTTCCTCTTCATATGTAACTTTAACTTTAGCTCCAGCTCCTCCATGCTGCTGATGTGTAGCGTCACTTTGGACCCCTTGAGCAGATCTCCAGTGTGCGTCAAGGCGAGTTTGGCATCTCGCTCGGTGGTGAATGCAATAAAAGCCTCTCTGAGACTTCCTCCCACTATGTACACGCCACCATTGGGTATAAAAAGGCATTTAAAGAACTTCCTGATATCTTCAGTACCTGCCTTCACATCGAGTCCTTGCAAGCACAGGATTATGGCCATTTTGTCATAGCAGGTAGGGTGGGGTCTGAAAAATGAGGGCAGACATGGAGAGTAAGAGACACGAGGCTTTCAGAAAAACATGTGCGTCACACCGAGCACAGAGGAGAAACGCGAACAATTCGAGGGGAGAAAAGAAACAAAACAAGCTCGGCTTTTGTCCTCCATGAAACCCCTCACATACTCACCAACTGAGGTAAAAAGTTTTTAAAAAAAACACCGCAGTGGTTAACAGGTCGCTTTGCTACGTGCCGCTGCTGCTGTTCCTCCGTCTCCACCTCTGCTGCTGCCGGCTGGAATCCACTGACTACTACCCCACCGAGCTGTTCTTCTGCTTTATCTGTCTCTGCTCCGCCTGTTCCCTCCTTTTTTTAACTCACATTTCAGTGTGAAGGAGGAACATTTTCGCCTCCTAGTGGACCGGAGTGTGAGCTGCACCCAGCACAGCACAACCGCTATTTCTTGATTTAGTGACATATAAGCTTTTGATCTATCTATCTATCTATCTATCTATCTATCTGTCTATCTGTCTATCTGTCTATCTGTCTATCTGTCTATCTGTCTATCTGTCTATCTGTCTATCTGTCTATCTGTCTATCTGTCTATCTGTCTATCTGTCTATCTGTCTGTCTGTCTGTATCTATATATCTATCTATTTCTTTGTTTCCTTATCTTTTTTTTCTTTACTTCTCTCTCAGCTTCTTTCTCTCTCTCTTAATTTGACCCATTAAGTTATGAGATAATTAATAAAAAATGTATTATGGAGAAGGGGTGACATTTTTCAGTTTGTACCTCTTTCGATATGTAGATTAAATGAATCCTCATCCCTGTGTGTAAATAATACTTTTCACTTGTTCGTATATTTATCCCTTTTTTATTTACATGTTCGAATAAATATAGATGAATAAATCACAAATGGTTATTTTTCCTTTCGGTCAATTTCTCTTTATTTTGAGAACGTTCTTATATTTGAATTTATTTGACACAAACGAGCATGAATCATATACACGCGAGTATTTACTTTTCGTCAGGCCATAGTCTGTATATATAGAGGAACATACGCGTACGCTCCAACGTCATCACGCTGAACGCAGAGGATTGTGGGTAAAGAGGAAGCCCGTTGTTTACCATGGCGACGGGGACGCTGCAGTTTGTCGCCATCAGACACAAAGTTCGTCTGGTGTTCTTTCTGTTGATTTACGCAGATTCACTTCGCTGCCAGCAGTTTGTCATTCCCTTCAGGGCTCCTGCGGACTGTGGCGCGGAGGAGCTCTTCGACATTTCCAGTCTGTCGTGTGTGAGGTGCGGTTCGAATCAGCTCCGGAGCTCAACAGGTCTGTTAACCGCCTCGGCTCATCGTCCCCAGCACCGATTCACACGCGATACACCTGCATACAAATGCTGTTAATAGACTTACATTTAAATTTAACTACCGTTGTTGTGATGTAGTTATCAACAAACGATGCAGAGAGGCCACAGTGACCCGGGTAACCGTTAGCTCGGGACAAATGTGTGATAATACAGACAGTTCAAAGATTAACATGAGGGCCAGATTAATACGAATATAAAGAAAACATTAAAAAGGGGAATTCAACCTTAAAACCTAACTATATCTTTGATGTTTGGTTTATAATATAATAAAATCAATACCTAATATATCTGTTTTGAGAATCAATACAATATCATAACACATAATATTATGACATTGTGAGGTTTTTACATTTCCTAACTTCTGTGGAGACGTCAGTGCTGTTTGGAGGAGGTGGGGTTACAACCTCTTGACATTGATTTAGTTTTTATTACCATCAAGAAGGACAATGCAGTGATTTTGTTAACAAACTAATATGTTTGAACTGAAGATTATATAAACTCCACTAACTGTGTTCTGGCTTCTTTCCTATTTTAGGACTGACCTGTGTTTGCAAAACAGGTTACCGAAGTGTCACCACTGATAAGGCATCCCTTACTTGTCAGCTGTGCCCCCCTGACAAGCCTGTATGTAGAGTTTACATCTTAATATCTATATTTACTGTGTAGCTCACATTATACTCTGACATTCCATCACACAATCATCTCAAACCTAATATACAATGTGCCTTGAGGTATGTTGTGATTTGTGTGCTTGAAATGAAAACTTTCTTTTACACAGGCAGTAACTAAAGACGGGTTTGGGTGTATTCGCTGTCCGGGCAGTCTCAGTGATGAGAGGAAGTGCCTTTGTCCTCCAGCCCATGTCATTTGTGAGTCATTAACAACACAACTAATTTATAAATATTGAATGTTTAATTTACACACTACAAATTGAACAACATGAGGCAATGGCTTTGATAATCATGTGTTTTGTATGTATACAAATACAACCTTTTTTTTTCCAGTGGAGCGAGACGTCAGTGGAAAACTTTTGGATGAGGCCAGGTGTGAAACATGTGATGGAAACATCAGTGCTTTGTCTGTGCCGAGCAGCAGTGGAGACAGGTAGTGTGGAAGTTACATCAGCGCAGGATCATATAATAAGTCACAGAGTGTGAGCACTGAAGAAGATTATTTAGATTATGGTAACAGATGAATGTTATTGTCTTTCAGATGTGAGAGATGTCAGGCCACCTTCATTGACACCTCCTGTATGTGTAACCCTCCAAATATCCTTGTGAGTTCAGTCAAACCATGATCCCCAGTACTCCCTCAAACCATGTGCACGCACCATTCAGTAACAAACTGATAGGACACATGTTTCATCAATGGTTTGTGTGTATTTTACAGGCCGGAGGATTATGTGTCCCTCCAAGCAGCCTCCCGACAAACGTGAATCCCAGTATCAACTATGCCCAGTTGGTGAGTCATCCTCTCCCCTCCTCTCTTACTTACCTAAATCATTTTAGTTAATTCTGACATAGTCTGATTTGTGTTTTCTGTTGTGTTCCTCTTGTAGAAGCTCAGTGTCCAGTCCGCCTGGTTTGTGAAGAACCTCTACTCTTCATCAGCAGCCTGCCTTGTAATTCCATGTCTCCTTTTATCCCTTGTCACAACTTATTTTGCTCGAACATTATAGGGATCAACTTCTGGGTCTGGACAGCAATGTACTCAGTATGATACAGGAGGATATTTGGAGTTGATGGTTGGAACGTTCAGCTGGTATTTATTGCAGAAACATAGACATATTCAAAAAAATACATAGAAATGTTAACCTTAAATCGATGCCAAAGGTTTCTTGTAACAGAGCAAATCTAGTGACATTATTCAAACTTCTAGTTAAACAACTGCAAAACAAGTGAAGTACGTTGATTGGTTGGATTTTTGTGTTTATTGTTATGATCAGGGGGCACGAGGACTTTTCTGAGGGGTGAAATGTGTGATTACATGTTTAAATAAATTGTGTGTTTACAGGTCTTTTCCAACCTGACAGCGTGCCAGGCTCTTGGGAACATGTGTGTGATGAACATGCACTCCTTTAGTGGCGTGTCCAACGATGCCTGTGGTCTCTTCAACTCCATTTTCAGATCAATGGCTGCTGTGAGCTCAACTCAAGACATTTCCTACTGGTACTCACAACACTCTCATTGCATATATGTAAAATATTGTACTATCTCTACTGTTTTAGAATGATACAAACAAGGTTTCATCCCCATAGCCCCTAATTTAGTTTTACCCAGAGATGACATTAAACACTTTAATGTTTTTTCTTCAGGAGAGCTAATCTGCCATGGCTTTACTATGGAGACGAACCAGGACTGGCCAGTCGAGTGCTTCAGACCGATCCAATTCCTGGTGGTTTCAGCTTCAGAGGAAAAAACAAGGTAAGGGAGAAACCCTGTTACAAATGTTTGAGGGATGAAATGTACAGAAAACGTTTTGTTAATCAACATGATCTGTTTATTTGACAGAACAATGACATTAAGCTGCTTGCAGCCGTCTATAATGTCAGGGGCGAGTTCCTCAGATGGGAACAACTTGGAGGAAATAATCTACAGGTAAGTTATCAATGAGTCTAAATACACAGGACCATTGTAATGCATGATTGGTTCAACTGGAGAGCTTTATGGTCGAGCAAATCTCACACTCTTGCACGTTAACAGTACGCATGTTGTTACTCTTGTATAGTTTGACGTCCATCTTTAACAGTCAGGTTTTCATGTGACACATACAATTTAAAACACACAGTTGTTTTACCACACCTCCTCTCTTCTTCTCTTCTTTAAGTTATGTCCAGAAACAGCGATCAAACAAGCAGCGGCCTACAGCTTTGGAACGGCTTACAAAGAAAGTGTGAGTGACTCAGGCTTCCTTTAACTCAGAGTGCACAAACTCAATGTGTAATGCGCTGTGGTGTTAAACATCTGCATGTGGGTGTGTACAGTGTGAACTGTCGGTGGCAGAGCTGATGGATTCCCACCCAGAGCCGTTGTTCTACGATGTGTTTTTGGAACTTGGGGGTGGAGAGAACAGAAAACTTCTCCCCCTTCCCACACTCGTCTATAACCAGCAATACAATGGACGCTTCATCAACCAAGGTGCGATTTCATTTTTGACGTGTGTGTCTCTGTGTGTGATATTAATTATTTTAATATATTTTGTATCTGCACAGAGAGCATGAAGAACTGGTACCTGTCTCGACGTATCTTTCTTGTCGACATGTTGAGTGGAAGAGAGAAGAGTGTGAGGTCTCAGCCTAAAGTCATCCGTGTGGCCAGCAGTGTCACAATTAGGTGGGCTCCTGCTGTGAATTACACACGTCCATGAAAAAAAAAGTAAAATCTTTGTAAACAGTTGGTGCCATGGTGATGGTTCTGATTTTTTCCAATGTGTGTGTTTGGCAGGTTCCAAATGGTTCCACGAACCCAGAAAGGACAAGTATATCCCCCTCTAATGACTGTAACCTACACAGATGTCCCCATCACGGATATCGATACACAAACTGTGTCTGTGAGTGGATCACACACACACACACGCACACATTCAAATGGTAACATGAGTCACTGACTTTATCTCAAACACAAGCTTTGGGTTGACTTATGCGTAAAACCTATCTATCTGTTTCTAGACAACATTTGCTGTGGAGTACGACATGGATCAGAGTGAGGCTCGCATAAAGACAGATGTGAGTAGAAACCTGAATGAAATGTTGAGGAGCTCTTGTGAATGACCGAGAATAACAATGATGTGGTATCAGCCCAGGGTTTTGAAGACCTTTGTGTTTACAGACCGCTCTGGGTGTGATGGGTGGCGTGGCCGTGCTCTACTCTCTGCTGAAGACAGTCAGCTGGAAGAGAAGGATCGCCTCTCCGCTCATTGATGCCGGGGTACTGCATCTCTAACCTGTTTATAATTTAAAACGCCTCTATCCAAATTTTTTTGTAAAGCTTGGAAATAATCTTTGTCTCTCTTATTTCTCCTGCCTCAGACAATGCTGAAGTTTTTGTTGTTTTACGCTGGAGATCTGGCCAACGTTTTCTTTGCCGTCACCGTGGGAACTGGGCTTTACTGGCTCATCTTCTACAAGGTTGGTCTCATTCATCTGGGACTTTTTTTATAGGATTGATTATTTGCACATTTGTGTTGAACTAACTGTTTTGACCAGCATCCCATTTCTGAAGCTGTTTTCCTTTTGAACTTTTTAAACTTTATTCCTTTTCCGAAAACGTAACATTTCTTTTTCTCTTTGCATGGACTTTGGTTTGTTTTTTCCTGTCTGCACTCTTTAGACCTTAAAGGCAAGTCTTTTTCTTCCTTTACCTCCTTTGCCTCAATATCGTTTTTTATACATAGATTTTGGCTGTGAGGTGTTTGTCAGCTTTCTTGGACTCAATTCTTTTGTGTCTGTTTAGGCCCAACAGTTTGTATCAGTGCTGTTACCACGGCCTGCTCAGGAGGAGCAGTTTGTGACGTACATTGGTTGTGCCTTCACCCTAAAGGTAAGACAAAACTGATCTGAAATGTTGCAATGTTGTTTTTGAACGCTAGGGGGCGTGCTTATTTTTGAATGCTTAAAAATAATGGTTTTCTGTATTTTTGTGTCTCCCAGGCTGTCCAGTTTCTCCACAAGCTGTTCCTGCAGGTGTCAGTCGATGTATTTCTCATCGACTGGGAGAGACCACGGAGCAAAGCCGTCAGAACTGTTCACGGTACAACCATATTTACTGTAATCTTATATTTTGTAGTTTTCCTAAGTATTTATCCAAACGTTTTATTGTGGTCACCATATTTGCCACTGCTTTAGCCACTTCCGGTGAGCCAAAACGTGATGCTGCTCCGGTCAGCATCTGGAGAACCTACTTTGTAGCCAATGAATGGAATGAGATCCAGACCATCCGCAAGATCAGCCCAACCTTCCAGATCATGGCTGTGCTCTTTTTTCTTGAGGTACATTTTACACTAAGCACATTATTAGTGTAGGGATTATCTTCATTCTCCTCATTGCTGGTATGTCACCCTGTGTACTCCAGGTCCTTGGTTTTTCTAACTTGGCGCTGAGGGATCCCTGGTCAACTCTCACCCGCTCCTCACAGGCGTACACGCCCCCCTACAGCCTGATCCTGCGCTACGGTGTTGCAACTACTCTCTGGCTCTGCATCGGCCTTCTGCAGGTAAAACTGCCGCCATTTATAATGATCACTTTTCCCTGATCTTTTACTTCATGTTTATCTTAAAATAGAGTGAAATACAGTGTAATTTACATGTTTAGAATGCTTGTTCTAAAGATAATCATTTATCCCCACAGGTGATTTTCTTCACTGTGTTTTACGAACACTTTGTGGAGGACAAAATTCGTCAGTTTGTAGATCTCTGCTCCATCAGTAATGTAAGTAGCAGTGTGTTTGATATCCATCCAACAATGTTCTGCATCCATCTGGATTGTTTTATTGGATAGTCTTTTGTTTGTGTCTATAAAGGTATCTGTGCTGCTGTTACCTCAGCGTTGTTTTGGCTACTACATCCACGGGCGTTCAGTACATGGCCACGCAGATACAAACATGGAGGAAATGAACAACAATCTAAAGAGAGAGGCTGTAAGTGTACCAACAGACCACATCTTAAATATCTGTAAAATAACTATGACCTTTCTTGTCACCTTCATCCTGTTTCTGCCTCTTTCTGTTCTCAAGGAGTCTCTGTGTGGTCAGAGAGGGCTGCTTCCCAACATAGACCTCCAGACCTTTCAGGTGTCTCTTACCAATCGTCTGCGGTGCCAGTACGACAGGATTCGGGAGCCACTCAGCAGGGTGTGTGCTTTCGCTGCCATGTTTGTAATTCTGTCCTAAACACAGAAAACCTAACAAAATAAAATAACATATAAAGGGATTCTCAGTGATTTGTTTGATGTCTCCTGTATTGCAGAGGAACGGGCCTTCGCGGCTTAACGACGCATCTACAGCCAACCCGTTTGAGCAGAAGATCAGAGCCTACCACACCATGAACCAGTTCCTGGGATCCATTATAGACCATGTTAGTACAAATTCGCTTAAATAAGCTCATATTCAGAATGTGTATCTAGTTGTTTGTACATGAGCTGTTTTCATTGACCTAGAATATTTTGCACAGACACATGTGTTTCTCATGTTGCCCTATTTACCCTAGGCTCACCCTGACATGGATTATATCGTCAAGGACAAGCTGGTGTGTGAGCGGGTCATAGGAATGGAGTTTCTTGAACCCAGTGACAAAAGCATATTTTACAACGGTAACAACCTCTTGGCCTCTTCTAGTTGTCCATATATATTTATGTTTGTGTACATGACAAACATACATGTGTGTTTGTGTTTCTCACTTCAGATGAGGCCCACTCCTTCAGCGATGTGCTGTTTTATGGGAATGAGGCCACGCTGCTGATCTTTGACACTTTGTTCTTCTGTGTCGTCGACCTTGGATCTCAGAGTTTTGTGCTTGCAGCTGTTCTTACATACGCACAGCATATGGTCAGTATATGTGGTTTTTCGAAATGGAAATGTATTCATTTGTAGATGTTATATTGCACAAGCAGGCGTGTATGTGGAAGATTGACCAAAATCTTAAAGGGCAACTTTAGGTTTACGCTTAATGCCTAGAGACTTTAACTCTATGGCCTTTTGAAGCCTAAACCTTATGGGATATCTTGGCATTTGGTTGGGATCTCACATTTGGGGTCCCACTCTAGGGGTCTTCCACAGAGACATGAAGGCAGGATGTCTCCCACTCTGATAAGACCTTATCACCTTACCTTTTACATGCCCAATGGTGTGGGGTTACAAGAGCAATGCTCTCATCTCTGTTATTTTCTCAGTTGTACATGTCATTCAGGTGATATGTACTGTGAGCCCATCTGCAGATGCTGAATTTAATTTACACAGAGAAGTGTTTGACTTTGTGCTTTATTCACAGACTTTTCAACCTACAGTTAAAGTTAAAGTTGCCTTTACTCTGTTAAATACATCTATGTTTTGAAAACCATCTCATTCATTTCAGATATTCCGGTTGATCCGTAACTTTTTCGGAAGAAAGAACCTCGTCAACAAGACTCTGGTGGATGAGAGATTTCTGATTTAAATTCCCAGCTGAGTAATTTCTTGTGTCAGTGGTAGTTTAGTGCCATTTTTTTCAAACATGTTTACTGTTCACAGCTTGTGCAGCTTCTTTTTTGTACTGTTCTTTTTCTTGTACAGTGTTTTTACTTCCAATGCTATTATGATGTAAATATCATAATTTTTGTAAAGAGTTTGAATTTTATATTGATTAAAATGTTTTGATACAGAGACAATCTTGTTGAAAGTTTTTTTAGTGTAACAATATTGGATGAAAATATGTCAGTTTGAGTGGAAGACATATTTTTACTTTTTATCTTTTAGGAAAGAGTTGCTCTCTTTTTATATTTTAAAGCAGCAAAATGATTAAACTATATATATATATATATATATATATATATATATATATATAGTTTTTTTTAATTGTATAAAATGTAACATATTTTAATTTGAAGTGTTGACATACTGGTCTTCTACTCAAGTGTGGGATTTATTTGCTTAGCTTAGTCATTATTTTAAAATACATGTAGATGTAAGAAATAAAATAAAAACAGCAACATTAACATCTTCTTCTTTAAGCCTTTTTAAAAATACCTCATTCAACATTAAATAACTAACAAACACATGGACAAAAAAAATCGACTTTATGTAACGGGATAAATTTTTAATAGGGTTTTATAGTGTTAGCGATGTTATTTTCCCCGTTCTTCTGATGTTTTAAGTTAGCTGAAAGGACGGTGATTCCTATAGGCTGCGGGGAGGCGGAGGAGTCTATTTAGGGACACCTTAGCTCTCCCCCTCTTCCTCTCTCTCTTTTCACTGCCGGTCCTGTGTGTGCATGTGTGAGTAAGTGCAGCGTGGCTGCAGCAGGTGCGGAAGCAAATTATTATTATTTATTATTTTTACGAATTAATGGTCTGCCTCCAGCAGAATAGTTACGGTCACTGTTTTTTTCCCACATTTAGATTTAATTTAGTTTATTTTGCTTTGTTTAGATTTAGTTTCTTTCTTATTAATTGGTTTCATTATTTGTTTCTTTGTATTGTTTTATTTTATTTTGTTCTATGGCAATGTGCAATATGGTGGACTGGTACTGTGCAACCCGGCTTTATGGACTTGAATATTGATGAGTTATTAGCTCCAAATACTATAGGCCCTCTTCTGTCATTTTATTGTACTATATATTGCAGTGTTTCATAAAGTGTGATGTGTTTGTTTTAATGCATGATATTTTAGAATTGTAAAGTTGGGTCTGGAGCGGTCTGGAGCTATTCATTTCTCTCCTTTTAATCTGTGATTTGTATCAAGTCCAGGCCAGTTAGTCAACCTTTGCACATGTCACTTTACTGTTTGAGCAGTCTGTTTTAAATCATTTGCATCTTTTAAATAAATTGTATATTTCTGATATCTCAGCCTCCCGTCCCGTAAGTGTTGTGCAAGTTCAAACCTCATGAACTAGTTCAAAGTTCAGTTCATAAAAGTAAACACGAATGGTTCTCGTTAATAGTTCACCATTTAAATTCTGAACTAGTTCATAGTTCAGTTCATTTCATAGTTTTAAGGTGGAAAGTGAGAATGAAAGACTTAACCTGTTAAAGAAAACCTTATCCATCACTACCCCTTGCCCTTACTGTCGAAATCTTTATCAGACAGTGTGTACAAATCCCTCAGATAATAATAAGGTGCATCAGATCTCGGATGTAGTTGCTGAGTCTGCGTCTGTGCTTTCTCTTGCCATCTGTATATGAGACCGAGAGCTGTTGTGTTGCAGGTATGGCCTGCCCCTTTAAGGAAAGTTTGTAGTGTGTGACGTAGTGCACCTGGGTATTGTGGGAAAAAAACGCTAAAAGTGTGTGTATAACGAGAAGTGACGGACCACCTATAGCTGATGCGAGTGTTGCTCCTGCTGTATATCCGAGAAATAAAGTGGCGGCATTCCAAGTAAAGAAACATCTTCTCCTCCTCCTTCTTCATGGAGTGTTCAGGACGGCTGGTTACCGGCCAGACAGCAAGCCAAGATAACCAGGGACAGGGGCGGCTCCTGGTACAAGCGACATTGGAGACTGAATTATCATGACGTGACACATGCAATGTAAAACAATACATTAACGTCCCACCATCCTCCTCTAACCCCGGGGACGCGCTGAGAAAAGTGGTCCGCCTCCTTTCCTCGCCCATGATAAATACTTAGGCTGTTCGCATCGGCAGCGTTGTGCCGGGAAGAACCAGGAAGCGCCGCGGCCACACAGACACACACAAGCACATAATCTTGTGTGTGTCACAAGATTATGTGCTTGTGGCGGCTACAGGCTTGCGTAGGTCAGTCACCTGTGAAGACCAGTATTATTTACCCCTGAACCAGCGCGGAGAAGTGATGATGAAAGAAAAATATATATAAAAAAATATATATAAAATTAAATATATATATTTTTTTTATTAAATTAAATTAAATATAATTTTTTTTTAATTAAATGGGGAAAAAAAAATAAAAAAAAATAAAAAAACTGCGCGCGCACTTACTGCGCAGAAACCCACTGCGCACATCCTGCGCAGAAGTCCATTGCGCACGTCCTGCGCAGAAACCCACTGCGCACATCCTGCGCAGAAGTCCACTGCGCACATCCTGCGCAGAAACCCACTGCGCACATCCTGCGCAGAAGTCCACTGCGCACATCCTGCGCAGAAGCCTACTGCGCACATCCTGCGCAGAAACCCACTGCGCACATCCTGCGCAGAAGTCCATTGCGCACATCCTGCGCAGAAGCCTACTGCGCAGGAGTTGCGCGCGCAGTAATTTTTAATTTTAAAATACATTTTTCCTGTTTTGATATTCAATTAATTTTGAATTTACATAGTGTAAGATATTTTGCAATTAATAGGAGAAATCCTGTCAATTTTAAGAGTTCAGTATATCGCCAGCCTGAAAACGGGACAGGGCGGGATTCGAACCCGGGTACTTCATGTTGAAGAACGAACACCTTACCGATTAGGCCACATTGCCTGGTGATTGCCATGAGGAACTAAGCACCATCAGTAGACTGACATATTATCGTGTGTGTCCGTGTCATTTTATGCTGCTTTTGATAAACACTTCAGAGAAAATATTTTCTAAAAGTTATTTATATATTTTTGGCTTTTAGATACTGGATGCTTTAACATACTTTCAAAACCTATTGTTAGAGAATAACCCAGTGGACTTAAAACATGTTTTTTTTAAGTCGGATAGATATGATGCAATATTTTTTTCAGTAGTTATTTAATTAAGTAGACAACAGTGATAATGGGTTTGAAAGTTTATTTTTCTTTCAAACTTTGTCTTGTCATTCAGAAGCTGACGAGATGGGCGATACTTATTTCTTGACATTAAAGATCAGCTGCTGGTTTGAAAGGTCTCCTCCGTGCGTGAGAGGTGGGGCAGACGTCACGGCGGCTGTCACGACCCAACCAATGAGCGTTGAGTGTGCGGTGCGGCGCTGCGGGACGACACGCAGCTCCACAGACAGACAGAGAGTATAAAGCTCCGAGGAGGAGACATGACCCACGCGCACGTACTCTCCTCCCTGTAAAGGTGAGTCTGAGCTCCGACATGTTCTCCCACTCGCGGCGGGTTGGTGGTTGTTGTGTAGAGCGGCTCCGGGGAGCGGCTCTCCTCCGGCCCGGGAGTGCGACCGTAGCCGGGCTGTGGTGTCACCTCAACTAGCCGCGCTTAGCACGAACTTGGCTGCTCCACCCGGGTTAGTGACGCACGTCCCGCGGGCTCGTCTGTTCGTGTCTCACTCTGGCGACCGTGTGTCAGCCCGGCTCTGATGTGACGTCGTGACTCCTGCTAACAACACCGACGTTAGCCCGCGTTGTACGTGCCTGCTACATGCTAGCGCGGGCTCCTAATGTCAACAAACATGGCAACTTTCGTTCACAGCTTCCGAGCTGGAGCGAGGCCTCCTCTGTCCCAGTCTGACTCATGCACTGGGTTAGTGAGGAGAACTGGATGCTCAGCTTTAACCAGGAGCAGCCCCTGTAGGATCTCACCACTACTGCACTTCTGGGAGAGGGATCCCTCATATGTTGGTGTCCCTCTCTGAGATATCTTCGTGTTTCCCCTGTTAATGTTTGTGGACGTTTGTCCTCACTCTTGTTGATGGTTTGGGACAGAGGATGTGGTACCTCTAGATATTATTCTAGATTGTCAGGTGAGCTGCATCATCTGCTGCATGAGACTGTGTGTAGTCTTCACTCTGCAGATCTACTAAGGTTATGTAATGAGGACACAGTATAAGAAGAGACCCAGCCTGGATCCAGTTAAGTTGGCCATGACCACACAGAACATTTCTCAAGATCCAAATGTCAGGGCTGACAGCTAATAATAGCGAGGCGTGCAGCACTGCTGACCTGTATTTGGAGACGAGTGCAACTCAAGCCAGGACATCTCCCTGTGGGGCCACCTCTAATACCAGTTCTCCCCAGACTGAACGGTGACCTGTCCTGAAAGGTCACTAACACAAATTCAGATGTGTTTCCATCGGCCTAAGCACTCAACGGTGATGCAATCGGATATCCTAGGTTTGGTATTCCCCTGTTGAATGCACATTGAGTAGGAAGTGCATTAAAGATTAAAAGATAATTCAGGGGAACTTTCCAATTGTTTCATTTCCTTATACTAATTCTCAGGTAGAGGTGGTGATTCAACTTAAAGATCATTCTGATGGTTGTCAAGTCGGATTCTCGCTCTCTCTCTTTCTCTCTCTCTTTCTCTCTCTCTTTCTCTCACACACACACATGTGGGGGAAAAGAAAAACAACACAAGTATGGATATAAAGAAAGTAAAAACCCTGAAAGAGAAAAGACAAACAAGATATAAATAAATAAGATTTTCAGTTAATAAGACAGAATTAGGTCGATAGTAGGGCAACACTGCCACACAGCAACAGAGAAAGCTCAGTTCCCTTTAGTTTTGAGACGTGAAAAGTGGTTTGAAAGGAGTTGATGTGAGGGACAACCTTAGTGACCTGGGGGTAGAATGTGTGATCAGTGACATAGTGGGGGGGCAAGACCACTGAGAGCTATGTAGACAAATTCCATAGTAACCTATTTTAAAATGTGCATCGTATATTGTGGAGCTGTTAACCTGTAATTGCATTATAGAGAGGGACTTCTCTTATTGAGCCTTTCACAACTAATAAAATACCAAATGGTCAATATACTGTTTTCAAATAGCTTTGGATTAAAAATGCAAAACAAACGTCCTCATCATAGAAAAACTAGAATTCAACAGAGGTCACTGCTTATCCTGAGGATGAGGGGAAGAAACATGTACCTGTCAGTGATGGTGTTTGACTGACCAGAATTGTATGATCACATTTTATATTTATTACAAATTATATTTTAACACATTTCCTACCACACTATGTGGGAATGAGGTTTTCGTCCAATGTTATCAAAGATTGATCATTATGTAAATATCATGGTTAAATGTCAAGTACAAGGCCAGTTAGTGAGCTGCTCTTAAGACACAAAATGTACCTGTTTTGCACGTGCTTATATAAAACCCTGCTGCTGTATGTCCCAGCTTCAAAACCTTGTGACGCCATCATTTTGTTTGCACACTGTTTGCTTAATGGGGCCTAGAGGGAGCACTCTCTGCTCCAGATGGTTGTACTGACTGTGTGTCTGTCTGTGTTGGCTTCTTCAATAGGTCTAAAAACATTGGTGGAGAGCTGTTTGTGTGTTCGCCTTCACTGCATCGTCAGTCATGCACGTGACATCTCAGCTGCTCAGGGGTCTGCCCCGCTCCAAGGTCTTGGCCTCCACTCTGTTACCATGCCAACAGCACCGGTCCCATTCAGCCCACCGACCCGCCTCAAGACGGTTGCAGGGTCACCAGCACTTACGAAGTTACCAGACGGCCGCCGTGCTCCGTAGCTACATCCTCTCACCACCACAGGTCAACTCCATTCTCAAAGCCAACGAGTACAGCTTCAAGGTTTGTGGGGTTTTAACCACTTTAAGAAAACATTTATGACCATCTCTACACCTTAGTTCTAAACTCACCATTTGTATGTTGTGATCGTAGGTGCCAGAGTTTGATGGGAAGAATGTATCAGCCGTAATGGGCTTCGAGAGTAACCAGCTGCCGGCCAACGCTCCCATAGAGGACCGGCGCAGTGCGGCCACATGCCTGCAGACACGAGGAATGCTGCTGGGTGTGTACGATGGCCATGCTGGCTGCGCCTGCGCTCAGGTAGAGATGATTGTGCTGCTTTGTGCAACTTGATGTGACGTTTACTCTGATTTTCTGAAAGTGATTCTTGCATTGTTCAAATTTTGTTATTTGCACATGACACAGTGTGCTGGTAAATGACCTCTTATGTAATATCTGGGAAATTTCCATTTTATTTTTATACATGAACTTCTCATTTGTTTATAAGAGGTCGTCCAGGAAATGAGGCCACATCAAAGTATAATTAGGACGTTTAAAAGGAATTCAATTTAAATGCATTCAGCCCCAGAATACTTACAGATATTAACACCAGTTATTTCTAAAGCATTAAACATTCACTGTCACTTTAACTATTGTGTATGCCATAAAAACATTTGAATCCACATGCTCTGTTAAGTTTTATGGTATATGCAGGTGTTAGGCTGCACATCTGTCAGAATTAGCCAACAAAGAATTCTTTGGAGGATTCATGGCTTAACGGTCAGCTTGTATAATTATACCCTGTTGGATCATCATCATCATCTTCCTCTCTTGCTCTCTGCCAGGCGCTCAGTGAGAGGTTGTTTTACTACATAGCAGTGTCTCTGCTGCCCCACGACACACTGTGTGAGCTGGAGGCGGCGGTAGAGTCCGGCAGGGCCCTCAGTCCCATCCTGCAATGGCACAAAAGCCCCAATGACTACTTCAGCAGGGAGGCTCAGACTCTCTACTTCAACAGCCTGCGGACCTACTGGCAGGAGCTGATCGATCTAACCAGGTGAGGGCTGGAAAAAAACAAATCAAGGCTGCAGAGTCTAAATGTCAATCACCCCATTATGTTACACCAGCTAATTGTTTGCCTTAATGCAATGCCCAGCTTTGGCCTCTCAAAAACACCAGATGTAATATCTTGTATGGTAAAACAAGGGAGAGGAGGCACATATTGAGATATAAAACCAAGTTTCCGTGGAGTATATATTTCTGCCCAGTCTTTTAGAGTTTGCCCACATTTCAAACTGGACTCACTGGTTTCTTCATCTGTACCCACACTGATGCTGGCTCGTCTGTTTTGCCAACAGTGCTGTTATTGGTCTCAGTTCTCGACCCCTGGCTCCCTCCCTCTGTTTCACACACGTTGCCCTCCTTCTCTGTTTTCAGCCCGGGGGAGGTTCCAGACACCCGTGAGGCTCTGCTGAATGCGTTCAAGAGGCTGGACAATGATATTTCTCTGGAGGCTCAGGTGGGAACCGTGTGCTGTCGTAATGACAAACTGCGAGTTGGTTCTTCTAAAGGAATATTGATCCAGTCAGGAACTCGGATGTTCTCTGGGTAAAACTGGTGTTTTAACATCAGACCATGTTTCAGACTTGCATATTAGCATTGTGAAATAAGCCCTGGAGCAACACTAGGGATGAGTAATCAACACACATCAGAAACTCGGTATCTGTGACTCAGTTTGCTAAATATTTTTCAATTTTAGAACTTCCTTATCTCAAATTACAATATAACAGCTGTAAAGTTTTGATTTAAGGGTAGTTATTGTCCTCTTTTAGTTTAGATATTAGCCCTTATTTTAAATAATTTATTAAAAATCCATTGGAATTAAGCTCTGAAAGCATAACCTGTTCTGCCAGTGTCCAAAGTCCAAGTCATTGATTTTGAGGTCAGAATCAAGCTTTTCATTGGTTAAAGTGTAGGAATTTCACACATGTTGAATATTTCACCTTTGCCCAACAGGAGCAGGCCACAATAATGGGAACAGCCAAATTTAAACAGTTTTTATGGTCTAATGAGAAGCTCAGATTTCATTTCTTCAGCATGTAATTTAAACCATGCTCCCTGTCTACGCAGGTCGGAGACCCGAACGCTTTCCTTCACTACTGGGTTCTGAGGGTGGCCTTTTCTGGAGCAACGGCTTGTGTGGCTCACATCGACGGATCAGACCTGTACGGAGAATAAATACACACATCCATATGAATAAAACTGATAAGGGAAATAATTCATATAATATTTCAAGCATTTATTCCTCTCCCCTCTGTTCCTAAAGGTACATAGCCAATTCCGGAGATGCTCGGGCAGTGTTGGGGGTGCAGGAGGAGGATGGCTCCTTCAGCGCCCACACACTTTCTAATGACCACTGCGCCCAGAACGAGGACGAGATTGCACGGATACGAGGGGAACACCCTCCATCGGAGAGAAAGACCGTTATAAGACAGGTAATGCAGCTACTCATTTCCTCAGTGTGGTTGTTTACGCCATATATTTTAAACGTCTCTTTGTTTTTGAAAACCAGGACCGGCTGCTCGGCCTCCTCATGCCGTTCCGTGCGTTTGGGGATGTGAAGTTCAAGTGGAGCATCGAACTGCAGAAGCGAGTGTTGGAGTCTGGACCCGATCAGCTCCATGAAAACGAACACACCAAGTTCATCCCACCCAACTATCACACGCCACCATACCTGACCGCTGAGCCGGAGATCACGCACCACAAGCTGCGGCCACAGGATCGCTTCATGGTGAGAGAAGAGGCAGCTACACAAATATCTCCTGTTTATTTGAATGATGGAGGCTGTGAAGTAGGGGATTGTTAGACTAGCTCCTCACTGTTAAGTCAGCCTCTGATTAGCAGATTGTCTTTCAAACATGGCCGTAAGCGGGTACAATACCAGTCCTACTTGTTTTGTCAGAACAGAGATGTGGTTGGTGATTCGGAGTTCAGGAACCTTTCATGAAATGCTGAATGAGACAAAGATACATTTTGAATCTCACTTTCAGATGGGACAATTTGCATACACCAATTAATAAGTTAATTACAACCACTACCTGCAGCTATTATCACTCAGTTAATTCATTCTGAGATCTGCCCAAATTCCTTCAAAACTAAAAGTGCTTTTCATGCTGTCAAGTATCATACAGACCTTTGTGGTTATTCATGGTTTGTTAAAAGTCAAGATGAGTGGTTTTTCTTCAGGGGTGTTGTCTTGTTTCTGGGCTCATGACTTCCTGTTGTGTGGATGTTTTTGCGATTGTATAGGATGTGTGTTTCTTTTCGGCGGCAGCATTTCCCAGAATAGATATGTGGTGTGATGCCACAAATATCAGTAACTGATCTATATGTAAACATCTACAGTGAGTATGTGAGTAGCATTCCTTATCTGATGTTACTCTCATTCATTTCATTCCTCCTCTCATGTGACTGTCCCTGCAGGTGATCGGCTCTGACGGCCTCTGGGAGACCCTCCACAGACAGGAGGTGGTTCGCGTTGTGGGCGAGTATATAACGGGAGTGCACCAGCGTCAGCCTCTCAAAGTCGGAGGCTACAAGGTCACCCTGGGACAGATGCAGGGGCTCCTCGAAGAGAGGAAGGCTCGGGTTTCTTCGTCTTTCGAGGATTACAACGTAGCGACCCACCTGATGCGTCACGCGGTGGGAAACAATGAGTTTGGCACGGTGGACCACGAGAGGCTGTCGAAGATGCTGTCGCTGCCTGAGGAGCTGGCTCGCATGTACCGTGATGACATCACCATCATCATCTCTCAGTTCAACCCCCATGTGATCGGAGCACAGAGACCGGAAGGGCAGTCCTGAGCTGGGTTCACACTGACGAGTACACACACTTGTGTAAATGTGTACAGCAGATCTACACGTATGCAGACACTGTGGAAAAACTAAGTGAATATGTGAATGACTTGGTTTTATCTATTTATGTACAGAATTTGTATGTTTTTAGACATTACTACAGCAGCTCCAGTTTCTTATGTTAAGTTAAAGATCACTCTTTAAAATTCTGGATGGAGATCTCTTACACAACATGTTATTTATTACTATAATCTCTATCGGAGTTTCATACATGCTCATGAGCGAGGGTTAGGGTTAAGATGTTGTTTCGAATGGATTCTTCACTTTTGAAAGTGCAATTGAAAATATAGATATTCCAAAGAGGGTGAAGGTTTGGCCTTGAAGAGCGAAGAGGTCTTGTGGCGCTTACTCTAACTGGTCTGTGCCACGATAATAAGACACTCGTCTTCTGCTGTCTGGTTTAGACCCAAACATCCCAGGCTAAATCCTTTTTCACTTTGTGGGGCTGTTTCTGCATCTGAGGGATCGATGTTACAACAGATGTTACATATGAAACTAATATCATTCAAACATACACTTTTTATTTATTATTTTTCCCTGGAGTGGGTATTTGGATGATGATGTTGACTCCAGCTCACTGGATCTCCTGTGAAACGACGACTGTTAAAGTGCTAACGTTAAACAGGACATTCATATCCATATTGGATCGACGGTGTAGAACCCACAATGCATCTGATTTAAAAATAAATACCCTTCAATTAAAGTTGAAAAATCACAGTGCAGGTGTTTCAGACCTCTGTGGCACCCCAGATGTGTTTCAAGATAAAAGATCACATTAAATAATCCTGTTACACAAATGTTTGCTGCTTAAATATACAGAAACACTTTGACCTTTTTTGGTGTTTTAAAAATCCTTTTAAATGAAATAACTGAGATGGAATGTGGTTCAGCTGGTTACACCCAATGGTCGGAGAAGGCTATAACCTGTAATGAGCAAAGCAAATAGACAGCGCTTTCTTTTAAAGGGTCTTGAGGCAAAAAGGTTGAACCACTGAGCTGGATTTCGTTTTTGTTGGGAACCCAGTGGGCTGGAGTCAAATATTCACAGCACGAGTCCTGAACTCCCTCACTAACAGCAGACTGGGCTTTCCTGTGACACTATCCGCTGATTATTGTCGGGTTTGTTTGCTAAGAAGAAGTAGGAATAAAATGAAGTATTGTCCATTACTTCTTTGGTTGGAGAGACGTTGGTAGATGGAAATCAGTGCATGTGTTAGTGAAAAAGGAAGCTCGTTATGTTATTTTCCTGGCTGGTTATTTTATTTGCTGTATGAATAACCTTTTCTTACAAACGAATGAGCAGAATGTAAATGTTTGCATCGCGCTGTTTGAATATTATTAAATATATTTTATTAAGCTTTAGTGTTGTGTTACACATGTACATCTGCAGTTTTATGTATAAATTGTAACTTATGTGGATTAAGTTTTGTATATGGAGCAGTTTAATAAAACACTGAATACTCACCCGTTGATACGACTGTTGTGTGTTTTGTTTGACACTTCCTCAGGCAGCAGTCGTCACTACTGAGCTCACATTGTGTTTAATGCCACATGTGGCAATGACTGTGGTGTGAGTCATAAAAGTTATTGTCACGAGGTGGTAACTTTACCACTAGGTGATGCTGCTGTATCAGGAAGTGACCAGTGTTAAACTATCAGCTCTGGAGAAATGCTGCCATCAACAGGACACGTGTAACCGCTGGATTACAAAATATACATCAATAGGTCACAATTAACAAAAACTTTTGTTTAAAGAGGAAATCTAAAGCTACTCACTTTTTCTATTTATTTGTAGTAGAGGGAAACTACAGAGTAAACTCACTGACTCTGCTGAGACGTAGGAAGATTTAGTTTGAGACTTTAATTAACGTCTCTTTTTGGTTGTCACCACCCCCCATGTCCTACTTTGGTCACTTCCAGGCCTCCATCACTTCCGCTGCCGTGTGCACACTTATTCCGGGACTTCATAAAATCAGAATGACGTTTGCTCCTGGAGTTTATTTACATGGTTCTAAGTGGGATTAAGATGCAGGAACAAAGACTGTTTGATGTACAGATCCCCACAGAGGGCGGCTCATCAGCCAGTTCAATAATACATGTCTGTGACGCATTTGTGGTTTTAATGTTTAGAGGAGATGAGACAGCTTTTATTGATTTCTAAAGCAGAAAAGATCATTTCAGGCCTTAATTGACAAAATAAAAAAAAACTGTCTGAATGCATCTCAGGTTTATATTTACAAAATAAGAAGTGTCATGGAAATAATTTGGAAGCATTAATTGATATTTAACAACAAAAAAAGTAATCATCAAAATATTTAACATAAAAAACCATAACCATTAGACAAATGGACTTAATCACAGTATTTCATCAACTTACACACACATTGGAATCTCTCATGTGTCACGTATTACTGGTCCCTGTTTTATTTGTTGAAAATAATGAAAAACAAGTCACAAATCACCCGTTGTCTGACGTGTGTGGATCCTTTGGGTGAATTTTAAGATTCAGTCAACTGACCTTTAAACACGCTCTCTGATGTCTATTGATTAGAGCTGATTGTTATTGTCATATCATTATCCTCCCATCCTGTTTCTATATTAGGATAAAATAATTGTCCGGTACAGAGGAACAGTGTCTGAGTGGAGATGGTGAGACTTGATATTCTGAGGTGGTCACGTTATCCATCACACAGTTTACTACCCTTGTCTTTACTCCCACCACGTCTCCTCCGGCCCACAGCCTTTCACCGTCTCCCACCAGTACTCAGTGAGTGTGTGACTGTGTGTTGTTGTGGAAAGTGTTGCTGGGATACAGGCGAGGAGAAAGTGCAGACATAAACACTGAAGAGGCTCCTTGAAGAGTTTGCCTGTAACTCAGTCGGCTCCTCGGCCTCTGACAATGTTTTTCTGTTTGAAATCTGCAGCAGGCGGCTCTATGACTCATCCCCGGAACACTGCACATGTACTGAAAGGATGCTCGATAATGGCGGCACATGTGGCCCCCACACTCAGCATGTGTGTGTTTTGTAACTTGCGTTGTGCTTTGCTTTGTGTCTCGGCCTCTTTGTGCTGCATAAAGGCCCACAATCATGCCATTCTCTTGTCAGCACCGCTAACAGTAATTGGCCCGCATCCCACTGTCACAGAGATGACTCAGAGCGTCACTCCCTGCTGCATCACCTCGGCCCTGACTGCTCTGCTGCACGCGGACATGGAGGGAGGAGGAGGAGGAGGAGGAGGAGGAGGAGGAGGAGGAGGAGGAGAGGCAACAGAAAAAGATGGATGGGACTGTGAACCCAGAGTAAATGCCCGTCAAACGTCTGGATGAAGGGAAACTGTGGAAAGGAAGTTGAGTGTTTTGAACAGAGGTGTGACAGCCTGTGTGATGTGTCACCTGCTACTCCATGTGTCTGCCGTTCCATGCACACACACACAACAGACACACACACAGAGATGACGTGAAAACATCAGTTTTTCCCAGTTTCTTTTGTTTATTGGGAAAGACAGGGAAAAACATAGACAGAGCTGTGACATTGTTGGTTTATGATGTTTCGACATTCAACAGTTACGAAAAATAAAGTTCTCGGCAAAAATCTAATTGAATCATGGAGTTGAAGACAAATCTTACCAAGAAATACAGAGTCTGGGAGTCATAATAAATTAGGTGGAGAAGGTGCATAAACATTGTGATTAGTATGGGATCACCTGATGGTTCAATTAAGTATGCACAGCACCCATTCATCAACTCCATCTTGTAAATAAAATAATGTGTGTGTGTGTGTGTGTGTGTGTGTGTGTGTGTGTGTGTGTTTGTGTGTGTGTGTGTGTGTGTGTGTGTGTGTGTGTGTGGTCTCTACATCAGGGCGTTCACGTCCTCAGTCCCTTCTTTTTGCTTTTTGTCCTTTTTATTTCCACGTTTGATCGCTATGATGAAGGCAATAACTGCAGAAGAGACGGAAACAGAAATCAGTCACAGCACAAAACAAACTGGAGTCAGCACAGAGAAGGACACGCACACGTGACTGTGGATAACACAATAGATTCAGTGTCCTGGGTGTGAGACTTACGGCAGAATCCCATTGTGCCGACCAGGATCCCGATGGTGGGTCCCATCCCGTATCTGAAGGAGCGACCCTCTGGTGCACTGTAGCAGTAACCCAGCGTGGTGCAGTTACACACTCTCACTGGGATGTGGAGAGGAGAGAGCAACGCACACGTGCATCAGAGACATGGTAGTGTCTAATATCTCTTTTTCTTACAACAACGACAAAACAGACATTTTCATAGTAAATCACTTAATGCAACACTTCTGCCTTATGCTGCTGCTGCTTCTGCCCAAAACAACACTATGAGAGCAGAGAGTGTAAACACTGCACAACTAAACAATTACTTCAATCAATAAAGCTCTGCACAATAAATGGAGCCGTACGTTCAGGTGATATGCTCCACAGGATCAAACAGGGGCAATTAAGAGGTCATGGATTAATTATACATGTATGAATAAAATAATAATTATTACTATATTTAACTATTTTAAAATTTTTGTTGATGTTGTTTGATGTATAATCTAAAGCTAAGTTTATAACTGAGGTTTTTGTGTTACACTTGACTGCATAATACTGAATTAGAGTCTGATCAATATATCAGACTTACACAGATATATAGGTTTTGGCATTAATGTTTAGCCATCAATATGAAAACTTTTATTTTACAGAATAAACAGTGCCGAAAAGATGTGCAAATAAGTATATTGTATTAATTCAAGTACTATAATTTTATGTATTTGTGTTCTTTTATGTATAGTATATGTTAAAAAATTTGAGGCTAAACCATATATTATATTTTACAATCTTAATAGAGTCATCATTGCTGCTTTTGTAAAATATGTATAACAACTAATATATTGGAAATGTTTACTCTGTAATAATGTCTGCATCAGTTGAGCTCTAACTGAAATGTGCCTCAGATATTCTTCCCCCTCATGTGGTCTCAGTCCAGATGAACACTGAAGCAAACCACCTGTGTTCACGTTACTAAGGGGACATTGTTAGGAACAGTATTTGTTGTCTTTCCCCTCATATGACAAACTGGACTCACCCTCAAACCGCTGAGAGACTCCCATCCCTGCGTTGTCTTTAATGTTGATGGCTAGTGGAAAGGTTCTATCTTCAGTGGGTGATTTCCTCAGGGTCAGTCTAGCCGAGGTATCTGCGTGACACAAAACAGAAAGGAAAGGAAAATGTGACAATCTCACCTTTTCAACTATACACTCCACGTTGTAATATTCTCTGTGACCTCAGTGGTAGCTTAATGTCGACGTACCGTCCACACGGCTCAGGTCCCAGTTGGGTGACTTCTTGGCGAAGGCGAAGGTGAAGGGCTGGGAGAAGGGAGCGCTGTCTGCATCCTGGGCCCTGATGATGACAGGTTTGGGATTGCCTGTGCAAATGAAGCCCTCGGTCTCTATCAGTTTGGGGATGTTGTCGTTCACGTCCAGCAGCCGCACGGACACGACGCGCTCAGAAGACATCTTGGGGTTCCCTGTGGTAGGGGGATAAAGAAGGTGCATTGGTTTGTAACTACTTAATTAGTGGTTCGTTTTAAAGGTCTGAGTTCACAATGCACTGAAACGTTGTCATGTGAACTGCCAACCATTGTACGGTGGCTCTGAAGAGCAAATTACAAAGACTACGACAACAGATTGTGTAATAACTGAGTAGCCGTGTCCTCTCACCCTTTTCAAATGCAGTGATGGTGACTTCGAAGACCTCCACGGTCTCCTTGTCCAGCTTGTCTTTGGTCCTGATCTGTCCTGTGGCAGCATCAATCTCCAGCCAGCCACGAGCGTCACCCTCCAACTTGAAGCTGCACAACACACAAGATGAATTACACACAACAACACACACACACACACACACACACATATAGTGAGCAGATACTAAAAAGCAGGGAGAGTAATGGAGAAAACCACAAATCAATATTCGGTGAGTTGCCCTGATGTTCCCTAAACTATGAAATCCTTGTGTTGGGGTCAGTTTGTGGTCACGCAAAAAAATGCTGGATCGGCTCATTTATCGAGAGGTCTTTAAGAACATGTTCTGGGAATCAGTTTTTTGCGAATTCCTGCTCACTAACAATCAATCGCTGGTGAAAACAAAACCTCCTTTCTGAGGGTAATGAAATAAAACACATTTAATAAATTTACATTTTTAACAAAGGGGTGAATGAGGGGACACATTACTCTCTCATAATTCTCAGTAGCTGCACTATGAAGGAGAAAAATGGCATAAGTAGAAAAAAGAATACACATATACACAACACATAAATAAATGTAGAAATAAAAAAATTAAACACATAAATAAATTATAAATTTAATGCAGTTTGGGATTTATTTATTTATTCCTACATTTTTGCACTTATGTCTGAATTTCTATTTGGATTTTAAAGTAATTAATATATACTTTTTGTCCTTCATACTGCAGTGTTAATCTTAATAAAGCTTTGTGTCATCCGGTGCAACAACTTGGCACATGAGTGAGTTTTTATCAGCTGCTGCGACGGGAGGTGAAGGACACAGAGGGATAAAGCAGATCAGGCCACACAGATAATACATGATTGTGGAATCAGTTCATTGTTGATTTCGGACAATAAAATGCTGCTCGTCGTCTTTTTATTGAAACTCCATTTTGCTCCTCTGTTGCACCACGTCTGACTCTACCGGGTCAAACTGTTGAGCTAGAAGCCATTATGACAGGGACACTGAGCGGCTGTGGCTGTGTGTGTGTTTACCTGAGCTCTTTGCCCTCTGGGTCCTTTGCCTCCACATTGAGCAGCACCGATCCCTTGGTGGTGTTCTCGGGAACGGTCACGTCCAGGATGTCCAGGCTGAACTCCGGGGCCTCGTCCACGTCGGTGACGGACACGGTGACGAAGGCCGTGGACTCGCTGCCGTACTCCAGGCCTGTCATCAGCGGCTCGGGGTTACGAGCGTCGATCTGGAGCCTGTAGGTGGGAGACGCCTCGAAGTCCAAAGGCTGTTGGGTCAGAAAGAAAGTGGTTATAGGAAACGTGCAGGGCGGGTTTCCGACGTATAAATCATGTTGTATTTTACTGTGAATTATGTTGCTATGAAATATGTGCAGTTATCTGCTTTAATCAATGGGTTTGTCACGTTACATGCACTTAGTGTGTCGAGCATTTAACCTTTTCACATTTAACCTCAGGGCAGAAAAGCAGAACACTGACAGCAGCTCTCAGAGCTCACAAGCATCATTTACTTCTTTACTTTGAATTCAGAAATATGTCTATGACAAGATAAAGTTTAATTTCTTTGTGACACGCATCTTAATCTATAACTGCAGCTCTGAGGGGCTCTGAGTTACTCAGTCTCTGAAGGAGACTGAAGAAATGAGTCAATACACAGAAAACAAATCTGCTATTTTGATTATTAACACATTTTTCAAGTCCTTAATAAATCAAAAAGATGCAGCAGCTTTTCAAAAGAATTTCTTTTCCCTGAATCATGTTATTATAAACGTAATATCTTTGAGTTGTGGTCTGTTGAAAACAGTATTTTGGGAAATTTATTTATATAAAGATAATTATTTGAAATTATGATTAAAAGATAATGTGCATTTTAGAATGCATTTTGTAAAACCAGCATTTAGCTGACAACCCCCAAAAATGTATAACACACAAATACAAAAATAGAGTATCAATTGTGAGTTTTTAAAATACAAGGGGCCTCAAATGTTACACTCAATAATGTATATGTGTGTGTTTGTATGGGAGATGTAGAGAATAGAGATGCTGCACCTTGACCATCACCACCCGACCGACGCCATCGCCGTCTGTTTCCACGGCGAACACGTCCTCATCGTCGCCGGCGGAGATGTGGAACTCGATGAGGGAGCTGCCGCTGTTCGGGTCGTCAGCGTCAGTGGCTTTGATGGTCACCACAGTGGTTCCCACGGGGGTGTCCTCTGCCAGAGTGTGGCTGCCATACTGCACAGACACACAAAGATACGTGAAGGAAACCAACCAATCAGCACGAGGAGTGAGAGCCAGGGGCCACGTTCAAACACTCACATCGTTCTTCTCAAACTCAGGTAATTCGTTGTTGACATCGATGACCTTGACTTTCACTTTACAGTCCACACTGAAACCTGAAAGCGAGAAAAACTGTGAGTGCGACAGCTTGATGTGAAAACCGACTCCACCGTGTGCATCATACAGTGTTTGTGTGCTACCTGGGTCGCTGACTCTCACATCCAGCATGTAGACCTGCTGTTGTTTTCGCTGTAGCATGCTCAACGCCTGAATTCTTCCAGAGGCAGCATCGATGGAGAAGACTTTGTTCGGGTTGGATGGATCCTCGGGCAGGAGGGTGTAAGTCAGGTGAGAATTCATCGTCCCGGGTTGATCGTCATCATGGGCCATCAGCTGTCCTATCAGGCTGCCTGGAAACAAAAGAACAAGAGTTTAGGGACCCAAACCAGTATCATCCATCCATTATCTATTAGCTTTTCCTCATAGGGTCGTGGTTTCACTGGAGCCTATCCCAGATGATATAAAGTGGAGTTTCTAATTGACCTAAGCCCAATATGCATGTCTATGGACTGAGGGAGGAAGATGGAATACCTGGAGGAAAACCACACGGACACAGGGAGAACATACAGAAAGCCCCCGGGGCAAACCGGGATTCGAACCAGGACCCTTCTTGCTGTGATGCGAGAGTGACAGCCACTGCACCCTATTTTCTGACTAGATAAATCTGTTTTTAAATTAAAGAGAACTCCAGAGGTCACTTAAGCTGACGAGAGTAAATCAGCGTTCACCAAAGTTCAGTAAGAGTAACAGTCCTTTTGAGCTCCATTGTACAAACTACCACTGGGCATATCAATATCTTGCTCAACCAATATTTATATTTAATTTTTTATGAAAATTCGATTTGATTTAGTTTAATGTCATAATCACAAACACTTCTTACCCACAGGCTCGTTCTCCTGCACCTCAAACACACTCTCCTCGTTTTCACACACTGGTGCATTGTCATTCACGTCCTCCACCAAGACCTGAATCTCCAAGGGCCGATCCACCTCTGTGTCACTGCCGTCCTTTGCAAACACCACCAGGATGTACTGGAAACACAAAGCAACACCAGTTCAAGATTATTACCCACAATTCATCTTGATTTCAGAGTTAAGAGATGGAGCAAACTACTCATGTGTCATGTACCATGTCCTTGTCTTCTCTGTCCAGCGGCTCTGTCAGGAGGATTTCTCCATTTTCTGCGATCTGGAAGGGGAATCTCAGCTCCCGCTCTTTCTGCACCAAACTGTAGACGGCCTCTGGCTCGTTGGACTGGACCTGGATCCAGAGAGACGGGAAGAACCCAGGGTGAGAGGGTTAATTTAATGGATATGGAGCAGGCCTGGTGAGTGTCATGGCGTGTTTAGCCAACCACACCTTTCCAATGGTCAGAGGGTAAATTCCATCTAAGTTCTCTTTCACAGTAATTGGTCCAGGGTTGACCCAGAGGTTTTGCTGCACAATAATGTGAACTCTGGTGTTTCCAGTCAGCGCGTTCTCCGACTCGCCTCCCAGGTCCTGCACACGCACAAACAGCACGTAGTCTGGATCTTCCATGGGGTCCATGTTCCTCCTCCTTATTTCTGTCAACACAGAGGAAGATAGAGTTTGCAGTTAGAGCTAACAAAGAGAAAACACTGGAATGGGGATGGATTTTTAATTTTGGAAAGCTGAGTCACACCAATGACGACTCTCCCCTGACGACCTCATCAACTCATTACAATAAAGCACAGCAGCAGCGCTGATCCCTGACAAACACTCAGATTTTATCATTCGTTAGCGTCCATCACTCAGCGTCATCGAGTGCTGCAGCTTTTAAGTTTAACACACACCGGAAAAAATGACTGGGTACAGAAACAGAAGTCTTGCTGTGAGAATCTGTGACATTTTATAATTAAAACGATGAATTAATTTCTTGAAGAATTAATCAGCAGACCCAGTTTTGATTAATATGCAACCGTCTAGAGTAAAAAGTCTGTCACAGGCTGCATTTGGGGTGTGGTGGCAATACAAAGAAGAGGCTTTACAAAACAGCAGGGGATGAGAACTACTTATTAATTATTAATACAAATAATATTAATATTTAATCATTGAATTTTGAATTGTTTTCACCCTTTATTATGCTGTAAGGCTTCTTCTTTGCCCTGTTCACCAGTGTGCATGTTCAACTGTGAATTGTTTCCTTGATAAATCAAATAATTGTTAAAATAAAAAAAATCTGCTGTTCGAAAGATATTCACTTCTCTATCATTAAAGGCCATCGTGGTAGTTACGGTACTCACTATTTTTCCTTATATTGTTAATGATCAATGAATGGATGATCAATCGTTTATTTATTTATTTTGTCATTTGGAAACCAACCTGCTCTCTCCACACAGGTGAAGAAGGGGTTCTGTTCATAGGGGACCTTCTGCACTGGACAGTAGTCTTCAAACTTTGTCTTCAGAGCCTCGATGCTCCGATCTTCTCCCCGGGCGTACTGGATGCTCTCTCGGGCCTTTAGCCCCTTTTCCCCTGTTGGAGAACAAACATGACTCAATTCCCACACGTTATGTATTTTCACATAAATGGTTGGACTTCCCTCACAGTGCACAGATGTGTGCGGGCATCTTCAGACTCACACACTCAAAGTAATCAGGGATCACTCACACCACACATCTAGACAATCGGCCTCCAATCAGGTTTAATCTTGCGCACACAAGATGAGGGGTGTAATCTGGATTTAGAGTGTCACTATACTGTCAGATTAAAGGCAGGGGTGGATGGATTATAGATTTTCCCAAGGACACTCTGTGTTTGTTTGGTGTTGTTTTGATGGAGTTTGTGGTGCAGCACCTTCTTCTGTGGTGGAGATCTCTCCGGTGTGGGGGTCGATCTGGAACAGGAGGATGTGGTTTTTGCTGGGCATCTGGCTGACCAGGCTGTAGCGCAGATGAGCATTAGGAGTCTCTTGGTCGTCCTCGTCCGTTGCAAGCACGCGGGTGAATGCGACACCTGGAACAGAACCAGGGACAGGTCAAACAAATGTCTTTACATAGATTTGTAGTACATCATAACTGGATTCTTAAGGAGAGAAAATACAGAAATACATCTCCATCCAAAACATGAGCCCAGTGCTGAAGACTCATTGCCCTCAATGTGCATAAACTTTACAATGACAACAGTTTTTCAACTGCCTCTGCACACATTTATTTCTACAGTTCCAAGTGTTTCTTCTTCTCTCACCTGCTGCACTGTGTTCTCTGACCACAGCCGTGTAGTCACTCTGTTCGAAAGCTGGAGCCTTGTTGTTGATGTCCAACACATTGATGGTCACGTAAACGGGACCTTCCACTACTTCATCATCTGCCAGCGCCTCCACCTGGACACACACACACACACACACATATAAATACAGGTCTGCTGCTGCAGTGCATAGGTGTAATTCTCTGTGTGTTTATTAATAAGGAGACCTTGATAACGTAATGGTTATCTCGAGACCAGTCCAGTGGTCTCTCTAGGAAGAGCCAGCCGTCATTTGAAATCTTGATGTCCTCCTGACCTTCTCCACTCAGCCGGAAGCTATTCACACCTGGATGTGTCACCTGGAACTATGGGAGGGAAAAACAGATTTGTTTATTATAAGATTTGACTAAACATCCTCATTGGCTGCGACTCATCAAGAAAAACAGAAAAACTAACAGATCTAATACTGCAGTGTAGAAATTCTCAAATATCACATTTAAGTCAAAATAAAGGAGTATTATCAACTACGTGTCTTTCAAATATCTAAAGTAAAAGTACTTGGCCCCTGTGATAATATATGATCATAAATTACTTCATCAGATTGATGATATTAATGCATCAAAGCATAAGTAGTATTAAACTGCTGCAGACGCTTGAGGTTCCAGTGGTTTAATCTGATGGGGAATGAGATGATTAATGGGACAAAAATAAATCAAAATTGAAAATCTTGTATAAAAGTTTGTAGTTATTTTTCAGACTTTTTGTGATTACATTGCATAATAGTACCACTTAGGGCCTAAAACATTACTAAATGAAACCAGGCGAAAAGATCAGAAGGTAAATCTCCTCCTGATGGAACTGCTAACAGCTTTAACACATCTGACTCATGTGACACACTGCTTTTACGAAAGGGCTTTTATTATAGATTTGAAAATGAAACGAAGTGCACACATAAAGTAGTGTGAACCAGAAATATTCATTCATATATTACCTGATACATGGGATACGGCACCGGCGTCCCCTCTGGCACATCCAGCGACGTGTTCTCAAACGGGCCCTTCTTCTCCTCCAGGTTCTTCCCACCAGCCTATCACAGCGCAGACACAGAGGTCGAAGGTCACTGAATACAGTACGGGCTGAGGGGAAAAGGAACCTCTCACACTCACGCCCACATTTGCCCTTTTTGCTTCGGCGAACATGCAGCTTCAGTCAGGGTTTGAGGGGCAGTTATTTATTGAACCACATTTACAGGACGAGTGAAGAAAATCGTATATTACACTGAAGGACGTGAGAGCAAAGTCTACAGACTCTAACTGAGGTGAGCAACGACCTTTCACTTCCATTTAGTGTTTTACATGAGTCACTTCAGGCTTTCCTGCACACGTCTCTAACACAACAGTGGTTTCTTTGCACAAGGCCCCGTAGAGGTCAAAAATGTAATCTTATTTTTGTGCGGGTTTTCAAACCTGTGCCAGAAATGATATATGGACACAGCCAAGCATGAATCTACTGCTCCAACGGTTTCACAGACCTTTTACATGTTCATGTTTCAGAGCATTATTAAGAAAATATATTGACGGAGCGCAGAAGCAGTTGGCAGTGTTATGTACTCACAATGCTGAGCAGGAGTGGGAGCATCAACAGATGCACCACGGGCGTCATGATCACAGTCTGGGAAGGGAGACGAGGAGGAGGAGGAGGAGGAGGAGCAGGATGAGATATGGAGATTGAAGGGGAGGAGGCGAAAAGAAGAAGAGGATGAAAATTAAACATTTAAAATTCTCAAGGCCCAATATTCATTGTGCTCTGCGGTGACATTCATCGTATCTGGTGCTTGTATAAAGTCGTGAAGAAGGCGTGGGATTTATTATCACAATTACTCAACTCATCGGAAAAACGTCAGCACATTATTTTGCTCCATGAAAGAAAAAGGAAAATCTGTCGTCTACCTTTTAAAAAATTCACACATGTGCACACTATCTCAGTCTATCCTCCCACTTTGAGCTCAATGTGAACTAAAAGTGCCGATAGGTGTACAGCAGTGACCAGGAGAAAGAGAGAAGTCAGAGCTTTATAACAAACCTGTTGCTTTTTGTGTAACCCGGATCCCAATGAATGTGACACAGGTACACAAAGGTCAATGTAAAGTGTGTAATACGTGTGTGTGTGTGTGGCTTGAGAAGTCATTACACATGGGGATATATTCTCTCCCACACACACTGACTTTGCTCTACAGCATAATCTTTATTGTGCCTGGAAGACATTGACTGAATCATCTTTACGATTGACACATGCTTTGGATAACGAAAGAAAAAAAACACATGTTATGTTCAATAACTTTAAACAAAACTGAGGTAATCTGTATAAAATGACCGTGTTCATAAGATATCTGAGGAACAAGGACAAAGTTTGAGATTTCCTGTTGTTGTAAAGGGCCGGCGAGGGAGAACGGGGAAGTCAGCCGCCACAGAAAGTGAAGGTGACATTGAGTCCTGGCCAATGACCTTTTTGTAGCTCAGCCCTCGTAAAGACACCTCACGTCGCCAACACTTTAAAGGACTCTTTTATTAGCAGGACAAATTATTTATTACTTAAGAACATACCAGGACCTTTAACCATTTATTAGTGTCCTCGACCTCCACTGACGGACACATGGGTAAAAGACAACGCATTAGTGGCGTTACCAATGAACACACAGCAAAATGCAATGATTTGACTGATTTCCAGTGAGGAAAGTATTATATGTTGAATTATTTCTGTACTTTTCCATCAAGGGCCGGATTGACAAAGTGATAAAAGTGTGTTTGGGCACTGACAGGCCTCTAGTAATTAAGACTATCCATTTGTTTAACAGCTTCTATGATACCATATCTCGTTTACCATAGTTGTCAGTTTCCCCTAAAACCAGGAACCACCAATAACCCAGGAAGCCACAGAGGTTGTCAGACAACTCGACCGCTGAATCAAACGGCCCCTGACAAAGTCAAGTCAAGATCACAGCGCTCCCTCTACAAACTTAAAACCTCCGACATGTCCGATTCAGCCTGTGAGAACCAACAGATGTTGTCCAGCGTGTGTCCTACTTACACAGACCCTAAAAAAAGATATTTTTTTAAAAATCCAAAACACCCAACAAATCCAAAACTGTGAGCCAGGAGAGCGCAGACACTTACCTTCCTGTGGAGATCGAGCGAGTCACTCCTCAGCCCTCGGAAGGATCAGAGCAGCCCCATCCTGTCTCTGGTCAAACGTTAACCAAGTGCTAACCAGCAGTGTTTTATTGGACCTAATGATTGTCTAATCACCCTGAGCTCAGCCAATGCAGCTGACGAGAGAGAAGGAGACAGGAAGAACAGAACAATGACACGTACAGTCCTTTCAAAGACAAACCCATTATCACTAATATCTCTTACTGACCAAAGATACATAGAATACTCATAGTTTGTGCTTTAGTGGTGTGATATTGTTACAAGTTGGAGAATTTTCACAGTAAAAGTCGTTTTCTTGCACTTTTCTAACTTCTTGTGCTTGAGCTGTGGACTTCAGGAGTTAGGATAAGTTAGGAAAGTTTGGATCAAAAAAGAGGTCCGAGTATTTCTCCAGAAATGTGCTGTTCAGCGTCTCAGTTTCTGAGTTGGGCTCAGACTTTGACCTCTGCACCTCTGCACCGTTTCCTGTCAGATTTTCCATTAGTGGCTTTGCCTGATAAGGAGCCATGTGTGAGTGAGAGGAGACAATAGGACAAACAGATTGCACTGACAATCCATTGCCTCATAATAATGCAAAGCAGTGGGGACATTCTCCTCTAAGCAAACACAGTTAAAAAAAATCATGGCAGGTTTGATTCCAGCTGCTTTCTTTGATAAACTTTCCCATCATCAAGAAAAAGTAACAGATATGAGAGTTCCTTCACTTTTAAACATTCTGTTGTGTTGCTGCTTTCGACTAAAATCGTCAATACTCAATTATTACTCCCAGTGAGATGTTTTTGCCAATGTATTAAAATGAAAAACTGACATATCACTGTTCACTTGACTCTTGAAATTTAGCTCAGGTGACTCCCACTGCTCTTCATCATCTTTGACATATTTCTATGAGATATTTCAGTCCATCCTTCCATCTAGAGTCGGGAACACTCTATAGTCACCAGTGTATCACAGGGACGACATAGACAAATAACCATTTGCACCATTACAGGCATGTTTAGAGTTTTCAACCCTCAGCCTAACCCCAATCTGCATTTCCTTGGACTGTCTGTGGACTGAAGTCCACCTTTGTAAAATCCAATCGACTGGACCTCATTTCGAAACAAACACGTCCGTCTAGATAAGTTCCCACAGCTGACAAATACATTTCAGAGCAAAAGCCAACCTACAGAGCTCAGAGACACAGATATGGGGAAGGCTGGTTCCCAGGAGCCACAGTAGCCTCTGTAGTTCTTAGAGGAAAAAGTTTCCTACAACCAGGACTCCTCTGAGAGCTGCAGCCACACTGAGCATTCGAGGGAGAAGGGCCTTGTTAACAGTTGTGACAAAGAACCTGATGGTGACTTCGGCCGAGCTCCTGAGATCCTGTGCGGAAGCGGTAGAAACTTTTTAACTTAATCCTTGTTGTTGGTGCACGGATACCTGGGATTATCTTCCATACCTCCTGACATACACATCCTGTGCAGAGAGCAGTGAGCTTTCTACAAGCTGTAGAAAGCTGCTTGGAAACAAGGCAGCGACATGTGTGAATGTGCAATTTCAGAAAAACAGGCTGTGAATGAGTCACCAAAAAATCTGTGAGTGCCGTGCTGACGGTTCAGTGGAGGAAGCTGTTATTTCTGATGGAAGTGGCTGTTATGTAAAAACACGGGTCCAAACGTGTGCACTGTGCAGGAGAGATATTCTGTCCTAACATTCACCATCTGCCAAACGCTCCCCGGTCTGAACGAACAAACACACGCACACACACACACACACACACACACACCTACTTCCTGGGCTGCTCTGAATGTTACCTAGGCAACACACTTTCTGATTTTGACTCTGTGATGTTTGCTGTCGCACTGTGTGACCCAAATCTCCCATCAGCCCCTGAGCTGCCGAATTTCGGCGTCCAATCAGGTGACACACACACACACACACACCCACAGAGGTTTGTGCAGCTGTCCATTCATTGTGGACAGCCAAAGCAAAAACTTGTCCCTGACCTTAAACTAACCACAATTCACCTTTCCGTTACCATGACAACTAACCTGAATATTTGCCCAAACCTTATGCTAACCCCTAAGTCAAATTAAATCTTGATTTGTTTTGAAAAGTGAGGTTCAGCTCAAATGTCCTCACTATGTAAAGTTCTCAAAGTGTTCCTCTCAAAGCCCTATGTAGAATTCACAAAAAAAAGTTTGCGCAGGAACCGTCATTAGGACTTTGCATTGATTTCCATTGATAGACAGCCTGACAAAACCTTTTTCCTTACCTTAACTGTGACCAATTAATTCCTAAAACTTAACTTAACTCAACCACAATTTACATCTTCTATTCTCCTCTATCTTAGTGAGGACACTCATTGACATGATGCATTCATTGGCCCCTTACCTTAACCATCCAACCTTCATGCCTAACAACCCTAAACCAAGTCTTAACCCTCAAACAGCCCTTTAAAATGAAGACCGGCCATAATGTCCTCACTTCCTGAGGTCTATGCTTAAAATGGACACATACAAACTCTTGTAGTCGTACCTTAGTGAGGACACTAATTGGTACACTCACAAATAAATGTCTAATCGGAAGCTATACAAACGAAAAGTCAGAAGACTAATTGTGTTTGTGAAAGTTCAGCTTTAGTGTCACCTCCTGACTCATCCTTTGTCAGCTCGGTCGTGTTGTTGTTAAACTCTGTCCGTACAAAGTGTGTCTGCTCTGTGTCGACGATGAGTCATACATGCTAATATCCAATCAGTGAGGTCTGACATGACAAAAACACAAAGGCAACAGTTTTTTTTTCTTTCTTTTTCAGATTATGTCACTTTATTTCATCAAACAACACTGAAACTTCATCCAAGTAACAAAATACAATCCATGATCGCTCTGGTATTTATTTACAGAAAGTGCAAAAATACAACACGTTATAAAAAATGTCAAAGTAACAACTTAATGATCATCATTAAGAAAAAAAAGCGATTCATACATAAACTACACTTAAACATCAGTAGTTTACAACTGGTCATCTGAGCACTTGGGGATTCAACAAACAAGTCAACTGACGTGGCAGCGATGAGAGCGGAGGGACGAGGGAAAAGAAGAAGAGGAGAGAAAAAGGCTGATTATAATGTCTTTGTTCAAAACACAGAAATTAAACAAACATCGCCGCCGCCTGTCAGCTCGTAAATACTTCAGACATTTCTGCCGCACAGTGTTTGTGTCAGTCACTGCATTAACTGATTGTCTGGTCCATTACCAAGGCTGAGGAACTGTGCTCAGTCCACTTAGACAGGTTCAGACTGAGTCATGTGAGCGGCAGAGTAGAAATCTGTTCAACGCCTCTCAGTCGTCTTGACTGTGCTGAGGATGTGAACCCAGTGAGGAACCGGGTTTGAACCCCCCAACGTTTAGCCATCAAGTACCAGGCTTCCCTTCAGTCCATGTCCACTGATTCTATACAATCAAGACTGGGTTGAGCGTAGAGTTAAAACCAGGGTCTGTTGAACACCTACAGCACAGACAGGTCATGACAGGACTTGGATTTCAGCCTGAACGCCATGCTGGGGTTGTTCTTTGCCACCACCTTGTCCAGGAGACGCTTGGCCTTGGTAGGGAGGCTCTCGCGGCGCGTGTTACAGGCGCTGTGCCGCCGACGCTTGTTGGCTTCCTTGGAGTCTCGGCGCAGACGCAGCTGCCGCACGATGCCGCGGAAGGCCTCCCAGACGTTGTGCTGCATGGCCGCTGAGGTTTCGATGAACTTGCAGTCGAACACGGCAGCACAGGTGCGACCATCTGAGGCAGAGAGTCAAAGATCAGTGTTTGCATTTGAAAAAAAAAGGTATAAACTCACAGTAACTTGTGTTCATCTCTCACAAACACAAAGGGATTGTGTCTCCGTCCTCACCATTGACTGACACCTCTCTGCGTCGCACAAGGTCACACTTGTTGCCCACCAGGATGATCGGGGTGTGCTGAGCGGGACGGAAGCGGCGGAGGGTGATCCTGAGCTCGGAGGCTCGAAGGAACGAGGCCCGGTCAGTGATAGAGTACAGCAACAGGTAGGCGTCACCTGTCTGCGTGTGACACTCCTGAGCCCGTTCATTGGCAGTCTGAAAAACACACAAGACACACACACATAGTTAGAGAGAGGAGATGCAGACAGATGTGCTCCCTCCACTCTGATCCATGGTGGGTCAAGACATTGTTATTGGTCTCACCTCAGTGTCCCACGTGTCCAGCAGAGTGACAGCTGCAGGTTCTCCGTCCACTTCGATCATCTTTTCACACATTTCATCTGAAATCACACAACAAACAAACACAGGAACGTTTTAGCATCAGTGAAATCATATAATCATCAGATAATCATGTTGACAGACATCTGCTGGACATCATCTATCACAAAAATGAGTTTCATCAGAAATTAAACAAGGGTGTGGTTCGTAATACTTATATCACCTTTTAAACTTAAAATTTGTGTTCACATAATATGAAGTTTTCCTCTCTCACATAAAATCGGATCTATCAGTCTGTGTATCACTAAGGTCATGATCTTCTCACCTCCATCCAGCTGGCAGTCGTCGCTGTCCATGCTGTCCGCTGCCCCGGCGAAGATGCTGGCGAACGCCGTCTTCCCGACCCCGCTGGCCCCCAGCAGCACCACCCGGTACGGGCGCCCAGGCTCCGGCGGCTCCCCGGCGGAGTCGGTGGAGATGATCGAGTCCACGGAGGACCAGCTCCCGCGGCTGCCGTTCGACTCCCCCGCCGAGCTGGTGCAGGACTTGGAGCGGGAGATGCAGGCGGGGACCCGGGGCAGCAAGCTGTCCGGGAGCAGGTGGCTGCCCGGGTCGCAGATGCTCCACCGGTGGAGCTCGGTCTGCAGGCGCAGGCTGTGGCGGCGCACGGTGGACAGCATGGTGCCGCGAATGAAGTTAGGATGAACCGACCGCGGTGGGATTAATGTGGGTTCTTTTCTGCACTGTGGCGATTTAAAAGTCACTTTTACGCATTTTTTGTTTCAGAGAATCACAAACCAAAAGGTGCGTAAAGTCAGAGCCAGAATTAAAAGGTGCGTAAAGTCACTTTTCAGTCTCTACATCGGTGCTGTGCATCATCTGAGGAGGATTTAGAAAAAACGCCCGAATCAAACTATTTCTACAACTGAACCAGGATCAGGCATCCAGCGATAAAAGCTGAAATTTGATCCGGACGTGAGGTCGTAGACTCCGGGGAGATATCCACAGCTTGTGTCTCCTGGATGAGAGTTCCCCACAGGGTCTGCTGCAGAGTCTCTTATGCTGTGATGGGGATTCCCCGTGGTTTATATGAAGAGGAGGAGGAGGAGGAGGAGGGTCCCACAACTGGAGCATTAATATTCACTGTTGAGAGGTGGGTATCTACTAATGTGACTCATAAGGGACTCACTGGTGTTGTAAGCAGTGATGCAACGTATCCTATATAAAGGGCTGAAAGACAAGGCCAAAAATTATATCAACATCAACATTTAACATATCTGTCAATAATGACAATCACGTTATTTCTATGTTTAAGTTTAAAGACTTATTTAGCTCTTGAGTAAAGGTTTCGGTTTTAAACTCTTCTTTATGAGCAGAGAATGGCAAAGAAGTGACAAAGAACATTTTGTGTTAAACTTCTTCACTGTGCTACACAATTTAGAGACTTATTCAGCTTGTATGTGAATTATTTACACATTTGTGCATCATAAGAACTGAAAGCATTTATAAAATGTTGGGTTATGTGTTGGAGCAGATGAGAATAGCTGATCCGGACTTGAGCCGCCGCCGGTTGATGATTAACAGACACAACAGATACAGAATAGAAGTTCTGCCTAAAATATGCTTAACTGTTCTCTACTTGGAATAATACTTTTTTAATGTTTATACCAGAAATACTTGATCAATAATTCAGCAAAGGATGCGGGCCACAACTTACAGGAGAATTTCTTTTAGCCAAAAACAAAGATTTTACCCGGAATTCAATAATGAAATCTACTTGAAGACATGCTCCTGTCTGAAAGAAGCATTATCAGACAGAGCTGTAATGTGAAAAAGAGACAGGGAGCGGCACAGATAACAGCTTTATATCGACTCAATCAGCACACCCTCTGTTGGCTGCAGCACTGTGGCTGTTGGGAGTGAAAACAATATCTATTATGTCCGACATCTATATTCTGTGTTGGCTCCTCAGTGTCAAAGAGGATCTAAACAGAGCCTTCAAATCAGGACTTTGTGTACAAAGGCTCGATAAAGAGGCTTAATATAAGCCTGAGGTCTGCTGTCAGCAGCACCAGCACATTGTTAATGGGTTGGAATCCACCAGTTGGTATTTTGTTAATAACCCATCTAAATGCCCAGAGTGACCCTGCATCCCATCACGGACCCATTCCACTCGTAAACATGGGATTTTCCTCCTGCAGAACACTGACTGAGAGCAAGGAGAGTTATTACGGTAATGTTGGGATTATACTGCTTTTCGGCTCTGTGTTCTCAGGACTTGGTATTCGGGTTGTGGCCTCATCCTCAGGGACCTGCTGCTCTGTATTACAGCGCTGATCTGGTCTCTGCTGACAGATGATTGGGTGACGTTAAATCCTTGTTAAGTGCTGGAGCGGGACCTGGGTCAGGAGGAGGGGAGCGATGGATGGAGGGATGGAGGGATGGAGGGATGGAGGAAGGCTTGTGCTCTGGCTGGCTGCAGATTGGCAGGGTGATGTTGACGGCTGCAGATGGGAGCAGTGAGAGTTGACCTCCTTCTTTTCGTCTTTTGCTTGATGTAAAACAATCTTTCAGGAGTTCAGACAGAGTACAGCAAAGAAGTGCTGAGCAACACAAACCGAATTTGAATAAAGTCTGTGACGACTTCCAGAAACTTAGTCGTGGTTTACTGCCCAATAACCTAGTTCCTGCCAGGCAGAGGCTGCTGGGAAACAACACTCTGCTCAGTATTTACTTACAGTGCAGAAATCAATGGATTTATTTATCCAGGGGACAGATGTGCTGTAGAGTAACAATCTGTTTCTTTATTTTAAGAACCTGTTCACTTTCCACCTTGAAGCTGCTCAGTGCAAACACCAGTCGGATCTGATGGTCGCTTCTGTGTGACACTGACCTCTGACAGATTTTACTGAGACTCTTTCAACAGCTGAATTTTGAGAACATCAGTAATGGATGTATTGGCCGATTATATATTTGAAAAGATGTCAATGATTTTTAAGATGTTATCAAACCCTTATAAAAAATAAATGACAGTTTGCCATACATTTCTATTATAATTAACTATAAATGTAACACTAAAACAACTATATCTAGAGAACGTATTTCATATATAATATGCATACTTTATCATAATCTAGAATTAAAAAAATAACAGTAACCAAGCAAACATCTCCTCATGCAGAAGTTTGAGAGAAAGTTGTGAAACCAGGAACACTGGTTGTGAACTGACCCTTTAAGATGCAGTGGCCTTGCTTCAGAAGTTTATTACACAATCAAGTCTAGAGGATCTATTTTAGCAGCTCTTCCACAAAGAGCTCAAAAGAGTAATGTGCAGAAGGCCAAGAACACCTATACAAACACACCCATACAACAGACAGCCTTCCCGTTAGCTCAGTACATGATGTTCAGTGGGTATTTGTGCCACAGTCACCTTGGATGTATTGTTGTTTTATAGTATATAACTCTTCTGAAACATCATGCAGCTCGAGCGCCAATGATCCTCAGACTGACACTGAATGAAATGATGAGAAGTGGAACCTCAAATTCAGATGTACCACAGAGGTCCTGAGCTCATAGGGAATAAATCTGCGACTCAGAAAAAAAACAACTGGATCCTTTTCCCCCCTCTCCAGCATTAGAAAGTAACTCATCCAATCCCTGTGCCAAGTCTTTGAGTTGACTGGGCTTAAAACGAGGGTTTGGCCGCGCAGGCAGGAGCGGCTCCTAAGAGCTTTGACAGACAGATAACCACCTCATCATTATCACCATCCACCTCATGCCCCCCCCTCCCAGCACATGACCTCTCAGACTATTAGAAACGTGATTTGGATCAATATCCTGCTTGGACGAGTGACACCTGTCTGTCAGACACGTGTCCTGCACAGACACCAGAGAGCTGCAGCACAGAATGTGATGGCTCTGAAACAACAGACACCATCTCACATGGCCGACATCAGGCCAAGGCAGGAGCGGGAAGAAGTTGCTTGGTGACAGTTGCTATGCCACCATTGGTTTCAGTCGGAGTTTCTCTAATGTCTGAAGTCATGGAGTTTGTACTGTGGTTAAGTTTGGGCTTCTGGCCAAGATCTAGGGATCATCTGACAGTGAGTGAATCGTTCCGCTCAGACTGAAACATATCAACAAATATTCAGAGGATTAACATGAAGGTTTGTCTGGAGTCTGGAGCATGAATCTGAAACTATTCACATTTGTTGTTTATTTACTCAATAATAAAAATGGTTGTTATTTGACGGCCTTCTGAGCATGTGACAGTGGCGTTAGCATTTATCTCCAACCAGGGCTCTGCCAGATTACCCAAACAGAGCCACTAGCCTAGAAATGGCCTTCACAGTTTATACTCACACTGCTGCCACAGAGAAACAGCAGGTGTCGGCATAATCGCCACACTGTCCCCATCACTGTGCACACGCTGAAACATGGTGCAGTGCTTCAACTGTTATATGCATTAGGGACAAGTCCAACATCCCAGAGACCCAGTTATTACACAACAAAGTTGCTTAACAAATCCCCACAAAGTGGCGATCATCCATACAACAACAATTGCTCCCTGTTTATGTAAAGACATGCATTGTATTAGAGCTCAGTACATCTGACAGACCCAGCCACTAATCATGCATGAATTCAGGGACACCCACACACACTCAGTCACAGACACAGACACATGCACAGCAACACGCAACACACCCACATACATAACTCCCACGCTGCAGCTTTGTGTTGAAGGGCATATTATCTAAAATAACAGACTGAGATGCCGCTTCACTAGACATCACTCAGGTCATGACATAACAAACTGACATTTTAGCACAAAAATCCTGGTAAAACACAACTGCCTTTGTTTGTCCTCGTCCTTCTATCAGAACGCTTCAGGTATGGTTGACGCACTCACGTTGTCGACAGCCATAAACTACAGCAGATTACTCTGAATGAGTGGCTGTGTATATATTCTCTCCATACCACCCAGCCTCTGTCCCCTAAACATGTCTCAGAGCAACATAAATCCTCTGACCCAAAGAAATATGACTCTAGATGGACACTGAGGGACATTACTGATATACAAACACCTCTCATGTGTTGTTTTTATACACAAATCTGATATGGTCTTTCAAGAAAACACATATTTCAGTAAATAAAGATGTCAGAAACAAACATAACAAATTTACATTTTGAGTGTAATTTATTACATAGAATACAGTCAATATCTTTAAATAAATATGAAGATGGTCATTAAAAACATGTAGCAGTTGTTGAATGTGTAGTTATGTTGGAACCAGACTGCAGACAAAGCCCAGAGAGGCTCAAGACAAACATGTAGAAGACGGATACCTGTGTGTGTTAGTGTGTGTGTGTGTGTGTGTGTGTAATTCATCTTTATCTGAAGTGTATTCACTGGACTGCGTGGGAGATGGTGGTCTGGAAGGCGAATGTGATGTGTTTTCGTGCATGGTCGAGGTAGGGGTCTGCGAAGGTGGGCGTGTCACCAGAGAAGTGTCTCCACTGCATCAGCTCGGACATGCTGAGATGCTTCGGCGGCGCCACCCCCCCTCCACGGTCACCTAGACGACCGAGCTGGCAGCGCCTGTCAGAGACCGGGTCCTCTTCCTCTACGGCTGCTGAGAACGAAAACGAAGAAGAGTCAGAGTGAGGTCAACTGGTGTCAGTGTGTGTGGGGCGTGTTTATGAGCCTACCCTGGACTGATCCGTCCATGCTGCAGCTGCAGTTCAGAAGGTCGTGAGTCAGAGACGGCGTGTCAGTCAGGCTGAAAAGATCTCGCAGTTCATTGGTGGAGAAGCTGGTGTGGTCAGCGCCTTTACCCAGGTCGACCACAGTCCCAGAAAGCCCCTGTTTGGAGACCTGTCTCTGGAATATACGCTCCTCAATAGTTCCTGTGAGGAAGTAACACAAACCCACGTACAACTGTGACTCAGTCTGATAAATTGACGTGTGACTCATTTTAAGAGATTGTATCTTGACCTGCAGTGAGGAGACGATAGATGTGCACGGTCTTCTTCTGTCCATCTCGCCAAACCCGAGCCATGGCCTAGACACAGAACAGAAGGTAATGTTATGGTGGAGAACACACTTGCCCACAGTGCCCTCTGGTGGACAAGGATGTAGGCCAGTGTGTTACTGGACAGTCAGTGGGGACTTCTACACCTGCACATTGGTTAATTTTGTCTGAGCTGATGGAAAAGAGAAAATTCCTGTATTCACATCGACTTTAAAGATAGATAAAAAATACATTAAGACAAAGTAACTCATTATAATGTTTTTTCTTTTGTACACAACAACTTATAGGTCATGTTAAAGAAAGGATAACAAATTGTGGCCTTTTTCATAGTATTAAATACTTCAAAATGTTTCACTTATTTCTTACAGCGGAACACATCACATATCACTTTCTAATTGTTCACGTAGGTTCCCCTTATTCTTTAGTTGATGCACATACTTGATACTTTAAATATTTGAATACGAGCAACTGTTTCCTTATAAGTTGATGTCCGGCAGATTATTGAACAGCAGTTAAACTTTTAAATTTGTATTATAATCATATATCTACAAATCATAAAATCCAGTGATTGAAACAAGTCCACTTGGAAGGGGGCCCAGATAGTTTCAGTTTACAGAGTGAACCAGATTAGGTGTGAAAGAACCATGAACGTGGGTGTGCGTGGCCTCTTTCTGCCCTGTGGCCATTGGAGTTAGTCAAAGAAAACAGTGCTGCAGACTTTGAACTCTGTTGGCAAGTCCGTGTGGGTGCATGTGTGTCTTACCTGCATATCGTTGGCAGGGTTCCAGTCAATATCATAGAGCACCAGATGGGAAGCACCGATCAGATTAAGTCCCACACCTCCTGCTTTGGAGCTCAGCAGAAACACAAAGTTCTGAGAATAGGAGCTGTTGAAACTGTCGACCAGTCGCTGTCTCTTGTTGGTAGGTGTGTGTCCGTCTAGTCGGCAGAAGGTGTAGCCCATGTGCACACAAAAGTCTTGGAGCAAGTCAAGCGTTTGAGTATAGTTGGACACCACGACCACGCTGCAAGGACACGGATACACTGTCAAACCTGCAGTTGTAGAGTATACACAGCTGAAAGTGTATTCATGTAAATGTCAACACCACACACACACACACACACACACACACACACACACACACACACACACACACACACACACACACACACACACACACACACACACACACACACACACACACACACACACACACACACACACACACACACACACACACACACACACACACACACACACACACACACACACACACCACACACACACACACACACACACACACACACACACACACACACACACACACACACACACACACACACACACACACACACACACACACACACACACACACACACACACACACACACACACACACACACACACACACACACACACACACACACACACACCTGTCTGAAGTGCTGAGCTGTTTGATGGCAGCCAACAGGTCCGACAGAACAAGGAGTTTTCCTGAATCGGTCGTGTTCAATCCTCCTGACGAGTAGGATTCTGGGAAGAGATCTACCAACCCGTCATAAACTGAACTCTCCTCTGATCCTAGGTCAGTTTTCTTCTGAAAACAGGACAACAAAAGGGGCTTTCAGTCAAGACTGGGGTTCAGGCAGATATCCAGGGACACAGCTAAATACTACACTTTAACATCAGAACTCTAAAGACTCGAGAGTTTAATAAATAACTACAACATAAAACAATCAGCTACATTCACTACAGGGTGAGACTAGTGCCACTCCTTGACAGCCAATAAAATATGACCTTGACAGTGGAGTAGAGCAGGCTGGGGTGGTTACACAGCTTCTTCAGTGCAGTGATGCAGGCTAGGTGAGTGTGAGTCTGCGTGGAGCTCTGAAGACAGGCTCTGAAGACTCGATGGCACAGGAGACGCCTGTAGAGCTCTAGCTGCAAAGGGGATGGATCACAGAACAGCGTCCAGTCGAGGCGGGGGGGCAGGTACCTATTGATGATCTCCTGCGTCCGTCTCAGGATGAACGTGCCGGTCAGGCGAGACAGCTCAGCTGCTCGTTCTTCACCCAAAACTCGCTCCTCCTGTTGGCAAAGAAAGACAAGTTGACTTCTGATGAAGTTTCCTTGTAACAAGATATGTAGATTGACAAACAACAGACAGGGGGCGCTTACCTCCGTGCAGGAGGGTTGTCTGGAGCGCAGAATTGGCTCCTCATACACTTTCCTGTATCCCATGGATGACCCGAGAATCCCTGGGTTTACAAACTCTATAAGAGCGTAAAACTCCTGCAGGTCGTTCTGTACTGGAGTGCCTTCAAAACACAAAGACAATTTTGTTATAAAACCTTCACACGACGTCCTTCAATCTCAGAAACAACCGAGTGTGTACCTGTAAGTATGACCCTGCGACTACAGCCCAGGCTACTGAGAGCAGAGGACGTTTTGATGGTGCTGTTCTTTAATCTGTGACCCTCGTCGCAAATTACAAGACCAAACTCCACTTTTTGTACCTGAGAACACGAGGAAAATACAATATATGTTGCAACGGGGGTATTTGTGTCATTCGTGTTTTAAAGTGAAATCAGTTGGGATCATACCTGCTCTTGGCAGCGCAGCAGCATCTCATAGCTGATCACCAGAACGCTGTGAAGAGGGGACAGCACAAACTGCTCTATCCTGTGGTCCTGTCAAGACAGAATTGATGACTAAATACATGTTTAATACAGGATAAAGGGGAATGATTGAATGATAAACTTTGATTATAACTAATGGCTTTATAAAAAGCCATTACTTGGGCCATATGTAAGTTTTCTCTGCTGCCAAATGTCATTTTCTACCAGGAGTTGTACCTCCCCCTCACCTGATCCACAGTGAAAACACTGATCCTCTCGCGGCCCAGCCACTTGTTAAACTCCGCACCCCAGTTCTGCACAAGGCTGCCAGGTGTAACCACAAGGACACGCTTAGTAACTGGCTTCGCACCATACGGCCCCTGCTTCAGCAGTGTCCAGGCCAGTGCCACACTCTGGAGGGTCTTCCCCAGTCCCATCTCATCGGCCAGGATGGCACCGTAGCGACCAACAGCTCTGAAATACACACACAACAAACACATCGGTATGATTTACTAGGAATCCCAATTATAGCTGTGATTAACCTCCTGTGAGGCAGAAACTGAATAATGTAGAGGTTATTCAAACAGTGTTGAGAGCGTTTTTACAGGAATCCTTCTATCACCTCATTCCCATGACACACTCATAGAGGAAGAGCAGGCCGTCTCTCTGGTGAGGTCTCAGGTGAGTGGTCAGGTGTGGGTCAAGCACAACATCAACTACAGGAAGTCCTGACTTGTTATTAGACCACTGGTGGTTGGGGGAAGGACGAGGCATCACCAGTGCACCTGAGGATGTAAAGTATATACAAAATATCCGAAATAATTCATTCATCCATGGAAAAGCTCTATTCGAAGAAGTAAAGTTTCTTATTTAATTTCCATACCTGGAGCTTGGGCGTCATGGCGAGGTCTGGATGGATGCTCTGGTTTAGTTCCTGGAGGCTCGGCTCTTCCTGCCAGGGTTGGAGGGCAGAAAGGTTTGGCTGCAGGGCGACGAGGAGGGGGTGGAGCTGACGCTGTTTGTGGCTCCTCACTCTCTATTTGGACATCTTGGAAACAGCGTCCCTTGGAAAAGGCCTCGGCAGAAATGATGCCCATCACCTCCACCTCCTTCCCACCAACCATCAGGGTCTCTCCATCAGAAAGAGCAGCCAACTCCGACACCTTGTAGCCAGTACCTTCACCCAAAAGAAATGAAATACATTGTGAATAATATTCCACATTAAAACAGCTTAAGCTTTAGAGTAATATTGAGGTTGTGCCCCAAATCACCACACTCTTCTTTAATATAAAGTGTCCTCAACAATTCCCACAATGGAAGATGAAGCTATGCAAAACGGAATTTACTCTACAACCGTACCACAAGATCTAGTATTAAGATTTGTACACATGCTGCACAAAACTAGGAGCTGCAGCTAAACTGCTGATATACATTGATTGTAAAAAGACAAACTGTCTCACCTTTCCCGATGTCTTTTCCTTCCATGTCTTTAAGAGTGACTGAGCGTCCTCTCGTCACCAGGACTGCATCCCCCTCCCAGCGCTTATGTTTCTTCTTACTGGCCTTACACCACATCACACTGAAGTAACGCGCTCCATCCTGACTGCAGGCAGAGTCTGACCCTGCAGGGGGCTGTGGGGTTTGAGGAGACCCAGGACTCAACTGAGGAGAAGCACTCACTCCTGTAGCAAAGAGAAATACAGCAGAACAGACTCAGACACAATACTGACCAGCAGAGGTCCCTGTTGCACTGAGACTACACGTGAAACCAGCTCTTCAAACCTGGCTCACCAACCCCGTTTAGAGGCCTGAAACCCAAGTGATCCTCTGGTCATCCCACATTCAAATAAGAAAGCAGAAAAATAGTTGTCACATTGATGTTAGATGTGAGATCCATGGTAACTTACCTCTCAAATGACAAAAAAAAATTATAAAAGTAGAGGAACAATCCTTTCCCCAAGGCTAATTGGCCGTTTTATCCCCGAAATGGATATACATGTATGGAGATTAGATAAATCCTGATCCACACCTAATTTTACCTGTAAATAGATATTACCAAGCTACTTGTGCCTGACTTTTTCAGATCATTGCATTATTTTACCTTTTTTTTTAAACTGCCCTCTTGCAATGTTGAAGAAAGTGAAAACAGAAACCTGGATCCACCCCTTTGAATCGAATCCTCAAAGTAAATGAGATCTTCTTTGGCCCATACCCCAACCTTCCACCAAGTTTCAAGAATATGAGTATGAGGAGTTTTTGCATGATCCTGCGTAATAGACAAATAGACAAACAGCAATGAAAACATAACCTCCTTGCTAAAGGTAAAGATGTTCCACAAATCAGCTGAAATCAGGGAAAGGGACGTTGGACATGTAATAAACACGGGACCAGAAAAGCATCTTGTTTTTTTTAATAGAAATGAGCAAACATGTGGACAAACTGTAAAATAGACCGACAACACTCATATACCCACAATACAATACAATCGATGCTGTACTTACATACTTAATAACAATTACATCACAAAAACACAGCTCCCTTCTTATGTTCACTCAACTGGCCGTTGATTTAGCAACAAGGCAGAATCTCGGACTGACCCTGATGCACTGAATTTGTCATTATTAGCATTATATTATTTTAAGGCCTTTGAAAGTTTAACTTGTGCTTCAGTCATTGTACCTGCTCTAAAATGCCTAATAGTTTTATACAATCTGATTTCTACAGATCTCATACAAAGTGGACTTTTTATTTACAAATAATTAATAGGGCACTAAACGATCTCCCTGATATGATAGTCACTATAAATCTTCAGACAATCTTGGATAAAGACCATTAATGCTATGCTAAAATTCTTGTATTTTACGTATTGGTTGCTGAACATACCCGCAAGGTACACATCGATCACGACTACAAATATTCCCTTCTAACATCTGGACTCTAACATTTATTGGACCTACTTTGGCCCATCACAGTGTTTGTAAAACGAGCATCTACAAGTTGTGTTACCCCTGCTGTCAAAAAGTGCAGGGACGACAATTATGAACCTTGACGAGCAACATGAGGAAGAATGGCAACACGAGTCTGCCTTGTCCTGCAGTATCACACAGGAATTGGTGTCTGGATGAGGCACTATACGTTTCCACAGAAAATTCAAATTCAGGAACAGCTCTCACTAAACTCATGAGCTAATCCGGGACTCTCTTTCTGTCACTGCTCACAAATGTGTGTGTTTGTGCTTGTCATAGAGGAACTGACAGCCCATGTCTCAGTCGAGCAGCCTTTAGTTTCTCCACTTTGATCTTGGCTCTCAGAAGTTCCTCCTCCAGCTCCTGCTTCCTCTTCAGCCCCTCTCGTTTCTCCTCCAGGAACACGGCCACCTTCCTGTGATTGGCCAACACGAGCTCATGCTCCTCTTTGGCCAGCTGCAGAGGGCGAAACCTGTCGGGCTCGTGGTGGGGGTAAATGTCGTTCTGGTAGAGGTCGTGGCGTAAGGGCAGCGGCGAGGGGGAGAGGGGGAGGTTCACGGAGGAGGATGTAGGAGACAGGGATGCTTCGTAATCCTGCACGCTGTCCAAGTCCTGCTCCCCGTCCTGCTCCTGGCCGCCGTCCAGCCCTGGCCCTGTGTGCGTGGAGAGAACGGAGAGTTCTGGCGGTGGCTTAACATCCTCCTCAGGGTCCAGCTGGACCACCTCATGGGGGATACTTGGGACAGCTGCTGAGTAATCCTGGAGTTCAGCCAGAGAGGAGCTGCTGCCAGGATGTTCGAGGGACGAGTTGTGCTTGCTGTATATTAATCTACAAATTGAGAGAAGGATAAAAAAAAATTGAACGGACTCCACAGGCTTTACACTATATCTAATCAATGTCTGCATTTTTGCGTGGAGAGCTCACTAAATGCACACTAGATTAATCAATAACGGGATTCATATATTAATCGGAGTAGTAGACAGGAGGGAATTAAGCGATTTACCAAAGTAATAACAACAAATCGTTTCTGCCTGCAGCCGCACAGATGCCAACAATCTCCTTCCTTTTCTTTTTGTTACACATTATTATAGCTTAAGATGTTGTGTCACACTCGGTAACCAAGCTCAACACAAAGTTAGTATTTGTCTCAAAAGCAAACAATTAATGATTAACTTCTACTCTCATTGACTGATGAATCAATACCTGACCAGGGCCGAGTATTTTGTGTGTGAATCTACTGGCCAGCTGCAGGTAAATGATAGTAACAGAACATTCTGTGTTTTCCCGCTAAGCCTGACCATGAACACTGTGTAATCTGATTGGGCTTGGGAAGAGCGAGGCCTGCCCCTCCCTCCTCTCCTCTCACAGTTGAATCTGTGTCTTAACTACAAACTGTTTAGGAGCTACGGATGGATGTCTGCACTCAGTAAAGTTTCCCCTGTCTTTTGTGTCATCCCTTCAGTTCTCTTTTGAAGTGTGTTGCGTTTGTTTAAATAATATTTCACTGTACCTGCGCAGTGCCTGGTCCTTTTCATGGATGGGCACGTGATGAAACAGGTGAGGGATCATCTCCATGATTCTCCTGGTTGGCTCAGAGATGCTGGCTCTGTACTCCGGCTGGGCGTGTCTCCGCTGCATCACTTCCTGCTTGGCCGACTCCTTCAGCCTCTTGTAGAGGGTCCTGAGGCCCTGGGCTGTGCGATGGGGTCGGTCCCCTCCTAAGGCGTTGTACAGTTCGGCCACGGTGTCCCAGCACTTGTTCTTGTCCACGATGACCGCGTGCTTGTTGGTGTGCTCCTCCAGGATGCGGATGTGAGGCCGCACCAGCTTCAACAGGTCCAGTTTCTCAGAGAGGGTGAAGTTGGAGGAGCGAGCTTTGCCCACCATGCTGGACAGAAACGCAGAGCTCGATGCCATCTTATAGCATAGCGGACTCACACTGCCCAAGTCAGGCTTTGTGGCTGTCGCCCCTCCGTAGCCCCACTCGATAATATGGCTCCTTACGACTCCCACCTGTCTTTTTCTTTTTGTCCCTAGTGCTGGATCCTCTCAGTCCACAGTGATACAGCTACCACTGGTCTAACTCCCATACCTGCCTCATGTACCTCCTCTTCTTCTCTGAATCAAACCTAAGCTATGTCTAACATGTGCATGGAGTCAGACACTACTCCTGGCTCCCCTCTCAGCTACGTTGCACAACAAAAAACGGCCTGTGCTGCACACAATAAGAATCAGGCTTAACTAGGCCAGCCTCGTTTAGGCCCCCGCCTACCACGGAGGGCTTTGGATGAATTCCTCCCAGCTTAGGCTGACGTAGCTAAGCCGCTTAAGCCCAGCCCGACCTACTTACAGCTCGGTCTCTGTAAACCCCAAACCAAGCACAGCACAGAGCAGAGCACAGAGCAGAGCTGCCTCCACATTATTACACATGCACATCTGCAGCGGCTCTGCACAAAGGGGGAAACAGTCTCCACAGAGTGTGGAGCAGGTTATCAGGGGCCAGGAGACCGTTTTCCACAAGTGAGCGACGCTTTGAAATAGCGCTGGCTTAACTAACTGAGTGGGGGAGGGGTCTGGGCGCGCGCTGCGCATGCCCGCAGACAAACACGGTGGAGAGTGGATGTAAACAATGAGTCTGGACTCGGCGTCAAAAACACCGATGGGTGGAATCGAAACATGTGCGCGGGGCGAAAGATCCAAACCCGCAGCGAGCCGCACGCACAGTGTTTGTGTGTGTAGGCACGGAGGCAGCGAGCGGTGCCTCTCTGAACCGGAGCACAGTCTTAATCTCCCCGCCGCTGCCACCACACCAAACCGCCAATTTACATGATGCTGGACCTGCTGTCACCCAGCGCCACTCAGCGCAGTGTGTGTGTGTGTGTGTCACTGTGTGTTTGTCATTACAAAAAACACAGAGTCCAGCGCGGAGAAAGAGGAAGAGCGCTGTCTTTCAGGTTCACGTTTTTGTTGTGTAAAAAGGAAAAAAAGAACACGTGTATATAAGTGCCAACACACCGCTGCACAATCGTCGCGCATTTATCTGTTGAAGGCAAAACAGGGACGCTGTGCTGTTGTGAACATGTTTATAGAACAGAGTCGCTGTGTGACAATAAGAAACAACGTGCGGTGGCGCTTTGTGTTGAACCTGTCAGACCCCCTCATGTCTCTGGAAACAGCATCCACTACTGAGAAGTCTGGATTCATTCACCGTTTCTTGACTGATATATATTTACAATCAAACCTCATATAGATGCAGAGATAATATTATCAGAGCTATGAGTCATAATAATTAGCATCTGAACAGGAAATGCATTTTCCATGATTCCATAAATTTCCCACAGCTCTTGATATTATCGTGAGTCAAGAAACTTGTTAGATTTTTCACATTGTTCGTTTTTGAAGATACATTCTTATTTCTAGCATTTTGCTGATGCAGTGATTTGCACCTATCCACACAGCTTCCTTACATTTGATTATTTTTTGTGTGTAATGAGTGAGGCATGGACTGGACTCTTGATCAAAAATGGATTTCATTTTTGTTTTGAATGTTGGATCAGCTGCATGACATCCTTATATTGTCAGTACACATTATATATTTATTTTTTTCCAGTCGTTATGTTTTAAATGAGGTATCAGTTTGGGCTGTAAATATGAAATCTCTCCCTCTAGCTCAACGACCATTAGATCAGGTATTTAAGGTTCTGGCACAGAAATTGTATTATTTCATTTGTACATTTTCTTCACATTGTTTTTTGCCTGAGGCAGATTTTTAACAAAATGATGCTCAATACAACTAAGAGGTTCTGATTCCTGTGTGCAAGTGCCTTCTTTTTATTATCATAGGTATTTTTTCTGTGCAGCATTCATATCAATAAAGTCTTTCTATTGCATCATAATCTGCACATATCTATTCAGCAAGTAATGTTCCAGCCATCTCTGTGCCTTACCTGCTGTTCTCTTGTCTTCTGCGTGGTTTGCACTGCCGCTGTCAGGATATTCTGTGTTGTCGTCATTTTCCTTACTCTCCGTCGCACTGAGAACGAGAGCCAGAGCCCTGGACAAGGCCGGAGCAGCCGGTGCAGCTTTGGGCTGAACAACACACCTTGTCTTAGTCGGGGCTGGTGCTGATAGACTTCTTTGGACCTGCACGGTGGGGCAAAGAGGGTTTTTAATCTTGGGAGGTTCAAACAATGCTGGATGATCTAGGAAGATGATGGAATTTAAGAGAATGATGAAGATAATTTACCTTTTCAAGTGCATTGCTTAATCCAAGTTTAGGGGCCAGGGGCTTGGATTCAGCGGCAGGACATGAGGTAGAGGCCCCAGGAGGCATAAACCGAGGCCTTTTCCCTGCATTACCAAAGAGCTGGCTGGGTGCTGCCGAGCGCCTCATTCTTCTACCAGAAGTCCACAATTAGTTATCTAGATAAGACAGAAAACAATAACATTAAAATCATAAACAGCCTATTAACATATCAGCTAATTAAGAGGCAATTTAAGAAACAATCAGTTAAATTAGCCAAAGCATAGGGTAGAGTGATGTGTCACAGAAATTTTCTTATGTATGAATACTGGCTGCATCTTTACTGCTCTCTCTGAGGTTTCTACGTTTCCCCCAGTTAATAGGTTTTTGATTGATGATTTAATTTATTGATTTGTTGCATCATCATGTGCCACCTGCAGCTTTTTCACTTTAATATTGACTATAACTCCACTAAAGTAGTTTGCTGTGTTTGAAGTGAACTACACCTGACTCTAAAACGTGTTGTCTTTAACATGTTGTGCAAACACTTTACAGTACTGATGCACATAAACCCTTCCTAATGTTTAGTCCCACATATTGTACTGTTCTCACTAATCACTTCCTTTAGGACATAAGACAAAGATCTAATCGAGGTCTCTTTACGTTTTAAACGTATTTCACACGCTGACACATCCAGATCAACACGTCCAGCTCTGTGGCTACATGAAGCTGGTGTACCATGTAGCAGGTTAGCATGACAGCTAACTGGGTCGCTGCAGTCACTCGCTGTGTACGCGCTGCTGTTGTGTCCTGTTGGACAAAGTTAGACAACCTGTGATAGTTACCGACACGAACCAAACGTTTGAAGAAGACATTCAATGTCTCAGACTCTCACTTTATTCCACGTTCACCCGTTTATTCGCGTCTCGATCCTTCAACTCCACATCCTGTTCCGTTTCTCCCGCGGAATGATTCAAAGCCCCCGATTGGTTCCTCCCACCAGAGTGGGCGCGGTCCAGAGGAGCGAGGTGCGCTCGGTATTTGATTGGACTCGAGTTTGCCGCACACCTCCTCCTCTGCTTCTCCTCCTCCCGCCGGTCCCCGGGTTACAAATCGAGCACACCCAGAATGCTCAAGACAGCTGACCTCGCCTCACCCCTTTAACTGTTGACGTCACACATAGAAGAACTCTTTGCAAAATGTAGAAGTTGTTGTTATAATTATAGTAAAAAAATAATGAGTTATTTCAAATAATGTCTTAAGTTTCTCATCATATTGAGAAACTTAAGACAGATTAAGATGAGCATATCCTTCCAACTCTTTCTCTGTCAACTTATATATATATATATATATATATAAAATAATTAAGTTAGAAGTGTCTCAAAACTATATTAGTTTAAAAAAATCTATATTTTTAGGAGGATCCTCTTTATTTTAATATATTAAGTCATTATTTTGAGGTTTTCATAGAGTCCCACTGAAGATTAAGATTTAGAAACCCATCATGAGCATAAAAATATGGTAGGCATTGTTATACCATGTTATATATTGTTACGTTAAAACCCTCAAAAAGCCAATTCATTTGCATGAAACATTTTAATAATAATCTGTACAATTTCAATAGGGCCTCACTGTCTGTCAGTGCCTGTCAGTGATCGGGCCCTAAACATTGGTGGGACTAGCATAATAGGTGCTTCTACTTCTGAGTACATTTTGCAGATCTTGCAATTATAATCCATATATTTTGGTGAATGCATGATGAACACCAGATCTTTGATGCAGGTATTTGAGTCATTTTACATTGTAAAGCATCCGCTCGTCTGACACCAACCTCACCCAGTATAAATGGACTGGGATGAGTCCAAGAGGTTGCACTTTGATGTCTGTGGTCTGATAGTGTGTTGTCATCTGATGTCGTGCAGTCTGTAATCCAATCAGGGAGGGGGAGAGAGTGTTATCCATGGTAATCCCACATGCAGAGAGAGAGAGAGAGGCAGAAAGAGAAATCCAGTAGCTTGGGTCATTAACAAAGACACAAACAGTTGAAGGGCAGCAGTAATCTCTGAAGGCGACGCCACTGCTCAGCGTTATTGGTAAGGCAAAAAATACAAACAACGCCCACTGCTGCAGAATTTGTCTTTGTGAGTTGAGCGCTTCCTCTCATGTAATTCTGTCTGTCTCTCTGATCTGATCTCGCCTGACAGCTGCCCGCCCGGGTCCCAAACCCTGGTTGTCAGGGGATACCTCTCCATGGAGACACAGTCCCAAAGGCAGGGGAGGGCTTCGGGAGAGAGGAGACCCTCACCTTGATGGAGCAATAAGCCAAAGAGAGAGGATGAGGAGGTTGTAGCAGCAGCGAGGTCACCTGTGGAGGAGCCAGTAGAGTGGATATCAACAGGAGGGAAAGAAGGCGGAGGAGCTGGAGAAAGTGAGAGTTAACTTCTCAGGTAGGAAACATTCACATCAGATCTGAACCTTTAAAAAACTGAAAAAACAAATGAGCCAAAATGTGCCTACAGGATGGGGTATGATCTTGAGAGGTTTGTGGGATATGTGAACGAGGGGCTGCTGTGCTGTGTGTGCCGAGACGTGTTGGAGCGCCCCCTCCAGGCGCCCTGCGAGCATGCCTACTGCAGCGCGTGCATCAGCAGCTGGCTGGTCCACCATCACTCCTGTCCTGAGGACAGACAGCCGCTGGACGTGGGGAGTCTCAAACCTCTGTACAGGTCTGTCTCATAGTTCTTCATATGCAATTCCTCACAGCTTCACATCCTTCTATTCACTGGCATCATGAATGCTCCCTTCTCCTCACTCTCTGATTGTATTTCTGTCTTTGTGTGTCTGTTGACAGGTACATGCGTAATGACCTGAACCGTCTGCAGGTCCGTTGTGTGAACGCAGCCCAGGGGTGTGACGTGGTCTGCCCCCTGGAGGGCCTGCACACACACGAGGATGAGTGTGAGTTTGCCTTCGTCTCCTGCTCCAACACAGGTACGACGCCTCACGCTGACTGCAGGGCCGCTCATCTCCTGGCTCCTGTTACACCTTTTATTTGATCCTAGTCGTAAGATTCAATTGCACAAAAGTAATGTGACACCTGCGTGTGGGGGGTGAGCAACAGGTGAGTCTTGCTGTCATGGCTACTACACAAACTAGTGCACCGGTGGGAATGGTTCAGGACTCAAAGCTGCACAGCACAGACCTCTCCCTCTCTCTCACACACACACAGTGCAGCGAGGGTCGACTTTCCATCATTCTTTAATGAGCGTTTTACAAGTTTGGTGTGTATTCATAGTATAAACAAGAATGTGCTCACATTGTGACTGGTACCTGTCATTGGCAGGTGGAGAATACACATGTTACCGATGTGGTAGGTATAGTGACAGTGTGTGCATGCCGTGTGACTTTTTGCTGTGAACTACAACAGACACAGAGAGCAACATATTATTTAACATCAGATTCAACCTGATATTTAATGTCACTGTCTAAGATGTGATCATCATTACATTTGCGTCAAAAAGGATGTATAAATATAAAATAATTACATGAGGCTGTTACAGTAGGTTCTCTTTTTTCATCACTGCGAATCTTAAAAGCTGGATTTCAGTAAACATTTCCGGAGCATCCACAGGGAACCTAAAACTATATTTTCAAATAGATTTCAATGTCCTCCAAGTAACAAGCAATTTCAGATCTTTCTGTAGATTACAGCTGGAGTGCAGAGGAACCTAGCAGCCAGCAGGGGGCAGCCTCAGGACATCACATGGAAACAAGCAGCAGCAGGCTGTGATTCTTGAAAGGCGTCAGAAGACAAGGCTGACAACTACTGGGTTATTCTCTAACAATAGGTTTTTAAAGCATGTTAAATCATCCAGTATCTAAAATCCAAAAATATAAAAGTAACTTTTAATTAAATAAAATTTTTTTTATTTCTGGTGAAGGATATCTCATGAATGCTGCAGAGCATTAGAGTGAAGTGTAATTTCCCTATTTTAAAGTGGAAAGAGTTTGAATTGTAGTAAACTAACAGAGTGAGAGAGTGTATATCCTAAAAACAAAGCTGATGATCTGAGGTTAAAGACATTTCACCTGAATACAGGAGATCATGTGCTTGTGCTTGTGTGTGTGTGTGTGTGTGTGTGTGTGTGTGGTGGCCGCGGCGCTTCCCGGTGCTGTATTGTTTTATATTGCATGTGTCACGTCATGATAAATCAGACTCTTGTGCCGCCCTCTCGGCATTTTGCGCCCTAGGCAACCGCCTGTGTCGCCTGTACCAGGAGCCGCCCCTGAGTTTGAAGTTGCATCTTCACATTGGACCTGTGCATCAGATCAGTCCTTGAAATGTGGTTGTTTTATTCAAGTCGGGAGACATTTCGACTTCAACGATATTGTCGTGCTGCTCTCTCTAAACCCAGTTTCCTTTTTTGTATAACGCTGCATCATGTCTCACGGGGCCTCTTTCCTCTCAGGTTGTCCCGTGCAGATAGAGAGGCGAGGTTTGGAGGCCCACTTGTCAGAATGTAACTTCTGCAGCAGAGAGTGTCCCAACGGCTGTGGTCACACACTTCTCTCCAGCGATCAATCACAACACAACTGTGTGGCAGAGCTGCGCACAGAGGTGGAGTTGCTCAGGTGGGTCTCGGTACTCGTCGCACAGAGCTGGAGTGCCTCTGCACATCATAACCCTGGTCTTGTTGAATGTTTGCTGAAGGGCGGAGATGCTGTGTAAGTTGGAGGAGGTGCGACGAGAGATGGAGTCTCGCTTGGACTCGCAGAGGAGACACATGGTGCAGAAAGAGTCCCAGCTGAAGAACGAGGTGGAGGAGCTCAAGGTAGCTCCTCAGTTTTTAAAATGAGAAAAGACGAATTACATTTACTGAATTAAATGTTTGATGTCGTGGCACATTATTGAATATTTATATATATTTACACAATTATACAGCATTTCAGAGAGATATTTACTTTCCTCACAATGAGGTTTTACAGTCCAAACATAATAACTTTATCATGATTCCAAGTTAAAAGTTCTTCATAGCTGCATGTTGGTGCATCCTGAGTAATCCTCTCCCTCCAGGATCAGTTGTCCCGTGTGATGTGTGACATGCGAGCCCTGTTGGGAGCAGAGCGTCTGAGGCGGCAGGAGCAGGCCGAGGCAGACCTGGAGAAGAGAGAGCTGCTGGAGCTCCTGAGAGACCTGCAGCCCTTCAAGAGTCAGCATCCCGTCGAACAGAAGGCCAGAGAGCAGCACCAGGGGGCGCAGCACACCGACACGACTAGACACCTGCAGAGGAAGGCGTCCTTGCATTCCTCCAGTCTGTCTCTGCATTCGGGTCAGGTGATGAATGTGTCAGGTTCACCACCATCACCGCAGCTGGGTGAGGGGGGGCGCAAGGTTGGTACCCGGAGTCTGACTCTGGACTGCATCAAGAGGAAGAACCGGGAGGTGACCGTGATCTGAGACTGGACTGATGAGATGTCAGCCAGATCTGAGAAGATGATTCTTTTTTGGGAAATATTTTGGCAACAATTTGGATGCAATTACATGCACTGTACTAAAGAGTACAGGAAGTTATGTAGCTATCTGGTATGATGAGTTTTAGGTTTTTATTTTATTTTTAAATCAAATGCGGGTGTAGATTAGAATTGAAAGACATTGTTATGCTGTGAACTGAACCACATTGCATTTTAAGGGCAGGGTTTTTTATGTGTACTTTTCCATCTGTCAAATCTGGTGATTTCCAATTTATATAAAAAAGTCATGCTCAGCTCACCCTCATCATTTGGAAACAGACCATTGTGTAACATCCCTTGTTTTTGTACTCATCAAAGTTTCAGCAAAGAAATAGTTTCATCGAGTTAGTTATCTTGATTTTAGAATCGAATTATTCGTATTTTTTTCATCATTGATCCATCTGATATTTTGTCCATTAAAAAAACTGGCTTCATAAAAAAAGTGTAAACTAAAATGTATTAAAAAAAAGATGAATAAAAATAAGAAAATGATTTCTCGGGTTTCAGACTACAGAGGAAAAGTTGTACAAAGCAACTCTTGGAGGGGTCGCTGGCATAGTGTTCATATTCTACTTCAGTTTGTTGTGAAAACCTCCTGTATTTTGATAGTACACCAACACACAAATATTGTCCTGGATGTTCTGACGTTGCATTTTTAGGTTTATATAATGTTGTAGATCACGTAACCCTCTGCAATAGTTTCACATTTTAATAAGCATACGGGTAATAAGAATGTAAAACTCATTTACGATCACCTTTATTCTCTCAATACAACTCATAACAAAACATAAAACATCAACACAGTCTGTACGTCATTGTGACAACATCATCCCACCATGTTTCCATGGAGACAGTATACAACATATCCTGATTGGTCCATTTGTTGCCACGAAAGGCTGCTGTCTTTGCCCAGGTGAATTTACCTGGTGAAGGAGCGAACGTGCCTGCCCCTCCCACCTCCGCTCCCTCCTCCTCCGCCACTAAACTTGCTCCCCTGAGATCCTCTCCCCCCTCCGCCTCCCCCTCCGCCTCCCCCGCCGCCTCCTCCTCCTCCGGCACCGCCGCCACCTCCACCTCCGCTAAGCCACGACAGGCCGGTGCCTCCTCTGCCCCGCGGAGCTCGATCTCGAGGAGCGAGGCGATACGCACCTGGAAGAAACAGAGAGAACCATATTTTCAGCTCAGTGTTTAGAAATTCCTACAACAAAAGCATGACACGTGTGCGCATATCTGCATGACATACTTGCTGGGGGTTGTCTGGAAGGCAGCGGTCCACGTGTGAAGTTGCTCTGGCCTCCCCGGGGTTCGCTGTAGGTTCCTCTGTGAGTGATGCCTGGAACTTGGCCGCTCCATGATGACCCTCTGCCTCCTTCTCTTCTAGTGTAGTTCCCTGCCGAAACAAACCGAAATGATTTGTCACCCTCTACTGGCCAAAGAAGTGCTTCTTACGGCCCCCTTGCTACCTTTAGCCAGAGCTTTCAACCACATCTGACCAACTTCATCAGTAAATGAGGTCTGCTCAGTTTTCATTAAGGTAAACATGTGATGCAACTAATAGATGGTTGAATCATGATGGAGTGGTGAAAACATTTATGAAAGATGGTTAAAAGCCCTGGGAAAAGCCAGGAAGTGGATCTATGCATTTTATATAAGTATATATTGTCAAGACACTTATACATTAATATTACAGAAAACATTGTGAGTGTCTGTGACTCAATGTGCTTCTGTGTGTACCTACCAGCTAGCAGGACCCCTTTAGGTTGTGGTGGAGTGAAAAAGCGAGCCTGGCTATGGAAGGCGGCTCTGCCCCTATTGCCAGTGAACAGTCCTCTGGTGGGGGGTTTGGGTGAACTCTTTGGCAGTCGTTTTTGGGCCAAAAGCCCAAGCGGCGTAATGTCCTTAAACTCTGCTGCCACAAAGTCATCCACGTGCATACTGGGAGGACGGGAAGTGTTCTGTTTGCGCTGGCGGAAGATATCGTGGGGTCGGCAGAGATTTTGTCCGAACCCTCCTCGACCTCCTCGGCCACGTGGAGCAGCCATCATGTGGGCTCGTTTAGCCGGCTCGCAGTAATCAGATTTACCACTGCAGGGACAAACATTCAATTACACTTAGTAATTTTATTGAAGATTCTGTGAAAATGTTTAAGGATATTAAAAGGGACATGAGACGAATACTGAACCTGAACCTTGAAGTGATGAACGTCTCATGCTTGTGTTTGCCAAGTCTGAAGCCTTTTGTAGTCTTGGCGTGACCAGGAGAGGACGGCTCAGACAGGAAGGAGCGCTCCAGCTCTGCCTTCAGGTCCAGTTCTGGACAACACTCCAGAGCCAGACCCACCAGATCCACCTTCACCTTCCACACAGAGAGAAGAGAGTGGTGTAAACACTGTGCCCCAACACTGTATGTGATCATCTGTCACAATTTTCATTTTCCAAAATCTAAACATCAGATCAGTGATTTCACAAAACAAACTTAAAAAAAAGAACGGAAGCTATCGTGTGAGAGAAATAAGTTTTTGTTAGAATCAAACTAGGTCGCTTTCTTTCTGGTTGTCGCTGTAGAAGTGAGGCAATTATATATTAATTATCTTTTTTAATTTATTATAAAAGACAATTTCCAGTTTGCTTGTTTTTGCAGGTGTTGATCTTATTGTGTTTATAATATATGTGTAGTACCTGACTCAGCTTTATCTGGTTTAAAATTATACTGCCAAAATACATGTCCTTGTTGTTATGTTGTATTTCTGTTTAAACATGTTGTTTATAGCTTTTAATCTATAAGTTGTTATTATGTTCTTACTTTGAAAAACATTGCACTAGAAAAGAAAAGATAATGTGCAAAGTACAAACACAGTGTTTGTACAGGAAGTAATAACATGTGATTAATAACACACCAAATGAGTCAGATAATACTTTTTTCTGTAACTGTGAGGCCTTCACAAGGTCTCTTGAGATCTTGCACATGCACTGTGTGTTTACAAGCACACTAACCATGTCAAGGTCTACTTCTATGTCATCAGTGTGGAAGGGAGAGAACCACAGAGCCTTCAGCTGCTCATCCAGAGCTTCTGACAGGATAAACACCGTCCTGCAGATGAAAAACACACACAGGTTATTATTAGTCAGGCTCTAGTTTCAAAGAAAGCCTTTGTACTAAAAGCCATGTTAACACCATTAAGATTATTCTGTCTTTTTACATTTGACATTTTCCTTTACTGGGACTGTACATGCTTTCACAGTGGTGGATGACTTTAAGGACAAAGAACTCAAAAACTTGATAACCACACACACACAAAAAAATACTGAACCTGTGGTTAAATTGGGCCCCGAGTGTCTCAGGAGCCGGCAGAGTGGGCTCAGTATCTGCAGCTGGAGGCGTGTCGGTGGCCGTTTCCAGTGTCTGCCTCAGAACAATCACATTTTCCAACATGGCCTCCAGTGATTCATCTTCTTTAGAAAGTTTCTAAAGACAAACACACAGTTGGTTTAATGTCAAAGCCTCACCAACCCTCATTAAAAACCCATAAATGTATCATTTGTACCGTAATCTGTTTCTCCAAAGTCGGGAGCGGATGTGACTCAGACTCCTCCCAGTGCAGCAGAGCTTTCATCTCAGAGCCGGACAGAAACCGTGGAGGATGGGAGAAGGAGGTCTCTTCACCAGACCCCTGAGCCTCGTCAACACACTGAATTAGAACAGACAGATCCAACAATAAAATCAAACTATCACAGACTGTATGAAAATCTACGAGAGAACAAAGCTCTTCTGTTTTCCTTATGTAACAACCGCTTATTTAGACATGGAGCCAAGTACTAACCATTGCATCCGTGTTGAGAATCTGTCTGAGGAAGTCCAGCAGAGCTGAGAGCAAATCTGCTGAGTCCTTGTTAAATGCACCCACCAGCCTCTTTAAGAGTGAGACCAGAGCCTCATCATGTTTCTTCAGAGCACTGAAAGAAAGATGAAGTGTCACCAACGGCTTGTTTGACTTAGAGAAGAATCTAAAAGTAATCATAACAGGAAACAGTGGTTATTCCAAGAAACATGAAGGAAACATTGTCATTTACACTTTGAAGTGGTAAAGTCCATAGTCGTGCTCTGTGAAGAATGTCAAAGTCCTGAGAGAGGTGAGGAGGAGAGGGACGCTGCTCTCTGCATTCCCCAAAACCTCTAACAAGGCGTTGCAAACTGATGACATCATCTCACGCCCCGGAAGTGCATTGGCTAGCTGCTCCACCTCAGTCACACAGCTTTCACCAGGTGGAGATATCACCAAAGAAATGTCCTGATGAAGACAGACATTTTTAGTATCTGTTTTATTCCTCTCCCTATATGGACATAGGTTGTTTGCATTCATGTTCAATTCATTACTTACTTGGTCACACAGTGACTGTAATATTGTCCCCACTAGTTCGCTGCACTGCTGCTGTTGTAAGCAGGGGCCGGTGGGAGGAACCAGCAGGGGCAGAAGCAAAGGGAAGAGATCGGCCATTTGTTCATCTCCGGACACCGACCCAGATAGGAGGTGTAATGCTGCGCTCTTACAAGCTCTCTGTGACACCAGGGCATCCATCAAAGAAAGCAGCCGGAGGGCCTGGACCCAGCACACACTTTTCCCCTCCACCCTGCAGTAAGCAATCATTATTCAGTTAAAACACAATTTAGAGCATAATCATAATTGACTTAGTGTGTTAATGTGCTTCACTCACGGCTGCAGCTCCTCCAGCAGCAGCTCCACCAGGGTTTTCATGATGAGCGTCGCAGTGGGCGAAGACAGGTCTGCCAGTTGAACGAACACTCTCCTCAGCATGGCTAAGAGAGGAGGGCATGTAGTTCCACACACACACCTCAGCACCTCAGAAAACACTTTCCACTGAGCCCGTATGTGCATGCTCCACAGCTTCCTTGTGTTTAAGGCTACAGCCACATCTTGGACTGAGATCACCTATGGAAACAGCAGTATGTCAACACAAACATGCTTATGTACCAAACAGATAAGCAGGCAGAGGGGTAGGAGTGAGATGAGGTACCTGAGTGCTCTGCATTGGGAGTGGCAGAGGCAAGAGCTCAGAAAGCAGCGTCAGACCAGAGAACAGACCTTCAGGGGCTTTCAGCAGTGAGCCCAACACCTCCTTCAGCATCAGCGACCAAGTGTTACTGGCCAGAGTCTCTTCTGTATGAGTCACCTGCAGCAAACACACACATTTTCTCAGAAAAATGATGCACAGTGACACTTCCTGAGCTGTATTGATTGGTTACGCAAAAAGCCTTGTCCTCCCTCAGTCACACACCTCTTCATTGACACCCTGTGTGAAAGTGAGCAGCACATCCACAATTAAAGCCTGCACTCTGGTCTCCTCCCCGTCCAGACGTCCAGACGCAGGGATGGAGCAAACAATCATGTGGAGCGTCACCAACACACTGGCAACGCGAGTGTCCCTGAACTGAAACGCTCCCCGGCGGAGGAGCTCCGTCAACATGGTGCGCAACAACCTGAGTGTGCTGATGCATATGCTGAGGATCATGCAGCGTTGCGGTGTGGGGCCCATTTGTCCGTGTACACGCCATGGCTGCAGCAACACGCTGCACAGCTTCTGCAGGATACGCACACACGTATCCAGACCCTCGCCTGAGAACAGCTGAACCCCTGCGAGACTCCACTTGAGATCCCTCTGCTGACCTGCACAAAGGAGGCGACATGTTGAGAAAGGTGCACGATAGAGAAGACTAGAAGTGTGTTTACAGAGCATCTTATTTTCTGATTCAATGAACACCTTGAAAAATAAAACCATGCTTTGTGTCTTTACCTTCGACAGAAGGAGGGGGGCTGGCAATGTGACCGAGAACTCTGAGCGCAGTGACAAGACCTGATCCGTCAGCAGTCAACACATTTTCCACATTCTAAATCGAAGAGAAAATACATCTTTAAAGATCACAGCAATCATTATTTGCATATAGCCGCGACTCAAACATGCTACGGAACAGGTATATGTTGGAGCTGTTCAGACTTGTCAGTGAAGTGGTGCATTCCAATTATATAACTGATGATTTTGAAGTTCACGAGTTGAAGACACACAGTTTAGTGTGTATCTTCTCACTTTGTTAACAGTTTTGTTGTTTATAAAGTTTGCATTCTTATGTAGGTAACAGGGATATGAGCCACCCTGCCAGCTGAGCTTTTTTTTTAACGTGGTGACAAAAATGCAAAATTTTCCTCTGATGATAATATTGAATGAGCTCTATAAATACCAGCTGAATAAAAATGATTTTACTTAGAGGTCAGTCCCTGGTGGTTCGGGTTATGTGAGAGGCTTTGATTCCTTCAGAGAAAGAACTCAATGTAGTAGACAAATCTCTGGCAGCCACCCAAACACTGAAAACTGAGATTTATCACTCAGGAAGTATTAGGATTGTCTTCAGGGAATATAAGAGTCTTAAGTGAAAAGTGAAAACATAGTGAAATGTAGCTTTACTTCAGCTGGATGTTAACTGAGTGAGATCTGTACCTGTTTAATGTACTCTAGGAGGGTGGGAATGCTGCCGATCTCAAAGCGAAGTTTTTCGAGAGGCTCCAACCATTTACTGAGCTCTGAAGAATAAAAGAAAGACACATTCACACCAGAACCTTCATATGCGACATCATAACTAGGTCTACATTTACGATAGCTACCTTGTAACTTGGCATTGGTGTCATCAGCCTTAGCTAAGGCGAGCAGCGGAGCAGCAAACTGTTCCATCATCCTCAGTTCATTAGAGCTCTGCACCACAAGTAACACCAGCATACAGGCATAATTATATGTCACTGCTTTGCGAGCCTTCGCTTCACTAAAAGAGACGAAGACAAAACAGTGGAAACATAATCAGAACCCAGTACAAAGTGATGAAGAGGAACAAAAGGCGAAGAAGAGAACAGCTGTACCCCTGTCCATCTTTGCTGTGGTGCTGGAGCAGGGTCACCAGACAGGAGAGGTTGTTGTCCAGGCTAAAAACGTGGGCCACAGCACTTCGACCGGTCTGAGTGAAGGTCATCAGATAGAGCGCATGCAGCAACCCCAGTACCTCTGCATTGTCACCTTCCTCGAGCCCAGCTCCTCCCTCTCCTCCTGTGGCCACATGGCTCATGAGCTCCGACACACCCTGCAGAGCATGCAGCGCCTGCATTAACCACACGCCAAAGCCCTCTTCCCCGAACCCGGGCCCCGTGAGAGCTCCCTCTCCACCGGTCAAAGTGTTCTCCTCGCTCTCGGCGTCCGACATCGATGCCAGAAGACGCAGCAGCAGGTTGGTGGGGCTGGGCTGGGCGAGGAGGAAGAGCAGACCTGGCTGGGTGAGCGACAGGAAGCGCAGGATCTCTCGGACTGCTTGGGTGACACCTACGTGCCCAGCCGCAGCAGCTGCCGACAACACCACTGTCGTGCTCTCCAAGAAATGGCACGCGTGCATATACCTGAGACAAAAAGAAAGAGCAATATTATAAATCTAATCAGTCACAACATTCAACTTGGGTCAGAGTTTCTGTATTGTGTAGGGATAAGGGTCGGCAGGTAAATATGTACCTATACAGTGCTGGATATGGATCGTCTCTCTCCTGTGGTCCCGTTATTCTAGCAGAAGTTGGGAAAGCTTTCCCAGGCGGCTGCACCATGCAGTAAGGGGCCGTCTCTAGCAGGTGATGCAACTCTTCCAGAACCCCTGCCAACCTATCGAGCTCTGCTTCGCACACAGGGGGGTAGGCTAGCGACGGCTCCTCCTCCATGGGGCTGTCGGCCTCCTCCATGTCCTCCTGTGGATGATAGCTGCGATCAATACAGAAATATATGTACTCTGGCATTTCAAGACTACCTGTGTGTGTATCTATGTACCTGCTGTGTTTCACTCCATGCTGCTGCTGTATTCTGTAGGTCGACCAGTACCTCGTACATGTGACTCTTCTGTAAAATGGCGTTGCCAGCAGTTATGACCCTCACGGTTTCTTCACGTAGGAACAGCTGGACTAAATGCTGAAAAGGACATAAAGCAGTGATCAATCTTTATACCGTTTATTCTACTAGTCAGTGTTTCTACGCAGTGTTAGATCACACTTTTTCATTGGCTTTTTGTTCTCTAGCTCTAAGGAAAATCCCATGTTAAATAATGAAGTGGAAAGCCTGAATATATTGTTTACTGTAAACAGAGAAAGTATTTGGAAGTTTCTGTACTTGTTCATCATTGCTTACCTGATATCCACTCTTCTCCGACTCGCCTGTGTGTAGGAAAGCTTCCACACCAGCAGGAGCGCTAGTCAGAGCATCCAGAGCTCTAAGGATACAGAGCTTCAGGGTGGAAGATAAGTGGTCTGCGTGGAGCAGCTCCAGTAAAACACCCAGGGCCCCTTCACGCAGCAGCGCTGTGAGGCCCTGTGGGCACTCAGTCAGGTGTGATGCCAGCTTGGCACCAGCTTTCAACTGTCTGAGGTTCAGCGCAATTGGCTGTGTGAGAGCAACCTCCATACTCAGAGCTTGGAGAGCCCACTTGGCTAAGATTCCAACTGGATCCTTCACCTCACTGTCTTCCTTTTTAATTAAATAGGCCAACCCTTTGCTCAGTTGTCCAGTCGCCTCTTCCAGAGCAGTGACCCAGCGAGCATCTCTGTCGTCACCAATGCTACCCAGCAGCTCCTTTAGTTGGGCAACAGCGTCAGCTTCTTCTCCAGGTTCTTTTGCATCACCAGCATCCATGGGCTCCTCAACAATGGCCTTCTCAAACTGTGTATCAAAACGAGTCTTGTAAGGGGGGGTGAAGTAGAGCAGGGGCCTGAGTTCTCGCTCATATGGGTCATACTGGACCGGAGGGACAGAAGCCAGGTCCTCAGTTGTGTAGTCCATGTCAAAGGTGGGCAACTTGAAGCTACTATTATCCAAGTCGTCTTCATCACTTGAAATCTGCTCATAACCATCATCTCCTGGTAGGATGGGAGAGATAGAAGAGCAGGACAATTTGACAAAGTTAATTTACAGCAAAGAAATTCCCATAAGGCTTTAATTACTATTTGAGTCATAGAAATGTGCATGAGAATGAATGAGGAGGCCAGTGACTTCTACATATTTTCCTGCTTGTTCATAGATATATCCCCACACCATATCTACTCAGACACAGCAGCATCTCTCCAAACATGCAGGGTTAGTTTGACATGCGGGATGAGTAGACAGCAAAAGCTCAGCCAGGGCTGTAAGGATGTGTGAGGTACCACTGCAAACCACAGCTTATGAATCTCGATCAAAAGCCTTCAGAGTAGGCCGAGGGCTACTTGAGAGTTTGAAGCATCCAGCAGTTGTAGATGATGTCAGCATGACAGAGCACACACTCTTGGACTGTCAATCAGCCACAAATGGACCCTTCTCCCGTGGCCCCTTGGGAAGTCTGGTGAGTTGGCAGTACCAAGGGGCCCAGTGGCCAAGAGTCCATTTGGGATTTAGCCTATCCTACTGTCACATAAGCACTCCCCTACCTTCCTCCATTTCCTCTTCCTCGTCCTCACCCTCATCTTCCTCCTCCTCCTCTTCCTCCTCCTCCAGAGCGCTTCCCTCTGTACGGGCATCCTCTTCCTCCTCAGGCTCTTCATCTTCATCGCCCTCCTCTGGCTCAGCATCTGAGTACGTCTCATCAGCAGGCAGGGATCTCTCAGGTGACACGGCCTCTAGGTAGTCGTCGCGACCCTCGCGCGGCTCATCTTTGACCACGCCCACTGTAGATGTCCCAGCAAAGATGCACAGTTTAACCAACATACCCACAGGAGTTTAAAACATAATGCTTATAATTTACGATATTCCAACCATTTTGTTATTTTCCCAACTGGCAGGGAGCCACTCGTTTTCAATAATCAATTTACCCTAGGAAAATCAGCATGCAGAGACTTGCTGGGAACAAGTACCCCATCGCAGAGAACATTTTGTGCTACTGAAAAATGCAAGGGCACATCTGCAAAGTTTACACATAGAAAACCCACTTATAACCACACTACCATACCGTCATAACGTTGCTAACACAGATTTAGTTCAACATCATGCTGGCTGTCATTAATTAATACATATAGCAACACCCAATAGATATCATCTGTCCTATTGTTGTGAATTAACTGAAACAATGGGAATCCTTGCGTGTAGACAATAAATAAAATAACGAACAATTGAAGCGCTCACCCGTCACTTGGACCTGCTCCTCATCATCATCATCTGGTGGTGGAGGTCCAGGTGGAGTACGAGGCCCTCTGGGTGCTGGTCTGGGTGGGCTGCCGTTGTATTGGTCGTCTTTTTCCCACTCTTAAAAACACAAACAACAGATTTCAGTGCGATGAACAAATCAGGGAAAAAAGTGATAAACTACTCATTGGATATTAAGGTGAGAGTATTGGGTAGTTTCAGCCGGATTTGTCCACCTTGTTTAACGATCCTCTTGGGCCCGGTTGACTGTTGAGGGGGTGGGGGTGGTGGAGGAGGGGGCGAGGCTTGGTCATGTCCGTGAGAGCGCTCCGCTGTACCGTACACGGCCACAGTCAGACTGGTGTACCAGCCACGCAGCACCAGGCCGTCTGTGTTCACCTGGACAGACAAACCCATTGAGATATTCACAAATCTAAAAGGTTGCAAAGAAACCATTGAACCAAATTGAACATGAACTATCATTTACCTTCCCACTGGGTCTGAACACAATGGACTTGTTCTCATCATACTCCAGACTGCGGGTGGGGGCAAAGTGCGAAAGAGAAGATTAAAACATATGTGCAAATATAAAAAAGACTTTTCTTGAAACTGCTTGCTTTAGTTATCAACAGTTCAATTCTAGATTATCTTTCTTTCTAAACAGCACTTAACTTCTGTGTGATTACGTTTAAACAGCATTTTCATTGTGCCACAAATCTTCCCGTTCTCTCATTTCCTGTCAGCTCTCTATTTACATTAGGACCCACAAAATGGTTTTATTTCAACTAAGCAGATTTATTTTGAAACCTTGCCTCTTGAGATGATGTGATCTGAGAAGGAAGATTCTGTCCTCACTTGAACTAAATATCAACCTTATACATAATTGTGAGAGAATCACACACCATAAAAATAAAAAGTAATGCAGCTATTAACAACAACAACATACCGTTAAAAATGTATCTTGCTTAAAAACACATTAGGGTTATCACCAGATCACCATACCAGCCTACCAAACCGATTATTGGGCTAAGAACTATTTGAGTCATAACTGTTTATGTTGTGGATGATATTTAAATATGAATGACAACGGTTCAAAAATATTTCTCCAACATTTCTCGTGGAGATAAACAAGGTCCCCTTAAGAGTGTTTTATTTTATGCAACGGACACTTCTAAATAAAGGTTTATCCTCTGGTGTCACTAAGCAAACCTCTTTTATTATGAGGTGAGAATAAAAATGCTTGGCTGTAATTCAGTGGGACCTCTAAGTCTTTGTGTCACTTGTAGTTACTGTGGGTGGGGTTGAGTTTCTGGAGAGACCAGTTAGCCAGCATGGGAACAAAGAGAATTGATTATGGGTGGGTGCAGCCTGGCCTCTGAGAACCAGGGTAAGATGCTACCGGGACTTGCTTTACAGGTGAGACAGACTCAAGCACTTTTAGGACCAGACCAGGAAATGCAGAGATGGAAAATGAGGAGGGGCTAGGAGGGAAACAGAAACAGAACGTGAAGAGTGAAGATCATTCCGACCTGCCCAGTCTGTTGAAGGCGGGGTGGCTGGGTTTGGCCACATTATTGAAGAACAGCTCCAACTGGAAGGCGTGAGGAGACGTCTCCCTAGAAACATAACCACATGTACAGTGATAAGATTTAATTCACAAGACTCCGACAGTAATGAGTTATACATGAACATAGGGGTGGGAAATAAAAGTACATACATTACGTGGAACCTTTATGGGTACACCTGCAAATCTATTATAATTCAATGCAACAGATCTGCTGTGAATTCTTAACATTTTAAAGAGCATAATATCCCAATTTAATGGATATTTTCAGTAATTTATATGGATTTATTGTTGAGTGGTCGTGCTATCAAAGTGTGTACCAAGGGGATATCAACTCTATAGTGTGTGACATACATGTTTTGTCCATGACAGACTTTCCATACTGTTTATGCTTTACAAATCTGTTCCCAAACTATAAGGACATCATTATATATATCTAGCATAATGAATTATGTCCATGCTTATCCCCTTTATAGCAACTACCTTACTTCTACAGTTTGTGAACTTTTCATCCAGTTAAATTACTTCAAACATTTACCAAACAGGCTCAGTGAGAATCAAGACCTGCTCAACAATAGCGTGCAGGTGTCAAACTCACTCATGTGTTTTTTTAATGCAGTGGATCTTTCAATTTCCTACAGGAACACATATCTCCGGCATCTATAGAAAACAATCATCTCTGGGAGCGATCATAAGCAATTAGTTTCAGGGTTTCAAGCCAATAGAGATACTCCAATCCAGCCTTTTCTCAACCAAAGCAGTTCTGATACTTTGTCTTAGGGTATCTGTCGATACCAAGAATTATTTTCCCAAATTTAAAATCTTAACAGCAGAAAGGAAACACGAGGGCAGAAATGCTGTAGTATTAAAATCTATGTCAGCAGTTTTGTAAAGCCTTTTTTTTATTCCTTAAGGTAAATAATATATTCATATTAACTTTATTAACAGTGTAGACTGTCAAATATCTGATAAATTGAGGGTCTCTTTAGTATACAATGCTTGGATTTATTATTAGAAAAATCTTTGACATGATATATCTCAACATTTCCAAAATAATTACCATAAAGTGGAACCAACGCCCCCAAAACAAAACCTGACTTCTACAGACAGCCATGATGGTGGACTGTATTATTTTCACATGGATGAACCCAATGGGATGTCAGCTGAATGTGTGTGTAGCTCTTACCCAAAAGCTCTGCTGTCAGGTAAGTTACTGTGAGCTTTGATTCCTGGAGGAATGACCCGCACTTCTGTGACGAACACCCCGCAAGGAAACCGCACCACATCCACGTTCGTTAGCTGAGTGGACACGATCACAGATGAACACACGCACACAGTTGATACAGAGGAGACGAGTGACCTGTGCTGCTCCAGCTGAGATAAACATGGCCAGGCTGAGTCTTAACAGTTAGCATTAGCCACCTGGCTAGCAACACAACAAACTACGACATGATGCACAGGAAAGTAGCTGCAGTTACATGACTGTGTGAATAAAACCACATTTCCAGCTCGTATTTCGATGCATCTGAATGTGCATTTGTGAAGTGTCTTGTTCAATAAAAGATGTTAACTGCAGCGTTAACGTGCGCTCCTGTTAGCCAGGCTAACATCGTTAGCTTGGAAGTTAGGCATCACTGTCCCAAACTCCAGAATAAACCAGGTGTAGATTTTGAAAGCGGACAGCTCTGTAGGGAAACGAACAGCGGTGCGTGCAGGCTTCAGGACAGTTACCTCTGCATTCTGGTGTTTAAACGTATCTAGAAACAGAAGCTCCGTGGAGATATCCCCCGCCATTGCTTCTTCTGTCGTCGGTCGGGCCAGGGGGTAAACTTCCGGGTTGGAAGAGCACTTCCGGAGCAAGTTCAGCTCGAGGAAGGGAAACAAACAACAACATGCATGATATATTTATACCCCCCAAGTAAACAAATAACTTTAATCTTCCATAAGTTGAAAAGATATGTAATTGCATAATCATCATCATTATTATTGTTGTAATAATAATAATACAACTAATAATTACAATAATAATAAAGTCAAGGGAAAGCACCAGCTTGTTGTCAAACTTTGTCAAACTTTATTGTCGTTTCTGCTGGTATTGAAATATCGTTTATCTCTGATTCCTTGACATAAACAGACAGAACATATAAGTGTGCAACATATTAATCTCTTAAAACCTAGTACATAGTACAACAAAGTACATTCAAGAGGCACACAGTGGATAGGATGAGAGTAGTACAAAACCCTTGAGATATTTACTATATTATCGAATAATTTGATAATGTCCAATTTCTCTCTGTTAAACGAGGTTGAAAACGCAGTTGATCATTTATATTGGGACTTATGCTACAATAAAATGTGGTGTTTGATTATAATTAATTCTCTTCTTTTGTTGTTGTGGTTATTTAGTGCAATAATTTCAACCGGTGTGAGAACAGGTATATTTAATTGTGTCATTATATAATGAGATGATATAATAACAGTGTATCAGTTAACTAATTCAAAATGTAATACACCCCTTTGTTTATTTTTTATATGATAAAGCTTTGTACTTTCAGTAGCTCATTTCTGCATTGATTATTGATTATTCTTTATTGGTTGATTGGGCTCTGTATGCATACATATGACCTTAATAGTAATAGATATAGTATTTATTTACATTTCTAAAAACAATAAACATAGAAAAAGGGACATTTTGGCTGATAAGTGAAATGTTTTGATGTTTTCTCTTCTTCTAATAGGGGCCGACCTGCCGGGGCCCTCACATCCTTCTCCAGAACAGAAACACATACAGATGAACAATGTGTCCGTCCTCCCTGCTCTGCCACGTCCCGACATGTAAAGCACCTGGAGGAGGGCGGGGGCAGGTAGAGGGTCACGTGGTCGCACAGGTAGACGCTCCTCTACAAAAACCCGGGGCAGGTTCAGCCATTGCTCCGAGATGGTGACTGCGGGAGGTTTCGCTTGATCCTTCACACGCGACCTGGAAAACCTGGATTTACCGGAGCTCTCACCTTTACGCTCAGGTGTCGTTTGTACCTCTCGCCTCCCGCCCGGCGTCTCCTCACCGGTTCGCTATCCTCGCGTAGTACTGCTTTGAGTTTTTGCCCCGTGTTTTCTGTTGTGTTGGACGGAGTGTGCCTGTGCTCAGATGACGGCGCAGGTAGATTACCTGGTAGTGGCTTTCACCGCCACATCTGGCGCCAGCGGGGACCTGCTGGGATCCGACGAGAAGGAGCTGGTGCAGCTGGTCTGGCAGCTGGTGGACGTAAAGAACAAAAAGGTAAAAGGAAAAACCAACCGAATCCTATTAACACACCACTTACTGCATGTAATCAAAGTTATTCTAAAGCAGAACATGTGCTGGTAAATAAATGAGCAGTAAAGTAGGAAAAGAGACTTAAACATTAACAATGATACCAATATCTATAAAATGTGTTAAATAAAATGGGCCAAGTTACGAGTCAGATAAGTTTGTTCTATGTACACATCTATTAAACATCTACAAGTCCATTATAAGCACTAAAGGTATCCAGCGAGTACAAATGGTGTGACTATTATGACTACTATTATATATGTAATAAACAATAAACAATATGTAATAAGCATCTATTTAGTCTGAATGTCTTGTAGTCTGTTGAGTTTCTACGTAGGCTGTTTTCAAGACACGCATGTATTTGTCCTGTGAACCAGTTGGGCCGGGTGAATGAGCTCCTCATCAAGCCTGACCTCTCCGACATGACGGAGGAGAAGGAGGAGGAGGATGTGGTGGAGGAGAGCGTCGAGGAGGAGAATGGATCAGGAGCAGAGTGCGTCTCCACATCCGCAAACCTGGAGGCAGCTTTAAACCAGGTGATAATGTCTCCCTCGAATAAGACTTTTAGACTTAGCATAATTATCAATGCACCAGGAATAGAATATTAATTTTTTTTCCTATATTTTCTGAACGTTTGATTTCCTCTGCAGTTTCACCTACAGCTGACAAACGAGGTGAACAGTGCGGGCGCAGGCACGTCGGTGTGTTTGTGTACAGACGGGCAGCTCCACATCCGCCAAGTGATTCACCCCGAGGCCGCCAGCAAGGTGAGCGGGCTGGGTGGGTGCACGCCTCGCAGCCAGGGTGGATGTTCCCCCGCTGCAACCACAGAGTGTTGTGTCAGCGCTGTGCTCCTGGTTGAACACGATCTCATGGGGAAAGTTGAGAGAGACGGTCTCGCAAACCTGTCTAATGACACACGCCCATGCACATACCTATCTCCTTCTCTCTGGGGCGAAAGCATCTGCGCACAGGCACTCTGATGAAATGCTCACACACGTCTTCCAAGCCATGTTGTTGCGCAGGCGACTTGAGCAGCTTGTGCAAACACCAATATAAGAGCAATAAAATGGCAGCTGCCACATGTTCACATCCTTCCTTTTGATTTCCTCCCTTTCAAGAACATCCTGGTGCCGGACTGTTTCTACTCGTTCTTCGACCTGCGGAAGGAGTTCAAGAAGCACTTCCCCTCGTCTGACCTCAAGGCTTCGAATGTACACATCATGGCAGAGTGTATCCTTCAACACTGTCAACACGTGAACTGTTTGTATTTGGTGTGAGAGAGACTTTTTACACTTTTATTTTTACTCTGCTGTAAGTTGTTGATTTAACGCTTAACTCTTGGTATTTTGGATTGTTTTCATATTAGTTGTTAGTGTGTTACATGCTCTTATGTGGACATTATTATGCTCGAAACACACAACACACGTATTAGAGTTTTATAAGGCACGGGGTGTTGGCTGCAGGACTAGAGGTTTTGAAATGCAAATAGGGAAACAATGGCTGCACCTTACAGAGTGTTCAGTGAAACAGTGTGTTTAGCCAACAGCGAAAACCCCACACACCTACTGGAACAGGAAAACTAACATCTCACTGTGGGTGTGTGTCTTGCCTTGCATGCTATAGTTTCTCTTTCTGCTCTTTAGTTTTTTTCCCCATTGGTTTCTCCTACAAGCATAAAACCAAAGCCACATATATGTGTGGGACCTGTTTTTATTATTTTGACTGCACCTTGTTTACATCCCTTGACCGAGTCCCGCTCAGCTCTGGGTCTAGCTGTTGATGTGCCCCCCATGTGGGATCCCTCAGCCACCCCGGACACCTCAACCCCCTTGGACCCCTCAGCCACCCCGGACCCCTCAGCCACCCCGGACACCTCAGCCCCCCAGGACTCCCCAGCCACCCCGGATCCCTCAGCCATATTGTCTGCAGAGGCAGCCGTACAGCAGGTCCAGATGATGGCCAGTATCGTCCTTGCACTGCTCTCTGAGCCATTCGGTGAGTACAATTTATATCTTGATTTCACACAATGTGTTAGTCTGATATAGGGATGTATTGTGTGTTTAAAATTAGGATCATTGTAATGCACTACTTCTGAAAAACTGATCTGCAGCTAATGTCGACATTCTATCACTTTCAAGCAAAAATCCTGAATATTTAATGATCTCTTTAGTGACTTTGCTCTTTTTTGCTATATAATTGAAATGGAATATACGTAACTGGATTATAAACGGTTGCTATAAATAAATCAAGACATGTTAATAAAAATATCTGGGAAATTGGGGTTTGGGGAAATCTCTTTTTTTAATAATAATTAGAATGGCACTCACCTCTGCTAAGGCCAAATAGTCCCCTTAAATTCAAGATGCTTCAACTTGACACACTTGTATAAGTGTCAGTGCCCTAAATATGCCAGATTTTTCTCACCCAGATCCAGGACTTCCCTGTCTCGCAGTATGAAAGAAAGTCAAAAAAACTGTGTTGCTTTCCTATTACAGGTCACACATTTTCTAACGCGGAGAGAGTTAATGAGAAGTTTGAGACTGGAACCTGGTGAGTACATTTAGCTCAATACGAATATTCTCGTTATTCTCTGCCTCTTTAACCAACTCGATGTCCTCTCCTGCTGTACTAATGTGTGTGCAGCAGTAAGATGGAGAAAGTGTGCGACTACACAGTGATCAGAGCCAGAGGGTTGCCATGGCAGTCCTCTGACCAGGATATTGCTCGATTCTTCAGAGGACTCAACATTGCCAAGTACGTTATTGTTGGTTTATCAGAGGCGACTCTCATGTATACCGGCTTATATGTGGATTTTTCATATTTCCCCATCATATATGGGACGTGTCCATTGCTGTTGACTTAAGGTTTACAGAGTGCTATAAGGCTTTCTATGTTGTGTTGTACAGAGGAGGGGCTGCACTGTGTCTGAACGCTCAGGGGAGGAGGAACGGAGAAGCTCTGGTTCGTTTTGTCAGTGAAGAACACAGAGACCTGGCTCTGCAGAGACACAAACACCATATGGGCAACAGATACATAGAGGTAACCTGTCCAAACCCATCTAGACATTGCAAATAAAGAAATTTACACCACACCACCAAGATTTAATTTAGTTACCTATACATTTTCCCTTCATACACCTGATAATGATAATCATTCTGTACCAACTCCTTTCCTGGCAGGTTTACAAAGCAACAGGAGAGGACTTCCTGAAGATAGCTGGAGGTGAGACAATAAAACATTGGACAGCTATCATCACCTGACATATAATTTATTACCAGCAGTAACCTGCGTATGAATTAAAACTGCATGAGCTCACATCTATTTGGTTTCTTGTTCTGGTTTTTGTACAAAATGTACAGTTGTTACATTTAATAGATTCCAACAGGAAGGACATGCTCTGGGTTGAAGATGCCTGGTTCAATTCACCATGTTGACAAACTCGCTCAGGCAACCACATTACTTACTTATGTTGCATGTGGGAGCTTGTGTTCATCTATTTGCATAATTCCATTTAGATGTTTGAAGATCAGATATCGTCTAGATAGCTTTCAGTCTATAATATGACCAAACTTCAGTGAAACTAAAATTTTTCCTAGAATGACTATTCATTCAACGATGTAGCTATTAAGTTATTTGACCTGCACACTGAAATCCAAGAAAAATGGAAGCAGCTTAATATTAATACAATTTACCGTCACTTGCTTGATTATTGTGTTACAAGGAGAGAGCACAGTGCTTCATCACCGAAAAGTGCAAACAGTGCCACAGAAAACAAACCAATCCGTTACACTACCAAGGAAAGCTACAGTGTGATCATCTTAGCTTCTTGTGGTTAATGGGGTGTGTCTGTTTCCTTGTGTGTGTGTTTATGCCAGGTACCTCCAACGAGGTCGCGATGTTCCTGTCCCGTGAGGACCAGATCATAGTGAGGATGCGGGGTCTTCCATTCATCGCCACCCACGAGCAGGTGCTCGCCTTCTTCTCCCCAGGAGACGGCATTAAAGAGACGTGTCCGGTCAGCGGAGGCAGGGACGGCATCCTATTTGTTCACTACCCAGACGGACGTCCCACTGGCGATGCGTTTGTCTTGTTTGCCTGCGAGGAACACGCCCAGTGTGCCCTGAGGAAACACAAGGAAATCCTGGGGAGAAGATACATTGAGCTGTTTAAGAGCACGGCAGCAGAGGTCCAACAGGTATGTCAGGGTGTCCGCCTGAATGTGGGTGCGCTTCTCTCTACAGTGTACTGCACAGTGGATTCATGTGTGTGTTTAGTTTTACATTGACAAACGTTGTCTATATTTGCTTCATCATTTTCGGATTAAGGGTTTGTTGATCTGACTTGTTTTTTATCTTGTTGGTCTTTTGAGGACAAAAAGTTTGTTTGTGTGCTCACAGCTTAGGGTGACAATGTGTGGGTGTGCTCCTTTTCTCCACAGTTAGTCGTAGGAATTATTATTGGTTTAGAGCTTAAGGGTGGGAACCTGCATAACGAGATGGATTGGAACTGTGTCTTTCTTTCGCCGCCTTCCACCGCTCCCTTCTCGTGCGGTGAACACATGGACTCATTTTCTTATCTATGCTAACCGATCAGTTTACGCCCACAGACATATCTATGCAGATGCCTTTTCTCATGCTGCTTTGTATGGCGGACTAAGTGGCTTTATTGGCCCTCTCCAGAAATGCAAACATGCAGGTGACGTGCTGGCAACAAGCCAATTCCCGTCTCACACTGAAACACCTTTTAAACACAGTGTGCACAAGTCTTTGTTGTGCACAAGGTGTGTTGGAAGGTGACTTTATGCGTGCCCCTTTTTTAACCATACATAAGAATGAATGTATCATAATGCGTAGGTTCATATTTTGGAGAAGGAGGAAAATAGGGCATCCATCCCTTTCTGATCCATTGACATTTCTTTAATTCATGCAGTGTGTGTTATTTATAAACTGTGTGTGTGTGTGTTTTAGGTGTTGAACCGGTACTCATCGGCCCCTCTGATATCTGTGGCCCCTGCCCCCTTGGTGTCAGTCCTACCTGCGGTGTCTCTTCTTCCTCCTCCGGGTGGTTTGAGGGACTGTCTGAGGCTGAGGGGGCTGCCTTACACAGCGAGCATTGAGGACATCCTCACCTTCCTGGGCGAGTTTACACACGACATCAGACCACATGGTGTGCACATGGTCCTCAACCAGCAGGTACATGCAAAAACCCGCACACTGGCACACCCATAGACTTCTTCTTCTGACGCAATGTTACAATAATTTTTTCCGACTGTGCCTGTTTCCAGGGTCGTCCATCAGGCGACTGCTTCATCCAGATGACCTCAGCAGAGAGAGCACTTCAGGCCTCACAGCGGCTCCACAAGCATGTGATGTCCAGCCAGCGAGGGGCGAACAGCCGCTACGTGGAGGTGTTCCCCTGCAGCGCAGAGGAGATGGGCCTGGTGCTGATGGGAGGCTCGCTCTCACACACACTTACACACACACACAACCGGAGCAGGAGTGGGACAGGGCTCAGCCCGCCGCCATGTAAGTCCAGACGTAAGTGCTGCTGGGAGCTGGGGGTGCTTCGGGACTGCAGGGTAGGTGGGCTCCTGCCCTGGGGGCAGGGTTGCTGGGTTTTCTCTAATCTAGTACTGTGGGAGGATGAGGACATCTGGTCTAACATGGAGGATCCAAATCTGTGTGTGAGAAACTTTGTGTTGGTGTGTGTGTGTGTGTGTGTTGGTGAGAGTGTGGAACGTCTTTAGTGATTAGTGTGATTAAATTATAAATTTGCATGCACTGAGAAACTTCACATGGTACCTGTTTATTCTGCACTTCACACACTGATTAAATCTTGTAGTTCATCTCTGCAGCAGCATGTTTGTTAATTGTTTTATTCCCTAACCAATTTTCAAGTAATTCGTTAACATCTGAAACGGTTGGAAAAGTGTAAGAGAGACATCTTCAGTCTCATCTCTTCTACATTATGGCAAAATGGCTTACAACTCTCCAGTCTGATCAAATTGGTAGTGGTGGTTGTGGGAATTAGCATCAATAGACTGACACGCTTCAGCGTCTCCTCTACTTGTCCAATCAGGAGCTGTGGGAGAGGTGGGTAGAGCTGAACACTGGTGCATAGATGTGTAGATGAATTAATTCACTGTAAATGTGCACTCGTGCACCTGTAGTTTTCAAAGCAAGTTCCATTTAATAATAGGTTGAATGAAAAAGATACAGAACAGTGATTCCATAGCCACGGTTTAGTTTAACGTGCTGCACAAAGAAGTCTTCGCTCTGTCACACACACTGAACGGTACATGTGTCAGGTGCTGAGTCTTTATTACTTGCAGCCATTGTTTGCAAGTTTGCATGAGCGTCTCGTTCTGACGCAAACAATGACCAGACCTCACCATCGTGACCCTGTGCACTTGTGTTGCTGTTTGTGTGCGTCTTTGTGTTTCTAAGTCGTGCGTCTCTCCCACTGCTCTCTCCCCACCAGGTCTATCGCCTCCATCATACGCCTTCTCTCCTGCGCAGCCCGTCTTCCCTTCAGAGGCCGCCGCTGCCCTCTACCCTCCCATTGGCCAGGTGCTGCTGACCCCTCGCCACCTGCCGCCAGGACACGCCTACTACCCCAACACAGCTCAGCTATACATGAACTACACGGCGTACTACCCCAGGTAACCAGCGATTATTAAAGATGAACAGAGACGGACACATTCTAGTGACTTTAACTGTGATTGAATTGTTCTTTCACTCTGGACATCTTAAAAATGAATCGATCATCACATTATTTATGACGACTTATGTTCCAAAGTGTCGTTTGGAGAAATTTTTAGGTTTGCTAAAACCCATTCAAATACTTTCAACAATCTTAAGTAATCTTAATAAATGCATCTTACCATTAAGAACTAAGGAGAGCTTTGTCTAGTGTCCAAATTATTAGTTAGATTGTCTTATAAGAACTGTTTGTAGAACCGTTTACCCTCTTTCACATATGGAATGAACCACTATGTCAACGCCCTATCTCGGAGATGCCTGGAGTCGCAGGTTCGTCCGGAACTGCTCCAAAATGATATCGGTTCTGCTTCAGGCTATGCCACACCCCTCAAGAAGATTCCGTGGCCATCGGTTCAGTAGTTTTCTCGCTGACAGACAAATGACGGCCAGGAAAACACAATCTCCTTTGTGGGTCTAATGAATAGATTTAAGTGGCAGCTGATCTAAACAGAGCCTCTCAGACTTTGTGTTGACTTGCAGGCTGAGTGCTGCTGAGTAAGCAAATAAGAGACTACACCAGTATTGTTTATATGTTTGATTTTTCGGAGCCTACTGTTTGCATTGGTATTATTTTGATTACATAAGTACACAGAAAAAATCCAAGATGTCTTACGATCGCTGGAGCTAATGACATAAACATGTACATTATTTTGGTGAGTTCTACTAAGTTAACGGTTTGAAAAAACACAGTCGTCTAAAAATGATCAGCTTTTCCTTTCTTTTTTAAAAAACGTTCTTTGAATGGGAAATACATTTTAGTTTGGTCGGTTTGTTTGCATCGTAGATTCTGTTTGATTCACCAGAAAAAGGCAGGCACAGTTTTCCCTTGGTTGAAATGCATCTTGCCAAGGAGAAAGGTTGGGACAAGGGTAGTTAATAACTGAGCACTGTGGTATCAGAGAACTTGGTAAACATTGGTGACCTCTGTTTCTCCCTTGTCGGCCTTTCTCTCCTGCAGTAAACAGGCCATTTACAATCGACACCTGAAGTTAATCCAACACTTATGAGCTTTGTTCGCTCAGAATTCTGCACCTTTTTAAAAGTAGTTTTTCCCGCTTTTTGGAAATGTTCAGGATTACAGTCTGTCCATGTTTTCTCTCTTTTCTTTCTCTAGTCCGCCTGGCTCACCCAACACTTTAGGATTCTTCCCCTCCCCCTCCTCCATCTCCTCTCAAGGGGGGTTGATGCGTATGCCAGGTTTGCCTTACGGCAGCAATGGAGTCAAAGAGTTGCTTAATGCAGTGCAGGGATACCAGGTAAGAGACTGGCTCTCTACAAACACAAAACACATCTCTAGCAGTTATGAATCCATACAAGTGCTCTGTAACTGCAGCGTTCACATGCTTCTCTGTAAGATCCAAGTGTCGTATTCAAATCTCCTTCTATTGTGGGTGTGTATTGTCAGGCATCCACTGTGTTTGCCCTGAGGCTATCAAACTAGTTTATCCCGTCTACTCTCCCCGTTCTGTCACTCATGCACTGCTGCTTGCTTAGACTTGAATTGGATGAACTCAAACCTCATTTAAACTTTGAAGTGAGCAAAAAGTCTCAGGGTTATGATACATAGCTGGGTTTGATTGGTTCATACTTAGTAATAAATCACTAAATACGAATTAATAAAAACATAAACCAAAAAATTAAATAATTAATAATAAGATTGGAATTTCAGATTGTCGAATGCCTCTTTGACCTCCACGGTGGACCCAGCAGGTCCATGTGGTCTTGAGGTTAGCTTCAATGGTTACCTGTATTTCAGCCCCCTGTCTCTTTCATTCCTCCCCCATTCCTCACACCACAGTACGCCCCCGAGGATGCTCTCTTGCACGCCCATGGGGCCCTGCATGCTCACGACCCGGCCAGGACAATGCTTACGCAGCCCAAAGAATGGGTGTGTATTTAAGGTGTCTAAAGCAGGTGGCAGGTAAGGATTGGTTGGGGATTCAGCGAGGGGTCTAGTTTAGACAGTGATTGTAGCTGTGGCTTGGGTCTTGACTGGTCACCGAGGGTTACAGGACTCGACACGACGAGTGATGTGTTCTTTCTAAAGAGGGAATTTTCCACTAACCACGCACAGAAGCAACACTGGACATATCTCATTGAGTTGAGTGGTTAGAGGAATTCTCTTTGATTCTCAATCAATCCTTTGGTTTTGTTTTATATCCTTGTTACAGGATGTTGTGCTCTGACTATAGGACCCTTTAAATCTGCCTTATCAAACACTGGCTACTATTTCTTTCATCTGAGTCTTTATATGTAGCAGCCTTTTGCTAATAGAGTCAATTGACTGTTCACTAAACCCTGACCTATACAGCCAGAACTACGCATGGCAGAAATCAAGCTTTGGATTTCTCCATATGCTGAAACAATGTGGATTCATGGCTCTGTAGTAGTAGATTTATTTTGTTTCTCATGATTTCGTAAAATAAAGGTGTCTTCATCAGGTTTTTAAAAACAAAAACATATGAGCAAAAGGTTAAGGAAAGGCTACTTTAGTTATCTGCTCAAGTTAGAATTGTTAAAACTATCTAACAGGGGAGCCTGCCAGCTCACCTGGTAACACGGAGGCTTGAGCTGGTGGGTGTCTTTCCCCCCCTCTCTCCCCATATTGCATGTTTCTGTCCTATCAATAAAGGTGAAACGCCCAAACAATATATACCAGTTATACCAGTAGTAGTAATCGTTACTTCAATGTGTTTGCAAGAATGCAAAGCTTAACAAACATAAAAAACATAACTCAGGGGGACGTGGTTTAGTGAACAGTCAGTTGCTGGTGTGTGTAGTGTAATGTTCATTAGGTGGGTAATTGCAGGTGTAGCCCTCGTGCGGTGAAGAAGGTGACGGCTAACATCTGGTGCTGGTGTGAGTTTGTTGTTTTTGCTCTGGGATAATAAACTTCTGTCTCTCTCTCTCTCTCTGCTTCCCCCCTCCAGAGTCCCTTGGAGTCCGTTTCCCTCCTGAACAGCAGTCTGATTGGTCAGTCCAGCGGAGGTGACGCCGCTCTCATGTCCCTCCCCGCCCTCATGTCCAAGCAGGCGGGACAGTACCTGGACCTGACCCTGCTGTAGGGTCACACATATACAGAGGTCATGTGAAAGTGACTTGTAATGTATTTGTTAGGTTTAAAAAAAAAGAAAAAAAAGAGTCTTTTAGCTGTGTTATTTATATCTTTAAGAACAGAAATTAATGTATTTTATACCAAAATCATTGGGGCCTAAGCCCAAAAAATAGCAGTTTTGTCTTATATTGCACAGTGTGTATTTTAAAAGCTTTATAGAGATTTTTTTTAAACATGTTACGATATTTTAATCACTCTGATATATTTGCTAGCCAAACTAGAGAAGAAAGACCGAGTAGCGACCGAGCTCAATCTTTTCTGAAGCTTTTCTGTGAAGAGTGAACGTGCGAGTGTGAAAACGATGAGAGTGAGTATTACACATGGCTGTGTTGATGTTTTAATACTCAATCTGTTTATGCAATACATTTGATGTTTATACACATTTGATACAGTACATAGTGATTGTATTGGAAGCTTTAGTGCATGAAGAAGTTAGTAGTGAAACTAAGATGTTTACATTATGCCAAATATCAATGCACTGCTAATCAATAAGACTATTAACGAATATAATAGCAGTATCTTTGAATGACTATGTTACACTGTGAGTTTGTCAAATAGTCGGATCCTTGCATCAGACTTCACTTACAAAAACAAAAAAAGGAAATGTGACATCTCATACATCCCTTGTTGTGCGCCCGATACGGGTCAATTTCCTTGTTGTGTATTTGCCAATGCTCTCTTGCCTTTTGTGTTTGGATTCCCACCTAAAAAAAGTACAGACCTAGTTCTAGTAACCCCGCCACAGGGTTGTACAGTTGTGGATAATTTCTGTCGCAAGCTCTCACCTAAATGAGTCGATATCAGGAGCCGGAGTTTGTTTCTGGCAGATTTGATTACATGTTTTTTGTAACATAAAGACTCATCAGTCCCATCACACTTTCCCTTGTCTTCCTTCCACCATCTGCGCTGATGTTGGGGAAATGTGATCGAATAAACAGTTAAGTCTTAACAAAATTCCTTTGCCAATTCCCCGGTTGCCCTGTTAGCTAAATCCTTTGGAGAGCAGGTGAAGAGGGAGTGAAGCACACCTCCGATGTGAACCTCGTGAATTGAATTGCCATTTGTGCCCTGACAAGTTTCTGTTTGGGCTCCGTGTTGCTGTACTCGCATTCCACAGTCGGAGCTCAAACTCCTATTCCACAGTCGGAGCTCAAACTCCTGCTCAGAATGTCCCGCTGTGGCCATGCTGAAAAAAATAAATAAACATAACATGAAGTCTGCTGATCTCTAGTTGTTTGATTTCTCTTTTCATTTGTCTTTGCGCTGTACTTATTGTGCTGTCACAGGCGGAGCTGCCGGTGACAGGATCTAGCTTCAGGTGAAACAAGGGGATCTCCCTCTCACTGTCCTCGGTGTCCTCTGTTTCCCACATTCACACACAAGCTATTGCAAGGAAACTATTGTCCCTCAGACACACAAAACACATTATAGGAGGCAATGGCCTTTTTTTTTACGGGGGGTGGAAAAGTGAAGCATAGAGAGTGCAAGAAGGGGTTAAGAGAGAGGGAAGCAAGACAAAACCATGTCAGACCCCCTCAGGGCAGATTTGTCATTGTGTAACACAATCTTGTGCACCCCACCCAACTTGATCCCTTTTAAACACACACTCACTCTGCCACTTACAAAACCGGCACAGCAACACTATTAGAAGCCTCACAGCAAAGCTCAAAATACAGATTTTAACTTGAGTCATTTTACAGGCAGATTTTAAATACACAGTACATCACCTGACGTGAGGAAAAAAGCTGTGTGATGTGTTAGTTTAATAATTTAAAAAAACTTGTGAAATTGTTTTAATCCCGGTTTGAAATGTGTTTTAGAATTTAAGTGTGAATAATATACATTTCAAGAATTGGAATAATATAAATGTATCTTTGATTAAGTTTAATCCAAAGGATATCAGGAAATGAAGTGGAGGTACAGACAGAAAGAGGAGATGATTGTCTTTGATTGTCTATGGTGACTCCCCCAAAAGTACAAATCACAACATCAAATCACAAAACACAACCAGAAAATAAAAATAATAGAACACTATGCGATGACAAAATGTTGCTGATTGGCTGGAGGCTCAGTCCATCTTTTTTTGTCAGAAAATAAATGCTGACAAAGCTTGTTTTTGGGATTTGCTCCTGTGTTTTGCACTCATAAACCTTTAGCTGTTAATGTATATAATGAGTGTAAAGGAGTCAGAGCTGCTGCCTGGGTCCCATTCCTCAGTGGCAGTGGCTATAAATCTTATTTTAGTGTTGGTTTGGGTTAAACTAGTCCCAATGTGTGATTTGGCTCAACATGTTTGGCTCAAAATAAAGGTTGAAAAATGAGGTGAAATGATATTGCATTTTATTTTTTAAGTCTGAGTAAGCAAATGGTAAAAAGCCAAACATATCCAGTACTTTCAACACAAATCTTGTTATATAGAAACATTTGAACTAGGAGGTGATTATCTTATTTACAGATTTGACACGGCGGGTTGCTATAAATATTTCTGTCACATCCACACTAATTGGCTAAGACGTAAACATTCGCAGCACATTCCTCGGCTCGTGCCAGATCCATTGTGCATCTCCTGGTAACTGGTTCAGAGGGATAAAACAAGAGGTGCAATTACAGGCTGACTCACTGCACTGTAACAGGTGTGTAGAGGTGGATAAATCAGTTATATTCTTTATAACAACATTCCCTCAGGGGGAGGGTGAGGCCTTCTAACACACACACACACACACTTTACGCACAGGCAGGTAAGGCGAGGCCGGGCCACATTCCCATGTCAGTGCGAACACCAAAGATGCTACTACAGAGTTGTCAAAGTCATGATGTGTCTTTTATTAAAATCAAACCGAGGGCAGGAACAGCTCAGTCAACACGTTGAGTACAGCAGGAGGTGAAACACTCCCTCAGATGTGGCCGTGACAAAAGAAGTGCATTTACGTCTGAAACCAGTTTTCATTTGACATGAGATGAAAACACTGACTGCCTGCAAACAAAAGCAAAATGATTCAAGATCTGCTCCTGGAGACAACCTGTGCTACAGGATCCGTGTTTTCAGCCGTGACTGTGGCTTTGTCTCCTTCCAGTGGACAGACTGAGAATGCGGCGTCTTAGTCTCACAGTACGATCCAGTGTCAACATCATCCACACGCAGTCATAATTCACTTTCAACTCAATCTGTTCAGGAAGTTTATCCAACCTCAAATGTTGCAAATGCTTTGCAATGTCAAAGTGGACGGTTGACATGAGAGTAAAGGCATTCAGGAAACAAGCCCTCACAGCCAGCTCTGTTATGTTCAGCATATTAAATACAAAGTTTATTTACATTGTGAACAAACTGATTTGACAGTGAATTGACTTTTGGGCTGTTTGTTATTTAAAGTGTAGACCTTGATGCTGCAACAGTCGCTGTCTGAAACACAGTTTAGACGTCAACATGGACACAGTGATGATGAAATCACACATAAACCTAAACAGAACCCCACAACTGTACCACAGTTATCATGCAGGCAGTACCACTCACATCTGAAGCGTGTCTGTAGTGTGTGTGTGTGTGTGTGTGTGTGTGTGTGTATGGGTGTGTGTGTGTTTGTGTCCATTTGATTCTCTCACTTAGCCTATAGTTTATAGTTTTAATCCAAAGAATGTAATGAACCATCCTTCTAAAATAACAGTTAAGCAAATATAACAATTGTCTTTATGCAAATATATATTTATAACTGCTGAATGTATTATGCAAATATACAAATGTTGATTGCAGGACTTTGGGACTTCTTTCTTACGCCTCCAGTCTAATGTCCATCAAAGGGGTCAAGGGTCAAGGTCTCAGAGCTCAGTCATCAGGAGAGCTCTGAGTATCTTCTCTCTGTCCAACCTGGTTTCCTCACCACTGCAGACACACACACATACAAACTTCACGTCATAACAAGTTTACAGATCCACTTTCCATCATGTAACCAGATAAATGTCTCCCTGAGAATGAATGGGCATTTAAAAGGTTAAGTCAGGTTAAGATGGCAGCAAAAAAACCTGTTGATAAAAACAACACAAAAAATTGAAGTAAATACTGCACAAATACTTTATGATTTGATCTATGTGAAAGCTGCGACATAACATTAAAAAGATGTGAATTTCTTAATTTGGGTCAGCAGCCACACAGACGGCAGTCTGCTCTGCTAAACCTATTTGCATTTTTTCCCTTCCCACAATCATACATTTAAAAACCATAATAATTCCTTTATGGAAAAACAGATGTAAGAACGTCAGAGTCTAGACTTAACTCAGTTTTGACCTGAAATGCAGTTAGACACGACTTTAATTTAAATTATACAAACAAAACCCTATTATGGATGAGATTTCAAAGTTATGTAAAATAATAAAAAACAAATCAATTTAAAAGCAAGTGCTCAGACGAGCTATTTGTCAGAGCAACTGTTGTCCAGTGTTTTAGGTTTTTGAGATTCTTCTCCTGAACCACCCAAATGATTCCCTCTAGCTTCAGAGCCCTGTTTGTTGGTACTGGGCGGTGACCAGTATGTAAAGATCAAACCAGGGATGTAACAGTTACATTGTTTGAAGGTGCCCATCAGGCCATAGCACCCGGGTCAAAATGCAAAAATAGTTTAGTGAGCTTAAACAAATATCAACACAGTGGTGGAATAAGAACATAAACTTACATAATGTAAAAATAAGGTTATATACTCCATTACAAGTAAAGGTCCTGTAGATCAGCCAAATAGACCATTAAGGGTAAATGTCTGTATAAATATTTGTCCTGTTGAAAAATGGCTCCTGATATATTATTAATCATTGTGTTATTGGACTCATCCATTAATGTGTAGGCATAACATAAGCCATTCAAATACAGTTAATTAGGTTAGGCCAGATGGGTCAGGCCCTTCCACAGGGGGTTAACAAAAACAATCTGGAGGTCATTAGATGATTTAAGGGAGAGAAATGAAGAAACTTAAAGTTAAAAAAGTTAAACTACAGAGAGTTTATTAGATTATTCTCATTGAAAACGTTCCTTGTCTTTCCTGTTTGACTAAAGATTGGAGCTTTGACCTTTAAAATGCTGTGAATTGAGTCCCACAGAGAGGAGTGGAGGTGTTTTACCTGTCGCTATGGGCGGCGGGGTAAGGGACCAGGTGAGGGATGGAGCTACCGTAGCAAGAGGGGGAGAGGTGGGGGGAGGGTGAAGGAGAGCGACAGCATGGACTACCCAGCTCCAGAGCTGGCATATTGTCCACCTGGAATACACATCAATATATATATATATATATACAATATATACTCTGTTTACTTCTGGATGATACTGTGGGGGTGAAGTAATTCCCGGATATGAGGAGTGTGAGTGTGTATTACCTGTGAGTATATGGACGGCTGTATCTGTTTGTCCAGTGAGTTGCTGGAGCCTGACTTTCCCGTACTCTGCAAGGAGATGGCTGCAAGGGCTTCTGGGAGATTATCTTCATCCTCATGGTTACTGACGTGCAATAAATTGAGAGTGTGGTTGAGTGACCTGCACGACCTGCACACTGTTCTGAATATAATTTCCAGGGTGCATTTTCGATCTCATTGAGGCTCAAACGCTTCTCGGGAGCTCTGCCCTTCAGCGGCAATACTCACAAGCTGAACTGCCTGACCAGTCGTTTCCTGCGGTTGGTGCTCTGGTTGGCGTTGGGGTGCAGTCTGTCCGGCGTTGGGTTGCGGTCCTGCCAGTGAGATGCCTTGTCTGCAGTCAGGCTGGATGCAGCTGAGTCTTGGGACGAGCTCTGATACCTGAGGAGCAGAGTTATCACATGGAGAGTCAGTCCTATGTGTCAGAAACATGTGTAGGCATGTGGACACGGTGTGGGACCACTGGCCTGTCACTGAGCGTCTCATTTGAGTTCTTTCCTCTGGGCGTTGTCGGAGCTTCCTTCTATTTATTGGAGGAGAGAAGGATGCAAGTATTTAGCTTCCACTCTGTATGGCTGTTAGAGAGCCAGCTCAGTAAACAGCTTCATAAACTCACCCTGAAGGCGGCCTCCATTTGGGCTTTGAGGATGTTACATTTAAGGTGGTCAGGGAGCATCGCCGGGGAGGCGGGAGGGTGCAGAGACTTTTCAGACAGCTGCTTCACCTCTCCCTGCCACAGGGGACAAGCAGAAAGGTTAAATAAAAAAGAACAGACCTGATCCACCTCTCGTTTTGTCAGTAGATTGGGAAGACAGCGCATGGGAAATGTGTCTGACCTTTTTGTCGATGTTGACATGAAGCGAGGGCAGCGAGGGCCAGGGAGGGGAATCGCTGTCTGACTCCAGGGCTTTGAGCAGAGACTGAGAGATGTTCAACTCATCTGCCGGGCAGGGAGGAGCTCGACGTTCTGACACACACACACACAACACACACCACGGGCCAGATACTGTCACAGGTTCAAGTCATTGTGTTACTATGAGGAAAGCTGATGATGGTTGGATGTTGGAGGGAAGGTGAAGTCTATTGTATTTAATTCTATTAAAGACAACAACAGAAATAAACTAGTTCAGAAAATCTGCCCCTGAGATTTCAGCCACCTTAGTACAATGGAGGTGAATAACCTTGTGTTATTTATATCAAAAATAACATTTGAAAAAATCTGAATATTCAAAAAAGCACTTTAAATTGCAGAATTTTTTTGGAAATGTGTTATATAAATAAAGTTAGTTTTATAGATTGATACTTTCAATTAGTTTGACTGTTATTACTTTGAAATTTGGTGCACACTGTTTACAGTGAGACCTGCAGATTATCATACATATACAGTACAGAAAAGATGGATGGGTGGGTGCATTGATGGATGGATGGATAGGTGGATGGATTGGATGGATGGATGGATGGATGGATAGATGCCATTAAAGGATAAAAAAATCAACTGAGTCTGTTTAAAATCATTACTCTGCTGCACATATGCACATTGAAACAGCTTTTTTTGCTGGCATCACTTTATATTGAGGATTTGAAAAGGGCCTGAATCTGGAGTTTGTAACTGACCAGATTCTTTCATGGCCAGTTTGTACAGAATGAATCATTACAGCAGGCAAAACCTATATGACTATTGTTTGAAGACATGTTGGTGCTGACACACACCCACTGCACAAAGTGTACTCACTGTTCTTGGTGTGTGTGTGGCAGAGCGTGTCCTGGCTGTGTGTGTGGCGTCTGTGATGGTGGATCTTGCCAGAGTACGACGTCTCGTTCTCCTCGACACTGAACTGATGTTCTGACGCAGGACCGCTCAGAGGGAAACTGAAGATGACACATGATCAAAACAAACTTTTTTTTTCTACCAACTGGACTCTACTAAGCTGAAATTGAACAGAAAAAAAACTGAGGGACACACGTTTTTTGCATTTTCCAGTTTCAAACGTCTTGTTTATTTGAAAAGCAATAAAGAAAACACCCCTAAAAGGCATCATGTGATTCCAGTAAACATCACAGAGTAAAAGGCGACGCACTACAACACCAAAAACCTTGGCCAAGCTCTCTGTAAACAGCTGGTTGATTGAATTGATCCATAACCTGATGTAAATTGATTGTAAAAGTGTATTCATCATCCTCACTTTCAAAGCACAAACACAGCAGATGCAGGAAGTTTCTACCTCCCACCGAAACTACATATATATATTATACATAAAGCAGCTTTAATCCCTAAACCAGCAGAGAGTATGTGCTTATCTGGACCCTTGCACCTGAGGAGGCTGAGACCTCACTCTGCTCTCACATCACTTTATTCCACTCCGTTCAAAGTGATAAATCAGCTCGGGCTAGATTTCTAAGGCACAACGATACATTTCGTCTTCCAGAGATATTGCAGTAAACATGTAGAGGGATTGAAACTTAACTCGCAAGCAAACCAAGGTACAACTATCTGTATCTCATCTGGGTTCTAGTGTTGTCGTTTAGAGTACATTAGGATTTAAAAAAGTTTGAAACCATATAGAACCATGCATGACATCCGGGATCATTCACATAATTTGGGGGGGATATAAAGAGGAGGTTTACAGTTACAATCAAGTCAGTGAGTTGTGTCTCCCTGCAAACACTGAGCACTTTTTATTTTGGCCTATATTTGTTTACATTCTGTCGAACAGGCACCATTAAAAGATGCAGAATTATACCAGTAGCAGTTCATGTTTCCTATCAGTGGTTTAATCTGATAATAAAGAAAAGTTAAAACCACAACGACACTCAGGAAAGTTCTGGAGTTAAAAACGAAGAAATGTTTCTTCTCTACAATTTCTAAGGACATTTATAGACTGTCACCTCTCACCAGAAATTGAAAATATCCTCGGAAAATGTCCCACAGAATCAAAAATGTGTGAATATTGACAGTTAGTTCAAAGCAAAGACCGTATATAACGATGGACGACCCGTCTCCACTTCCTTTCTGTCATGTCGTCCAATCCTTATATACAGTCTATGGTTCAAACTTACAACCCTACAAGGAAGAAGGATTTTTGGTGCATTTTGCAGACATTTGTTTTTAAAGGACATGAGCTGTGTGTCATTGCCACTGCTCCGTGTTGATTGGGGGCTAAAATACAACTTCCCATTGTTTTCAGAAAGCCAGCGTGCACTTGTCCCTTTCACCTACCACATGTCTCACCCTTGGCCTCACAGTTTGAAAACCCCTTGTCCTTTGTCCCGATTGAAAGATGAGAATGTGACAAATAGATGAAGACAACATGACAATGACATTGTTTTGGACTCAACAGAGCGGGGTACGAGTCTGTGTCAGCTTAAGTGTTAAGAGTCTGGGTTTGGAACGGATTCCTGGGACTAACAGGGGTCAAAGTGCTGTCATGACTTTGTCCCTGTAAACCACACTGATGGATCCCGGGCGGATGCTGCTGGTTCGCTCTGGAGCGTGAGGATGATTGGACACGGGACTCGCAGAACCGACAGAGGGCCTGAACATAACAAGGAGATGGATATCACACACACACACACGTAGACGGAGAAAGAAAAGACACACAGACAGACAAACAGGGATATGATGTGTATGACTGACATGGAACGTGATGAAAAACAGATTGTGTGGACTGTGAGATGAGGGACTCGAAATGGACACTTGCCCTCTGCCAAATTTCTAATCAAGGACCCCTAAGATGTCCTGGAGAATCTCTAAACCCTCCTGGCCTCTGTGTGTGGTCCGTAGGCTTACCTGTGCGACGGCGTGTGTCCGGAGGGCTGCAGGTAAACCGGGGGCGTGAGAGCTGGGTGGGCTGCGTGCCACGGCTCATGGCCAATAGGGATGTTGTGCTGGTACTGGAGGAGGGAAGGAGAGGACAAGGGATTAAAGAGATGCAGTAATTAAATGTTGTCATGGGGGAGAAGCCAGATCAGTGGCTGGCGCGTGTGCGTCTGTGTGTTTGTATGAAAAGTGGGTTACATGAGGTCACTCACTGGATGGAAGCTGGGATCAGGGCTGGCACGAGAGCTGGAGAAAAGAATGACAACACTCATTACTGGCAGATTAACAAGCTGACTACATCAAATTCTCGATGTAATAGTGGTGAGAAAACCTACGAGGTGAGGACATTTTACTTCTCTTACACTGAGTGGAGATTTTAGTTTTAGCGTCAAGATTATCCAAGCCGTTATGTGGATTAAGGTCAAGGTTAGGGGATAAAGAATGAATGAAATAAATGGAATGTCCTCACAAGTGCAGACTTGAAAGAGCATGTGTGTGTGTGTGTTTTACCTGATATGTTGATGCTTGGCAGGAGAAATAGCAACTGACAGAGGGAATTGAGAGGTCAGTTAGCAAAGAAAAGGGAAACAGCATTCATAAGTTTGTCTCTTAACTCATTTATATTTATCTGTTATATTACAGTGGTAATGAAGTGTAAGTCCGATTTATCAGCCCAGATATTGGTACTGATGCTCAGCTGTTGCCATCACATGAATTCTTGTTCAGTTTTGTATTCCCGGGCAGCACTTGATCATTTATTTATACAAGCCTGTGAAGATGGGAGTTAAGGAGGACTGAAGAAATCAGCAGGTGCTTCTGACAAAGTCGAATCAAAAACCCTCAAGTCTGACATTTTGTAGTACTTTCTTTAGCATTTTTTGAACCTGCTGAATTATTAACTAATTCTACATTTTTAAGAGAGAAACCTGCAGCGATACCTTTTCTATGAACGGCTCAACTTTCATTCTGCATTGCATTCTACAACACTGCATTTAAACGGCAAGTGCCCTTTATGAAATTGTGTCTGTCACACATTATCACATGTAAAGGACAGAACAGGAGCAGTTAGTCATCACTGTCGGTTGTGTGTCGGCTGATAAGACCCACCTTTGCCCAGCGACTGTGAGCGGGAGGGGTATCGCTTGCTCGGCCTTCTCTCGAATGTGCTGGTTCTCCTCAGTCTGCCACCATGAGTGGCCTGATACTCCGTCTTACCACTGAGACGACAAAGAGAGAGAGAAAGGTCCACAAGCTGTTCTCAAGACACAGAGCACTGCAGACTTCACTACCAGGGAATTAAAGCCAAAGGAATTTATTCTCACATTCAAAAAAGGCACATTTAAAGATGATTACCATGCCATCGTCAAGAAATGTTGTGTAAAACATATTTAATAGGAAAATATAATATATACAATAATTAATCTGAGAAAACCTTTTTATATTTTTCTACTTAACAGCTCATTGATTTATATTACGATAATACTATAATTCTAAAATTATTTAATGTTCTAGACTGCTGACATTGGTATGTTTGTCATTCTGGATGACAGTACAAAGTAAAAGTGTTTTCGTATATTCTTCCTTCCACCACCTGTAACTCTTCTCCACTGACCCAGACAAAGTAAAACAGACTTCTCACTGCCTTGTTCAGCTGCTCCAGCAAGTGACAGGAAGTGGCCTTAAAGTGTGAGAATTTGCTTTGACCGTGTCTCATTATAATCAGAAGAAAGCAAACAATATGAATGGAAAATCTGAGTCGCCATAGGAACAGATCCATGTAACCATAGATACGCTGTAACCATAGATACAAAGGCTCTGTTTTATGTGATGTACAATATGCTGGTACTGAGGGAGTCGACTTGTATGATCCTTGTTCAGGTGAGTTTCATCCGTGATGTGATGTTCTGTTAGTGAAGAGCCCGTCTCTGTGCTCTACCTGAATCTGAAGCGGGACCCGAGTCGTGTGAAGTCACTGTTGTGTGCTTTGCCTGTGGCTGGTTGTCGAAGCCGGAAGAAGGCGTGGCTCTCCACCGCGCACTTCCACAGGTGTTTGCAGGTCTTGGCGCTGGCCAGCTGGAACACGAACGTGTGCTCCTGCTCCCGACCCTGCACAGTCGGGAAAAACAGACCAAAAAAACAACCTTAGTCGTCTTTCAACTGCGCGGCCTGGTGATTTTTGTGTGGAGGATTGTGTTTTTGCTGCAGGAACGCAAACCTGATCGTCGTCCTCCACCACAGCCAACGTCAGTCGACTCCTTTTAAAGTCCAGCTGAGTGATTTTGGGCCTAGACAAACCACAGAGACACACAAATAAGACAAAGACAAATCTGCTGTATTAGTGTGAAAGGTACTTCTGGAGGTTGAGATGACTGGAGATGTAATAAAATAACTGCACTCATTGAAAGTGCTTATGTATTTAATCATGATATCATTACAAAAATCCTTATATATTCATATTATTGGACATATTTCCCCTATTTTTTCACTTTAAACATGACAGAAACAATTTATCAACAATCAATTGTTGCTTTATCTATTAATATGTTGTCATGTTACTAAAATGTCCTTTATTCTCCCCAAGCTGCCACAGCACCCACTTTATGATGAGACGTGTTTGACGTACTTACCAAAAGAAGAGCCCGATTTTGTTTGAGCCTTCAAATACTAAGATCCCAGTCGGAGTGAGACCAAGAGCATATTCTCCTCCATCTCTGCCCTGAAGATAAAACACACAAACACACACACACCTTTAGTTCTCCACAATAAACCAATTTGCATTGCACTCACACATGTTGAGTGATATTTGTGACAGTAAACACAATCACACACCTTGACAAAGTGCATGTCTACTCCGTAAAGTTCCAGCCACTTGCATTTGTTGAGGAAAGAAATCTCTGCCTGAGAAGGGCTCTTCCCCCTGGAGATTTAAAATAAGACATCATGTTGAGATTTCACAACAAAAACAAAAGTCCCTCCGTCACTGGTGCAGCTCTGCCTGAAAAAGAAGACTCAATAACAACACAATTTTCTAAATGACCTCTGGTGGTAATTGGTGTTAGATCTGTGGGAAACACTCGGTGAGCAGCTTTCCGGCTGCTTCACCGACTCTGTCTTGGTTTCGTGTGTGAATGACTATGAACTCGGCGTGGGTTCGTCCTTGTGTGGCTCGGTGAAGCAAAGCATATAATTAAGTAGATGCAGATGCATTTATCTCATCTGAGATGGGAGCAATCAGACCGCGGCTGGGTTAAACACTGCCTGGAATCAATCAGGACCCTCCCGGGATTAATCCCTTAATCCTCCAAGCAGACCAGTGAGAGCAGGACCGGGGCGGAGGAGGGGAGAGCGCAGGGACAGTGAAATTTAGACGCCGTCCTCTGTGGCCACACTGATTCAGATTTCAGTAGTTTGCTTTGACACGGCAAAAACATATTGCTGCAACTCGAGCAGATGCATGTCGCGACTCACCTGAGGTCCATCCACCTGCTGAAGATGTCCGCCTCCATGGGCTCGCTCTGTTTGGGGCTGAAACGAAACTCCGACACCAGCACAGGAGAGTGACCTAATGAGTCACAGTCTCCCAGTTCACCTGGAGGAAGTCGCACACAAAAACATGTCAAGTAAAGAGGAAAAGGAAAAGACATTGGGAAATACAAAAAGATGAACAGAACATGCTTTTAACCTCATATACGCTTTGTATTGTTAGTACAGGACTTCAAACTATGTAATTTTTTAAAACATAAAATTGAAATCTCTCGCTCTTGAAGAAGAAAGAAGTAATGAAACTCTTTCTCAGTTCAGCTCCCTCTGGAGTTTAGCTGCTTCATAACCAGCAGCTTATTGTGACTTATGTTAGCAAACCTTAGACAAATATTGCTGTGGAATTGACTCTGAGTCACTTGTCTACTTGTGCTACTCTAACACTACATTTTACTGTTTACTATTATCCAATAATTGTCATATGTGGAGCAGAAACATAGTTCTGCTTTAAAGCTAGACATTCCTGTATCTTCAAACTGCTGCTTCCCAGTATATAGATATGAAATTGTTAATAGAAAATCGATTTATGAGTAATTCACTGGTTTTACAATAGGTTATGAAAGAATATCCTTGCTGATGCATTAAAGCTTGAATATTTCAGATATGAGGACAGGCTGCAGAAGACCTTTTGTCTTCTTGGTTTAACTTTTCAATGATGCTCGACTCCAGCAAGGCAAAGGTTTCAAGTTTCAAATTTGCACATTGATTTTCATATCCAAATGAAATGCAAGCAAACCACCTGCTTCCAGAAAGGTAAAATCAAGCTAAATTAATGTCTAAGCTTTAGAATTTGCTTTGGAGAACAGGAAGCAGTTATATGAATTATCTGTAGTTACTGAGCTCAACATGACCTTTCACCAGTGTGGTCCTGGGAGAGGAAGGACAGTTGATAAACCTCTCAATATGATTCTTATGGTGCCTAAATGTAATAGATGAAATTGATATGAATGAGTGTGGGAAGTTGACTTACTTTGTAAACAATACGCCGCCAGCTCTACGGAGATGTCATACGGACATTTCAGCCTGGAGAGAGAAAACAAGATGCTGATGAAGAGCTTGTCCTAACCCCGGTTTGGTGTGTACATGTTATCATGTGTTAGAAAGACATGACAGTGTCAGAATGACCTACATGGTGTGTGTGTGTGTGTGTGAGGTTGGGTGTGGGTGTGGAGCAACCCTTTTCCAAAAATAAGCAGCCCGCTACTGTTCCTGATCTTGAGCTTTATATTAGAGTTGGACTCTGGGGATGTGTGGCCCAGATAGAGCCAGGAGGAGACAGCGAGAGAGGGAGAGAGAGAGAGATAATACACTGTCTGAGTGTGTGTTTGTGAGGAAGAAGAAAAAAAGTGCACAGAAGTCTCCCATACTGTAGTGTGGGTGACCTGAGTGTAAACAGAGATGTGTGTGTGTGTGTGTGTGTGTGTGTGTGTGTGTGTGTGTGTGTGTGTGTGTGTGTGTGTGTGTGTGTGTGTGTGTGTGTGTCCTGTTTAATGCGACTTGTGAGATCCAGATGTTTTCACTATTTTGACATCTTAAGAAAAACACCTTGAACAAATATAGGTTTGTTGACATTACTTGACCAGCATCACCATTCCAATCAATCTGACTTTGGTGTTTCAGTGACTTTACACCTAATGAAACTATGGAAACAGCTACTGGAATGATTATCGTGATTCTTTCACGCTCCCCTCAGACACAACTGTACTAGCTTATGGGATCTCTCTACGTTCAGCGCCACCGTATTGTCGACTAGTCAAAATTTCAATTCAGCCAATCGCCTCCGGCTGCAGTTTTCCCGACCCTCCCTCCCTTCACCTTTGATTCATTTATTTACCTTCCTGCCACATCCCTCATTTATTATTCACATCCAGCGAACCTCTCCCTTCTCTCCATTCTCCAGATACTGCTTGAGGCTCGCAATATGATCGGCTGAAACATGTCCATGCTGAGTCTAAGTGAGTGTAGGTGAGTGTGTGTGCGTCTGTAAAATAAGTGTATGTGCACGTATGTGTGCAGCAGTGTCTCATCTGCCAGAACGAACGGGGGGTTTTGGTTATTCGATGTGCAAGGACACACTGTTGTCTTCCATTATTTAACATGTCTGTCTGCTACATGTCCAAGGTGATAGGATAATCAATTTAGACAGATGTCTTGTCCCTGATGTACTTATTTGACCTAAAGTTGGTTTGCAAGACAAACATCTTTATCTCTTTCCTCATTCTCTTTGGAACAAACACAACCTCCTCAGGTCCAATTAACTGCTTTAACCTGAGTGTCATGTTCAATGAACTACCGTCTCTGAGCATGTTGCATCTGTCGAGCCACTTTCCAATACACAACATGTGAAGAAACAGGTTTTGCATGACTCAGCATGGCACGAAACGCTGAGTATCTCTTGCCTGGCTGATGCAGTGCCCTTCTGGTGTGGCTCCCTTCATGCAAACCCCTACAGATGGTCCAGAATCTGGTCTTCACTCAGCCGTAAAGGGCAGGTGTCACTTTGCTGTTTATTGAACTCCCCTGGCTACCGATGACCGCATGACTCATGAACAATGTTAAATGTGACACAGTGACTTCTGGGCCTTCACCCATCGACTTATTTCTTCTCAACCACCAGACACACACAAGGCAGTCACAGCCCAGACTGTCATGTCTGTTCTGGCCTGATGGTGGAACGAGCCACTCCACTGGCAGATGGATTTTCGCTGGCCAACATGTCAACAATTCTGATATACTGCATTTCACACTGGAAAAACCCACAATTAAACTACTGAGACGAACCGTAACCAAGGCTTCAGTTTTGAAGACTGGCACGGACTTTGCCATTTACATCATAAGCAATCTCATAAAGCATTAGAAGACAACCTAATTCCATACAGGGTTAGTAGCTTAGAGCTGTTCAAATATGTATTGTCCGTTATGTAAAGTCCACATATTGAAAACGGTATCAGGAAGAGAAAAGTGGTATCAGACAAACTACTACCAACAAAGTAACAGGCCACTTACTGTTTACTTCTCTAACTTATCTCTGTGCACTTTGTCTTTATGAACAGATTAAGTTTGTCATACTTACTCCAAAGACTCTTGCCGTTTGAATCCTTAGCGTTGTCCCTCACTTGTAATTTACATTAGATGAAAGTGTCTCCCCAAATGACTAAATGTAAAGAGTGGAGGAGAAAGAAACTTACTTGCCAGACAGAATGTCTTGCCGGAGCTGCAGCACAAACAGGTATCTGTTGATGAAAACAAGATAAATAAACCCGAGTGAGAGCTTTACACCGAGAGTGAACATAAATCAATTCATGTATCACGAGCTTCTCTCCTCGCCGCTGACACATAATTAGCTTTAACAAGTCTCTGTCCATTTGGCCCTGATTTAAAAGTGCCCATAGCAGCAAAGTAATTAGCCTGATGTCCCCTTCGGACCTCGACACTGCGCTCCAGAGGAAAAAACTGTGGGCATGCATGTGTGTGTCTGATTTGTGAGTGAGATCTTTACCTTGTGAATTCCTCGCGCAGGTTATTTGGCTCTGACGAGTAAAATTTCACCCTGAAGAAGAGTCTGTACGGAGACACGTCTACAGAAGATGAAGACAAGAGGGGTAAAAGCATGAATAAAGACTGAACATCAAAGACAGGAAGAGAAAGACACGGAGCAAGAGGGAGGGCTAACTCTATGAAAGATGTATTTAATCAGATCGAATAGTTTCAAGATTTATTCGATCTATTTCATATCATCCGTTCACTCTATGTTTCATGCAGTTCATCTGTCACTGTCACCGAGGCCATACATCTTCATTGGATCTTGTATCTCTCTTACATATTTTAATGTGTCTTTCCTGTGCGCACGCACGCACGCACGCGCGCGCACACGCACACTCACACTCACACGCACACACTGTGTATCATTTATCCGCACTACTATCTGGAGAGCAAACAAGGCTTCTAATGCCCATGTTAATCACCATGTCAACATTTGACAATACACCACCTGCTCCCTACTCACCGCTTTCCATGTGCACGCTGCACATTTCACTTAATGAGAAGAACAGTTCAAACCTACCTCGGATCTGCTTCTTTATGGGCTTGGACATATCCAGCCAGTGCTACAGGAGAGAAAACAACAAGACAGTGAGAGGGAGCTCTATCTGCCGGATCTGTACAGACGTAAGCACTCGATACTCACTGAGACTTGGTCTGTGTCCATGAACTGAAGTCCAAAGTAGTCTGTCTCCACCAGATCTATGTGATACATGATCTGGTCAAAAAGGTCCTGGCCTTTGGATTTGCTCTAGAACAAAAATGAAAGATCAAAAGTTATTTATTTTTTCAACCAAGTCGAGTGCGTGTGTGTGTGTGTGTTTATGATCTTGTCTGGATAAAGTTTGTTATATAAAAACTAGAGGTGCATCATTCAGGGAGACCACAGATTGGCCAGTATGAAATGTCAGGTGTGAAAGTGGATTAGAAGCAGACCTGGTGTCCATAACAGGCGCAAAATGAATTGCAGTGGAAGTGAACGTGGCTGATGTCTCTCTGTGTGTGTGTGTGTGTGTGTGTGTGTGTGTGTGTGTGTGTGTGTGTGTGTGTGTACTCTCAAGATATGGGGACCTAATGCTATTTACATATTCACATGATATTAACAAAAACTAGGTCCTCATCACATAGATCAATACATTTTATGGTGAAAAGATGTTTGGTTTAGATTAGCGTAAGACGAGTAGCAGTTATGGTTAAGGTTAGTTAGAGTCATGGAGACACACAACTCTTTTTGTGTGTGTGTGCATCTGGGTCAAAAGGAAAGAACAAGCCCCTGAGGGAACGGCTGTTATTCAGGCCTTTGTCTTTAACACACAGAACCAAGAACACAAGTTAGTGGACTTAAGCACGACTTTGAGTGTTATCTCCCAGACTTTATCTAAACGGTTTACTAGCAAATGTGTGTGTGTGTCTGTGTGTGATCGGCACATATGAAGGCCTAACCCGAGTCTGACCCATATAACACAGAGTGGGTGTGCAGAGAGATGACAGCCTTGTACTTTGGATCCTGATAACCAGTTCAAACTTCCCGTTGAGCGTTTGAAAGTGTGAGGAAATCGGTGGCATTAAGGGGATTGTGGATAAAAATAAAAATAAATCCCCACAATGCATTTCCTCATTCTGCAGCATGAGGTGTGGAGAGGCTGGTTGAAATCACAGCCTCTATATCACATGGGTGCACGTGCACGGGCCGGAACAAGGAAAAGTTGAACTCACAAATATTAAAGGGAATATTTTTTTACAGTTTCTCTTCAGCCTTTTGTTTTGGCTGCATTTAGCCTGAAGTGACAGACTAATAAGGTTTAATAGGTGAGTTTCAGCTGCGTTCAATGCGCCTTTGTCAATGCCTCTGGGAAAACTAGAGGGCATGAACAAACTTGTTCCAACACACCTGTGACTCAACCGCCAGCTCGACAAAGCATGTGTCATATTGTTGCTGGAGCTGCAATACCTCAGCAGAAGATGGGGCTTTGTGTCATGACTGTAATGTCCCTGTAGGACTAAAGAGAAAGACTCGCTATATGCCGATAACCCACCACACACCGGCGGAGCGTTTTCGGAGGTGACGCACGCACGCAACAGCTTCAGTGACACACAACGACCTTCAAAATGAAAACATCTTACGAGGAGCCACTTACGCACGCACGCACGCCCACACACTCGCTCATCCTGCCCACCTACCCCTCACACACTCGTAGCACTCGAGTCCGCGCGTTAGTCAATCAGATCAGGGAGTCGGGGAATAGAGACAGAGAGTGAGAAAGCGACAGACAGAGGGAGAGACAGAGGGAGATGGATGGAGCACAGGAGGGAAGTGGAGAAGAGGCGGGAGGACGAGGAGGCAGAGTGTGAAAGAGTAAGATGATGAGCCAGGGAGAAGGCCACCGAGGGAGTGCAATAGAAGATTAGGATGGAGTTGAGGGGGAGAGCGGAGATGGCTAGAGATCAGATGCAGGGAAATCGACTGGCCGAGAGAGAGAAGAAGACGAAGATGAAGAAGAAGAGGAAGAGGAACAATAAAGCGATAGGGAGACGCTGTAAAGGGGCAAACACGGGGCAACTTCAGGTATGAGTCAGAGTGGGGACGTAATGTCATCACCATCTGGAGCTGCTCCTCTCACTCTACAGAGACTCACTCATGGTATAAAGGCCACTCTGGTACTACAGGGATGGAAACTCTGGTCATACTGATTAAATCTCTTATATGCTCAATGCTAGGTTCCTATACGGACATGGACTGAGCCTTCTGTTCGCCCTCTGTTTGTATTTAGTCTGTCCTTGTGCATGTTTTCTGGTCTTCTTTCTTAATAGGCTCGTTATCGCAACCGCCTTAATCGACGCCATGTTTGTTGTTGTCAGATACTCTAAACTCTGACCCGCCCTCTAGTGGGTGTGTTGCCGAGCAACCATACTAATGTAAAGTATGGGCCGGCCAATCTGTGCCAGCGACGAAGCGAATGGAACTTTGACTTCATCGTGGCTTTGCATGGAGTTCAACTTTGGTGAACGAAATTCACCGTGACCTTACAACTTTTGAAATCTCTTTTAGTACATAGCATCAATGAGCCCTTAAAGGGATAAACCACAGAAAAATGAACGTTCACTCATTCTCTCCTAACCACTATGCCGATGGAGGGATGGGGTGAAGTGTTTGAGAGTCCACAAAACACTTTAAGAGTTCAAGGAGTAAACAGCGTTGCAGCTAAATCCAATACATGTGATGTAAATGGTGACAGACACTTCAAATGTAAAACCAATGTCGAAAAAAACTTAAAATTTGATTTGAAACAATGTTTTTCGCCTAAATGTCCGCGGTAGCAAGGCACAAAGTTTCCCGCGGAAAGGCACCCTTGGGCAATAGCTTGTGTGCGTGCGAACGTGGCGCCAGCTGAGGATATCAGATGATGTTTAGCCCAAAAGCCTGACGTTTATGAAGATGTTTCGAGTTGAATTTGAATGTCGAGGCTAACAGACCCTTGGATGACCCCATAGGAGCATTAAGAAGGCATGTTATGCTTTTTTCTGTTGTTTGATGACGTTTGAAAAATGAATTTACTTCAATCGTATTGGATTTGGCTGCTACACTGTTTACCCCTGAAAGTCAAACACTGTTTTGTTCCCCCCCCCAACACACACACCCTCGACATAGTGGTGAGTAGATGAGGAGTTCATTTTCATTTTTCTTAAACTATAAAGTCAAACACAATGTCCCAGATCACAAGATGAGATCTTGGTGTAACTCCTTTTGTTGACCCACTGTCCAAAACTCAAAGTTATTCAGAGAACAGCTGACATATCACAGAGAGAAAGTATATGAGATGTTGAAGCAGGGACTTTTTAGAATTATTGATCAAACTAGTAAATCAAATTCTATCGCAGTGACCCTTTCAATTTTTTGCAGGAACCACCATAAACCAGCCTATGGTCCCCACTGGGCCCCGGGCCACACTTTGGCACACACGGATCTGGACTAACACCTGCTCCTGCAACACTTTCTCTGTTGACACACTCGTGTAAACACGGGGAGCCGCTGGCAGGACAGCGGACAGGCTCCAGCTCACTCACAGGCAAATCCACGTTGACATCCGAGCCGTCCAGCAGCAGGACGCGGCAGCTGATGGTGGTCCTCGCCGTCCCGGCCGCCGGGATGTGGACCGCCGCTCCCCCGGTGACCACGGCGGGCACGTGGACGACCTGCTGCTGATGGGCCAGGAGCAGGGGGTTCCCGGTCACCCCTGCCGCTCCCCCTCCTCCCCCTTTCCCGTCCCGCTCGTCCCTCTCTCTCGCCTGGAAGCGGCTCCGCGAGCGGCGGCTGAACGTCCGGCGCAGGAAGCCCATCATCTTTCCGAGCCCCAAGAATAGGAGGTCCGCGTTGCGTCCGCCGCGGCCGGGCTCCAGCTCCTTTCTCCTCCTCCTCCTCCTCCTCGTCCTCCCTGGGGCGAGGAGTCACTCAGCAGGCGCGGCGGAGACTTCAGGGCTGCCGATCGGTCCTCAGCTCAGGCTGGATGTCGGCGGCAGCGCGAGGACTCCAGCCGCATACTAATCAAAGTACCACAGGTCGAGCACCGAGGCAGCAACCAGTTGATATCCAGCGGTGGAGCCCGGTGGGAGCGATGGGACCCGGTCACGGAAACAAACAGACCTTTCCCTCTCTTGCGCACCTGCCTCCCGCTCGCTGTTGCGCACCGACTCTCGAATCCCGGAGAAATCCCGTCCCGACTCAACCCGGAGTCACACGGGGCCGGGCAGGGAGCAGGGCAGTGTGTGGTCGCCTCTGGGTCCGAGGAGGGGCTCCGGCCGGCGGGTGTTGCTTTCTCCGCGCACCGGCGAACCGAAACTGGAGCGTTCACCTCCCAGGTAAAAGTCAACCAGCGGAACTGGACAAACAGCCTCAAGTGCGCCTGCGTACAAACAGCGCAACAAACTTCTGTTCCTCCCGACTGGCCGACCCGTCAGCGCCGGGGAAACAGCGCCACCTGTCTGCAGCGGAACTCCTGGCTGTGGACTGATACAGATCATGAGTTGGTCCCAAGCTGTGGTCCGCGGGTTTCCCAGTGGTCTTTAAAGGGTTTCCAGGAGGTCCGAGTGTACGGTTGTCACTTTACTTATATGGATTTTGCCCAGAACCAGAACATTATAATCATGTTAAACTTTGACTTAAAATTAAACTTAAAATCAAACTTATTTTGTACAGCACATCATATAATGTGATTCAAAGTGCATCACACAGCCTGTTTGATTGCTTACGAGACTGAACAAATATTTAATACTAATTCACATGAGATTAAAAACAATAAATTAAATGAAAAATATGAAATAGATGAAATATTAGGACAAATTTTAAGATAAGAAGCTTTAAAAGCTGTTTTTAAACACAGTATATACAGTTTAAAAGATAAGAAGTCAAACACACAAACCCAATAGAGGATTTATTCTTCTGTTGGATAAAAGTGGTCCAAATAAAATACTTGAATCAGTGGTAAATTATCAACAATGTGTATTTTTATAACACCAGTACTGATAATTCTGGGGAAAAAGGCAGATTGCTAAACATTTAACTCCCCCAGTTTCCCATTTCTACCCACCTACACAGAAACAGGGATTAGCCAAGCAGCATTGGTTTTTCATATTGACGAAGAGGAAATAAGAAACACAATTTTAAGACAAAGTGCCAAATCTAAACTCCCACACAGAACATGTGTCATCATTGTAATTGAGAGAAAATTATAAACCCTCTCCAGGTGTCTCCCAGCCCCTTATACGCATATTCCTTAAACTTAGGTGAACCTGCCAAAAAATAGAAAACCGACTCCTTTCCATTGCCTGTTGACGAGTTCTGTTTCCCCCCAGTATCATGTTCAACACGACAAAAACACCAAAAGCTGAGTGCAGTCACCTGGGTGTCAAGTTTCCATCAGAGCGGAAGACGATAAAAACCGGTGTATCCAGCACAGTCATCTGACCTGAGAGCGAATGCTGATTGTATCAATTCCCTTTGTAGACAAAAGCCAGATGTTAGTATGAGTTAAATTTGTTCTTGCTATAATTTATCTTATGGAGGTTATGTTTTCGTCTTTGTGTGTTTGTTACCAGAATTACGCAAATATTTCTCCACAGATGTCCATGAGATTGAGTGGAGGGGTGGGAAAAGACCCAAAGAAGAACCCATAAAAGTTTGGCGCAGATCTGGATCGGGGGAAAAAATATTTTTTCTTTCTTTAACATGAGACATAGTGTTTTTTTTTACGTTTCTCAAGAAAATAATTCACTAATGTTAATTGAAAACAAATCTGGCATATTTAGCAAAGTCATGTTTATGAGTGTGTGCTATTTGATGCAGAAACAAATACAAACCAGGAAGTCCAGGGAATTAAAATGTGGTTTTATATGACGACTGGGCCTTGATGTCATTCTTGTTTATGAATGGGAAGATATGATTCTGCATATTTCCTCTCAAGTATTTTGAGGGTATTAGTGGGTACATTGCTAATACATACATTTTACTGACAAAAAGAACCACAGGAAATATATCAGCAGAACTGTGAATTATACAAACTTCTACAATTCTTAATGAATATCATCATCAAAAACCCGCAGGCACACTTTAATACAAACAGAAATATTGTGATTTGTTATAGTCTTTATTTAAGCCAATGTTTTGTCATCACCAAACAGTTTGCACTGATTTGCGATGCTGAGATAGTTGCAGTGATATGACGCCAGCTTTAGAGGCACTCGGCTGAAGGTTAAATAAGCAGACGGCTCCTCTGCGGCCTCATTCTGCGAGAGCGTGTGACAAAACGCTCACGCTGCCTCGCTGTCAGAACAAACGACAAAAGCACAGACGTCAGTAGAAATCAGTGTGTTTATTTAGTGTCGTAATAATTTAAGAGTGATGAACAGTGGGTCTGGTGCTCCTCCGGTGGACAGCATGCAGCGCTGCACCACCATGACCTGTCAGTATCTGTGGCAGTGATCACCGGACAGAGACAAACTACAGATTACAGCGACCCTGTTCGATTCCATTGACTGGGAGGCACGAGTCCAAGGCACAAGTAGCTTCATGAGCAGAGGCATCATGGACAGAAATTAGCAGCTCACACTTGTCTCTATGGAGACCACAGCCTCTACAAGCTTAATGCACGATCAGCAAAAACTAAGGCCAACTAGGTTTAAGATTCATCCAGTCACATCGAATCTGGGTAGACAGCTGTAGTCTGAAGCTAGTTACACTCTGCTATATGATCCAGTCTGTGTAGCAGTCCCACAGGCATGACCGAGGTCGACCTGTTAAAAAGTCCTTCTGTTAAAAGTCGCTTTCTTTGAAATGAAGCTGAAACAGTTCAACTGTGTCTGTTCCGGTCCCGCTGCTGATCTCAGTTAAGATGCTTCGGATCCGCCATGTTTCTCTTTGTAGACTCGCAGAACGGCCTCGCACACAAACTGGAACTGATACTGAAACACACAACACACAAAGATGTATTAGTTACTCAACCACAGCTCCATTTTTAAATGATAATACTACAAATACGCAACATTTTACCTCCGACAAAGAGATTAAGTTTAATCTGTGTGACGTGCCTAAAAGTTTAAGACCCATATCATCTGAATTTAAGAATATTTTGTACTTTTAAGGTCTTCTATCTGTAAAAATTTAATTGAAATGATTTCAAGGATGCGTATCCACCCTCGCAGCTGTTTTGGGAAAACTAACATGAATATTTGAGTTATAATCAAATTTAATTCAATTCAATCTGACTATATAATATGTATAAAGGAGAATCTATAGTAGAAATGGACTCATACATTGTTGGTTTAGTTGTATTCATAGGATTCGTTGATATAGTGACGGACTTATCCTACACCACATGGATCCTTAGTGTTAATGTTTGTCCTCTGACTGTGCATGTTTCCATGTTTCCATTACTCATACACAAACATATGAAAGGGAAACCTGCGCGTCAGCACATAAACAGAGGGAAGAAGCCTCAGGGGCTGGATCCTCTTTCAAAATACGGGTGATAGTGGCAGCAGCCGTGCTCCTCGAAGCAGGCATGTGACTGGAGGGCAGCCATATTCCCAGCACCGCCTCCTGTCAAAGCAATGAGTAACACTTTCCTCTCCCTCGACAACCACCGCTGAGGTACCACAGAGCGCGGCTTCCAACCTCAGCCCGCCTGCTCTGGTTCATCAGCGGAAACACTGAGGCAGTCGAGCTTCTGTGAATTACTGAAGGTTACGGACGACAGGAGTCGCAGATGTCACAAATCTGTGCCACTGGCCTTTAAAAAGGGATTCTGAGCACAGTGAATTTCACTGTCAGTCTCCTCTCCTGCTACTAACATAATATTTTCAGAAAGACAGAGCATTCAACAAATTTGTGATTGAGAGGATATCTATACAACCACATTAGTACAATTTGAAACTAGTCACTGTGCACCTAATGAAATATATAAAACCAACAAGTTAGTTTTTGAATTCCTACATAATGCATAATGAATGTCAGTTATGAAAAGGCATGGGGCTAAGATGTGAACACAGCGTACCACACATACGCTTCTCTGTGGTCACACCTTTAAAATAAGGTTTCTCCACCTAAAGGCTTTTCCTACAACGCAAAAACAAGATGCCTGGTGCTGCAGAGGAGCTACAGATGAAACCTAAAATAAAGAATTTAAAAAGAGAAAGACTGACTGCTGTGGCATTAGGTATCATGTAACATGGGAAGCATGAATCCCTGCTCTGTGTCTTTGTACCGTGGTCTGAACCATCATGGCTCGCTGATCTCTCAGTGTTTTGACAATGTCCAGCGGGAACACTGGCCGACCCTCATCCAACAGAGTCAGCGCCGTTTCCATAGTGATCAGAACACCTGTCCGTCCAATCCCGGCGCTGAAAATGCAATGCAAAACAAACACGGTGTTAAGTGTATAGCAGAGGCGGGGACATGCTGGCGGTGTTCTGTGTGTGTACTTGTACTTATATCTTGTGAGGAACATTTTGTGCATCTTGGGAAAGTGAGGAGGTTTCTGCCTGTCCTCACTTTCCCACAGGTCTGATTGAGGGGTCATGTTAGGCGACAATACATTTAGTAGGAGCAGGATTCTCTAGGTCAGGGTTAGACATTTAGTTGTGATGGTTAAGGTTAGGTCAGGGTAAGGGGCAAGGGAATGCATTTAAAAGCTTTTTTTTACTTTCACACATGCACAGCGCAGCAGGAGAGTCTCCACACAGACAGGTTCAGGAGAGCACTCAGGTGAGTGGGTGGTGACAGATGGAGAAAGTCTGCAGAAACTCAGAAGGCTCTCACTCCTACATTTGCATTCACCCATACAGCCACTGCGGAGAAAGACTGCGGGGTCTCCAGGGTTCAGTGCATTACTGAAAACAGCTCAAGTGTGAAATGGGAGGAGAGAGACTGAGGGAAGGCTCACAGCGAAGGGTCGGGTCGGAACCGACCATTATGGGAATGCATTACGCCAATGAGTGTCCTCACTGAGATAGTACAAGGATGTGTGAGTGTGTGTGTATTAGTGTGTGTACGTTACCTGCAGTGTACCATTAATGGCTCCTCGCCTTTTCTCCTCTCCCTGACTGAATTGATGAACAGCAGGAAGTCCGAAGGGTCATCGGGTACACCGTGGTCCGGCCACGCGACATACTGCAGGTGTGTGACTGCACGCTCCTCACCTCGCTAAGCATATGCACACAACACACACACACACGAACATCCAGTGCAAAAACACACAAATGAAAAGAAGAGAGGGACAGTGAGAAATAATGCGGGTGCTGGACAACCAGTGGTTAACGTGATAATAAATCTTTGGGAAAACATCTCCCACATGAGAAGAACACAGCAGCGCTACAGGCTCAACCACTGATATCACTCAGTCAGTATGTGAGGAAATAAAAAAACCACGGAGGCTGTGATGGAAAAAACACGAGCAGGTGAGGAGAACAGAACACGCATGTGACCAGTAGTTGACACTGAGATTAACAAGTGAAGAGGGACACAGAGAGATGATAACCAGTAAACAGTTGGGTTGGGGAGATGTTAGAGGGAAAGACCTCAGCAAAAAAAAACATTAGGCAGGGAGGAGAATGGCTGAGTTTAGAGTTCCTAATGGGCTTGTGGCCTGTGACTCCATGGGGGGATTAACTCGCTCCGCCAGAGGAACAGATGGGCCCACACAGCAGCTACTGTGTATGCATGTGTGTGCATTCATACTTCATGCCTGCTTGAGCATCACCAATTCATTTACCTGTTTGCTGTGGAACATTATGAGGAATACAGCTCCTCTAATCTCATTATGTTTCATGCAAAGTGTTTCAGTCCTGATCAGAAAAAATCCACACCTGCCTAAACAAACACACACACACACACACACAAACACACACACGCCACATCATTTGTAAGCGCACACTAATGCACATGCCCACCCACGCACACATACAGAAACGGAAGTGGCCGAATGCTGGCTGCAGTCAGGCTGCCAGGAGTGGCCGCTGCCTGTGGTGAGCTCTGTTATGTGGCATATGGCACAAACATGGTACATGCCACTACAAACATAGGAACTGAAATATTCCGGGTTGTGTGGCCGTGGTCATGCTCTGCTCATGTTTCGTGAGGAAATAAAATATGTCGACTGTTTGGGTTTCGACTATTTGTTAAATTCTATAATCTGAAAAAAAAACACTCATTGTTATGTCCCTAATTGAAGTCAAAGCCTTGTTTTGTTTCAGAACCTAATGATATTTAATTTAATTTTATACTAAGTCAAATAGAGGTTTCCCATATGACAAAATATGTACTAGACTTATGTAATTAACTAGAATGGCACTCAGCAGAGTCTGGAGCCAAGGTCTGCTTATGAAACCACATTTAAATTTCACAAGATCCAGCTTTTTATTTCGATCTGCTCCAAATTTATCACACTCATAAATATCAGTCCCCTAAACATGTCTGACTTATCAAGAGCCATGAACGATTTGCTGAGCAATCAAAGAAAATGGTTAGAAATGCATTTTAAGAAAAGTGAAAGAAACAGACACGGACTATTATTTAATTATTGATTCAAATTAAGTAGTGGAGCTCTGTTGCTACTGTACCTGTGTGTGTGTCAGAGTGAAGTGCCGCGTCACATACGCCAGGTTACACTCCTCTGAGTGACACTTCACCCGCATGTGCCCGTAATCCTTCACTTCAGGGGGATGTGGCCAGTACTGGTGGCACTTGGTCTGCAAAGGGACATCACATGAGATATGACATGACTTCATGTGTGAGTCATCAGTCTGGATAAAGTTTATAAAAGTGCTGCTGCGTCAGCTGCTGCTGCTGCTGCTGCTGCTCCGCTCTCATGTGATCAACATCAGTGTTGGTGTGTTCCAGCTCGCAGTCAGAGGAACAAAGGCAATACATCAGGAGCAGGATATGAACTGACACAGGGTGTGTGTTTGTGTGTGTGTTTGTGTATGTGCTCCTCAAGTACAGAGAAACTAGTACTTGACGAATGTCAGGCAAAAATTACCAATTAATAAGAGCATCTGGTTGCCAGGCAACAGGCAAGCCGAGGCCGAGACATCTTCATTCAGCAGGACCTTGATATCCTGCCTGTGTCTCTCTGAGGATGTGACTTCACCCTCAGATTATCTATCACTGGCGTCCCACTCACTTTTTACATTCAGCTGTTCTCTGTGAACTGAAACCCTGTCATTACTCCCAGCCGTGCCAATTGATTATTTTTGTGTGCAAACATCATCGTCAAACCGTTTAATTACAGTAATCATGTGTCTTGTAAACATGAAGCAGCGTGTTGCAATATGCACTGTGTTGATACATGGCCGACGCTGAGTTGTGTAAGTTCAAGTGTTTCTCCTCATTCTCTGCTCGATTCCACCCCTGTGTGTGAGTGTCTGTGTGTGTGTGTGTTTACATTATGGAAGTGTGAAAATGAAGAAGTATGTATACCCGTCCCCTCTCTGTCAGAGTTGTAAGCATGATGATGGTGTGTGTCTGCTGCTCCCACACAGTTTGCCAAAAGTGAGTGCAGGTCTGTGGCAGAGGACCTTGAGCTGCAACATAACGTAAACACACACCAGACACCGGAGGCACCACCTAAGAGACAGACAAACAAACACACACAGACACACACACATGCATACATATACACACAACACACAGAGGATGAATTTCTATGAAATGTCAGACCGGAACACAAACAGCTCAACTTCATTTTACCTTGATGTGGCTGGCATTCACGTAGTCCTCCTGGCCCTGGAGCACCACTCTGGTATCATCATCTGAAAGGAGAGCAGGTCATTACACAGCCGTCCGTGCACCGCAGGATCGGCCAATTAAATTTCATGAGGTGCCACAGCGGTGAGCGCCAGATAAATGTTAGCAAGGTAGCACAGAGCTACTGAGGGAGGGGGGACAGGAGGCCTGTTGGCACAGACAGTTAGAGTAAGCAGCACTCACAAGGTAAAACATCCTTGTACCGATTCTTTTCCATGTTCTCAGGGAGTCGAGCGCAGGTCAGCGACAAACCAGGCTTCCTCCTGTATAAATTCTAGAAATGAGAATGCAAACACAGAAACATACAATAATTATAAATAAATAAAAAAGTGAATGGGTAAGTAGACAAGTTTGGCTTTGTGTTTTTAACCCCGGTGAGTAATTTTCAATGTATTAAACGTGCAGGAAACTGAGAAGATCTCTCACCTCTCTGCCTCATTGCACTTTAAACCATATTAAGAATGTTGTTGAAAGATATTCCCAAGATATCAAAAAAAGAATATGTTCACAACTCATGCCAAAATAAAGAAGTAATCGGCGCGTTCATCTGGGTGCGGACCAGAGCCGATAAAAGCCTGTGTCTACTTCAGAGTCATTTCACCTTTCAGTGAATTCCAATTGAATCCATTCCCATTGCAGACAAAAGCCAAATATTAGTGGTTGTCTATGGGTTTTCTGTCCAGTGGAAAAGGGGCTAAACAGAAACTACAAATTCCAGGCGAGTAACAGCATCTTTGTTTAGGTGTAAGTGAAGATAAGAGCCAACGTCTGTCCACACAGCAGCACTTAAAAGGCTCATTATTATCCCACTGAATAACAGAGGAAACACAAATAGACCCGTTTGTGAGTTTTGGTTCTGAATATAAATTCAGGTTTTCGCTCCCGCCTGCATTTAAAATACCTCAAAATGGAAACAGAGCGTGCCAGACTGTATTCCTCTCTCCAGCTGCCTCATCGATTCCTCCAGTGTCGTGACCCGCTCCGAGGGGCCAGGTGACTGAACTTTGTCCCCCTGCGATTGGCCGGTGAGCGTGAGGGCGGGAGGTAACTGCAGCAGGGGCAGCACTCTGCCAGGACCTGCAACGCAAGGACGGTTCAAGGCTGTCATTAATATTCACAGCGACATGACAGACAGAGCGCACGCTGCCTCAGCACTTTGCTCCCTCTCCCCCTCACTCACCTTTACGTCTGATGAGCAGGGCGAGCTCTCTGGAGTGCGACTCTCTGCTGGCTCGTATGAACATGACGACCTGATCATGTGTGTGTTCGGAAATGTCTCGACCGTTGATGAGGACGACCAGGTCTCCCTCCAGGAGTTTGGGCTCACATCGACCTGCCTACCAACATCAAAGGAGCATTTATTACAGTTTTATCTTTATCTGTGTAAATATCAGACACTAAATAACAGAAAAGCCAGAGTGGAACTGTTCAATATCTTATTTAGCCCAAACTATATGGCATTTTCAGAATATATTGGTTGACATATCAAATTAATATTTTTGTTTAACTATTAACTTTATGATGAACAATTATAAATGAAAAGAAAATACAAATACAAGCAAATACATAGAACTTGAATTAAGACAATAAACATTGTTTAAATGTAATATCGGTCAGGTTCCTCTATCCCGCTCCAGGTATTCTGCACAGTTTCCTTCATTTTAGATGTAACTATTTGTTTAGACCGACAGCCCGAAGCCTAAAGATGTTGAGTTGTATATCCGAAAAGAAAATGACTGAGACTCCAGAAACCAGAGAAATAAAGTTGAAATTAAGCTTATCGATAATCAATTTCTTTGTCAAGGGACTAATCAATTAATCAACCAAATGAAACAGCTCTATTCAGCTCGGTTCATTTGGTTACACATCACTTCTTCATCACAATCAACCTGGAGACCAACAAAACACAAACACATCCTCTTACCGGAGAGTCAGGTTTAACATGGGATATGGCTAGAGGCATCTTCTGATCCACCCCACCCTGGGAGGAGTTAGGAAATTGAATGAAGTCAGGTAAAGAAACACAATGTGTGTAAACAAAAATACAACAATTAAACTTTTCCTTGAGTGGTGAGAGTAACACACGTAGAAATGTAAGAGACAGAGAGAGACTCACTTTGACATTGAAGCCAAACTTGCCCTCATGATCAGGGGCGATACATATCAGCATCAGGTCTCCATCGCCGAGAGCGCCCTGCATGGACAAGTACTGTGAATCAAGGTGAACGTACATGAAGGAGGACATAGAGCTCACTCAGAGCCGCTGATGAGAGATCAGACCTTGTCGTAGTGGTGAGGGCTCTCCTCCTCTCCTATGCTGTCATCACCTGTGAACACAGCCTCATCTGGTCCTCGGGTGAAAGTGGCAGAAAGACTGAAAGAGATGAAACAAGGAGATTTCCTTTCACTCTGATTTGTAGCTTAAGACGTGACTTTCATAAAATTTGATGATAATGTAATTTTCCCTGTTCTCATCCCTTAATCATTTTTTCGCCCATATTTTAATACTTGCATAACTTCGAGGTGAATCAATTGGAGGAAAAAAACAGCAACTGTGATTTAAATGGTAATTTTCTTTCCCTTTGAATCGAAGCACAGGAACCGAGTGGTGCTTCTTCATTCCTGAATAAAACTGCCTGAAACTCATCAGTAAATCAGACAGCAGCAGGAAGTTTCTCACAGATCTCACACTATTAAAACTGTCACATCATCTGTTTGAACATTCACCAACTGAAATACTGCATTATTTATACTGCAGCTCCTTCAGTTAAAACTTTGCTCTACATCCAAATGTCATTTCAACAAAGAAACTATTAAACTCCCTGTAATCCTACGTCTGGCCACCAAACCCTGGTGAGTCGGGAGAGGGCTCTAGAAAGACAGTATTTCAGTTGTAAGTGAAACTAACTGATGTGGTGAATTGTCTCCCTCGCTGTCCTTGCTGCTGCTCACAGACGCTCTGTAAGTGTAGAACACGTCCTCCCCCTCAGACATGTCTTTCAGCTCATTGGTCAGCTCCACCGAGGACGGACGCGGTTTACGGATACCGTGACGAACTCGAGGGCTTCGCCTGCCAGGGAGACAAAACAACAACGTTCAGGGTTAGTGGAAGGTTCACATAGACACATTTAATCATGTGTTATTCTTAACAACACAAAGAATGCAATTGAACAACAGTTTCACATTTCAGTGTCAGCCTCAGAATGTATTCATTTTCCTCAGAGCGTCTCATCAGGTTTATATTGAATAATGATGGTATATTGGCAAATATCATTCAGTTATCATTAAGCAGGACTTTGACCTGGATAAACAGAAACATATTTGTTCCAGCTTATTTGACATATCTGGATCTTTAGGGGTGATGCAGACAATAATATAAGGGAATAAAAATCTCAGCTGATATACATAAAAAATATTTTTGACAATGACCCTTTTACTATGAATTTGTTTTATGTATATTCTATATTTTACATCTAAACCAGATATATAGACAACCAAATTCAAATATTGACAATGAATGGGAAATGAGAAAATCCCAGCTGGTTTTACGCCTGCGGGTCGTACCAGTTTGGGGTGGACGGCGGCGATCTGGAGGGCAGACTCTTGGTCTCGAGGTAATCTGATGACATCGATCTCTGCAGGACTGGGTTCCACACCATCCCTCCCACCACTCGATGGCACACTGGACCCCTGCGACGTGAGGGAGGAGAGACTGAGCATTCGTAAAAATTCAGTATTGATGGCAAGAATATGAGAAAAACATGGACAGAGGCTGACCTCTCGGTTTTACTGTTGCTGAGGCCCAGGTGCTGTGTTATCAGTTTGGTGTAGGACTGAATGGTGCTGTTGTTGTGCTTGGGGCTGCGGGTGGAGCGGTTGGAGGAGAAGAAGGAGTGATGATCCACACAGGACCTCCACAGGATTTTACAGGTTTTGGGACAGGGCAGGATCAGAGACACCTCACAGTCCTGCGTCTCACCCTGCAACATGCACAGGTGATAGTTCTAATTTAACTCTTTACAATGCGTCATGTGGATGGTGCTTATTCAGCCGCTCACGTTGCATTTTTGTTTCTGGCTTATTCTCACAGTTAAAAACATGAAAGCATTGTGCATAAACCCCCAGGTACCACTCCTAGATTAAATGGATTCACCAGCCAAGTGCATCCAGATATTAAAAAACAAGAGTTCTCTCTCTGCAGGTCTTGAAGCGAGTGAGAACAAACAAACGGTGGAGACTCACGTGTTTACGTTTCAGATGTATAAGGAAACGCTTCCTCTTAAATGAGATCTTGATTATATTCCCCCTACAGGAGAAAAAAAAATCAATTAGTTGGATAAAAATACAGGGAGCAGACATCTAATTAACAGCAGCATCACTCACCAGGAGTAGAAATTGGAGCAAATCATATTACAGAATATTGCAACACCACTTGAGGTCAACCCCACCATCAGAGGGGCATTGTTGACGTCCTGAGAGAGAGAGAGAGAGAGAGAGAGAGAGAGAGAGAGAGAGAGAGAGAGAGAGAGAGAGAGAGATGAGAGAGAGAGAGAGAGAGAGAGAGAGAGAGAGAGAGAGAGAGAGAGAGAACAAGTGTTGTACAAGAGTTGAATCAAATGGATCCAAAGGGAGTTAAATCAGAGTGTGATATAGTGAATCAACAACGCTACCAAGGCGGAGTGCAGCTCCACTCCATACAACTCCAGCGTCCGGGCCGTGTTGAGGAAACACAACTCCGCCTCGCTCTGCTTCAGCCCCCTGGGAACACGCGCACACACAAACACAGAGTCACATGCAACAACAGCAACCAGCTGCACATAAAAACCAGTTGCTCTTCGGGCGGCCGCTGGAATTACTTGTGCTGTGGATGCAGATCCTCCACTTTACACAGAACGTCTTCATCTTGTTCAGGGATAAAGTGGCACTTTGAGAGGTAACCAGGGGGCCGTGTCGGACAGTGATCGCCCATCTCCGCTGCAGATGATGGAGAGAGACACAGCACATTGATATCCGGGGTGCTGTAACAGAGCTGCTGCTTATTGAGAGCGTCTTGCACAGGAGTGATCGCTCACAGAGTTATTATTAAGTCATTAATCATTCGTGTGTCTCGCGAACCAGATGGAACTTACACTGCACGGCGTACGAGGCCAGCACCACAGCTGCACTCAGCGGACACTGCAACCTGCAATCATACTCTGTGATTACACACTGCAACATCGCAACACAAACTGCCTGGTTGTGTTCGGGCTTGTTGTTGTGTACGTTTGTGTCACTCACCGTCCTTCTCTAATGTCGCTCCTGATCTGGAGGAAGTAGAGGTGTCTGCAGGGACAAGAGAACAGGAACTTTATCAGCCGACTCCTGCATGTGAACCTCAGCTACGTCTTCATGCAATATCATCACATTCATCTTGTGAAATATTTATCATATTCATCATGTCGGCCTGAATCATCTGCATTTACAATCATACTTATCCTACCACTTAAAGGCCTTTGTGCAATTTTGACATTATTTATTATTAATCACATTTATCTTAATCAGTCAGTTTACAGCATCCTCATTCTCTCAACTTATGCTTACTTATTCTTTACTTGAGAATTATTTAACATTTATATTTTTTTGTATGGTTGTAATTTTGTACACATCCTTAGTAAATCTTTATAAACAGGCGCAATCATGAATCTCAAAGGCAAGTGGCAAAACTAAATTGATTATTAATATTAATGACACGAATGGAAAAAACTGGGTGCAGTGCCAATATAACACCACATCCATTAAATCTGGGTTTAATTCGGTTAATGTAAGGCCTCCATATTTCTTGGCTCATTATATACATCGTAGAACACATCTGAGCTTTCCAATAAAAGCTTCACTGTCGCAATTACAAGTTAGAAGGTGGTGTGAGGATTATTTACAAGTCGACAACTCGTGATTACTGTATGACATGAGATGAACAAGCACAGCTCTTTGACTTTCATGTAGAGCTGCCACTGTATCAAAAACAGCACTTCATCTATTTGGCCTCAGAGTGAATCTAACATTGATAGAGCATAACAAACCAGTAAATCCTTCAATTTTACCCATAAGCCCGGCAGAAAGGACCTTTCTATGCCGCACAACTTGTCCAGGTCAATACTTGATATATGCTTGCTGTATAACACACACACAAACACACACTATAACACACTCACCTTGTCTGTTCATGCTGCAGGGAGTTGGGATCAGAGATAAAGAATCGCACTCTGAAGTTCAGATAAAAAGGAGATGCGAGACCTGCAGGGAAACGTCATCTCATCAAACGTGACCTACAGTACCTTGGCTGTCTTACATCTCCTCCCTAGCTAGAGATGTTCCGATACCATCATCCATTCCTGATAATGAGCCCGATAACTGGACTTAGGGCCTCGGCCAATGTGCTGGCGTACTGATCTGATGCCAGTGGATTTAACTGGAACTTCTTTTATTATCAAGTTTAATAATTGTAACTGAAAAATTACACAAAAATCTACGGATACACAACGATTACTTTCTTTAAATATCTGTTTAAGTGCACTTCCATGAAATATAATCAAACTGCTGAGATTATCATATTCTCTTGCTCGCTGCCCGACCCAGCATTTTCTGCATTTCAGATGCTGCTGTCGGTATCGGGGGATCAAATTAATTTTAAAATATAATAAAACCCTGTGGAGTGAGATATACCTTTTATCTGCTTCTTCAAGGGTTTCTCAGGCTCCAGCCATCTCTGAGAGAAAGAAATTCATTAAGTATAATGGCTAACTAGAGCTTAGAGAGGGGGAAAAAACAGCATTCGTACAAGAATACCCTGTGGCCATCATCGTCTAAACAGCAATCAGCGAGTGTGATGCATTACAAACTCAGGCCTAAATGTGCAGGAGAAGAGGAGTGAGCTCACGGGAGAGTGTGTGTTGGCTGTGATCGAGGCGATGGCTGTGCTGGACTCTCTGATCTGCAGACTGAAGAGCTGCCTCTCCTGCAGGCCCAGGTGGTTGCACACTTGGTCCAACAGCACCACGCCTTCATCCTGCTTCTGAAAGACGGGAGCAACAAAGGACATTATCATACCAGCCAAAACTCTGACTGACATTGAACAGGCGATCATTTGTTATTACACCATTTCATATGCTGCAGTCCTGCTTAATGTGTGAAAAAGGGATAATAACTGAGCTTTTTCAGTGGATTCCTCTACATCATAATCAATAATGTATATATGCAGGTGAAAAGCAGATTTCCAAAAGACTGACTGCAGCACAAGCTCTGTAGTTTAACTATTCATTGATTCATTATTGTTTTATTAATAAATCTGAGGGATAACCCGCAGCTATTCAGCTTTATCTATCCATTTTTCCATTCTTTTTCTCCGGAGAGGACCCTGTTTACTGTAACCTTAGGCGAATGCTGGGTTTCTACAGCAGGAAAAATAAATACTTTTGATGCGTGTGGGCCTCAAAGTCCAGGTGAATCTGTAAAAACTGGCCTCCCAGCTTTAAAAAAGGAAAATAATTAAGCTTAAAGATGCTGCATAGAAAGCCTTGTTGTTGTCTTTCTGCGTGTGTGTGTGTGTGTGTGTGTAAATCTATTTGTTGGGCTGCCTATGAATAGATAAAATGATGATCTAAAAGTTTCCCGAGTGTGACAAGCTGTGTGAGCTGTAGGAGGTGAACGAGTCCTTCACATCAAGGTCAAAGTGAAGAACAATGAGATGTGGATCAATGTGAATAGGAAAGAATAGTCGCTCACTATATCAAGCGCTGACGTTAAGATCGTTAGCAGAACAGAGACAGACGAGAGCAACATCTGATCCCCTCCGCGGCAGACAGGAAACAGTGTGTGAGTGTGTGTGTGTGTGTGTGTGTGTATGTGTGTGTGTGCGTGTCTGTGTGTGTTACGCACGCTGACTCGGAAGGTCTCGATGGTGCCGTTCAACAGCTGAACCAGGCAGAGAAGGTCCGGTTTTGGCATGTCTGTTACCACGGTAACTCTGCCTCCCTCTCAAGACAAACACCTTGCCCTCAGCTCGTCACTGAGTCGGGACCTGAAGACACACACACACACACACACACACACACACACACACACACACACATACACACGTACACACACAAAAACAGTGTCAGATGTTTGGAGGAAATGTCTTCCAATGAAAGCCCCTCCCTGAGGATGACATTTCGCAGTGAGTAATATATGTGCTCCATGAAGCATCAGGCTGCAGTGAGTAATGCACCATGAATGCAAAGGAGTGACTGTCTGTCTGTCTGTGTGTGTGTGTGTGTGTGTGTCTCTGTGTGTCTGTGTGTTTGTGTGATTCCTTATTATTCGGCCTGGTCTGAACATGTCCCTTCCCTCTCTCTGCTGCTCTCCCTCTGCATCTCTCCGCCTTTCGCAGGCAGCTGAATGATAAGAATGTTAAACATTTTCAGAGTTGCACACGCCCAGCGGCGGCTCTGCAACTGACCTGCTAGTGGAAGCAGTGCCTGAGAACACACACAAACATCCACTGCTAATGCATGCATGTGCACAGGCACTCATAACCCAATAACTGACCCTGTATTTGCCTAAAGCTGCCCATGAGAGTGTGTGTGGTTCTGTGCACGTGTGCCTCTGTATGCATCCGTGTGTTTGAACGTACATGTGTCCTGTGTTGTTCTCCAGGTGAAGGATTAATGGAACGGGGCCGGCCTGTCTCTCAGTGTTTTTCCTGAAAGGGACACACAGTGTTTAGAGTTAATGTTTGAACACAAGCGACTGGCTGTGAATGCATTAAGACCCGAGCTGGTCCCAGCCTGGTGACTAGTCCTTCATCACAGACAGGCCTCTGATAAGTTTACAAGTCGATGCTATATGTAAAAGTGGATTCATTATGATGTGGCAGGCTTCACTGGCTGTTTGCATCTATTTGTGAACTTCCTGTGTTTCTGTTTGTATCCACACAACAGATACACACAAGGAAATAAACAAGGTTATCGTCACTTATGATGCTTTAAAGGTATGGTTCACCCTAGAATGATGGTGTAAATGACTTTGCTTATAGTCAAATTAGAATGTCAGGGCTCACAGACATGTAGATGACACCACAGGAGCAGTGTGGAGGCATTTTATGTTTTTGTTCTGTTACGTTTGAAGAAGTGCTCACCAGTTACTTCAATTCTATTGGATCTGTCTGTTTACCCCTGAAATTCCCAAAGTGGATTTTTAATTTTTTGGGTGGACTATCCCTTTAAACACATAAAGACTTTTCTGACTCATCTGTATAAATGGACAATAAATGATAAATAAACACCATCGAGAGTGTGACAGCCTGGCCTCTCCTTCTGCACATTAGATGTAATGAATAACCAGGGGCCTGACTCTGAGGAGCCGTGTTCTCTCCCAGCTCCAGTCGATCATAAACCCTGCTGTGATTTCTCTGCACTTTGAGCCGCAGCGCCGAACAAGGAACCTGTTGACAGGCTGAACTTTCCTGCAGCTACACCCAGGAGGAGGAACTCAGCCTGGGCACACTCCGCTCCGCACGTCGCGCTCCTTCGCAACTTGGCAAAGTGGCTGTTTTCTGTTTAGTTGTGTTTGGGGGAGAGACGGCGTGAAAGTGTGTGAAAGAGAGAAGAGTCTACCTCGGTCGTCCCGCTTCGGAGACGGATCACACCTCGGCCCGGGGCGCGTCGGAGGATCCAGGTAGAGTCAGGAGGTAAATATCCGGGACAAGTTTCATCCCTGCCTGCGCTGCTCACTGCGCGGCCCCGCCCCTCCGCCGCGCGCGCTCCCGCCGACATGCGCGCTCTCCGTGGGGGCGCGCTGCACAGCTCAAGAAAGCACGTCCCACAGAAGTACTGAGAAGTACTTGGAAGTACTGAGAAGTACTACCCTTTCTTATTTAAGGGGATAAGTAAACGTAAAATATACCCTAAAAATGTAAAGTATGTAAGATAAATCTTTAAAAATACAGGTAATAAAAAAACCGAATAATGTAACCAAAAGGTCTTATTTAAGATGTATATAAACAAGTATGATGATGTATTTCAAAGAATAAATATTTTAAAATGCATATATTTACTCCGAAAGATGAACTAATTTTAGCCTTACAGTAAAAGTCACTGTGATTGTTATACTCACTATAACAGGGCAGGGGAATGGGGCCGAACATTATATAAAGATAATATTTTTAGTCGATATTGATAATTATTAGGACAAATGTCACATTATTATTTAAATTACTTGAAATGCAGATGATGCTTAGTGATGGTTGTGGTTTTAAACTCTAATTTATGCACAGATAATTACAACCCTGACATGGATGAGTTATGTTTTATAGCTCTTCACTGTACCTGCACAATGCATGAGTAATATATTGATATGTATTGAACTCACTTATATTGCCATTGATGTAGAATATACGAAGATAATTATTGATAGTGTTTTATTTAACAGTCCTACAACCCACTGGAGTACTTCGACCCTTTAGTTAAATGAAAGAATCTTTGCCACACTGTAAAATGATCCCATTACCTAGTAAAAAGTTCTGCATTGAATCAGTGACAGAATGATAAATACACAGCTCTTATAAAAAAACACTATTACATGGAGATTGTTTTGATGAACCACTTCAATCAAGCAGTTTCCGTAAACGGGAAAACTGCTTTTTACCTTTTCCTCATCTGATTCTGGTCTGCCTGAGCCTAAAAATAGTCATCGACAGCAGGCAGATTAATTTAATAGTTATATGAAGACAATAAATCCTCACAGGAGGAAGAAGGGGAAAAAAGACCACGGTCAGCTCCTCTGGTTTGCTGTCACCATCTACAGGACAGATGGAGTACTGCTGCTGTCATGTGTGAGCCAAGTCTGAAGTTGATTTGACCTTTCTGTATTTAAAAGGACCCCAGATTTCTGACTATGTGGGGAAAAAACTTGACTCCAGTTTTTCAGATATAAGTTAGAAATTAGTTTGTTTCTGAAGGAAAGAGATGTGGGCAATAGTGGATGAAAGCTGGTGAGGATTGGGGCTTTCTAATATTGAGGCCAGAGGGTGCTGTGGGCTTTGGGGAAAAGCTCGGTTCAACTTGCCTCCTGTTACACCTGTTATAGAACCGTGTGCCACATAAGAAATGGGCCAAATACAAACAGGTTGCAGCCTCAGTGGGCTCTGTACCACTTTCATTCATTCGCTACCACACATCTAAAAATAACTGAATCGACAAGTACATGCATACATCTGCAGTGGTTAACAGTGTAACCAGTAACCTTCAGTGTCTAACATACATTTCGGAATGTCTGTATGATAACAAACAAACATGTCATACTTATGTTTCTTTTATCCTTTGCCATGATTCTTTTTTGTTGTCCTTGATTATATGCGTTATATCATTTGCTGTTTTTGATTTTCAATGACATTGAATTATTTTGCTGTTGTTATTATTATTATTTCTGAATCTTCATAAGACAAACGTTGTGGCCTTTTTGCGCTGATGTATGATTTTTCATTAAAAAAACAGAGGAGATGAACCTGTGATCACTCTCAAACCGATTCACTGGTCACAACACAGGAAGTAAGGCTGATGTAAGAGGCTCTAACATTCTGTCAGATACAGGAAGAACAACCAATCAATATTGATCTTCTTTTACTTTACATACTAATACCAGTGTGTATTGGTAGTACTTCTAACAGGTCATTTTACTTAAGTAGGATCTCAAACGCAGGAGTACTTATACTCTACTTACTTGTCATACTAATATATGGGTACGTTTACTACTACTTCTTCCACCACTAGATCTGACAGCTGAAACGAGCGCTTTGTGTTCAACATCACCTGTTGCACGCTCCCCCACCGTTTATGCAAACCAGTCCCAACCAGTTTGCATTGGTGTCAGTGGGATGAGGCAAGAGGCTGCAGTCTTGTCAGTCAGACTAGCAGAGACCGGTTCACTTTGGGTAGACACCCACCGTGCACCCCCCACACCCCCAGCCACTGTACCAGAGAGGAACCTCCCCCTGTCGCTGTGTGAGGATCAGCTTTCTGGAACAGTAACCAAGACACCCCGGACTCTCACTCTCCAAATTTAGACCCCCACCATGACACAAGGACCAACCTGGTGGTATTTCAGTAGCTGCACCTCGTGTCCCATCTATCTGAATCTCAGCCTCTTATTCTCAAGTCACACTGAAGTCCTCTTCCACAACACTTTTACTCATTTCCCTCCTCTATTCGCTCATATGTGAGTATAATTTGTTTTACTGATGCACAAGACACATTTGTATTTGCTTCATCGCTCTCTGGAGAACTCGTTGACCACCTGCTGTGTCAGACAGACTCAGGACAGCTCCTCTTTCTATTTCAACTTATTATATAATCACCTGTTGATAATGAGCTGTTCTTATGTTCTTCAGTCCCCCGCCAGAGAGTCTTGGCTTTCACGATATCGGAGAATAACAGGAGCGTATGAACTGCTGTGATATAAAACAACGAGCCCCTATAGCTCCATGGGAGCTGCTGCAGGAGTCAGCTCATGTATCACAACCATGAAACTGGGCCTGGAGTGGACAAGCTGTGCCGATTCTCAGGCGCGCGGGAGCCACATGAGACCGGAGGACAGATGTATGGAGTTGTCACATGCCGGTATGCTGTCACGAATTGACACATGTCGGTCAGTTTCCATTACCCATTAATTACCCTTAGGTTAAAGTTGAACGTGTGTGTTGCAAAACCTCCTCTGGTAAAAGTGGTACTGACTCTCTATGTGAGCTGTTGTGTGATCGGAAGGAACCGGAAACTGACATGAACCAGTCTCTTGGTATACATACATGACACATGGGGTAACACACACGGTGTGTGCTAGTGTGAAGGGGTGAACCAGGGTAATTCCAACCTTACCAGGGTAATTCCAACCTTTAGCTTTGGACACAAAGTAGTTCACCCCTGCAGCACTGTGTGAGGGTTAATAACATATAATGGCTGGATTTATCAATGTATAATGCAGAATGTACTCATGCTTCATATATGAGCAATAACCCAGTCCTTAAAACTGCTTCTCTAATTTCTAACTGCATTTAAAACGGCAGACATGATAGACTGTATAACACTTTATCAATAGCATTAATTGCAAGTCACTTTTGCTATAGATCGGAAATTGTAAACCCAAAGACCTGGTATTTATTAATATTTATGAGTGCAAACCCGATGAGGCATTAGAAAGTACGGAATCCTGAATAATGGTTTAGCAACATTTATAATGGTGTCGTCACAGAAAAGAAACACAGCTATTAACGAGAACAATACACAAACACTGTTTTTTTTGCACACATATCACATATCAACAACTCGTCATACTCAAGTAAACAGTCCATTGTAGTGATCGCACTGAAAAAAAGAGCTGCCTTTACTAAAGATAAATCTAGCTACTGCTATTTCATGGTAGACACAGAATATTATAATACAAAAGATCAAGGATTTACCATTGAAAAATCTGAAAAGTGCCTAAAATCTTTGTTCCATGTTCCACTGACTCAAGCGCCAAAACATGGAGCCACATGAAATAATATTCAATTGCCAGTGGTTCTCAAACGGGTATTCTGGGTAAATGTCAATGATAATAATAACAACTTTATTTGCAAAGCACTTATCTAAACAAGGTTATTGTGTGCTTCACAAAATACATGACTGCTTCAGAGCTTCCTGGTTCTCCTCCCGCAGAGACAGACTTGGGAGTAGGAATGACTGAGGCAGATTCTGAGCCAGATGCTGACGCGGACTTCTGCTCGGTTACAAGCGCGCACATCTCAGTCTTGACTTCTCCCAGGCGACTCAAACGCTCCGCACCCTCGCGTATCATCTTACGTCAGCGGTGTGTGACTGTGAGCGCGCGCCTGTGACGGAGCGGGTCACTCCTTGAGCAGCTCTGCCGCGAGTCGCTGCGTCTCCATTGACGACCAACTTTCTCTCCTCTTTTCAACCTTTATCAAACGTCACAGACTCTTTTCCCCAGGATGACGGTGACTCCGGAGCGGACGATGACGTACGCCAAGATGACGCGGCTTGTGTCGTTCTTGTCAGGTGAGCGTCAACTGTAACCTGCGTTTCTAAAACATATTTCATATTTATTTTATTCTTTTATCTTTGGATTAAAAGAGAAGCAAATTGAGCATATACAAACACATACTACAAAAAATCTAACAGTTCAATTTCAAACATCCTCCTAAAAGTGACATAATTGTAAATTTGTGATAAAAAATAACAGATTAAAGGGCTTTTATTAAGTTTTAATACTAATAAAGTCAAAAAAGCTTGTATTAATGATTACATAACTTTATGTTAAAGTGTGTCAGTTGAGCTCACCTGCTGTCCCCCTGTCTATCGGCCCCCCTGTCCCTCTGTCTGTCTCACAGCTCTGCTCAAGGGGAAGAAAGTGGCCTTCAGTGACTTCTTACAAAAACTTGTCCCCAGTCAACAACTCTGCCAACAGTGAGTGTGAGAGTTTGAAGAATTGCACGTGTGTAATTCCTGTTTTGTGTTCAAATGCATGAAACAACTCTCCTGTTTTTCTCGTGTCTTTAATTGAAGTTTGGACACCCAGAAAATCCTGCGGCCACCGAGAAGGCTGAGAAAGGAGAAGGTCAAGAAAAGTCCGGCGGTGAGCACAGAGAGGAGGATTTTAAAATACTGAGTGGTGACAGGACATGAAACTGAATCTGACCTCCTGACCCCTCGCTGTCCCTCTGTGTCTTCTTTCTCCGCAGAGCTCAGCGGACACAGAAACCTCTCAGTAAGTGCTCTTTGCCCTCTGACGTCTCTGTAACCCTGAACAGTTATAAACAGGGTATCATTTGTTTCTGCTGAATGTGTCAGTAACTCGTAATAAGTAGTCGCAAAACATAACACCTGCAGTTCGTATAGCGATTGATCAATTATTTCGACTTGATGTGACCAGAAAAGAGTAAATGATCCCGTAACTTTGGCTCTCTCAGGTTCAGATTGTTCTTCTTGAATTATTCTTACAGATTTAATATTATTATTCAGTCTTTCTGATAATAGAAAATAGAGAAATGTTAATGAACTTGGGACCCAAAGCTTTAGGGGTCTCAAACCCAGCTGGTGAACCACTGGACAAAGTGTTCAGTTCTGTGCACTAAATTGTTTGTTATCTAAAATCTAAGTGATTAGGGATTTATAGATTATGCCTTATTATGTAGTTCTGTCAAAATCTGACTGATTCCTGTTGCTGTATCAAACAGGACGAAGCCGTCAGACTTTGACTACCTCAAAGTTATCGGCGTGGGAAGCTTTGGAAAGGTGGGAATTTTCTAGTCTTGTTTTTTGTGTTGTTTTTTTTCTCACCCTCAGAGAGGGTGCAGGGACATGACATGTCATATTTCAAATGTTTACAGGTGCTGCTTGCAAGACACAGAGAACAAGGGGGCTACTATGCTGTGAAAGTGCTGCAAAAGAAGATTATCGTCAAGAGGAGAGAGGTGATCAGTCTGTCGTCTGTCTGTCTGTCTGTCTGTCTGTCTGTCTGTCTGTCTGTCTGTCTGTCTGTCTCCTCACTGTTTCCTCTGGTCTCTGCAGCAGAGGCATGTGATGGTTGAGAGGAGTGTACTGCTGAAGGGGCTGCAACATCCGTTCCTAGTGGGACTCCACTTCTCTTTCCAGACGCCGAAGATGCTCTACTTCGTCCTGGACTATGTCAATGGGGGGGAGGTATGAGTGTGAAAACTCTCTCTGTCGTTGGTGTGATGGCTGAAATCTGTAGTAACAATAGTAACTCTCACTTTTCCCATAGTTATCAGTTTTAATGGACATGAAAATTAAAGTTGAAGTTCATCTGTGCAAGTCACTTATGACAACTGTGTGTCTGTTTGTCCTCAGCTTTTTTACCACCTCCAGAGAGAGATCTCATTTCCCGAAGCCAGATCTGCTTTCTACGCGGCAGAGATGGCCACGGCGCTCGGCTACCTCCACTCCCTTGACATCGTTTACAGGTACCGAAATCCACATGAATTGCTCACTTTGAGAGAATTGCATAGAACATGTTTTTCACAGACATACCACTAGACCCCACCACTGTTCTCCAGCAGCACTTCAAAAATTACAAAGAGAAAAGATGCAGATGTAAAATGAGAGGAAAATATAAAGAAATCAACAGCAAAAGATCCTTGTAAACTAAACCAACGTCTCTCTGTCTGTCTGCCAGAGACCTCAAACCAGAGAACATCCTGCTGGACAGCGGGGGTCATGTGATGCTGACTGACTTTGGGCTGTGTAAAGAAGGCGTGGCCGCAGGGGGGGATTATGCACACGTTCTGCGGGACTCCAGAGTACCTCGCTCCGGAGGTGCTACAGGGCGGCCCCTACAGTCCAGCAGTGGACTGGTGGGGACTCGGCACTGTGCTTTTTGAGATGCTCTATGGACTGGTGAGTAAAAGTGAAACAATGTCTTTCCTTTGCATCCTCTCCCTTATCTTTCCTCAGCACCTTCACCTCACTCTCCCTGTTCTGCCTCTCAGCCTCCATTCTACAGCCGCAGCAAAGCAAAGATGTTCGAGAACAAGCTCTACGCTCCTCTGCAGCTGGGGAGCGGGGTGTCTCAGGTGGCCCGCTCACTGTTACAGGGCCTGCTGGAAAGAGACGTAACCAAACGCATGGGGGCGAGCTGTGACCTCGTAAGTGCAACCCTTGAAAAAGATAAACAAACTGTGACACAGACACACAAGCACAGAGGATCTAATGCTGAGGTGTTTGCAGGAGGAGCTGCAGGAACATCCTTTCTTTGCCTCCATCGACTGGGACGACCTCCTGGCCAGGAAAGTGGAACCTCCCTTCATCCCTAACGTGGTACGAGTGATTCAGAAATGAGTGGAGGGCTCTATCTGTTCTAATGAATGCAGCGTACCTGATTGTGTGTTTGTGTTTGCTCCAGTGTGGACCCTGTGATATCAGCCTCATCGACCCCGAGTTCACGCTACAACCCGTCCCAGCCTCCATGGATGAGCGCTGCCAGGCGAGCGGTGCCAGCGAGGCCTTCTCAGGATTCTCCTTCATGAACCCAGTGGAGTACATGACCCCACAGCCTGTGTCATAACCACAACCAATCCTCCGGGAGCACAATTGTTCAAATATTTATTTTTTTACATAATAAATTATGAAATCAAGGCTATTTTTGAACAGATTCTTACACTAATACAGCAACAGTATTATTTCACTGCTTCCACTTGACTAAATGATATGTTTTCATATTTTATAACAGTCATTTTAACTGTATTTTCATCATCATAAGAAATAGGCTGGTAACTATTTCACGGTACTTCAGTGTTCAAGGGGCATGAAACAATAAACACAAAGCAGTTTCATTGTTCAACACTTGACATTTAAGTCTTTGAATCACAACATATATTGCAACATTCCCATTCAGCTTCTACATTCACAGTTTACAAAGGTAAAATACTTCACAGGTCTTATTTAAACCCTGCAGAGTGACAAGGGGATTGTGCATCAGCAGCAAAATACAGAAAACATCTCCTTGTGGCATTTACTTGACAATCCTTAAGCACTCTTTGGATCCAGCTCTAACTTAAGCCATTTTCAGACATATGTCAATGTTGACTTTATATATATATCTCATTTAAAACAACTTAGTTGACTAAAGTGCCTTACAAAGTAAAAGGTACAACAAGAAAACATCAATACGCAATATTTCACAATAGTAATGTCAATCAAATCTGCTGGGATAGAAAACAATAAAGAAGAGATCCGTCTTTTACAATGATTTGGGGGCAGATCTAATATGGAGTGGTAAACTGTTCCATGAGTTTAGGGCGGTTACTGCAAAGGCTTGGTCGCCTCTGGTTACGAGTCTAGTTTTAGGCTCATCCAGGAGCAGCTGAGTGGCTGAGCTCTGATCCCCAGCTGGAGTGTGAACATGAGGAATTGTCCGGGTCAGACGTGTTCACATCAACATTCAGGTGAAGGGTGAAGTCTGGGTAGAGCAGGAGGTCGAACACGATGTATTCTCTCTGTTGTGTTCTGTTACAGCACATCAACACGATAGCGTCGGCCATCCTCGGCAAAAGCTCAAAAGTCAAAATCGTTTACATCCTGAGATATTTGTATTCTTTTTTTTGGCAACCATTACGTCACCCTCTCGCTTGCTGTGACTTTTCCAGACATTTTCCTGCTGCGTTCTCTTTGGCTCACTCTGACCTCTGCCAGACATTTTACTAGCTGGCAGGGAAATGTCCAGACTTCAGTTAGTGTCTGAAACCAGCCTCAATACGCGAAGGTGAGTTTCTTTTCTAGAAAAAAGCAAAGTTAACAGAACAAGCCGAACACTGACTGGTGTCTCAAGACCAGAGCTCCTGGTCTGATCCATTATTCTTCTCTTTACAAGTGTGTTAATTAAACCGTTTGAAGTTAATCAATCAATAATTAAACTTAAATAAATTTTAAAGAATTCATAAATTAAAAATACAGTTATTTTCAGTCCTGGACTACATCATCTTCAGTAGATGCTGAAGGAGGAGTAGCTCTGGTCGCTCTGGCAGGTGAAATAGGCTATCAGCTGACCGTTGCAGATCATCAGGAACAAGCCGCTTCCTACAGAACAGCAAAAGAGGCGGAGAGCATTAAAGTCAGCCGAGCTTACAAAGACAGACGCAATAAATCACAGATAGAGAATAATTTAATTTACCTAAAGCTAGCCACCACTGCCACACCATGGGGAACTCCAACATCACTGCCACAGGGAAACAAAACATGAAGTTTCACAACACGTTTGGTAACTTGTGTGAGTAACCTGGCTGGATGCGTTGTTGTGTTTGTCCTCACCCACGCTGGTGATCGCAACATGCAGAAGTGTGACCGTGAGGGCGTAGTCCCACACCCGCCTCCTCACCACCGCGGCAAACAGGAGGCCACTGCAGAAGTAGGTGAGCTCCAAGGACAGGAGGTTCACTGAGGGAGACCAACGCAGGGGGAAAATGCATCATCTGTTCAAAGTTCACACTCGTCGTTCATTGTGTCGCCTGCGTTAGCGGCACTCACCCAGGTATTTGGAGTTGGATTCAGCGGGCTCGGTCTTAAAGTCGAATGGGATCAGTCCGTCGAAGTGATCCAACCTAAATGAAGAGGAAGCATTGTAGCTGGTGCAGATCGGTAAAGTGATGAAAGTGCAATCAGTGTTGATGTGCCTCAGCCCTTCAGGTCACAGGATGTGGAAGAAACTAATGTAAAAACTAATGAAACAGGACTTTAAATCTGAGATAAACCTGCCTCCATCGTGCACCAGAGCTGTTTTAACTGCTTTGCGTCAGGTCATACTCCTGCAATGATGGCTCCATGGCCAGATTGACCTGGCAATTTGACCTTTAGACAAAAATGAGATGCTAGGGTCCAATTGACCCCCAGTTATTGTCCAGACACGGCAACTTCCTGTAGCTTCTTTGAAAGGAACAGATATGTAACTGACAGTTCCTGGAAATAACTGTAATTAGATAATAAAGATAAGGGAGATGGGAACACGGCTCAATTGGTACAAATTATTTCCACTAAATTACTAGTGGGACCCAGATATTCATTCAATATTTCTACTACATTACATTTTACAGTAGTCTTTCTAAACTCAACACAATGTATTAATATTGTTTATTATTTTATACTATATCTAATAAATTACACAGATCTTTCCAGGTCGCTAATAGAATTAGATTATTAGATTAGAAAATAGTAAAACCTGACAAATAGAGTGGTAATGCTCCTTATAACTGTTGTGTTAACTGTTTAAACTACATGACGATGCCTTATATGACACCATATAGTTGTGTGGTATGGAAACTAATAACCAAGCATGAGGATAAGCATTATGATCCGTTATTAGCCACACCCTGGTGATTATGGGGGGTTGAGGTGTGTGAGTCGGGGGGGCAGCTTTTAGGAGTGCATTTTGCGTGGTGCGTGCATGTGCGCATGCGTGTGAGAGATTCAAACCTGAAGGCACCGAAGCAGACGCTGGCGATCATGTAGAAAAGAGAGTAAAATATGAGCAGACACAGCAGCAGGTTGAGGAACACGGTCTGTGGGACGGAGACACACACACAGACAGGGGAGGATGCATGATTTCACAACAACACACTGTTTTATAATCTGTCAACAATGCAACACACACACACACACCAAACACAACACGAGCAAACAACCTGGAGCTGTGTGAGCAAGCGGACACACACCACCACTCTTTAACTGCTGCAGAACCTGACCTGCTGCACACTTTGATTATTGATAACTGATTAATAATCGATGCCTGTCACAATAAAACGCACACAACAGCAGCCTCTGCTCCATCGATCCCCTCACAGCCACCGTGACGCCCCTCACACACACGTCACCTCGTCCCTTCTTACCTTCGAGTCGACCGCTTTGCCTTTGAATGCCATCTCATGCTTGTTTATAGGCCCGAGCGAAATAATGCGGGGCTGCTGCGGGATGCGCGACCCCGTTAATCCCGCGACTCACCGGACCTCTCGCGCCATCTAGCGGCAGCACGCGGGACGCAGGCACGAAAGCGGCGCCCCTGCGTCCACAGCCCCGAGAGTCTGAACTCGTTTCACCTCGTATCGCTGAATTCAAACACTCTCCCCTGCGTGTGTGCGCCAAGTGATCGCAGAGTCAGCCATGCTACTGCAAACAAATCAATGAATTAATAAAATATATAAACACGCAGAGGGTGCCGTCTATTTCCTGGAGATTTTCGTGCGAAAACAGCAAGATGTGCGAAACGTCCGTCAGAGGAGAGCCGCCCTGTGGTGGGAGGGATTGAACACTGCTGCAGGTTAGCAGGAGACGATCGTTTGTGTTGAACAGGAGTGTGTGTATGTGTGTTTTGACACAACAAACACACACAAGTAACGATCGGTCCACCGTGGTGACTTCAAATCATGAAAACACGTCCCCGAAGTAGCACATTTTCTTTGTGCGCAGGAGCCGAGGATCCCTGCCAGAATAAAAAAACATGTCTCCACGTTATATCACCCTGGATGTGTTTGTTCATCACAGAGCGGAATAAGATGCACATGTGGTGCCTGTTCTCCCCGATTCCGCTCAACGCTGCTTGTTTCCCTTTGTTATCGCATCATCTCACACACACATGGACGTGTTAGCAGTAGAATGCACAATTTGGCTTAGGATGTCACTTGAGGTGGTTCTGACAGGGCTGATCTGATTTAATCCAGCTCTCAGCTCCGGTGTGAACGGACCGATCGCAGCCTGAGCTCGGGAGCTGTAGGTTTGGGGCTTTGAGGGGTGTGTGGTGGGGTGGGGTGGGGGGGGGAAACAACCGGTCTCCAGCCCGTAAGATGAGGCGGCTGCTCCCGGACGTTAATGGGAGAACACTGCGGTCGGTCCCTGCGCTCCTCCGGTCCACACACACTTCTTAACAGGGGAGGAGGGGGAGACTTGTGCGTGCACCGGGTGAAACACGAGCCCCGGTGCGAGTCCCGGTTGTATCGGCACGCGAAGTGACTTTTAGTTTTTTTATTCGGGGGCCGTGTCGCGGCTGCTCACGCGCCCGGGATCGAGCCCAGATACAGAACTTTTCCGAGCCCCAAAGTTGTCAGGCAGCGCATCTTGCACGCATGCGCACATCCGTCCTCCGCTGCTCTAAATAAGAGTTAAAACAGAAACGAGGTGAGTTCCACATTTTTTTTTAAACAAACACCGCAGCTAAACATATTTTATTTCCACGAGCCGGGGCGACATTTGAAAAGCCGACATTCGTGCTCCTCCGCGGGGTCAGTTCACATTTATTTCCCTCTGTGATTTAAAACGGAGAGAATAAATCGTTTTTGTTTTTTCTCCCCCAAGTTTCTATTGAAGAAATTAAATGAAGCAACAATGGAGACAGGAGCGTCGTGTTGTTGCGAGTGTTCGTGTTGCTGAGGGGAATATTCGCGTGAGGTAAAATGCGTTTTCCTGCTGTTATTATCCGGGGAAACTTATTTATTACATATTGTCCCTATCTGGCTGCATCCAGTCACAATGCTACGGAGGCTAGCCGCGGAGCTAACCCCCCTCCGTACGTTCAGCTGGGCGGAGTGGAGCTAGCTGCCTGCTAGCTTCATGTCAGCGGTAGCTAGCAACCTGGGCTGACATTCCGTGACAAGGGGAAAGTGAAGAAAATCGCCGGAGCGAAGGAAAACAGCAAGTCGGGAAATTACACCGCAAACCTCGGCTCCTGTTTGACGCGTAGCGGCTCCGCGCGGTTTGTTTAAATGGGTAACTTGAGTAATTTACATAGTTTAAACGTGTTGGTGGCCTCTTCCTATGCTCCGCCATTTTGTATAAGACGAATGCTAATCATGGGCGCTCTTCCATACACTTTATTTATGGGCAGAATAAAACTGGGGCTGCGAGGAGCGGAGTCAAACTTCCCCGAGGCGCAGTGGCCCGGCCTGTTGTTTACTTTGCACATGGTTATGGCCGCGGTGCAAGCCCCGAAGCATCCCTTAATTCATTGTTGATCCTGCGTCAACACTAAAACGTTATATCGCAATATTAGTCGGATTAAAACGCGTTTAAGTTTGGCCGCTCGGCGCAGCAAACAGCGTTCTCCTCAAATGGGATAAACAAGCGATCGCGTCGTTTGTTTGTTGCCAGGCGAGCGGCGGATTGGAGGTGATACTGATAAAACAAGAAAAAGATGAACTTGTGTGGTTAACTTAAAGTTGAGGCGTCTCCTCTCGCCCCTGACAGTGATCGGGGTGGAGGTTCGGTCTAACGAGGCCGGTTGTGCGCGGATCCGCCCGCGTGTTGACCAGCAAAACATTATTATTATTGACTGTTTTGTCTGAAATCGAAGTGCATGGTGTCTCCTGCGAGCCGGCGCACAGTCGCCATCTAGCGGTGATGCTGCGCGGTGCTGTGTACAAGTGCAGGTAGACACTGTGTGTGTGTGTGGAGCTCAACGCAGGTATCATGATGATCACACACAGGCAACACAAGAGATACACACCGAACGGAAAAAAAAACAGAAGTGTGATTAGATCAGGCCCCTGAAGCTGTCTCATCCATCATTTTTGTATATTTTGCACATCTGTAAAGTATAAGCTTAATGTAAGATAGTGTTTTTTAAATTGGGCTTTTCTGTTTTTGCAGGTCTGGGGTTATTAGAGGAGAGGGAATGACCGACACTCCACCCAGCGATGGACCCTCCCAGGGTGCAGAGTTCGACATGATGGGTGCTCTGGACTGGAAGGACGGTATCGCCACTCTCCCAGGAAGTGACATCAGGGTATATGAGAGACATGTGTTTGTGTTCACGTCCAGAATTCGTCATTCAGTGTCTAATTGTTTGTGTATATGTCACTGATTACACACAGATTTGTCTTTGAGGTTTCCTTAAGTGTTTCTGTGTGAAGGGAGAACATCTTGCTTAGAAACAAGGGCTGGGTGATTTGGACAAAAATTATATCACATAAAAAAATGAGATGACTCTGTATCGAAAATTGAAATAGTTATTTTTTATAAGTTTAAAGACAGATTTATGCTCCTGAGTGAAGGTTGTGGTATTAAACTCTTCCTTATGGACAGCGAATGCAGTAGATCAATTATTTATTACTTAAAACAAAGAGCACATCTGCAAGTATCATAGACAAAAACAAATTGTTTCAAAAAGAATAAGACAGATGCCAACGCTAGGGAGTGTGACGATTGCTTTGGTTGTCATTTGGAGAAAAGCTGAATGAAATTACCGCCTCGGCTTAACAATGTCCTTGTAGCAACCCTGATAAGCATATCTGCTTTTCTTTTCTTTGTGCCTTACAGTTCCGCATGACAGAGTTTGGGACTCTTGAGATTGTAACAGACCCAGAGGTCAAAGGGCGAGAGGCAGAGACTAAACGGGAAACTTTGGACCCAGCTCCGACTCACACTCCCACCCCTCCTCCAGAGGGCCAATCACAGACTAGCAAAGCCAAAGTTCCAGCCAATCAGGGTCAGCCAGGATCATCTCAAGCTAAAGGTACGACAGCACCTGTTTAACCCTTTTATCAGTGTTTTTATACAGAGCTGCAGTATTCTCTTTAATACTCTACTCATATTTTTTACGATAAAAACCTTTTTTTCCTTCTTCCAATCATCAGCTTCTGGTCCTGTGCTTCTGTCCCTAGCGGAGGGCCCCGGTGTGGAGGATGGTCCCAGTGTTGAAGTTGGCTCCGGTGCTAACATGGGCCCAAATGGGGAGCTGTCAAGGTGCCGGGCCTGTGGCGGTCGTGTTTCTCGGGATGCCCTCTTTCAGGGAAGGTTCTGTAGCTCCATTTGTGCACAGCCTTCCAGCGGCAGGTGAACTCACACACCTTATTTTCTCTAATGCACAGGTTTTTCAAAATGTGGGTCTGTGCGCCACCCCTTGGACAAAACTTAAAAAAGGGCCCTCCCACCACATTGTAGTTCACTTGCTTAGCTTCACTCAATTTCACTCAGGGACTTGAGCAAAGATAGTCTAATATTGCTGTTCTACATAACTTCCGGCTGCTTTAAATACATAAAAAAAAATGATTATTTTGGTTTGTTATTTTCTCTTGGGTCAAATCTTTCTTCTTTTTATTTAAGGTCATCTCCAGGGGAAGCACGGGAGAGTCAGACGGTTGAAGGTGAGAGGCTCGGTAAACGTGTGCGCAAAAAGAGGAAGATCTACATGGACTCCGGTGACGAAGAGGAAGACAACCAAGAGGAACCAGAGGTCAGAAGGATGCTCCTAAGCATTTGTCACTAGTGTTGTTTTCTTCCATAACTACTGGCAAATTTAAATATTATCTTCTTAAAATGTTCAATTGTTCCCTTGAAGAGTTGAGAGAACACACAGGAGACCTGAGAAAAAAATTGATGGTTCTGTCTTTTCTCCTTTGTAGGAAAAAGCCAAGATTCCCAAAGGCAGGAGAGGCTCCAAAATTGCAAAACTGGGTATGTTAGACTACTGCCTTGAGAAAATGTTTTTCTTGTCTCCAGGTCTCTACTTCCTATCAAAATATAAATTCAAGGCTGTAAATGGTCGATGTAAAGCACTACTCCTTAAATTCATTTTTCAAGATGTTGCAATGTTTTTCTTTTGAGAAATTTGGTCAAATTTGAAGAGTTTCCTCTTCTGTATCACCAATAGCTTTTATTTTAAATATTTTTTTCTGTTTGAAATTAAAAATGTCGTAGCTTTGATTGAACCTTTTGTCTGTACAGTTTGACAGTTGACAAGAAGACATAAGGACTGAGATATATTTTACTTTATATTGTGCATTTTCTTATGTACATGAAATTCATAGTTCTACTAGCACTTATACATATTCTACATATCCTACAGATTCTCTGGCAAACTTTTTTGCAATGTAAACTGGGCTGATTTAAAAATAAAAATCCTTTTAAACTGAATTTTAATTGTGTAACCAATAATATTGTTCATGCCCCAGTAGGGACCGCCCCTCCCACTAAGAAGCGTGCCTGGAGCTGGCCTGCTTACATTGAAGAGGAGAAGGCCGTCGCTGCTCCTGTAAAACTATTCAAAGAGGTAGAATCCTGTTATTTTAAGTTTGACTAGAGGATGTTTTTTGTTTTACTGGTGTCTGTTAAACTGAATTGTGCTGTGATGTTCATTTGATCTCTCGCAGCATCAGTCGTTTCCTCAAAGCAGGAACAGTTTTAAGGTGGGGATGAAGCTTGAGGGACTGGACCCGTCACACCCATCTCTGTTCTGTGTGCTCACTGTTGCAGAGGTACGAGTGCTAACGTGGTTTATGGCTTCGGTTTAGCCGAATATTGGGAATTTCTTTACATCTATTCATAATTTTGAATGTCACAAGCACGGCGTCTCTTTTCCCTCTCAGATCCAAGGATACAGGGTAAGGCTTCACTTTGATGGCTACCCAGAATGCTATGACTTCTGGGCCAACGCTGACTCGTGGGATATGAAACCAGCGGGCTGGTGTGAGAAGAACGGACACAAGTTGTTGTTGCCGAAAGGTAGACACAAAAATGCTCACTACACAAAGCCTTTTGTTTAAATTGAACAAAAAAGTGGAAATGAAACATTTGTATGAATATTATTTGCAAACGTCCTGACACAGTTTGTGTTGTAGGTTGTAAGGATGGAGAGTTTAGTTGGAGCATGTATGTGAAGAACTGCAGAGGACAACTGGCCCCGAAACACCTTTTCAAGAGCCTCAACACAGTGAGCATTAACCACACAACCACACTCTCTGAAGCCACCTGACAGCTTTGTGTATTCACAGACCAAATGTGAGTTTAAATTTATTTGACTTTCAGTCTGTGACGCCGTCTGGATTCAGAGCCGGGATGAAGCTGGAGGCGATTGACAGGAAGAATCCCTCGTTGATCTGTGTAGCAACCATCGCTGCTGTTGTTGACAACCGCCTGCTCATTCATTTTGACAACTGGGATGACACCTATGATTACTGGTGAGAGCCTGGCTTGACACTGAAAAAACAGGGAGGATCCAAAGATATTCGCTAGTCCACCTAGGGCTCTGCTGTAGATTGAAATCAGGTGAAATCACTAGAGCTGCTTTCAGGGAAGCGCTGAATTCGGATCATTTCCTGAAATGATTTGAAGGGGCTGTATGCGAGAATACAAATAGTCGAGTCAGTGACTCCAGACTATTTCAGGAGACTTCTCTTGGAGAACGTCCAAATGAACCTGTGTGAAATTTGTCACCACCACCATGATTCACCACGAGTGACGGACGCAAAATTGGAAAAAAAGATGAAGCAGAGAAGCCATTCAAATAGATGACTTCAACGAAGATATCAACTTGGAAAGACAACGAGATTCAAGAGCTTTGGTGAAAAGGGCCGATGTTGTTGTGCTGCAAACAAAAACATGTGATCTCTGCTTTGGAATTGATTCGTTACATCCTGTCTCACGTGCCACGTCCTGCTGCATTCTTTATATGTAAAATGCAAACTCAGGAGAAAGTCCAGATCGGATTTCCTGGACTGTTTTTGTCTACATAGCTTCTGAACAATGCTAATGTAGTGTGCATATGAAAAGGTTCAAAAAATTAATGCGATATGGTTTAATAAGTTTGCAAATGGATCAGTTCCACATCAACAGACACACGTTGTATCAGTATGTTCACCTGCGTGTTGTGATGTGTTAAGGTGCGATGCGAGCAGTCCGTACATCCATCCTGTTGGGTACTGTGAAGAGGCCCAGCTAACTCTGACTACCCCAGCTGGTAAGACACAGACCAAGACACATGTGGGTCAGTATAATCTACTTTCATATACTGTAGGGCTGGACTAACATAGGATCTAACATTAGCTAATTAACAGTTTGACTCTACTAATAAAGCTGAAAGTATTTTTAAAGCACTTTTCTGGTATAATTATTAACCACTGTAAGAATGAATGACTCAACTCTTTTTAATATCAAATATTCAGGGTAATTTTGAATTGCCTAAATGGTGAAATGCATGCTGCTGCCATTTCCTGCAGATGCAAAGCTAGTCTCTGCTTTTTGATCTGTAATACTATAATGGTGTCCGTGTAAATATTGGTCTCTTGTCAGCGACTGATGGATCTAATGAGATTGTATTTCACTTCCTTAGAATATAAACAACCTAAGAGCTTTTCATGGGAGAAGTACCTGGAAGAGACGGGAACACAGGCGGCTCCTGCTCGGGCTTTCAAACCGGTATGATTTATAAGCACAAATACATAAACAGAAGATTTATACTCCTGTATGTACAGTAGCAGCCTGTATGAAACAGTGTTTTTATTATGATGCTCTGTATTTGCAGCGACCTCCTCATGGCATCCAGTTCGGGATGAAAGTGGAAGCTGTCGATAAGAGGAATCCAATGCTCATCCGTGTTACAACTATAGCCGACACAGAGGACCATCGACTGAAGGTGCGACATCTTCTCCTCATCAAGATGCTCTTTGATTCCACTCTGTGTTCAGCTTATGTCTAATTGTCTGTCCACTCCCCCTTTTCTCATCTAGATTCATTTTGATGGCTGGAGTTCAGAGTACGACTACTGGGTGGAGACGGACTGCCCAGATCTGCACCCTGTAGGGTGGTGTCAGAAAACAGGACACCCACTACAGTACCCTGGTGAGACACACTGAAACTCTCCCTGTCTCTCCTGCTCTGCCTGCTATTCAATCAGAGGAGTCGTAAAATTGTAATTTCAACAGATGAGTCAGCAGTTAGCTGTCAGAAGAGTTCGCCTCTTCCTTCATTTAACTTATGTAATGAATCCAAAATCCTTGTGTGTGTGTGTGTGTGTTTATTTCAGGCTCTAATGATAATATAGTGACTGCCCCAGGACAAGGATGTCCTACCCCAGGATGCAACGGGGTTGGCCACATCAGAGGACCTCGCTATGGGACCCACTACACGTTAGTAGCACATACTCAGTTTATGCCTTCACAGGCGAAATCCATATATGTTCTCTTTTGAAAATGTGTCAACTCTGCTGCAGATACATACTATTCAGGAGTTTTAGGATTGCTAAAATTGAGAAGTTTGGGAATGTTGCCAAAAACTGTGGAGCAGTGTTTAGTGTGAAGAGAAGAGAATAACCAGCCTCAGAACAGTGTAGAACGCAACATTAACAATCAATTTCAAGTGTTGCTGACTTTGTTGTCCTCGCTAACAGCTGCCGCAAAGTTAAATTCTGCATTTGCAATCATACAGCTGCTTACATTTATAGGACACAATCTATTACTTGAATTATATGTGTTAATTCCCATACCCATGGCAACGTGAATGCCTTCCTGTTTACACAGGCATGCACCTGTCCAGTGTATGAGTGGTCATGTGACATGCATTTGGACAGGATGGATTAAAACAGATACAGAGCCAAAATGTTCTTGTGAACAAAAATTGTCTCTGTTTGACAAAACATTGTAGTATGGATGTATCCTCCGTGTCCGTTTGCTTCCTTTCTTACTCTGTTAATAAATGTTATTTAAATGCTCTAGTGCTATCTCTAAAATCCAAACCTTCTACATTTTATTTCAATATAAAAAATAAATCTTATCATTGTTTCTCTCACGCTGCTCAATGAGTTATTTCACATTGGTAAAATCTCATGTATTCATATTTTATCTTTGTTTGGAGCCTGTGCTTTCAGTTAGTGCAGGAGTAGAAGAAATGGTTTCAGTGATCATAAATGTCGATTGTGTTTGTGTGGGTTGCCGCCAGCATAAATGTGTTGCTTGTGTTTGTGTGTGTGTGGGTGTTTCAAGCCTTTAAGGTGATCGTTTTAGCTGCAATTCCCTCGTAATTGTTGTAACCTGTTTAATGATCTCATTCACAGTTATATAATTGTTTCTGGCAGTGATGGGCCTGGGTAAAGTTTGTGTGTCCTCGTGTTTGTGTGCAGTCAGGTGAGCTGTCCCTATTCTGAGATGAATATGAACAAGGAGGGCCTGCTGCCAGACCGTCTCAGCGGAGAGCGACCCCTCGCCCTCAGTGGACCTCAGCCACGCGGGCGACGCCCAGATCCTAACCCCAACACTACGACACAGACCTCTTGTACGCCTGAGCCGCCTGAAGGAGCAGAGGACTCCCAGAACAGGTCTGCTGCTGAACACGCACAAGGACGACACTTTACACCGCAAGAACACACTGAAAAACACTTACACTCTCAGGAGCTCTCAAATCAGTGTTTTGAATGCAATTCTATCCAGTGGTCGGCTCTTGAGATGTGGGTAATCTGTGTTGCTAGGAAACCCGGGACAGTGGAAGCTGAGCGTGTAGGGCGCAGCAACCAGCCTGAGCCACCGGGTGGAGCCAGCGACCAGAGCCACAATGGAACAAGACCTAAACGGTAGCAGTTGTGACGCCATCGCACCAAACTGTGCCGCTGCAGTTCAGTTCAGAGGATGTTCCTGTGCCTCAACATTTAACTTACTGTACATTGTTGTCTTCCTCAGGACTGCACCAGTTCCTAAATATCTGAAAATGCACTATGTTAAAGAGGAGGTCAGCGACAGTAAAGGTGTGTGTGTGTGTGAGTTTATGTAAAATGAGATGACAAAACGTAAATCACCCCCTCATCCCCACTGACTGCTGTCTCCTCCTCCTCCTCCTCCTCAGCCTCTCCAGATGCCATCTCTCTCCAGCAGGCTCTGCACGAGTCTGTGTTCTCCCCCGGCCTCTCTGCCTCCCCCCCTCACCGGGTGGCTCTCTGCTGGGACAAACACTGCCAGCTGCTGCCCGAGGTCCTGGGGCTAACTGCCAAGAGAGTGGCCACTTGGAGCGCCGAGGAGGTCAGACGTGCTCACTCACTCACACACAGCGTCAACACATGAAAAGCAGATGATGTCCTTGTTCCCCGACTAAACATGAAGGGGTCGAGTTGTTCAGAGAAACCAAATGAATTAACTGTCATCCAGAGATTCATGTTAGCCACTTTAGATGAAAATAGTATTGACTGAAATATCATGGCTGCTTGTTTGTAACTGTTGGCTGCATTTTGTCTTTTGTGTTGATCAGGTGGCCAGTTTTGTCAAAGGACTTCCTGGATGTAAAGAACATGCTGCTACTTTTAAAACAGAGGTGAGAACTACAAAGAGATAGAACATATAGAAATTCAATCTACTGACAAACTCTATGATAATTTTTTTAAAACATAATTTATTATTTGTTTATATTGTAGATTTAGATTTGTATCTTTAATAGTTTGAGTGCTAATAAACAAAAAGAAAAGAATTCACAGTAAAAAACACAATTACGCCCTCATGATGATTTCAAAGGTTTTCATTAATGCCAAAGAATTGTCAAATTTATGTTATATTCCCATGCTATCATAATTTGAATTTGTTAATGAGCAGCTTGATTATTTCAGGAGTTGGTAGAGAACAAAAAACAGAGCTAAAAGAGAATGAATATTTGTTTTCTAGAGGAACACAACTCAGCAAATCCAATAAGTAGCTGTGTGTTGCCTTGCAACCACTGGATGTATAAATAATAGATTAACTGTTGTGGCAATGTGTGATGAAGATAAAGAATAGGAATCAGCCATTTCAGTTGAAAGAAGTTTGGTCTAAAAAAAGAGGGAAATGAAATTGAATCCTTTTTTTTGTGCCCTTAGCAAATAGATGGGGAGGCTTTCCTGCTACTCACCCAAGCAGACATCGTCAAGATCCTGTCAATCAAGTTAGGACCCGCCCTGAAGATCTACAACTCCATCCTCATGTTGAAGAACGCCGACGAGGAGTGAGACCTGGCTCTGTGAGGAATCACTTCCTCATTTCCAGGTTCCTCAGCTCCAGTCTCCTCAACAAACACTCGGCTGAAGAGATTTGAGATTGATTTCACGATTGCTGCATTGATGCAGCTACAGAAACAAAAAGAAAAGAAAGCCATGATCTTGAAAAACGTCCATCTAACCCCCCCACCCCCCCTGCCCATCTCCTCTCCTATCTCTGCGAGGGGCACTGGTCGACCCTGAGGGAAGATACCATGAGGAGTCCACTTATATTGTGTTTGTTTACCTACCAAATCATATACAAAAAAAACTACAGCACCTTTTAAGGCTTCTTAATATTGTACAGATAATGACTTGGATTTAGTGTCTCCATTCTGTTGCATTTCTTGTATTATTTGAACGGTATTGAAATGGTGCTTGAGCTCGGAGGAGATTGAACAAGCGTGTTTGTGGTTTGTTGCTTTTTACTCAGCAACAGTAATGTGTGTGTTTCTTTGTTTTTTATTTTAAAGCTGCAAAATACAATCGTGGGGTGTCTGGGTTTTTAAATGTGAAACCCAGTGGAGCAGAAGCACTATGTAGTTCAGTCTTTCTCCTCTAGATGGAGAAAGTGAGCCACTCCACAGGCCCAGAGGCAAGAGAGTTGGGTTAATTTGGAGTTGGCTGAAGCTATGGTTGAATGGGAGGGGGGGGTTCAAATTAGTGTGCGTGCATGTGTTTGTGTGTGTGTGTGTGTGTTTGAGAAAACAAGGATGTTATTTCCCAGCAGCCTGTGTGTGTTGCTTCTCTGTTGTGACGAGCAGGGCTAAGGGCTAATTGTTAATTCAAGGAAACTTGCAGTCTGTTGCTGTGGAGTGAAACAATGAACCAGCTTGTGTTTGTTTGTCTGTTTTAATTTTGGGAATGGCACATGAAACTGAATGTTTAAAAAAACACACATCTATTAGTTGTTTTGTTGATAACGATCATTTTGTTTGGTTCAAATAACCTCTTGTCATTCACCTTGTAAAAAGTATATCGCTACAAAACAGAGCGTCTCTGCTTCGTACACGAGTTCACTCCTGCTTGGTTATGCAAAACCTTGACATCTGTCTCCAGGGAAGGACATTGTGACAGTGGACTGAAAACACAAGCCTGGATTCCTGCATAGATTGTGCGAAGACAAAAAACAGAAAGAAAAGGAAAACATTGCCGGTGTCTTTGTGAATGAGCGTGCACTGCAGCCAGTTGGAATGTGTACATCAGCAACTGTTTATATGCGAACAGCTTTTATTTATGTATTCTAATTTAAGGGGTAATGGTACGCTGGCTGCTCTGGAGGGAGATGTGGCTCTTTGACGGAATGTGTGAATGGATGAAAATAAATGAGATGCACACTGCCTGCTGTCCTCAGCTGACCTCAGTCATTTCACCACACACACACACACACACACACACACACGCAGACAGATTATCTACAATTGTGGTCTTTATCTGTGCATTTTGGAGTTAAAGAGGTGGAAAACACATTTACTTAAGTACTCCACTTAGAACATTTTTGAGGTACAAGTAGTTTGACAAACAGTCACAATTTAAGGTTCATGCACTTTTCTAGAGCTTTTAACCGTATCATGGACTTTTAGGGCAAATAGAGATTCCTCCTGTGGTGCAAGTGACTTGAACTCTATTGCAGGAGGAATCTTTTTAGGTTGTTTTGATACGTTTACTCTGGATTTCAGTTTTTCTTCCAACACTGGTAGTTGGATAAAGCAACTTACAACTTGCAACTTACTCGCCTTTGCCAGAGCGTCCATTCCCTGAAGATTGATCTGATGTACAGGCTTGGAATCTTTCATGATTTCCCTGTACTGTATTTTATACACTCTGATATTGTTGCTCTCAGACCTTTTAAATTACCTAAATAACTCAAATGGAGGCACATACCTCTGCAGATGCCCAATAGTCCCATTAAAATCAATCAAGCTGCATTAATTTATACACTCTCATAGATATCATCTCCTTTAATGTGCCTGATTTGCTTTTCATTAAGAACCATGAATTATATTGTGGAAAATTGGGGGTAAAAGGCCTTATCTCATAATGTTAATGAAACTGATAACAGTGATGGTCCCTTTTAGTCCCACGTCCCATCCCTCCAAGTTTTGTGGAAATCTGTTGTGTAGTTTTTGTGTAATCCTGCCAACAAAAAACAAACAGTGGGGGAAACACGACCTCCTTGGTGGAGTTAATAATCATAATGAAAACCAAATTTGCTGTATTTATTGAAATTTGGTTCCATTGCCAGCAGCTCATTTCATTCACATTAGGTTCAAAATCTCTGGATGTGTTTTGGAATCCATCACAGTGAACTGAAGCTCACACCAGTCTGATCATGATGTAATTCACTGTAGACGTTTCAAATCAGTCTGCTCTTGGATTTTTACCTCATGACTAAAGACCAAGATGACATTTTCATTACAATAATCTAATGAATGATTGAGGGCAGTTTCTTCACCTGTGTGCTCATAAACATTCATTTACTTCACTGTCAAATCCACGGCTCGAGATTACAGAGATATTATGATTTAAGTCACACATCTTAAACACGATTCAGCAAAAAAACATGTATTTTCACTTTGAATTTTCTTAAACCTTTGAAATTAAACATGGAATCTCAGAAATATTGTTACATGAAGTTAGGTTTGGATCAGATAACAGAAACATCAGGACACCTGACCATAAAGCTAACGTAGTAAATAGCTTTAAACTGAAAAGCTCTGAGGTTGTGACCCCTGCTTACTGTAAAAAAAACATGCAACTGAAAACTGGGTAGCTCTTACACCCATGACCCAAATGGAAAAAAATGGTAAAAGCCCACAAGCCAGTGTGCTGAGTGGGCCACATCTGGCCTGTGTCCAACATAATGCAACTTCCTGTACAATCACCAGGCCGTGTGTTCACTACACCTGGTTCATGAGCAACAGGCTGCAGCATTGAAAGCCAAGAATCCACAACCAGTGTGTATGAACGTGTATTTCTACACAGCCAAACATTTAACCAATACAACAACATGTCCAAAACTCCTGACCCATCACTCAATAAGAACACCTAAGTACCATGTCTCCTGCATTCTACAGGGCTCCTACAAGTGGGGTCCTTTAAGTCAGCAGTATGACTCACTACTATTTGACTTGATCGTTTCCTACAGGCTCCTCTGAAAAACACTCGATGGTTGACGATCACTCAGAATAACAGAGCTCACCGTGGGACTGGCCTGGAGCAGCCACAGATTCCCACGACCCCTCCTCCACCACACACGCACACACACACACACACACACAAACACACACACAGAGAGACACACAGACACACACACACACGCAAGGGGCTGCACAGGCGCTCAGGCAGTGAGGAAACAGAGGCAGAGCAGCTTTGCACCACTTTTTTTACTGAGACTGTTATTTACTATAAAAGCGTCACTTCAGCAGCAGCAGCCGCACTGAAGAGACGAGGAGGAAGAAGAGAAGCGTCTTCATCCGAGGAGGAACGAGGTGAGAGAAGAAGTGTGGATGTAAGAATCAAAGTGCTGGAGAAGAAGGAGAAGAAGAAGAAGAAGAAGCAGAAGAACAGGAGGAAAAAGACGCACACGGCGGAGTGGGAGGAAAAACGATTTATCTCGATGATGCCGAGGATCCAGTTTCTGCTCCGGATTCACAACGAGGCAAGTACCCGACGCGATCGCTCACTGGCCGCGTTCACATAACAAGACGCTGATCTGCAGTGAGTCAAGCCATGAATTTAAAGAGGAGCCGCATTAAAGATTCATGCGTAAAAGCGCAAGTGAAATGTGGCTGTTGGATCAGCCGGTGTGTCGGAGGAGGGAATCAAACAGTGAGTGGAGTTCGGGGCAGTTATTGTAACTACGTGACTCCATTTGTTCTCTCCCCTTTAAATGACTGCAGTGAGACAGTGGAGTGAAGTGACAGGGTCCTGTCGTGTTCGATTCCCCTGATGGAGACATGAGAGGTTCAGGAGCAGTTCAGAGGAGGAGATGGTTGAGGAGGGGGGGCTGCAGGTCCAGAGGGGGGGCTGGCATCTCATTAACTCGGCCACATGTCTTATTAAAGCAGCTATTTCCTGTTGTGTGCAAAGCAGAGTGAACTATCTCCACTGTAACACCCCCTGTGCTCTTCTTCCTCTCTTGTTCAGTGTGAAGCCAGAGGATGACTGCAGCCAGTCCAGTCTGCAGCAGCACCTCCTCCCACTCCTCACCTGGCTGCCTCCCAGCATGCCACAGGCACCTGAGGATAGGCAGGGCCTTCCAGACCAAGCTGCCCCTGCGCTCGGCCCCCGGCGTGTGGCTTCTCCTGGGCGTAGTGGTGGTCGTGGTGGGCATGAGCGTGGCAGTGGCGGGCTATGTGTCCGCCGAGCCGAAGCCCGTGGGAGGCCGTGGCAGCACCCACGCCGAGAGGATGAAGCTGACGGGGCCCGTGGTCATGGGGGTGGGCCTGTTCATCTTCATCTGTGCTGCCACGCTGCTGTACGAGAACCGGGACCAGGAAGTCCTCAAATACGAGACGTCTGACGACCTGGAGGACCTGAAGGGAAGGAACAGCTGGGAGGACTCTCAGGAGCAGCCCAGCTTCGGCTGCCAGGAGCAGTGGGAGTGTAAAGACACAGAGCAGGGATGCTGGGCCGCTCCGGCCCACACACTCCCACTCGCCAACCAGAGCTGGGGGCCTCCTCTTCCTCCTGCTCTGCCTCGCACCAACAGACACAACATCACCGACAGCACAACATCTCTGGATGCAGGCAGGGGAGGTATGGAGAAGGTGGACATAAAGGAGGAGGAGAAGGAGGAGGTAGGATCCACCCTACTGGCCCGAGTCTTGCACCACCAGGAACCGAGTCCTCACCCACCTTCCCCCTGCCTGTCCGTCTCCCACTCCGCCGTCTGCTCGGACTCCTGCAGCTCCAGTGAGATCCACTTCAACATACGGACAGACTCTCCTCTGCCGCATCAACACTGAACCCCCCCCCACCACCACCACCACTGGTTCAGCTTCTGCTGTCTCATGAAACATGCATGACGAGACGCATTCTGAAGTTTTCATGTGCAGCCGCAGACTATGCATTCCTTAACGAACTCATGAAGCGTGAGCTTGTACGTTTTAGTCCCTTGGTGGGGCACTGAGGCTCTGAGTCACTGTCTGGGAAGGTTTTACTTTTTCTACCCCACATCGTTCCCTGACTCACTCGCAGTTAAAAGATTGGAGCTACGCTGTTTGATGTCAACTCAGCATCTTGTACGACTTTGATCGCTCCCGTGCCCAAGAATCCTTAAAGCCACTGCTTTCCTGACCATATTTGGACGCAAGGAGGTTTGCTGAAAAGTTATTTGGGTGCCACACTCAACTTTAGGCTTTCCCTCTTTCCCTCTCTCAAACACAAACACACACACGCACACACACAGACACACACACACACACACAAAAGCATCTACATTTCTCTGCTTAAAAGGTTCACTGAAGAGGATGAGCTAGATTAGGGCTCAAATGAGTCTTTATCTAATCTCACACACACTGTAATCTTCTCTTTATCTGAGAAATATGTGTCTCCATATAAACAAGAGAAGCACACACACACACACACAGAGGCCACACTCCTCTCACTCCCCACCTACAGCCCCGCTATAAATACCAGCTGATGCGTTGTGCACATCCAAGTGTGGACTCCACTTCCAGTTTTTTATTTTACAGTAATTCAAAACATTGTTGTGATTCCCCCCCGCTCAGCTGCTCAGTTCTCTCGAGCGTGGCGAGGCGAAATCTTCAAGAGTTTGGAGAGAGAGAAAAAGAAAAGAGCAAAAATCTGGTGAGGCTGGGACGAGTTATTCCTGACGCAGCGCAACTGAGAGAAGCTGTCCTCTCTCCCACCATCACAACCTTTCATCTCCTCTCTCTTCATCACCATCGCTTTCCTACGCGTTATTCAAATCCTCCTCAATCCTCCTGCTGCAAAATAAAGGAAATAGGGCACAAAAACAATGCAGAGGATAAAATGTTATCAGGGAAAGTTAAGCCAAATGAGCGTGTTTGAACAGTTCGGAGGGGGACGCAGGAGTTAGGGTTTCAGGATTTTAATTATCACCAGCATTTTCTCCTGCAGCCTCTAATTACACCGGGGATCGGTGTGAAGGTTTTTATAGGTGCTTCAGGACTGCAGAGTATTTCCTTGTTGTTCGGGCCCATGCTGGGATCCTGCCATCCAGATGACGAGCGAGACTGAAGTGTACAGTCATCTGCAGCCACACATTTTGCTCACTAAAAACATCACCCCCCTCACACACACACACACACACACACACACACACACACACACACACTCAGTCGGTGGAGGGCTTTGTGTAGGTGCAGTGAACATGTATTTTTCAGAGGCAGAGATGATTCGGAGAGACGTGTGTGAATCCGGCAACGAGCTGCGAGCAGAGTCCTCCGCTCTCATCGCTCGGAGGAGCAGCTCCCCCCTCACCCTCACTCACACACACACAACAGTCCACAGTGTGACATCATGTGAAGCAGTGGTGGATCGAGGATTCCTTCGAATTAAGGGGCCATAAAGGGGCCACAATTTACCCAGAGGGGGCAATTATACGTCCAACGTCAACGCACAACTCCTGATTCAGAAAGGTGCATACTGAAGTCATCCCTTGTTTACTGTTTGCTCTATGGCTTTGATTCAAAGCCACACATCTTTGAATATATTCGAAAATTGCTCCTTGTTCAAGCACATTATGTTCTTCAAAAAATCGTAACATATGTTGTTTTCCTTAAATTACATTCTCATGTTTATTGTTTGTATTGTTAGGTTATAAAAAGAAACAGACTACTGTCGGGACAGGGGTACTACAGAGGCTAATCCGATTTCAGCTTGGGCCAGTGCCCCCCTGGTCCCACCCCTGGGATCCACCACTGATGAGAGAAAGATAATGGATTGTTGAGCTGAAGCTGATGTTTTTCTTTCCGATTAACCTGCAAATAATGTCCTGGATGACTGTCATTTGTTTTTGTCTTCACTCAGTCAGAGTTCTGCAATAAACCCGACATTCCTGAAGGATCTAATGTCCAGTTTGTTTTATCTCAACTACACACTCTCATGGTGGCGGCTGCAGTTTGTGTTGACGGCTGATATGATAGAGCTCCATGGTGGAAGAAGCTGTGATCACTGTGGTGAATGACGGCTTTCACCACATTTTATTATTTTATTTACCCCCCCTTTCATATCAGTGAGGATCAATGGAAAAACAAACACCTCTTTGTGTAATGCAGCAGGTTTAACAACTTCATTCTCCACTGTGAAGGCTGTCAGAAAAGAAATGGCGCCCATGCATTCCGATTGTTACCACTGCCGAGGTTATGTTTCAACCCGTCTGTTGGTTTGTTGGCTGCTGTTTGTTTGTTAGTAAGATAATGCAATTACCAGACGGATTACCATGAAACCTGGAGGAGGTAAGAGTCTGAGGAAACTGTGGAATCCGGATCAGGGGCGGATCAAGGAACACTTGATGATGTTATGTTGCAGGGACTGATATTGGAGTGTGTGTGATTTGGTGTAGAGCCAAATAAAAGTCCTATATTGCCATAATATCAACAAAGTTGAATCGAAATTGTTTTGGTGAGCTGACCCAGACACGGAGAAGAAGAAAATCCACACTCACTAAAAATACATTGTAAAAAAAACATCAATAAAATCTGTGTAGAAAACAAAATGCTAAAAACAATTTGAAGTAAAAGTTAAAATGAATAGATAAAGTGCATAATACAAAAAAAGAGATCAGCTTAACTGACTTTAATTAATATGATTCATGTTGATTTATATCCAAGTTGTTAGAAGTTAACTGAGGTGATTAACTGTTTCTAGCTGCTGCAGTTACCATCACTTATACTGATGTTCACATTACACTTAGATGTGAACACTCACACCATGAATTTCAGTATCGTCACAAACCTGCACACATCACTGCAGCAACAGAGGGTTCAGGAAAATCTTTACGGTTCCTCTCCTGCACAGCAGCGTTACATAATTCAGCAACACACGTTTTATGCTGCATTGAGAATATGACTCGAATCGAATCCCCTCCTGTGAGAGAACACGCTGTGTGTGTGTGCGCGTGTGTGTGGGTGTGTGTGTGAGTGTGAGTGTGCACTGATACATATCTGAGCAGACGGACAGTAGGCTGTAAGCTGCTTAACCCCGCGCTGACTCAGAAAACATGCAATTTCTCGGTTCCTTAAGAGGCAGAGGAGCCATCATCAACATTTTTCTTTGTATAGAAAGATGAGAGGCTGAGGATCAACCAGCCTGAAGACGCTGCTCTGAATCACAGCTTCTTTACACCTGTAACAGCAGAAACAGGGATTGGTTAAGACGTCTTCACGACCAGGTGGATGGATGGAGATATGTTTTCCATCACCACCTTTGTCCACATCTCACATACAGTGTTTTTTTTTAGAATCAGAGGGAACCTTCTTTTAAAACAGCTTAAAAAACAAATGTCTTTTCCTGAACATTTAAAGAGACATAAAATCCTTCCGGCGTTGTTACCACACTTCTCTTCTCTCCTGCAAATTGCTGCTGTTTCCCTTCTACTTTGCAGTTATTCACTTTGATCATTAGCCGCCTCTCAGTAGTGTGACCGGTGCAGGGCCAATAGCAGGTGTATTCCTGACTAATCCAATTTCAGTCCGTGCTTCCGAACTCCTCCACAGTCCTCGTCGTGCATTCAATGGAGGAAGCATCATGTTCAGAATGAGAAATCTAATATTCTGTGTTCTCTCCATCACAGCGCTCGGTCTGACTCAAGGTAAGAGGACTTAGTATCAGGGCTCTAGATTAAGTGAGCTGTAGAAAGTACATCTAGATAGTTTATCTAGTTCAAAAATATTAATTCTACAACAACCGTAACTTCTAAAAATCTGTATTAACCTTTGGTCGATGAGTTATTGTTGAGCAACAGTTTTTTGCTGGTTTGGATTAGGATTGAAATTTTAGTATTTTGGAACATGACAGGATTTTTGTCAAGATCAGGACAAATGGCCCATCATGGATAGATTTAATGAAGAGTTAAGTGATTAATTAGGGATAAAGAGTATAACTGTTAACTCCAAGTTTAATAAGCTTTTGGATTTGTGAAATATCAGCAGGGCCATCATCCTAACGTGTTACTTTTTTTTATTTCTATGTAACATGAGTTGAGTTACAGGTGACTCGAAACTCTGCATTTTATTTCATACACTTATTCTCTGTTGACTTGAATCCACTGCAGTCTACTTTCATTCCTGGAAAAAGTTTGATCTGCAACTAATTTGACCTAATTCATCAAATTATAGATACTTTTCTTAATTATTCAAGGTCGTTATTTGTTTTTTATAACTTCAGGTAATAGTGGAAACTTTTTTCTCTGGCTCAAAAGTGATTATTAACCAAATGACCCAAACATATTCAAGTTAATGTAAAATGAGGAAAAGCTGAAAAATCCTTACTTATGAGAAGCTGTGACCATCACAAATTCTAATCAAATTCTCCACTCAAATACATTTTTCTCTTTATTCATTATTTACGGGCCTATAAAAAAAAATCCCTTCATTAATGTTATAAAGTTTCTGTGGAAAGTGTTTTGAATGCGATGTTTCATGGTAATTTGAAATGCTGGGGGACAGTCTGCCCTCATTGATCTAAATGAGACAGATTATGTAACACAAAGCAACAGCCCTACACACTAACGTTACATCCTCCGAAATTAATTCAACTGCTTTCGTCAACATGCACCTAATTAACTGGCAGCTGAGCCCAGATTTAGACCAGGAGTTGAAAATAATGAACGGTGCAGAGTCTGTTCTTCCCTCTCAATAAGCCTCGCTCCACTCGTCTTTTATCTGCTTGTTCACCTGAGCTAGCACGAGCTAACAAGATGAGAGGGGATAAGGATTGTTCACTGAAAAACATCTTACGGTCCTGGTGAAGAGATTAGACCTCCTGCCGGCCGCAGACGATGGCAGTGCTGAAGCCGGGCCACATGGTGACAGCATGTGGTCCGACAAACGGAATAAGTGCTTGAATGCTAATGTTGAAATACGCCGCCTTCGTAGTTATTTGAATATTATACAGATGTGTCCCAATGTGCTTAGAATTGCCACTCGCATTTTGAGGAGCAGTGCAGTGCGGTGCGGTAAAGTCACAACCCTCCTCCTCCTCCTCCGCTGTGTGGTTCTGCCAACGTTTTCTATTAACTCCAGTATCTGCCTGGTTAAATAAAAACACGATGCTGCCCCTAAGACTTGGAGCCCACTCTAAATAACACGAGTCGCCCAGTCAAAGAAACACATTCCAGACTGCTGCGGAATAAACAAAATGTTTCCAAGATGATGGAGCGCTCGGCAGAATGTGGCTCATCACTTTGGCTCGGTGCCCTCCAACAGCACGACACTTCCCCCATTCAGCAGCCCCTGAATTATAAATGTGTCCAACAAGATATTACATGAACGCTTGGAAATCTGAATAATCCAAAGCATGTTATCCTTTAACCTGACATGCAGTGTTGATGACTGTATATTCTCTGGTATCCTGATTTTAGCATGTCTTCTAAATTGTCATGTTTAATATTGTTTTATCTGCTGTTGTTTTTATTTTTCTTTCTATGCCACCGGTCTCCTGTGCAGCAGGTTTAATGAGGTTATATAATGCTTACAATAAATAAATACAACTGTATCTGGATCTGTAGAGAAGGAGAATTTAAAGGGACTGTTGGGCCTTGGCAGAGGTTTTCTCTCTATTGAGTGATATTCTACTTTTGCTTATTACTTTGCTTTTATTTGAGAGTCTTCTGCAGCAATCTGAGCTGTTTTGTGTTGTTCTTTGGGTTCAGGTGAGGAGAACGAGCAAGGGGAGCCGCTCATGGACTCGTTCACAGAAGAGGAAGAGTATCTGGAGTGTTTCCGCTGCGACCTGGGCTTCTGGGATACCTGCTACACCACCCAGACCAAGTGCAGCCTTGGCGAGCGCTGCTTCACAGGCCGAGGGAAGGCAGGTGTGGTGGATGAGAACTTGTATCAATTCATATCTGAGCATTAGAATGTGTGTCAAGGTTATCAGGATGAATGCATTTTATCTTGACACAGAGCACCTTCTTATCTCCCTAGCGGATGTTCTGGATGTTAAGACTCTGGGTTGTGTGAAAGCAGAGGAGTGCGATGTGGAGTCCTCGGTGGAGCTCTTCCCCAACCAGACCGTCTTCATCATGACCAAACACTGCTGCGACAAACCGTTCTGTAACTCGGCCCCCCAACTTCCTCTCTGTACTCTTCTGTATGTCTCTGTGGCTTTTTTAACGACCTGGCACGTCATTGGACCTTCAACGTGATCACAGTAAACATTCTACATTTAGTTACTGATCTTAAAAGTGAAGATGAATGGACTGAAAATTCACCAACTTTTACAGATTCTTTTGTACTGTCTGGTAGGCCACTGAATTATTAAACTTGTAATGGCATAACATTTATTAAAATAGAGTGAATCTGTTTTGTGTCACATTTATTATTCTGAAAATGTACAAACTGTACTTACACGGAACAAAACACAAAGGGAAATTGAGCTGGGATTTTGTAACTGTCAGTGCTACAGCTAATGTACAGTGTGAGAAGATAACTGTAACCAGGTAGAATATCACTTAACGCCCACTCCCAACACCGACTGACCACAACTGAGAACTGAGACAAACTGACCACAGAGCTGCAGAGAAAGGGTTTGCAGAGGCAGAACAGTTCAGCTGTGGTTCAGCAGCTCTCCAGCAGAGGGCAGGAGCTCGTCCTTCATGAAGCTCTGTAAATCCAACTCTTTGTCTTCTAGGTTGAGGTTCAGAAACCTCTCCACCACAGACCTGCACCTGTCAGTAGAAACACATGCACACATGCACACATGTAACCTGTCTGTAACACACACATGCTTAAGACTCGCACAGACAATGCTCTCTAGCGTGGGCTTTGATTTGTCTTTCTGTGCAGTTCAAGTTTAACAAACCTGTTTGCCTGCTCATCTGTTGAAGCTTTGTCAATGCGTTTGATGGGTCTTCCTGTCCTGTAAAGTTCAGACACCTGAAGAAGAACACACCCACCAACAGTCAGCCTATCAGAGCATAATTCTGTGTATCACTGTGTGTGTTTGTGTGTGTGTGTTTACCTCCACTCCTCTTTGTACAAGACTAACTGGCAGGCCTGCCAGAGTTGCGATGTTGGCAGCATAGCTGGAGTGACAGATCCCTTCTTTCAACTGGTACAGAAACACCAACTCATCCCCGTCCACTGCTGTCTCTAGAGTCTAACACACACACACACACACACACAAAATTAGACACTTAAAAATAGTACACTTATACTGATGCAAAACATATCTGAAATGAAGACATGGTTTACATCAGTCGATGATGGTTATTTGGAAGTCTTCATTATTCTGCAGCAAATTAGTTGGACCTTGTTGAACATATCATAGAAACACTGCTGCTTGTTGTGTGAGATGGGCTGATGTGTCCGTCAGTACCAGGAGAGAAAGCAGGGCAGAGGAGGGTAGAAGGCCCAGCTGCAGCAAACTGTGGAAGTTAGTGGCCAACAGGACGTGAGGAACGTCCACTGGAGCTTTCCTTAGCCAGTGAGACATGGATGCAGCCAGCAGCGACAGCCCGTCCACCTGTAGGGGGAGATGACACGGCTTCTGAACAAGGAGGAAGCTGCTGTGGGTCAAAGTCTTAATTCAGGTTAAGCTCTTTACTCAAACCCGTTATAGACTGACATTGAATTGTTGCCACAGATAAACAAATGAACGGGACTGTCCTTTGTGTTGGTCTGTGGATGAAGAGAAACACACACCAGATGTTCCCCTTTGTCTTTGGCTCAGTTTGTATTTGGGAGTTGTATTATTTGTGCTCTTTGTTCAGCTTGTTGTTGGCAACTTTATTGTTCATCTCGAGTCGTGATTCTAACATCTCCTGAGGGAAATATCTGGCTCCTCAGCACTTAAATGTTCCTCTGTTCACCAGGTGGTTTCTAACTGCGTCTGTCTGTGTCATTGTCACATTGTTTTTCATCACTTACATCAATATAATAAAAAAAACAATCATAGCCATTTTAACTTCTTGTCATTTTCCTACATGAACCGGGCCCCTTGACAGCAATGATTAAACCCAAACTGGCGATTTTATTATGATGTTTTTGTTTGGCCTCTGCCTCCCAAGCCTCTTTTTTTTTCTTCAGGCAGATAAATTGGTTTGGACTTTGGCTGTCCCTCTCCAGAGTGAACTTCCAGACAGTGATGGAGGACACAGAACATAATGACACTCTGAGTGTACACTTGCTAGTATTTAGCAGCAAATATGCTCCAATTACCAAAAAATAAAGTATATCATAAATTATAAAACCAACACAGCAGCCATTTCAAATAGCTGTTATAACATTCTGTACATGTTGCTTTCACAATGTTCAAAAGGTAATCCTTTCTTTCCTGCTTAAACCAAAAAAGAAATCCACTATTTAGCATATATGTATTTTAGGAATATTCAAGTACACACATTCAATAAATTACCGTCAACAGCTATTCACAGGTGACGTTATACTTGCTGACAAATACTTTACATCTATGAACACTTCAAATATTCTAACATCTGCTTACAAACACTAAACAGAGGAACTGGAAGTGTTACTTCCCTCGCCTGTAGGTGGCGCACATCAACACTTCTATCACTGCAGTTCTTAACAGCTGCTGCTAAGTGGCACATGGTGATCTGACCCGAGGATGTGTTCATGATGTAGCTCTAAATGGGATAATATTGTCTGGGATTGTTTTCAGGTGCCTCACACTAATGACACTGTGTGTCCTTGTTATGTGCATACATGTGTTTCTAATTCACCAAGTGCTGGAACAAGTTGGTTCTTACTGTGTTAGTTCCTTTTCCAAATTCATCGATGAGAACTAATGAGTTGCCAGTACTGCAGTTGAGAGCCTGGGCCATCTGGAGGATAAAGACACAAACAGTTATAGTACACTACATTTGTGTGTTTTGCAGTTATAGACACAGGTTGCTTCATTTTAAATTTCTCAACAGTTGGACAGTGGGAGGTGGGGACTGTATTCCTGGAAGTTCATGTTTTTATTTCCCACACACAAACACAAACACACATCCACATTGTAGACAACATTTGCGTATATAGAAGTGTGTGTGTCAATGTGTGTGTTTGATACCTGGTTGAGGTCAATCATGAAGGTGCTGAGGCCCACGGACACAGACTCTCTGCTCTGCATGCGGGTGAAGATCCCATCCACCAGGCCGATCTCCGCCTCCTTCGCCGGCACGTTTGAACCAATCAGAGCCATGAACACAATCAGACCCACCTGCCTCAGTCAAATCAGAGAAACACTCAGTTACAGGTAACAAGCCAAACAACATTTTAACCAAGGTTCTAGAACCGAAAGACAAACTGGTCTGCCGATGCCAAGCTAAAGTTAGACCGTCTGGAATTGTGAACTATATATTTTTTACATCATGACGTGACAGTTGTCATTATCTATCAGCATGCTCAGGTAACTAGTATCTTAAGTGCAACTACTGGTGCTGACTGTTCTGACTGTCTCACCTGTTTGAGGTAGATGCTCTTGCCAGATGAGTTGGGTCCCGTGATGATCTTGACTCTGCCCTGCGACTCTGTGCTCTGGAAGGAGTTGTCCACGAACACAGGAGCGCACAGCTCCAACAGTGGATGTCTGGAAAGCGATTGAAAAATATACTCAATGAAGTTTTTGTGTTGCAACAATAATTTCCATCTCATGTGTGAGTGCCTATACCTGCCCTGTGTGATTGTTATGCTCCTGTGGCTGTTAAGCTTAGGTGAGGTATAGCTATACTCCTGGGAGGCGCTGCTCATAGCCATCAGACAGTCGAGCTCTGCAGCGAGATCCAGGACCTACACAACACAACACAACACAACACAACATATTAAACACACTGAATGCCGTAAAAAAGAGGGCTTCTTACCAGAGACAAACAGTGACAGGTGATGCAATAGTAATACATTTGGAAGCTGTATATTTAATCATGTGATGTGTAGTGACATTATACAAAATTTAAACATTCTGAGCAAATGTACGACAAAGAAGCAAATTTTGTTACTTCAGAGACTAACCAGTATGAGGGTGGTGAGTGTGAGTGTTTCATTCTCGATAGAGAGATTTGGCTGAAAAACCAGTTTAAAAAAGCTCAATAAGTTTAAAATCCAATGAGTCTATAATGTAATAAAGCTGTTAAATGTTAGTATAAACCACAATCTGCCAAAAAGCAATGACAATCTTACCACAGCTAAAATATATTAAAAAAATAAATAATAAATTGGCATCTGCCCTCAATGATAATAACATTAGCAGTTGCATCAAGAAATATCCACACATCAACCATGAGGCAAATATCATAACACTTAAAAATGACCTTTTAACGGGTTCGGGGCCTGTTTCATAATCAAAATGAACAACATTTCCCAACTTAGGGAAACACAGTCAATCATAACAAAATCCGCCTACGCACATTAACAACATTACTTTCACACCAACAGTCATTTAGTCAGAGTCCTGTTTAAACACTTCAAGTGGACAGTGAATCACACCAACCTTGTAGAGGGAGCTGCTCCGCTCCAGGACTGTGTTTTGCAGTTGTGTCATCACTGCCGTCTCCATGTCTGAGAAAAGGGGAAGTGGACCATCTGGGACTAGAAATCTATTGTATATCTCCGCCAACCACCCAGTTTCAGTCTAGATACAGTCACCATGACCTTTGACCTGTCACCACTGATATCCATCTGTTCAAGTGACAACTGGTCGAACATTTGTGCCAAATTTAAAGAAATTCCTTAAAGGTGTTTTTGAAATATTGAGTTCACAACAACGGGACGGACATAACTAAAACACAATGCCTCTGGCCACTGGTTGTCTTTGGCAAGGGGGCATAAACATATCTTGGATAGTATGCAGTGATTGGTGTAAATCTGAAATGGAGAAAGTCAAAGACCTCTGATGTCACAGTGCAGGTCTCCCAGGAGGTGGTCTAACTCCTTGGTTCTCTGGCTGCGGTAGTGGAGACGGTCCTCTGAGAGAAACTAGGTCACACACACACACACACACACGGTATAAACACTGATAATGCAGATGATAAAAACATGAGCAAGTTCGTCAGTTTTAAAAAACATGAACAAATAAGACAAAGTCAGAAACACACCATAAAATCAAGCCCCTCTATCTCAAAATCCTCCCTCTCCACCATACTGGGCAGGCGAGGAACAGAGAGCAGGAATCCAATCTGTAAAGAGAGATAACTATGGTATATGAGAACTCATATACAGTATATATAGCTCTAGGTAATCAGTTTTCCTCATATCTGAGAGATATGACTCCCGCAACCAACATGCAGACAAAAGGCAAAAAACTAAATAAAAATGTAATTGTTGAACAGATGCATCATGTAGCAGTGCAGATATAAAGCTTAGACCAGAGGGATGTAGATGACGCAACAGGAGGGGATGCGAGCCTCCAGATGCTCCAGCTCTCTTCTGGCGACATCTGTCAGGAAGTCAGACAATCCCATCATCCTCCTCTTCTCTGACAGAGGGAGATAGTGTCATTATGAGTTCATGTTAAAGTCACACAAACTGAACTAAAAACGTTGTACTCACTCTCATCTATAGCTGGGTCCACATTTGGTTTGATGGTGAAGCGGTTCTCGGCGATGCTGGCTTCGAAATCCACCTGCATGTCCCAAATCAGAGATGGACTCAAACTCATTAATGAACAACCAATTAAGAAATAATAATACAACTTTGTTACCTTTCTTTAAATTCTGGGACTACCATGCAGAAGCTACATAATCTGGTTAGAGTAATCAACCACTTAAAGAAGTAATTTGTGTACATTTTTTGTAATTGAAGTGTAATTATTCTAAACTCACAACTCGGCTGATGACGGAGGAGATGTGGTGGAGGTCATCAGAGAAGCCCTCACTGATTTCACGAAAGAGCTGAATGGATTGAGGCAGGTGCCGCACTGTGTCCCTGATACACACTGTACTGTACACCGTCTGACAATCACACACAAACACAACATTTTGTTCACATTCAATATAGCTTGTCACATGGAAACAGTGTGCATGTTAACACTGCAGCTCCAACCTTGTAGAGACCTTGCCAGTCAGTCACTTTGGTGTGAGAGAGTGACATCCTGCGTAGAAGAGTCTAACAGACAGACAAACAAACACACACACACACACACATACATACACACACACACACACACACACAATGACACGTGGTGTTAATGTACTGATAGTGACGCATTAAGGTTAAGTGTTAAACAGTCACAGATGTGAAGAAATGGAGGTCATTCATTTGCTCAGAGCTGTTACTGGTATGTTTCTGATGTTGCGTAGTGAAGACTGCAGGGTGCTCTGGACGTCTGAGTTCTGAGGCGATGAGAAGAAACGTATCACTTCCTGTCTCCTGTGTAAAACAGCCACGTCCTGTGTCGGCCTCAGAAACCACTGGCTGACATAAGAAAGGACATTTCCACTTATAGTAAAAGAAAATTGTACAAACTCACAACCTTCAAATATTACCATATCGGCCCAGAGATTGTTGTGTGCTCAAATATGATTGTGTAAAGAAAGACTGAAGATTTATATGAATGTACATTCCCACAGTGATTGCAGCATGAAAATAAAACCACCATAAAATAATCACAATAATAATATACATAAGTAAATACCTTGCAAGAATTATGACGTAAAACATTGAACTACTCTATATAATTCTTATTATTTGGAGAAGTAGAAACAAACATAAAAAACAAGATTAAATTGTGTTTTTTTCATATAGTATATTTACATAATCATTTCAGCCATGCAGACAGTTATTTATATTTGGTATTATTGTTTTTTTGAATTTCCCCTATTTATTCACATGTGTGACTGGAATGAGTTGTTTCTCACCGGAGCAATCTGGAGCCAAACTTACACCTGCAGCGATTTAGTATACCTTTATTAAAGAATTAGAAAGTATAGCTGTTAGCAGTCACATGATTATAGAAGCTAGAGAATAAATCACATTGCTATGCAACTGTGTACCATAAAGACTGAGTCCTTCTTTTTCGCCTGAATGCAGCTTGTACACTGATGGATGGAGTTCAGACTTGAAGATCTGTAGTACACTGACAAAATACAAATTCAATGGTGATCTCTCATTCATCCAGTTCTCCTGTGCTCACCTGCTTCAGGTTATAACAAACCTGGAATAAGGTATTTCATACAATCTGATGTGGTCTATGGTGCACAGCACAATAGGTACCAAACCACAACACTGAAGTAACATGCTAAGAAATGTAAAATAAGAAAGTCTGTCAGATGTAAAATCTGTTGGTATTCGGTGTCACTGTAGATGGATTACGAGCAGCTAATTCAATAATTATAATAAAAATATTTATAATGAATTCTTGATTATAGTTTTGTGCATTCCTACCTGTACGTGTCTCGATCAATATACACCACACCTTTCCTACATCGGGATGAAGCATAAGCAAAAGAGAGATTTAATTTCATTGGAAAAAAAAATTATTCAGTGTTCTCATTATGAAAAATGTGTAATCACAGTCCTACGTGTGTTTGTTTGTGTGTGTGTGTGTGTGTGTATGTGTGTGTGTGTGTGTGCATAGCTACATTTATGTGGGTCTTACAGCGAGTAGGCGTTGAACTGCAGGATAGGAACTCTAACACTGCTGTCTTCCAGTTCCACTCCCACTCTCCTCCTGTCCAGACATTTTAGCAAAGCGCCCACTGTCCTCAGCTACACAAACACACACACACACAAACACACACACACACACACACACACACACACACACACACACACACACAAACAAACACAAAAATGATTTACAGTTTTCAGCCAGCTCCTACATTATGATAGGTTGATGGAGAGAATGATATGTAAACAGCTGGCTCACCATCAGAGGCGAGTCAAAGGAGATGCAAGAGGAGAGGTAGGACATTTTGTCTCTCTCTGAAATGGAAGGCGGAAGAGAAGGAAGATGGGCAGAGAGCAGCCTCTGCTTACTAACCTCCAGACCTGCAACATTCAAATCATGTCATACATTGTGCTAAATCATGCAAATTTTATGCAAAAAGGTATTCCTGCCAAAAATGATGAAAATATTGTTTTTATGGGTGAGAATCTCTTTACCAAAGTCCACATATGGATAAGTAACCACCTCTGGTTTGTAGTCTGGGTTTGAACCTTGGATACAAAAGAAGGGTAATTGGCAGAACTTTAGATAAAAGGTAATTGTCAAAGTTGTGGTTTCACATGATGAAATTGTTACTAAAGTTTGCTCAGAAATATATTTCTCATATCAGCGTATAATAGTTATACAACCACTAGCTGGCTGCAGTGTCAAGTAACTCCTATCTCGTTTAATTGCCTTGACCCAGAAACAACTTGTCTCACATCATATCAAAACTAAACTCTCTGTGACATTTTGCCGTCTCCCCTTCGCTATGCTAATCACGTCCCAGAGCTCACCCAGTTGTTGCAGGAAGCGGGTCATGCAGCGCTCCTGCTTTGCACTGGTGATGATCACATGGGGACTAACCTCCTGGATAACTAAAAAAGAGAAATAAGATGAGGCTGAAGACTTTTAGACTGAAGTGTCTGAATATTATTGTGTCAATAACAGATGTGTTTACCTCTGGCCAGCAGTTGGAGCTCATGGTTGTCCGGCATGTCTATCATATAGTGTAAAGAAGAGTTCTCACTGTTGTAGAAGCAGAGGCCGACTTCTCCTTGCTGGGCCAAAACACTGAGTAAAACCTGGAGATATGCAAAACATGTAAGAGTGTGTATCTGACTTCTGCAATGACCCTGCTGGTGAATGGGACAGCTGAGCTTACTGCAGCTGAGTCTTCCTCCTCTTCATCTCCATTTATGCCTGGCTGATCAAAAACTCGTTCTCCTCCTCCTCCTCCTCCTCCTCCTCCTCCTCTCAAACCTTCCAGTGTTGCCATGGACAGTTCACTCTGCAAAGGATCAGTAAAGTTAGTTTAATTAATCATCTACATCAGTTATCGACGCTACAAAAAGTCAAAATATCTTGACCCGCCAAAAAGGCCGGTTCAGTGAATGGCCTCACTTGACTTCACCTTTGAAAAGAGCAACTTAAAACAGCCCTGTACTTTGAAGGCCTTCCCTTACACGTTGTTTTTTACAGACTCGGAAGCTCATTCTTTGAACAACTGAGACTCAATGTTCCACTGAACCACTAAAGAAGGTGTTATGTTCCAGCAGTGGTCAGATTACTTTATGTACACTGTTAGTTGTGGGCTGGATCCATGGGATAAATGGCTGTTAATGGTGTTCTCATTATTTTGAGAATGCAATGTTTATGTTAGTCTGCATTTGAAGGCAAATGAGTTTCCTCACTGGGAATTTATAAAGGTGTCTAATCCAGTATTGAAGAAGTATTTAAACAATTTACACCAGTAAAAGCAGATGTAGCACACGGTAAAAATACTCCATTACAAGTAAAAGACCTACATTCAAAATTGTACTGACTCAAAAGTATATCAAAACACTGGCAAAATGTACTAACAATCTTAAAGCCAAAAGTAACAATAATTTGTGTTTGTGTTGTTATTGGATAGCTTTTAAATGGCAACTATGTGGGCTTATAATGCCTCATACTTTAAAAACTTTAACCTCAAATCTTAAACAGAAAATAAACGAAGAACTAGTTCCGGGAATTGTACTGAAGAGAAGTACTTGTAAGTAAACGTACTTATTTTCCTTTCACACAGTAAGTATCATATCATAAGGACGGCTAACATTATAGACAAATCTAGCTAGCATTAGCTTAACCAATATGCGCAAGCTAGCCCAGTTTAACCAGAAACAACAGCAATATTAGCTGTATTCATTTTAGTCAGCAGACATATACTCACTTGTTGGGTTTGGACTTGTTACAGGAAAACAAACATGAAGCATTTACAGTTGCTTAACACGACTTTAAACAGAAAATTCGCTTTAGCTGGAGCGCTGCTTTTTCTCATTTAATGTGCCAGTGGCGCCATTTTTTTCCCTGTCTTGCTGATGTCATGGCAACAACTTTGGAAAGAGGATACACTGACTGTTGAATGTTCAGAAAGGATCCAACATAGAGTCAGAGTCTTATACTGTGTTTACCTTCATTGAAGAAAGTACATCAATATATATTCTATGCAAACATATTCTATAAAAAGAGATACATTTTTAATTAAGACAAAGACTCAAGCTGAAAACAAGATTAATCTGATGAATTTCAATTACAAGAGAAACAACTATCAACTATCAGATAGTTTCAAGTGTCCCTGAGGTTTGAGAGACTCTAGTTAAGGGTAGATTAACAGCTTTTTCAATTTTTATAAATAATAATAATTTCATTATTATTTCTTTGATGATAAGGTTGATGATATTATTATTACTACAATTATTTGTTTTATTTATTATTATTTAAATGTATAGTGATAATTAACAACTATAATAACTTTGATTGTAATTTAGTCTTGTTGCCATTGCCACCATTTGTTTTTGTTATGGACTTAAACTTCAAAGTAGCTCTAAACAAAATATCCATCCTTTTGATTTTGTATTTCTTACTTAACTTTGTAAAATGGTCTTCACACTTTAGGCCTAATATCATCAAGCCTGCTCCCATATCTATAATAAATATTTGACGGGTTTAAAGGGGAGTCTGAAAATAAATCTAAAAGAGATTCTGCAGTTTAAGTTTTTAAATGTAAAATCTCGATGCTGTGAGCACAACCACCAATATTCTGTTCCCCTAAATTATTCTATGATAGTGGTAGAAATCCCAGAGATGCTAGTAAGGCAAAACGTGTCTTTACTGACCTCTAGTGGTCAAACTTCCTACTGTGAAGCAATGGTGAAGACATGCATTTTGGTTGAGGTGCTGCAGACGCCACAGAAAGCCTCAAAAGGCAACTTGCAGGTTAAAGATATCAGTGAAGTATTGGGTAGGAAACTTGATGATGAAACTAGATTATCAAAATGTTAAATTTATATTTGCATGACTGTGACATATGTGGAGTCGTCTTTGTGACTAAATCCAGCAGTACCACATTTCACACACTTATAGATATGAGTCCTCTTCACATGCCTGATTTTTATCATTGAGATCCATTAACTGTTCCATGGGACATCATGAAATGAAGGCCTGACACAAGTGAAAAATTCATAGTCGCAATCCTCAGTGTTGAAATTAGTCAATTCTCACTGTATTTAACACCACTTTTGGTTTCAGGGTGAGGAAACATTCACTTTAAGATGTTGCGGTCTTTTTATACTTTCATTTCCTTATACTTTTATACTCTTAGTTACTGTCATTGCTGTTCAAATACTTTCAGAGCAGTAAAAGTGTAAGAACAAAAAAGAATAAAATCAGAAAGGTTTGACTTGGACACAGAATTTCTATATTAAAACACTTAGTTATTGTACATTAGCTGTGTTTGATTTTATTCACCAACAGCAGAGAGTTGAAAACCTGAAACTGAAGTAACAAGGAAAGAACAGTTTAACTATTGAACAATGGAGGTCTGTTTGTGATCAAAAGAATCCCCCAGTGATTGATTGATCAGTTAACTGATTGGCTAACTAATTAAAATGCAAGACTTAATATGAGATCCATTCATCTGCTGTGTTTAACTTCTATTGTTTCTCCTCTGTTTAATCTCATCCAGGAAGATCTGATGAATTGGTCCTTTGAGGACAGACGAGGCTCGGCCTTCAGTCCATCCTGCAGCACTGTCTTTATAATGGAGGAGCCTGGCAGTTCTTCTCACTCAGTGCAGGATCTTCAGCAGATCAACCAGCAGCAGCGTGGAGGAATATCGCAGAGGCCTGTGTAGGTAAAAATCTATTTGTGAGGATTCTGTGGGTTAGCATAACTTTATTACCTCCATCTAAGAGGTTATGTGTACGTCTGCTTATTCCTCGTTCTGCTTCCAGTATTTTTTTCTTAACTTATTTAAACATATCAAGATAGGATGCTTTTCTACATTTTCACAAAAGGGGACTGATGGGCCTTTGACAGAAGTATTTTCTCTTTTGAGTCTATTTTCAGATATTGAAAGCATTATATAAAATGAGTCACAAGCCCTTCTGAAACGAAATAGTTAGTCAAACCAAGACCCAGGAAGTGACATCTAAATATGCCGCAGAGGATTTTGGGGTCAGAGTATAGACAGGGAGAGACATCTTGTTTATTCAAGTGGTAGTCTGAAGTTAAATCTGTTGACAGGGAGGAAAAATAGATGAAACAATCAACCATGCTTAAGGGACTGATATGAGTTTGTGTAATTTGGTGCAGATCCAAATAAAAATCTGGATCCAGTGATTTTAAATATGGTTTCATAAGGGGACTGATTGGCCTTGATTCTACTGCCTGCCATCCTACTTTAATATCATTACAAACATATTCATTCGGTGCATTCTCATTTTATTTTCAAACACAGATTTGCTGCTGGCATATCCCCAACTACCAGATCAAGCACATATTCCCGACATGGGTAACTCTGGGTCCACCAGCCTCATCATCCCCACTCCCAGGAAACTGTCCTGGGGCCGGCAGAAAGAAGACTGTGTCAAGCTGCAGGACTTGATGACCCAGTGCGAGGAGGATCTCTGGAGAGTCAAACAGAAGCAGCGTCTATCTGTGAAGAAGGTCCGACGCACTCGCAGTGCCGGCTACGCTGATCTGGCCGTTCAGGAGCGCAACAGCTTCCATCCGAAGAAGGGAGAGATGCTCAACCCTGCTTTCGTTGGAGATCAGGGTCTGTGGATGAACTGAAATCAACATGGCCAATCAGAACTCAGCCAGAGGATCCTCTCGACTGTGATGTTTGAAGGTGCAACTGCAAACAGCTCATATGATACATCTGCAACACTTGCTGGTCTGTCACACGACCTCTGATGAGTGGTTTCTCTCTTCTCAGCGCTGTAGAGCTGATGAACGGAAAGAGAGACCTTGTAGGTGTTAAAACCTTTTTTTTTAATGTTGAGACATATGACAAGACAGCCCGAGACACTATAACTTATGTAGGTGACATCAGAGACAAGGACATCCTGTCTTCACAGCTCTCTGTTCATGGTGCACACAGTGACAGGTAGAGTGAAGTTCCTTTTCATGGTTTAAAATTGATTTAATTTCTTAAGAATGCTTTTAATTCTCAGCAGCTGAACCTCCAGTGACCTTTCGTTTACTCAACATGTCATTTCAATCAGCACTTGCTGTAAAGGTTTCATATTTGCCTAACCTTGATCTTGTCATTGTATTATACCTTCTTTTTTTTTCATATTTCCGTCCAGTTCTCTGCAGAAAATGTGTAACTACGTAAGCAGGCGTGATGGGAAAATACATTCAAACCTTTCCGTTGATACTGTTTTGACCTCTTGATTTAATTTTAGAGCAGAAGAGTCATTGCTCTCACATTTTAGAAAAAACATGTTTGTGGTTTTCTCTGAAGTTTGGTCATGCTGTTTGATGGAGCAAATAAAATCAAACACACACTTCATAAATAATAAACTACAATTTATCAATTTAAACCAAAATATTCTATTGTTGACTTTATTTCATGTTCCACCTGTTGAGCAGGTCAGGGCACGGTGAAGGGATTTTACAGCCTCAGTGTTTCAATTGTCACCTCTTCACTCTTTCTCTTTGAACTCAAGATAACTAAGCAGTTTACTAACAAACGGCCCATTAGCAGTACCAACAATAAGTTAATCAGGGGGGCTACATCCTTTAATAATTTGAGTATCTCATGAATAATTAGAACCAGCTACAGAAGTTTTTGGGTCACTACAGTAGGTTTCATTTAAGTGGAATAAAAGAGGAGAAGAGGCAACTAAAATAAATAAAATTCCCCAAGTGTGTCTAAAGAGGGACTCAAGGCAGGGGGGACACAGTTGAGATATGAAGAAGGTGATTACAGATGCATAACAGATATTACAAAAATAACGTTTCTTACACATTTATAGTTTTTTGTGTGTGTTTTGTGTGTAAAAATATGGGGGAAGAGTTGGAGTTCAGTCAACAGCAAGGTGGAAAAGAGGGATACTGAAATGATGATTAATAAGACTTCCCTAATGTCTCATGAGACAAAAGTACGATTTTGTGTTTAACTTAGTGGACGGGTGGTGGAATAAAAATGGAATGGAAACTAGTCATCTCTCATCAGGGGAGGGACAGCGGTGCCACATCAATCTGGAAATGTTTGTCACTTCATCTGCAGGTCCGACTGTGACAGGACGAGATGGATGCTTTGAATTGGCGTGTATTCTTTCTTTGGCTCTGCTTTAACGGTAAAGTGCATATACAATAATCTTTTATACAATGTTGTACTTTTTTTTCTCTTTCTTTGTGATTTGTTTGTATCTCTTTGATGAGAATAATAATTTATAATTTTCTTGACATTTTATGACAGTAGTTCAAACCGAAGCTTCGTCTTGGACCGTTGACATGCCGTCCACAGTTAAAGGTCACCCTGGCTCCTGTGTGGTGATTCATTGCTCTTACAACTACCCAGATGATGGAAAGAAGGCAACTCAATTCACAGGGATTTGGACCGATGCCACGCATCATGTTGTCTATCACCCAGTCAAGTCTAAAATTGCGCAGCAGTATCAGGATCGCACAGAGCTGCTGGGAAACATCGAGCACAAGAACTGTTCACTGAAGATTGATCCGCTCCAGCAAAGTGACCAAGGGCCGTTTGTCTTCCGGATTGAGATGGCAGACTTTAATAACTTTTCATACAGAGCTCACCAAGTCTCCATTACAATGATGGGTAAGAAATACACAACAACTTTCTAAATAGTTACATTTTAACGTGATTCTCTCTTCTTGTAATAATATAAATATTCATTAAATCATATTCCTTTTTATCTGAGCATTCATGAATCAATCATTCAACTTGAGATGTGATTACATTTTAATTAAAATTATAAAGACTTAAAACAAAAAAGACTTAAATACTTAAACACAGTGTTTTCTTCTGCAGTAAATGTGTGTTACCTCAGCCAGGGAGGTTAGGATTTCATTTGTGTGTGTTTGTTAAATGTCAGCAATAATAAGGAAGTAAGTAAGTACTCAGCCGATTTCCATGCAATTTGGAGGGGAAGAACAATCCAAATCAAGAGCAGATCCAGCATTTTTTTCCATTTCTTCAAAATTGCGAGATAGGGTATTTTTCATCATTTTACTAGATTTCAGCGAGAATAATTCATGGAACTTGATGATATATCAGGCATGTTTAGGGGACTGTTATTTATGACCAAATAAAAATCAGGATCTGGTGATTTTTAAATGTGGTTTCATAAGGGGACTGTTTAGATCGAGGTGTGTGCTTGACTGAGTGTCTAGTTGTTACAGCGTTGGAAAGTTCAGGTCATAACTTTTACCCCAAAGACAGAGGTGTCAAACAGCACACACTGAGGTGCAGATAGGGATTATTTTAAATGTCTAAATAAAGCAGTTATTGGTTCCTCATTTGTCACTAGTTGGTTTCCCTCATCAGGCTCATTTGATCATAACAGTGTAACTTAAGATTCACTTCTATTGACAGATGTGTAAAAATGAAGGGAGATACAACAGATCTTAGCAATTCCTTTCATCCACACCAGAAGTAAATAACAATTATAACTTTATCTGTAGAGCCCTTATCTAAACAAGGTTACAAAATGCGTCACGAAATACATGGCAATTAAAAAAATAAACGAATCAAACAATAAAAGGTAGGCAGATGTTTGGGACATATTCACTTAAATACTTATTGCCAAATCATAACAGATTTAGATGTAGATGCATTTTATTTATCCCACACACTTCTTTAGTATCAAAAGAGACATTTTGCCCCATTTTTTGAGCGAGTGGGCGGGGTCGCTACACACACACACACACACACACACACAAACACAGGTACATACAGAGGGGCTGAAGAGGCGTATGCGGCTCCAGAGCCTCGGGTTGCCGACTCCTGTGTAGAACCGAATTTGGATGATGTATTGGAAGTTTTTGTGTGTCCTGTGGCAGCAGTGTCCATCACTTTTAGCTGTCCTCTGGAAACACTTCCGTTGGGTTTTCTCCTCTGTTTGCAGCGCGTTTATCTATTTGCAGCGCGTTTCTCTAAAAGTGCGCAGCAAAGACACCACGGTGCCGCGGTGTCCTTGCTGCGCACTTTTTGTGTTTGCTGCGCATTTCTGTAATGTTTTATGTTGTGTTGTGAAATTGATGAAGATGTTTTCTTACTTTGCTTGTGTTTTGTCAACTTGCACATGTTTTCTTAAGTTGCTCATTGAGCTCCCAGGGCCAACGTAACATCACCAGTTCATGCCGAACTTAGAATTTGTGGAGGTCCTCACAGAGCGGTAAAAGTGTAATCATAGACTTTTTATAATGACAGATGACGCTCCTCCAAAATATCTCTGATACAAACGTTGCTGTCTTGCGCAGATAGCTTCATCTGGAGGCAGTCGATCATAACGCTACAACCGTGTTTATAGCATCAAACATCTATACTTGAACAAAGATCGGTCTGATAAGAACAATTTAAAATGACTGAGAAAAAAATATTGACTTGTACATTGACTTTTTGGTTTGTTTGCATCGCCCCTGACTGGATTTAGGTTTTCGGTAAACTCTGTATAGACTCTTTTTATCTTGTTTATATATGTGCAGTCACCCCTGTTTCAGCTTTATAAAAGAATATAAAATAGAAACACAATGGAACACCTGTTGGTGGAATCACGACCAGTTCCTATGTTTTCTTGCAGACGCCCCAGTGAATGTGAGGGTTGAGTACAAGTCGGATGTGAGGGAGGGAGAAGCCGTGCAGCTGACATGCACCAGTGATGCTCACCCTCCTGCCAGCAGCTATGAGTGGTTCAGTGAAACTGGTTCTCAGCTGCATCGGGGAAACGTCTACACGATGCAAAACGTCTCCAGACACATTGGGTGCATTGTACTGCACCGCTATCAATACAGTGGGACGAGGCAAATCCAGCCCTGTGCGTCTCACTGTGTTGTGTAAGTAAAATCCATGACATTTAATGATAAAGAAGGTTTAATTTGTTTTATTTGAATATTTGTCGTACGGCTAACTCATAATTACTCCTGGTCACAGATCCCCCTGAGATTAAGAGCATCTCCTCCTGCTCCTCAGAGGGAAAGATGGTAAAGTGTGTGTGCATTGCTGACTCCCAACCTCCCTGCATGGTCCATTTTGGGCTTTCTGAAAGAGTCCTACCAGACACAAAGATAGAGAGACACGGCTCTGTCACCATCGGAACTCTGCAGGCCGAGCTTGAATCCTCTGAGTTTGTCCACTGTCTGGCAAACAACACAATGGGCAACGCCAGCCTTGTACTCTCCCTACCTGTGAATGGTGAGGAAGTGTTTCAAATTTGAACACATGTTATTTCTAATATGCATAAACTACTGACGGTTTGAGCTGTAGAATAAGAGGAAAGTGACCGCAGGTGGCTTCTGTTTGGACAGGTGCGATGAAGAGTCTCTATATCACCATTGCCATCGGGGCAGGCGCGCTTCTGGTGATACTTTTAATGGCTGTGGGACTTGTTATAAAATGGTAAGTGGGAATAGAAAACAAAGTGAAGTCAGTGATATGATAACGCATCTTGGTACTGCCCACTTGTGGTAAAACTACAAAACAGCAAGCTTAAAGAAACTGGAAGTTGATTATAAAGATGCTATGATTATTTATTATGATTTATATGATTATTGAAAAAAAGATGGTTGAGTGCGAGTGAAATATTTGTGGCTGCAGGAGTCGACACTTTCCGATCTGTCCTGAGAAATCTCATGTATGATGTATTTGTCTGATCAGTGAATCTGAAAATGACATCATCTTTCACTTGGTTTTGCACGTACGTATCACTTCTGTAGAGGCATTGGTATGGTTGTCTTTATGTTAGTCTTTCATATTTATATATTTATATATTTTCTCTTTTGGGCATAAGTATCTGTTAATGTATCTGATACTAGTTAAGCCATTACACTTTGATAGAGAAGTTTGTAAATGTCTTAGAGGACATGATAATCTCTGTCCAGGTTTGCAGTTTGCTGGGGCAGCACAGTGTTAAAGTGGTTAGCACTGTTCCCTCACAGCGAGCAGGTTCCCAGTTTGAATCCCAGTGGTCTTTGCAGAGTTCTCCTCTCGCCTGGGTTTTCTCTGAGTACCCTGGTTTCCTCCCACAGTACTGAAACATGCAGATTGGGGTCCATAGTTATGAATTTGAGTTTAAATGATTGTTTTGTCTTCAGCCGACCACCTGCTAATAAGCCGTATAGATAATGCACAAGCATTGTGTGACAATTGACATTTTCTCTGGATCCTAAATTAAAAGTCCTTACTATTCCAGTAGGGGGACATCTGGAGAAACACCAACACCTCACCTGAGCGGTTTGAGGGAAAACAGAGAAGAGCTCTCTGAATGTGCTACAGTCAACAGGTGACAGATATTAGCCTCAGTTAGAAACAAGCAAACGTTTCTTCATGACTTAACATGACACAATGTTGCATAGTCTCATGTAAATTTACTGTGTGTGTGTGTATGTTTGCACCTTTCAGAAAAAACATGAACTACGAGGTGGTAACGAGACCTACACATAATGTCGACGATCCTGTGTATGACAACGTGGAGGCATGTGAGGTTTTCTTGATTCCTTCATTATTTCAGTGCGTGAAGACAACTCTAACTGTTACTTCACTTCCTACACAGACTGATTGGGATGAAGCAATCTACGCCAACGTGTAACATCGCTGAGTTTGATGCAGCTGCAGTTCCTAAAGAAAAATTAATACTAATATGCTATTTTTTGTATATGTTAAACAAGCATGTGATTATTTCCCTGTGTTCTAAAATTAACATACCTTTATCAGAAAAAGTTTCCTTTCTTAAAACCACTTTGTGATTGATGCACACTTGTGTCTCTGCAGTTATTGTTTCTCTGCTTCAGAACTTTCCCTGTTTGCTTTTCAGATCAACATTATGATCCTGTGTGTTGTGGTTAATCCCCATTAAAGAATTGCAATGATATACTTGTGAATGTGGTACTCTTGATTTTGTTTGTTTAGTTGTTAGTTTCAAAGCAAGACTACGCAAAAACTACTGCACATATAAGACATTTTACATTTCCTTTCACAACAATACTGAAGTAAGGCACACATCACACATTTCAAATGTCCTATAGAGTGATTCTTTCAGTTCAGCTTCACACTTAATGATCACACATCCCTTACGACTGAACTTCACAGTTGTAGATAATATAGCAAGACACACTGCAACAAGACACAAGGAGTATGGGTCACAGTAAGGTCAGCCATTATTGTGTTAGCTACTTCTTTCTTCGGATAGTACAAATCAAATTGAGTTATTGTACCTCGGTGTTGGCGTAGATGGGCTCATCAATAATATTCGGTTCAGAATGTTTTGTTTTGTTGATTTTCACAGGATGCCACTTTGAAAAGACAAAATAAACTTGTTTGGTTTCGAATAGAGAAGAAATAAGAGAGAGGAGATCAGAGATGTGTCATGAAGAATGTGTCTCTTCACATGAGAGTCAGAATTATCCACAAATATCTTCAGGCTTCATGTGACTCGTGCTAAACTTTGAATCTTGTATTGCTCACGTACACAAAGTAATGATGCAAAATAACATCGGGTTGTGATTTAATAACTGTATCATAAAACAAACCTTGGGGTCTGGCTCCTCTGATGCTCTGCTGAAATTTGCATAGTATCCAGATTCCTCCCTGGTGAAAGATCGTGACCTGTAAAAAGGAGTAAAGCTGGAAAGCTTCTGGACGTGGTTATGAATAAAATGCAAAAAGGGTACTTGAGGATAACCCCGGGATCAGTGGCAACACAGAAGTTTTTGGGTCACCACAATAGGTTTCATTTAAGTGGAATAAAAGAGGAGAAGTAAAATAAATAAAATTCCCCCAATGTGTCTAAAGAGGGAAGCGAAAGCAGGGCTGACAAAGTTGAGATAGAGAGATGGTGATTACAGATGCATAACAGATATTACTAAAAATAACTTTTCTTAAACATTTATAGTTTTTTTTGTTGTGTTTTGTGAGTACAAATATGGGGGAAGAGTTGGAAGTTCAGAAAACAAGGTGGAAAAGAAGGATACTGAAATGATGTTTAAAAAGACATCCCTAATGTCTCATGAGACGAAAGTACGATTTTGTGTGTATTTTGTGGACGTGCGGTGGAATTAAAATGAAATGGAAACTAGTCATCTCTCATCAGGGGAGGGACAGCGGTGCCACATCAAATGTTTGTCACTTCATCTGCAGGTCCGACCGTGACAGGACGAGATGGAGGCTTTGAATTGGCGTCTGTTCTTTGTGTGGCTCTGCTTTAACGGTAAAGTGCATATACAATAATCTTTTATAGTCAATATAGACAATAAGCAATGTTGTTCTTTTTTTTTATAATCTCTTTCCTGAGAATAATAATTTGTATTTTTCTTGACATTTTATGACAGTAGTTCAAACCGAAGCTTCGTCTTGGACCGTTGACATGCCGTCCACAGTTAAAGGTCACCCTGGCTCCTGTGTGGTGATTCATTGCTCTTACAACTACCCAGATGATGGAAAGAAGGCAACTCAATTCACAGGGATTTGGTACGATCTCACGGATCATGTTGTCTATCACCCAGTCAAGTCTAATATTGCACAGCAGTATCGGGATCGCACAGAGCTGCTGGGAAACATCGAGCACAAGAACTGTTCACTGAAGATTGATCCGCTCCAGCAAAGTGACCAAGGGCCGTTTTTCTTCAGGATTGAGATGGCACACATTGATAACTTTTCATACAGAGCTCACCAAGTCTCCATTACAATGATGGGTAAGAAATACACAACAACTTTCTAAATAGTTACATTTTAACGTGATTCTCTCTTCTTGTAATAATATAAATATTCATGAAATCATATTCCTTTTTATCTGAGGATTCATGAATCACTCATTCAACTTGAGATGTGATTATATTTGACTATATTCCACTAGTTGTTACAGCGTTGGAAAGTTCAGGTCATAACTTTTACCCCAAAGACAGAGGTGTTATAACAGCACACCCTGATGTGCAGATAGGGATTATTTGAAATGTCTAATTTAAGAAGTGATGGTTCCTCTTTGTCACTGGTTGGTTTCCCTCATCTGGCTCATTTGATCATAACAGTAAAACTTAAGATTCACTTCTATTGAAAGATGTGTAAAAATGAAGGGAGGTACAACAGATCTTAACAATTCCTTCGAGTAAAATATTGTGTCCACAGGAGTTGTCTCAACATGTTTAGAAAATATCAGACTGAAAAGCTTAAAAAATATTTGAGCATGATATGAATCAGTGGGACCTGCTGTGTAGAAAGAGAAAGTGACTTAAGGGCAACTGCTTGAATCAACAGCAAATAGATTTCGCACAATTCTCTGCAGTAGTCGGTTCCTGGGTTGCGGATAAACGTACTTTTTTAATTTTGCAGGCTAATGGTTCCTTTTTTTTTGTGCAAACTAAGCTTTTAATATGTTAGACTAGAAAAACACTTGATATAGTGCTCATCTCAACCAAGGCCCAACTGTGCCCTCATAAAACCACATTTAAATTCACTTTCATTTGGATCTGCACCAAACTGGCCAAACTCATATCAGTCCCCTAAACATGCTTGATATCTCAGAAAACAACAAAAACGTTGAAAAATTCTCAAAAATCTCAGAATCTTAAAGAAAGTGAGAAAAATACTTTTAATCTTGATCCACAACAGAAGTTAACAACAATTATAACTTTATCTGTAGAGCCCTTATCTAAACAAGGTTACAAAATGCATCACAAAATACATGGCAATAAAAAAAAAGTTAATAAAACAATAAAAGGTAGGCAGATGTTTGGGACATATTCACTTAAACTCTTATCGCCAAATAATAACATATTAAGGTTGAGAACCAAGGGTTCTTCGTTGAGTCACACCCCACCCCTCCAATAAATTGCCTGGAAAATGGTTGGGATGTTTTTGCCTAATCCTGCAAACAAACATTAGCTTCTTGGTGGAGGTGATGAACAAGTGAGGACAGAAATGAGAACTTCAAAAGACTGCATCATCGATTTGAACAGATTAAAAGTTTTCCTTTATTTTCATGACCGAATCCTTACAATCACAACCTCTCTTGTTGTTCCAGGTCAAATCGATGTGGCTATCTCACTGACAGAGGATATAGTTGCGGGTCAGCTTGTGGCAGCATACTGCTCCGTGTCTCCCTCCTGTCCCACCTCCCTTCCTGTCTTCAGATGGAGTCGTCCCGGAGAGGAACATTTTCATTCTCTGCAGTTTGACGACAACCAGTGGAAAGCAACGGCTGCTTTGACCTTTCGCCCGACCAGCACCGACCACAACAAGTCTCTAGAGTGCACCGTAAAGCACAGCGGAGGGCAGCAGCAGAAAACATCCAAGCTCCTCAAAGTTAAACGTAGGTGTATACAGCGGTGGTGACAGTAAAAGCAGGGGTTTCAAATGTCATAACATTGGATGCAGGAGGGTTTCAAGGGGTTTTGGGGCCACAATCACCTGTTCATGCCGAAATTAGAATTTGTGGCGGTCCTCACAAAATTGTAAAAGTGTAATCATAGACTTTTTATAATGACAGTTACTCCCACTATCCAGAAAGGCAGCAAAAATATCCCTGATACAAACGTTGCTGTCTTGCGCAGATAGCTTCATCTGGGGCCAGTCGATCATAACGTTACACCCGTGTTTATAGCATCAAACATCTATACTTGAACAAAGATCGGTCTGATAAGAAAAATTTAAAATGACTCGGGAAAAAATATTGACGTGTACATTAAAGCCCTGTTTTGCTCGCCCCTGACTGGATTAAGGTTTTTGGTAGCCTTTATATAGACTCTTTTTCATCTTGTTTATATATGTGCAGGGGCCCCTGGTTCAGCTTTATAAAAGAATAGAAAATAGAAACACAATGGAACACCTGTTGGTGGAAATCACAACCAGTTCCTATGTTTTCTTGCAGATGCCCCAGTGAATGTGAGGGTTGAGTACAAGTCGGATGTGAGGGAGGGAGAAGCCGTGCAGCTGACATGCACCAGTGATGCTAACCCTCCTGCCAGCAGCTATGAGTGGTTCAGTGAAACTGGTTCTCAGCTGCATCGGGGAAACGTCTACACGATGCAAAACGTCTCCAGACACATGGGTGCATTGTACTGCACCGTCATCAATACAGTGGGACGAAACCAATCCAGCCCTGTGCGTCTCACTGTGTTGTGTAAGTAATATCCAGGAAATGTTATGATAAAGAAGGTTTAATTTGTTTTATTTGAACATTTGTCGTACGACTAACTCATAATTACTCCTGGTTACAGATGCCCCAGAGATTAAGAGCATCTCCTCCTGCTCCTCAGAGGGAAAGATGGTAAAGTGTGTGTGCATTTCTGACTCCGAACCTCCCTGCATGGTCCATTTTGTGCTTTCTGAAAGAGTCCTACCAGACACAAAGATAGAGAGACACGGCTCTGTCACCATCGGAACTCTGCAGGCCGAGTTTGAATCTTCTGAGTTTGTCCACTGTCTGGCAAACAACACAATGGGCAACGCCAGCCTTGTACTCTCCCTACCTGTGAATGGTGAGGAAGTGTTTCAAATTTGAACACATGTTATTTCTAATATGCATAAACTACTGACGGTTTGAGCTGTAGAATAAGAGGAAAGTGACCGCAGGTGGCTTCTGTTTGGACAGGTGCGATGCCGAGTCTCTATATCCCCATCGCCATCGGGAGCAGGCGCGTTTCTGGTGATACTTTTAATGGCTGTGGGACTTGTTAAAAAATGGTAAGTGGGAATAGAAAACATTTCCTCCCAATGAAAGGGAAGTCAGTGATATTGTAAAGCATCTTGGTACTGCCCACTTGTGGTAAAACTACAAAATAGCAAGCTTAAAGAAACTTGAAGTTGATTATGAAGATGCAATGATTATTTATTATGACTGATATGATCTGCTTTCACTTGCACGTACTTCTGTAGAGGCATTGGTATGGTTGTCTTTATGTTATACATTCATATTTATATATTTTCTCTTTTGGGCGTATGTATCTATTGATGTATCTGATACTAATTAAGCCATTACACTTTGGCCTCTGATAGAGAAGTTTGTAAATGTCTTAGAGGACATGATAATGTTTGTCCAGGTTTGCAGTTTGCTGGGGCAGCACAGTGTTAAAGTGGTTAGCACTGTTCCCTCACAGCGAGGATTTTCCCAGTTTGAATCCCAGCAGGCTTTGTAGAGATCTCCTCTTACCTGTGGTTTCGCTTGATTCCTCCCACAGTACAGAAACATGCAGATTGGGGTCCATAGGAATGAATGTGACTGCAAATGATTGTTTTGTCTTTAGCCGACCAACCACAAGATAAACCGTATAGATAATGCACATGGATGGTGTAAAAATATACATTTTTTTTATGGAATCCTCAATTAAAAGTCTTTACTTTTCCAGTAGGGGGACATCTGGAGAAACACCTCACCAGAGCGATTTGAGGGAAAACAGAGAAGAGCTCTCTGAATGTGCTACAGTCAAAAGGTGACAGATATAAGACTCAGTTCGAAACAAGTTAAAGTTTCCTAATTACACAACATGACACAATGTTGCATAGTCTCATGTCAATTTACTATGTGTGTGTGTATGCTTGCACTCTTCAGCAAACACATGAACTACGAGGTGGAAACGAGACCTTCACCTCAACTGGATGATCCTGTGTATGGCAACATGGGGGCAAGTGAAGTTTTCTTGATTCCTTCATTATTTCAGTGCGTGAAGACAACTCTAACTGTTACTTCACTTCCTACACAGACTGATTGGGATGAATCGATCTACGCCAACGTGTAACATCGCTGAGTTTGATGCAGCTGCAGTTCCTCTGTGTGGAGGATGTGGGTCAAGACAACTGTAAATACAAATAAATACTAATTACAATTTTCTGTATGTGTTAAACAAGCATGTGATTATTTTTTCTGTGTGCTGAAATTAACATACATTTATCAGAAAAAGTTTCCTGTCTTAAAACCACTTTGTGATTGATGCACACTTGTGTCTCTGCAGTTATTGTTTCTCCGCTTCAGAACTTCCCTGTTTGCTTTTTAGAGGAACATTATGATCCTGTGTGTTGTGGTTAATCCCCATTAAAGAATTGCAATGATATACTTGTGAATGTGGTACTCTTGATTTTGTTTGTTTATTTTTCAGTTTCAAAGCAAGATTACCCAAAAACTATACTGCACATATAAGACGTGGTGGAAGGATGTGATATCGGACAGGAAATGACACCATTACTTTTTCACTTCCATTCACATTGTGAGATACAGCATTTTTCAGAACCATCATTGATTTCTCAGAGAATGATTCACGGATCTTGATGAAAAAAATATCAGGCATGTTAAGGTGTTAAATTTAGTGCAGATGAAATGTGGATCTAGTGACTTCAGGCAAGGTTTCATCAGGGGACTGTTGGGGCTTGGCAGAGCTAAGCAGCCTTTCTAGTTAATGCAGTACCAGTTCCACAAAACAATTAGGAGTGTTTCCTTTTAGCTTTTTGTTTAAACACAGTGAGAAACCCACAGGGTGTGAAATGTCAGTTGCATGCTGAGTACAACTGTTTGAGTAAAATGCGAAACCGACCGAAAGGGCAAAGGGGAAGCTGGTCACCATCTTGGATTTATAAGAATACTGAAGTAAGGGTATCACACATTTCAAATGTCCTATAGAGTGATACTTTCAGTTCAGCTTCACACTAAATGATCACACATCTCGTATGTCTGAACTTCACAGTTGTAGATAATATAGCAAGACACACTGCAACAAGCAAGACACACTTTGGCCTGCACATTGACACAAGTGACACAGTCCAATACTATTTCCCTTTAACCGTTTTTAATTTGATAACACCATTATACATCAGACAACAGGTAATAACTTAATCTCTGGATAAATGAAAACAGCATGTAAGAAAACAGAAGTTTCATCGACAGCAGAGGTGAAACAGGAAGTTCATTTTGCAAATAAATTGAGAAATAAGAAAGTACAAACAAACCCCAAAGTTCAGGAAATGTTATGCAGTCATACGACGAGGCCTCTTTCTTTAGAATAACTTACATCACATGAATCATTACCACAGAAAGAAGGTTGGTTCTTTAGTGCTCACGACAAACAAACAAAAAATTAAACCATAAAAAGATTTTAAAAAAAAATAAACATCATGTAAGGCAACAGACTTTAACCTATCTGTCTACAGTACCTACGTGTATATGTAAAGTGGAAGCTCACCAAGGAAACACTGTCCACTAAAAAAAACAAAGGGAGGTTTTTTTTTAAACAGGTTTTTGGCTATAACAGACTGTACATTATTAATTGTTCTTTCTTACATGACTGCCAAACAACTTAAATTTTCTCCTTTTAGTGAATTTTAGTATCTTTGTGGTTGTTCAGGGTCCTTGGAGCAGAACTGGGCGAGTATGTGAGAGTTTATTTAATTCTAGGAAGGAACATGCTGACATGATAAAACACTGTTTTTATTGTAGGGAACATCTGGGTATTACAAAACACACAAGTTCATATTTTGAAACCTTTCCTGGGCGGCCTCTCACGATCTCTGCAACAGTGAGCCAGAAATTTATAAATAATAACCCGGTAGTTGTTGGTTCTGCAATAACCTTATGACACACAGTTAATATTTCATAGCCTAGAGGATGTTTCACAGACAATTGCAATTGAGACAAAGGTTCAAGACTAAATAGATTTATGAAATTCAGCTATTGTGCTATTATGAGTAATCTACATTTCCGTAAACATTCTGTATGTGATCTTCTTCCACCTGATCTGCAACGACCTGCAAAGACACAAGGAGTAGAGGTCACAGTAAGGTCAGCCATTATTGTGTTAGCTGCTTTTTTCTTCGGATAGTACAAATCAAATTGAGTTGGTGTATTGTACCTCGGTGTTGGCGTAGATGGGCTCATCAATAATAATCGGTTCCGGAAATGTTTTATTTTGTGGATTTTCGCAGGATGCCACTCTGAAAAGACAAAATAAACTTGTTTGGTTTCTAATAGAGAAGAAATAAGAGAGAGGAGATCAGAGATGTGTCAAGAAGAATGTGTCACTTCGCATGCGAGTCAGAATTATCCACAAATATCTTCAGGCTTCATGTGACTCGTGCTAAACTTTGAATCTTGTATTGCTCACGTACACAAAGTAATGATGCAAAATAACATTGGGTTGTGATTTAATAACTGTATCATAAAACAAACCTTGGGGATGGGTCCTCTGAAGCTCTGCTAAAATTTGCATAGTATCCAGATTCCTCCCTGGTGAAAGATGGTGACCTGTAAAAAGGAGTATAGCTGGAAAGTTTGTGGACGTGGTTATGAATAAAATGCAAAACTTAAAAAAAGAAAAGGTACTTGAGGATAACCCTGGGATCAGTGGCAAATGCTTTTACGTACAATTTACAAACGATATAAAAGTGATGTTACCTTTTGCACTTTTTGTGACAGCAAACTGCAGCGACGACGACGACAAAGAGGAGAAGAACAGAGATTGGAACAGCGATGGCTGCATACATGGTTGAGTGGTTCTTAGGCACTGTGGGGGAAATTACAACTACTGAGAACTGGAATCTTCTAAATTTTCCACGTGATAAATATTTGTTGGAAATAAATGTAAAAACTTACTGATTGGAGATGCGACGGTGAATAATGGGGGGTTTGTATCTTCAAAAAAAAGGGTTAGGGTTAGTAACATAGATTAAAGATTACATTCTATAATCCTTGTAATCTTTTGTGATATGAAATATTATACGTTTTATAGCCTGTTTATCTTACCTTGGCTGGGAAAGACAGGTGCAACACCTGGCCAAGTAGAAGAAACATGTGAAGCGTTCATTTAATTCAACTTTTCTCAGGAATATAAGCATAGTTTAGACCATATATAAAATACTTTGCCGATATTCTCACCAGACACTGAAATGGACACAGGTTTCTTTACGAAGCTGTAGTTTTGACCCTTTGCGATGAGTCTCACATAGAGACTCTGTTCATTATAGGTGACATTCCAAATATTGAGGGAGCAGTTTCCGTCAGTTTTATTTCCAATGAGCTGGGTCTTTCCTCTGTATTTCTCCACCACGAACGATTCATTCGTATGAAAGACAAACTGGTTTTGGTCTTGGTCTCCGGTATTGAAGCTGCTTCTCCCAAGTCTTTTCCAGTAAACCAGAACATCGTTGGTGTTGTACTCTTTCGGATAAGTAAAGTTGCACAGTATGGTCAGGTTTGAGCCCTTTGTTGCATTAATGCGTTGATCGACATTAATATCCCATTTTTGACCTGTGTTTAAAACCAAACCCAGTGTTTACATATTGATTTACCAAGTACAAACTTCATAAGATCATATTCAAAACACAACATGTCTCCCACCTTTTGAGTAGGAGGTCAGGATCAATATGAGACTCAGATCAATCAGAGCCGGCAGCTTCATCTGATCCAGTAAAAAAAACTTTATGAAGTTAACTCACATCACAATCCTGAAACCTTATAAACAACAGCAGTGTCCAACACATATAGGAACCAAAATCGTTATGTATTATATTATATTCTGTTATTTACACCATAAGGCAAATACTCACTGTGAGAGGGACCAGAGGCTCCGTGCGTTGTGAAAAGGCTCTTGATTGTAGTGAAATCATTGGTTGTGCTTCCTGTTGTTTAGAGGTGATGAATTGCACAAAAGAAAAAAAAAGGGAAGTTATGACGTTAATGCTGACTTTCTCCTAGTTTAGCTTGAGGGTAAATGTCTTGTAAAAATCTTGATTCATGTTGAACTTGTGTTCTTTATTTTTCTAGTATGTTTTTATTCCTCATTGAGTTGGGGAAAGTGTCCACTACATTACTATGAAATGTGGAGATATGGAGGAAGTGTTTATAAGTTAAATGAACTGCATTTATATTTTACATTTCTTATCTTAACATCATCTCAAAGTGCTCAGCACTTCTTTTTACGCTTAACAAATAACATTCACACATACACTCATACACCGCAGCGCTTTCATTTTACACCTCCTTCACACAGGAAGACCTCAGCCACAAGTGAAATACATAAAGCTTGTACCATGTCAGACCTTTCCCGCAGATAGGGATGTCACCTGAACAGCGCAGATGAAATGACACTGAATGACACAATTATATCCTGTAAGAGTATAATTAAAGCTCAACAGTCCAACAGTTTACTGTTTAAGGCGAAAGCAAGAGGGTCTTTATTTATCTTGGTTTTGCATTTTATTTTCAGAAGCAGATCAGACAAAGATCTCAGTCGAGTTATGTCAATTTTGCACATCTCTCACAAAAAAATCATTTTAACTTATTTCTAAAAGATTGCTTAACAGACATTGGAAATAGCTGACATGTGCCGTGTGATTGCAGATAAACCAGGTAGGATGAACACAAGCTTCACTCTGCACCATGGACGGCTTATAATAAGGTCTGCCGCACACAAACACATTAAAAGTGACAGATTTATTTATTTAAGTGTTGGAGGAGGACCAACTTATGACAAGGAATCATTTTGAAGTAGCTCCAGAGCTTGAACACAGGCTGAGCAAATAGCCCAGGATTAGAACTCGCACTGCACTATTCAATTCAATCAATTCTGTATAGCGCTTAATCATGATACACATTATCTCAAGGCACTTTACATAGAATGTCAAGACCTTAGAAATGATAGAAAAAGCCAACAGTTCCCACAACGAGCAGAACTTTGGCGACTGTGGAGAAAAACAACTCCCTCATTAACAGGAAGAAACCTTTAGCAGAACCAAACTCAGTGTGGGCGGGTGGCCATCCGGCTCCACCGGTGGGGGTGCATGGGAGGAGAAAAATGGTCAGCAGAGAAGAGAGAGAGAGAGAGACAGGGGGGAGCGAGGAGAGGGTTTAATAAAACATTTTTTTATAAGATTGGCATTTTTTTTCTCTATAGCACCTGCCCCTGAAATGTCTGTGGACGGCCCTGGCTGTGATATTATACCAATGTGTTGAAAACAGCTGTCAGGTGGACTTGGTTTTGTGTTGTACCACACACCGCTGTGCCAAACCTGTGCTTTTCGCGGTGGAACCACTGGGTGGAGTGAGATCTGCCTCTCACAGACCCGCAGTGAACTTTGGCACTATAGTCTCTGCCTGGCATGTGGGCCAAACTCTGCGCTCTGGGTGCGGTCATGTGACTCCCAGCTGAACGAGACTCAACAACGGGCTGCAAATCAAATCCTGAAAATCATCTTCCCGAAGCTCTGGAGATCTGGATCTTGACTCTCACCTGTTGGAGGAAGTCGCTACTGGTGACTGCGCTCAGCTGCGCGCAGGGAGAGAGATGTGCGTGGGGAGGGCGCAGGGGGCCACAGGCCGATGACCGGTCTGTCTCCAGGTCTCAGCTCCGTGGATGCAGCTTCTCGTCTCTACCTGTGTGAACTCTGCCAGACATGGACAGCCTGAGTGACGGGAGTCCACGGCAGGAAGCGGTGGAGCAGGAGAGGAGCCCATCCTCGGACGGTCGCCAGCCAGATGTCCGCTCACGCAGGAGGGTAGCGGCGGTGAGCTCTCCTGCTCTGTCCGCAGCACGACTCACCTTGCCGGGGATCATGGACGCCGAGGGCAGGGTGGACGAGTCAAGACTGAGGATGCATATATTCAAAAACGGTAGATCTCTCTATCTATCTATCTATCTATCTATCTATCTATCTATCTATCTATCTATCTATCTATCTATCTCTATCTATCTATCTATCTATCTATCTATCTATCTATCTATCTATCTATCTATCTATCTATCTATCTGTCTGTCTGTCTGTCTGTCTGTCTATCAATCTATCTATCTATCTATCTATTTATCTGTCTACCTGTCTATGATACATTTTATTGCTACACTAACAGCAATAGTTATCAATCTTTCGATTCCATCCAACCAACCAACCAACTAACTAACTCATATGTGGAAATGCACCTTGAATAATCACGTTCTTGCACCTGCACCCAGAATTATTGCTAGCAATCTCCTAAATAAACTTTATATCCGCCTTGTATAACTTGACTTTATAAGAAAAACTTTACTTTGATTCAATATGCAAAACTGTTACACACAAGGCATTTGTCAGTGGCTAAGTTTTTGACTTATTACAGTAGAAACTAATGATGAGCACATTTAACTTAGGATCTTTAGGTAATTTCTTATATTGAATATTGTTTTGCATGAAGCCTGACATAAAACTTATTTTGCATTTGTATGCAGCAGATGATTCAACTTGGATTTCTATGATCACGTGTCAGGATGCATCAATGGGCTTTGAGCATTCCTGCGGCCCGACAGGGAGTCAAGTGATGCTTTGCCTCAGGAAACTGGCTGAGCCACAGACTAAACTCTTCCTTAAAATCTAACACTCTTTTGTGCATCAGAGCCCCTCCAGCCATGAACTCCAGCATGACTACTAAGATAAAACAACAGGCGATTATAGAACATTTCGGAGAAGCACACTACGATCACATGAGATTCAACAGTCAGTGTGTGACACTAAGACTCAAGGATAACTCTGGATTAGTGACTCCAGTGTTAAAACTGATACATACACAGTCCTACTTCAATTCAAGACAGTGAGTATCTGTACTGGGGTGATCTTACTGTGGTTAAACATCACACTGGATCTCTCATCTGTGAGCAGGAATGTGGAAACAGCTCCCTCCTTCTCCCTGGCCCTCTGACCTTTATGCACATTCCAACTACAAACGTGGAATCCAAAGATTAAAGAACTTGCAGAAGAAATAATTACATAAGAAGAAGCAGGGCAAAGTTGACTAAATTTTGGATCAGTGATGTTAAAGTCTTGCCATGTGATCCACTCAGGATTTGTCTTGATCTGGTCATGATTGGTTTGACTGAATGATCATTGTTAAGTCTTTGTTGGAAAACTCTGCTTAATTGCTCACTATGTGTTGATCACTATAAAAGTATTTTTTGAATCGCTGTCTAGGTGGTGTGTGTCCGTCCGAGCGGGGCCTGGTGTGGCGTTTCCTGTTCGGGATGTACCCGTGCAGCTCCACGGCTTTGGAGCGCTCTCTGCTGCAGGAGCAGTTGGTCGTTCGATACCGGGTCATGAAAAGAAAATGGCAGAAGTTCCTCCCTTCGTCTGTGAGGATGCATCTCAACGGCACCGACCGTAAAGACCCAAACACATATTAACTCTGCCATGATGAAAAGTCTGATGTCTCCTCTGTGCGTCTCCCTTTTAGATTTATTATTCTACTTGTGTTTCTGCCCTTCTGTCGCTTTTTATTTTTGAATGTTGATGACCCATATGAACCTGTCTCCATTGTAGCTGAGCTGGTCGCAGCTGTCGGCTACTTTGACCAGAGGCAGTTGGAGTCCCAGCAACAGACCCAGGACCAGACAGAGGAGGTCAGGGACAGACTGGCTTTCCTGCAGCTTCAGGCACAGGTTAGTATAATTATAAACTGTTTGAATTTGATCTTTTCTATAAAGTTAGCTTTTTCTGCTTTGGTTCTGTTATTTAGTTTCTGTAGTTCCCATTGGCTTTTTGTTGGGAGAGAAAAGTTCAGTTGTTGAAGAAGGGAGGAGTGTATGTTTAGGTAAATTACACAACAGGATCTTATTTGACTGCTCGTCATGTATTTACATAAGGTATCAGTCGACCTCTTTGTATCAGCTGACGTTTTCTGATCTCAGAATGTCCTACTTCAAATGGAGCTTTAACAGAAATACTCTTTCAAAGTGATTGCTAACCACCAGATTACAGTTCACACAAGTCCCTAGTTCTGGTGGAAAGAAAGGAGAAAATACAGAAATGTTTAAAAAAAAAGAAACGGATAACACTGTGATAATGATCAGTTATGGTGAAAATACACTTGTGTCTACATTTCCCTCCTGTGAACAGATATTATTTGAGCGGGTCACGTTTGACCCAGTGGAGCTCAGGGAAGCCACACGAATCATTGACAAGGACGCACCGAGAACTAACAGAGACCTGAGCTATTACCAGTGAGTGACTCTCAGCCATTTTGATTGATTATTTTTTACTCTGTCAAAAGATTATGAATCAATTTTAACAGCAATCAAATAGATCTGCTACTCCTGAACACAAGCATGTCGGCACAATACAGAAATAATAGGGAGCGAAAGTTGAAATTGTAGTTTGAGTTTTAAGTAGGAATATTTGTTTTGCTATTAACTTGTGTGGCTCAGACTTTAGGCGTTCTCACTTTGCAGTTAACTTTGGGGTCGGCTGTGGCTCAGGGGATAGAGCGGGTCGTCCACTTACTAGAAGGTTCGATCCATATCTGATCTATTCCGCATGCCGCAGTGTCCTTGGGCAAGATACTGAAGGCCAAATTTCTCCTGACGGCTGTCTCAGTCTATGAGTGGTTTATGATGGAGAAAGTGCTGCACAAATATGTAGACTGATTGTTTGCTTTTATTGTTCATCAAGACTAGAAAAAAACCTATAACATACTAGAGGAAAGAGGAAAACAGTAAAAAATTAAATACATTTTATGCTTTTAAAGAATAAAAGGCATATCGGTAAACTATTCAAAATAATTTAAGTTTCATTGTTTTTAACCTGTCAATAAAAGGCAGCAACTAACATAATATCATATATTGTATGCAGATGAGTTCCATAATTAAAGGAGTTGATTGTCAACAATTAAGTAATATATTTCTATAGAGTGTTCTTCAAACACATTTGTCCAGTGTTTTAACTCTGGCTGCTCCCTTCTCTGTGTGCAGGGGTGAAGGTTCAGGTAATCTGTTGGTGTTGAGAGATATCCTCATCACTTACGCTGCGTTTCATCCAGGTAAACACCAGAAACAATCCCATCTCATGGTTATTGACACTGACTACATCAGACTGTTTGTTGTGCTGATAAACACATGGACTGTTTGTTTGTTCACCTCTTGTCTTGACCGACGACCCAGAGGTCAGTTATGCCCAGGGCATGAATGACCTGTGCAGCCGGTTCCTGGAGGTTCTTGACTCGGAGGTTGACACGTTCTGGAGTTTCTCCTGCTACATGGAGAAATTCTCCAAGGACTTCAGGGCCGATGGTCTGCACAGAAAAATAGGTGAGGTTATACAACAAAGAAATTCATCTTCATGCATATCAGAACTGTAGTTTCCAAGATATATGTATATGTAATAGAATTCATAACCTCTAGTGGTAAAAGAAGGATATAGTGGTAAAAGAAGGATATTGAAAACTTATTATATTTCCAATTCACTTGAGATCAGATATATACCGCATTTATCAATGGATTAATTGTGCAATGATACAAAGTTTGGTTGTAGTGCAGACAATAAAAACAAAATGTCATATATGTATTCAATTAAAATATTTGTTAATTATACTTAATATCTTATATATTTTAAAGAGTTTTGTTTAATGTAATTTTAGAGTTGGAGGCAGCCCTGCTGAAGGAACTGGACCCTCAGCTTTACACTCACTTAGTCACAGACAGCATGGAGAGCTTCACATTCTGCCACAGGTAGATCTTCGGCACAATTCTCTACTCATTATCTAGGTAAGGCTGTTAGTGTTTACCCCAGGTGCAAATACATATTTGTGCATTTGTTGCCCCTTCTTCAAGGTGGCTGCTGCTGGGTTTCCAGAGGGAGTTTGAACACAGCGACGCACTGCGCTTGTTTGAGATCCTGAGCTGTGACCACCTGGAGCTCATCTCCCAGCAAGTAGACCGAGCCAGGTATCAGGAGCGGCTGGCACAGAAACACAGCACAGGTGAAAACCAGAAGTCAAAAACCATCAAAGCACAGGAAAAGTTGCCTTTTAAACGTCAGACATTAAAGTAGTGAAATCTCTTTGCTGTTTAACGTTCACAGAGGAGAGTCCAGAGTCAGAGCTGCAGGCCGTCAATACTGACTTCACCTTTGAGCTCTTCATCTGTGCAGCCATCCTGCTGGAGAACCGGGAGTCTCTGCTGCAGTGTCGAGACGAAGTGCAGCTCATCCAGTTCACTACCAGGTTTGTCTGTTAGCCAACAACAAGTTCACAACATTTTGTGCATTTGTGAATCGGTTTCCACGTGTTTTAATTTTTATTTCCATGCAGTCTTCAGGGAACACTGGACCTGAATAGCACGCTGAAGAAAGCTGAGGAGCATTTCTACAACTACTGCAAACGCTGTGCTTGGGATTACTTGAATGGACACTGCATGGAACACAAAAGCAAAGAAGAGGACTTTCTTTATCAAATCCGCAGTTTATTTGTGTTGAGGTGATAGCTGCTATTTTAACACTTGATCTTACCCTTATGAAACATGGAAAGTATGGGACACAATATTTAATCCCTATTTGGAGTTTTGATGGCACATAAACACAAAGGTTTAATTTCGGAGGGAAATGCACTGATGTTCTGATGGCTGCTTAACTTAAATGTGTTTTTCTGTGTATTATATCAATGTACAGTATTTATTGTATTGAGGTTAATCAGCACCAATTCTGAGTCACTCTGGTTGTTCTCCTATATCATGAATATGAAACTCTTTGTGTATTACCTCAGGATCAGAGCTTTAAAGGTTCAGTGTGTATAGTCTAGTGACATCTAGTGGTGAAATCACATTTTGTTTAAAAAGGTGTTTAGTGTGTCCACTTTGGGCTACTGTAATTAATTTGGCGGCCTCCGTACAAAAGACCACTCCTGATATTGAATATAAAGGGTACATTCTAGGGTAAAGAAAACAACAATTAATACAAATCAGATGAAACACAGCAGTGAAATAATCACTAGGATTATTTTATATTTAATTTGGGCCCATAGATCTCTTTCAACTAAATCTTACACACTGGACCTTTAAAATATTTTTTCTTCTGCGTTACGCAACAACCAACTGCCAGAAAGAAAACCACTACTTGACAGACAAGAGTGTATACTGATATGTGGCGTGTCACAACAGGTGGTGGCTGCGGCAGTTACTTAGAGTGAATCTAATGCCAAATGGAAGATGTGTAAGAGAGTAACAAGAATAGACATCAAGCTTGTAAGCCTTGGAGGAATCGCACAGAAAGTGGCAGACAGCCTAATGCACGACTGCGTCTCACACAGAGAATTAAACACTTTCACAGTTATCTGATACCTCAATAAAACTGCTGGATATTCTTTATCAAGTGGTGTTGGTGCTCACTACTACCTGCAGGTAATAGACAAACTGGAAAAAGCAAGACCACAAATTTGTACTGCAGGCAGGAATACAAAAATAGTGTATCTTTAAATGAATTAAATGTGTGCACAATATTAGATCAGAGATGATCATACACAAGTACCTAAGACGTTTATCTCTAAATAGGCATAATGGCATTGTACGTCTTGGCCTGTTTTCATCAGTTTCTACTTTATTCATTCAAAACTGAGCCACTGCCTAATGCCTCATGTTTAATACTTGCATATCAATGAAGAAAACATACAACACCACAGGACAACTACAGTTATGATCCACTGTCCAAAAAAGTATAATTACTAGAAGCAGACACTAAAATGGATTCTTCCCCCTTGGAAACCCGTAGGCAGTGCTTGACCTGATTGCTAAAGACCAGATGTGGATGTACAATACCAAAGTAGAAGTGGTATTTCTTCTTATCTCTGATCTTTCCCACAAAAGTGATGTTGCCATTTGCATTCAATTTCTCATTTATTGCCCACTTGTGGAACCAGTAGGCCAGTGTCTCTATAGAAGCTGCACTTATAGTAGGTAGGAGAGACTGTGTCCTATTTAGCAAGAAACAGACAAGTGCAATCAGGTATCCTGTGCAGGTTATAATACATCTTTATGATCGACCATATGAAACTTTTACAGTCAACTGTTAAAACATTACAATTTAATTCAGTAAATTACTCAATTCTGCTTCCTGTTCACCCAATCCTTCGAAGAGATCTTGCACCACTAACCATGACATGAGATACGTGAGATACACGTGTCTGTAACACTGCTCACAGATGGTCTGACCTTCTATAGCCACTGATGTGCTATATATGTACTAAACTCATACTTACAGTAGGTATACTCAACGGACCATCAGTATTTTTAAAGTGAGCTATACATGTGAGCAACCTTATTCTGTTTCTATCATGCGTTAATAACTGGAACACTGATTGTTCATATATTTGCAAAGGTTTTCTTTCCAGAGATTTTCATATTGGCTAAAAGGCACGTTGGGAAAACATCATCGGGCGCACAGCACTGTCCAAAGTGTGGGACAACCTGTGGACAACATTATCCATGTTCAGGAACTACCTTTTCAGTGCTTCAATACAGACACGTTTAGCTGAGATGTCAAATCAAAGCCCCTGTAGCAGAATTACAGCTACAGCAGTAAAACAAATTTAGGCAACGAGGAGAACCACGGGTCTAGAACTTTCCTCGGTGGAGTCACCTGACACCCTGATGAGCTGTCCCTGCGCAGCGCTCTATAAACACTCGAGAGCAGAGACGCTCGCCCTCTTAGTCCGCCTGCCAGGGAAAGGAGAGCAGCTCAGACGTGGGTGTTGAGATCTGGGCGAGAAAGAAAGCTCCACTTGAACTTAGTGAACTCCCAAGTTGTGAGGATCTGAAAGAGCAAGGTAAAGTGTCTGTAAGAAGCATTGAGCCTGGCTTCCTCGTCTGTCTTGCTTGCTGCTTTAAAAGCTAAACTGCCACATGTGAGAGGATTTCCCAAAGAAGAGAGGCTTGCATGGCTTCTGTCAAACAATGGCATGAGGAGCTGAAGCAGAATCCCTTCCAAAACGTACACTTTGACAGTTTGAGTGATTCCTTTCACAGCTCAGACACAGTCGAATGGGATCTCGACTCTTCAGGATTGCCTCAACTAGAACAAATTAGTGAATTGCATTAACTATACAGTATGGCTTTGACTGAATCTAATATAAACCCCGTCCATGTATCACGTTGCCACAGGCCTCAGTGCCGTTACATGCACGGCTGTTTTTTAAGCCCTGCACGTGGAAAGTTTCAGATGTGGGTGGAGACAGGAGGTGAAGGAACCGTGTCAGCATTTTCTGCCTCGTGTTACACAACTGGACAACGAGTGATATTTCAATAATCTTCTATAGTAGCAGCTGGTCTGGGGAATTAGAATTTCTACTTTCAGTAATTTGACAAACATAATAAAATAGAAATCCTCAAACGTATTTAAACTTGAATTAAAGACAGTTTTGTTCTTTGTGTTTTTGTGTTATGTATATACTCTGTGTTTGTCTCTGCTTCTATGAGTTTCTTTCCTGCCACAATTTGTTGTATTTGTCAAAGTAAAGTCCCAAGGAGGGCGGCAACCGGAGGCTTTCGTCGAGTTCTTTACAAATCAAAAGGTTTTAGTGTTGCACCTCAAAGCTGCAGGTTTCAGTGGGTATCTTTAGTCACAAGGTCCTTTGCTTGAAAAGGAACCAGGTGCGCTTTTGCCCACCAGTCACAAATAAATGATCTATGAATTTGAAGCCACCTTCCATTCATTGCCACGCAGAAACGCTGATACTTTTTATAGTAACTGCAAGCGATTGGGAAGCAGCTGTCGGAAAATAGACACACAGATTACTATATCAGGTTCAGTAAATCACATTTCACCGGCCTGCCTGAGAAACTGTAGTGTTATGTTGCTGAGGGAGAGAAGCAGTGAAGGAATGACAGGCCAGCGGGATATGGTCATTTGGTATATAATGTCAGGAGGCATATTAATCCACTATGCCATGGAGGCCACCAATAGCTGAGCTTCACTTAGCCAGCATCTGGATTTATGTTACTAACCAAAGAGGCACACTTTCTTATATGTTGGTGTACATGTAGGTGCATATGCATGCTTTAATAAATACATTTATACAATACCAAGTACAAAACAATAACAACATGAAAACATACAGAATTAAAAGGGCTAAACCATTATTGACTGGTATCTTTCATTTATCAAAGATGTCGAAAGGACCAGCAGTCGGCATTGACCTGGGAACCACATATTCCTGTGTGGGCATCTTCCAGCATGGAAAAGTGGAGATCATAGCTAATGACCAAGGAAACCGGACCACGCCCAGCTATGTGGCCTTCACAGACACTGAGAGACTGATCGGAGATGCCGCCAAGAACCAGGTGGCCATGAACCCAGCCAACACTGTATTCGGTGAGAACCACTACACCAACGAGGCATCAACCTCACAAACACAGATCCAAATATTCTTATATTCCTCACTGTGTTGATAAATAATCCCAATGAGGAGGAAAAGGCAGCTCTTGTTATTTATTGTGTATAAACTCTGAACATAACATGCGACTTACAAACGTTTTGTTTCTCCCACTTCAGATGCTAAGCGTCTGATTGGTCGTAAGTTTGACGACCCAGTGGTGCAGTCAGATATGAAGTACTGGCCCTTCAAGGTTGTGAATGACTCAACCAAACCCAAGGTGGAGGTTGAGTACAAGGGTGAGATCAAGACCTTCTTCCCTGAGGAGGTTTCTTCGATGGTCCTCACCAAGATGAAGGAGATCTCCGAAGCTTATCTTGGGAAGGTAGTTAATCAAAAATGTCTTATACTATGTTTGAACTATGAATATTTGGTTTCGAGAAGATATTGGGTGGCAATGGTTTGATACTACTGTCATTACCTAATAGTTGTTGCTGTAACAGTCAACCTTATCTAAGATATGATATTGCAAAATGATGGAAAACGCTCTCACTCTCTGTCTTGTGGACTCTAACTACAAGGTTCGAGGCTTGCAACATGCTGATGCTAGGAACGTTCAAAAGTGTGAGTTCACAAAGGCTACTTGTTGACTCAAAGTCTTTTTATCTTTACAGACGGTCAACAATGCAGTCATAACGGTTCCTGCTTATTTCAATGACTCCCAGCGTCAAGCCACTAAAGATGCTGGAGTCATTGCTGGGCTCAATGTGCTGCGCTATCATCAACGAGCCAACTGCTGCGGCCATTGCTTATGGCCTGGACAAAAAGGTAATTAACAAATTAAGTGCTTACCTTAAATTATTCTCATGAACCTATTTACCAGTAACTAGCTCCAACTATTGGCTTTCAGGTTGGCAGTGAACGTAATGTCCTCATCTTTGACCTCGGGGGTGGTACTTTTGATGTGTCCATCCTGACTATTGAGGATGGCATCTTTGAGGTCAAGTCCACGGCCGGTGACACTCACTTGGGCGGTGAGGACTTTGACAACCGCATGGTCAACCACTTCATTGGGGAGTTCAAGCGCAAGTTCAAAAAGGAGATCAACAACAACAAGCGGGCTGTGCGACGCCTGCGCACCGCATGTGAGCGTGCTAAGCGCACCCTCTCCAGCAGCACCCAGGCCAGCATTGAGATCGATTCCCTCTACGAAGGAACCGATTTCTACACTTCAATCACCAGGGCTCGTTTTGAAGAGCTAAATGCCGACCTGTTCCGTGGAACCCTTGATCCTGTGGAGAAGTCCCTGAGGGATGCTAAAATGGACAAGGCCCAGATCCATGACATTGTCCTGGTCGGTGGCTCCACACGAATCCCCAAGATTCAAAAGCTACTGCAGGACTTCTTCAATGACCGCGAACTCAATAAGAGCATCAACCCTGATGAGGCTGTGGCCTATGGTGCAGGTAGATACCTCTAGCAACAATAAGTGTTATACTTCTTTTCTCGTAATTGAATTTTTTTAATAACAAAGCCGTTAAAAATGTCGCAATCATCGTGGCATTAGTTTCACCATTTGAAATGTTTCTCAGCTGTGCAGGCTGCCATCTTGGCTGGTGATAAATCTGAGAATATCCAGGACCTTCTCCTGCTGGATGTGACGCCCCTGTCCCTGGGAATTGAGACCGCTGGAGGAGTGATGACTGTCCTCATCAAGAGGAACACCACCATCCCCACCAAGCAAACCCAGACCTTTACCACCTATTCAGACAACCAGCCTGGTGTGCTCATTCAGGTACAGACACCTTGAACTAACAGTTTACTTTCCGTTGACCATTAAAATGTTTTAAAGTAAAGTAAATGCATCAGATTTTGATTTGAGTCATTGTTTTCAGGTTTTTGAAGGTGAGAGAGCCATGACCAAGGACAATAACATTCTTGGCAAGTTTGAGCTCACTGGTATTCCACCTTCCCCCCGAGGGGTCCCTCAAATCGAGGTGACCTTTGACATCGATGCCAATGGAATCCTCAATGTGTCTGCAGTGGACAAAAGCACTGGAAAGGAAAACAAGATCACCATCACCAATGATAAAGGTAGAGTAGATGATCACAAAATTGTAATACTTAGAAACTATACTTATATCTGGAGCGCTGAAAAAGCTAACTCTGCACCAAAACTGAAAGAGAATAGGAGGTACAGAGCTTTTTATTTCATCCTCCCACAGGACGGCTGAGCAAGGAGGACATTGAGCGCATGGTGCAGGAGGCAGAGCTTTTCAAGGCTGAGGACGAGGTCCAGAGAGACAAGGTTACAGCCAAGAACTCCCTTGAGTCTTTGGCTTTCAACATGAAGAGCACTGTGGAGGACGAGAAGCTGCAAGACAAGCTCAGTCCCGAGGACAAAAAGACCATTGTAGACAAGTGCAACGAAATCATTGCGTGGCTGGACAAGAACCAGGTAAAAACCCAATGAGTGAACAAATATTCATGATAGAGAACAGACAGAGCTTCCTCTTTGCTTCACATTGTGTAAGCAGATTTTTGTCATGTGTAACACAATTTGCAACTTCCCTTTAGTATTGTTTTTATACTAAGTCTTCAGTAACAATCAAGTCTTTTTTCCTTCTGTTACCCAGACGGCAGAGAAGGAGGAGTATGATCACCAGCAGAAGGAACTGGAGAAAGTTTGCAACCCTATCATCACGAAGCTGCACCAGGGTGGTATGCCAGGAGGGATGCCTGGTGGGATGCCTGGTGGAATGCCTGGTGGTTTCCCTGGTGGAGCTGGAGGTGGCTCCTCCTCAGGGCCAACTATCGAGGAGGTCGATTAAACACTGCTGACAGTGGTTTTACCTCAGATCCCAACACACATTCAATGTACAACACCTATTTTCTCAGCCAGAGCACATTACCAATAAACACTCCATCTCATGCTTATCTGAACTTTAAATTCTTGGAATAATATTTGACTAATCTAAGCAACTTAATCAGACACCTACACAGTTTTACAATATTCTGTCACATAAGATACCATGCCAATCTGTTTGCTGTTTTCCTAATTTTTTTCTCCACTGAGGATTTGTATGAAGCTCCCAGTCTATATCTGTGATTTCTAAACATTAAACCAATAAAGATCATCAATGGGATTCTGATTTTGAAAGATCTGCTGTGTGGTCCTTTTGAAAATGAAAAAATATCGTCACATTTCTGAATCACTCAAGATAATTCATACAGTATTTTCATTAATTAACAACCAAGAAATATTCCTACTGTAAAAATTTAAAAACATGATAAAATAAAGGTGTCACTGCAGAGTTTATCTGTGGTATTCCCGTCCTGTGAAATATGGAACATATACAGATCAATAAACTGAACCTGTTTCGGAAATATCCTAAACACGAGTTCAAGAGCACGTGGATTCTACAATTACAGAAAACAACCTCTGTCAGACTAACAACAAGGAGGGGTGTTGTAGCCTCTTTCCAGTGGAATAATTACGCAACTATTTGTTTGCGAAAAGCCACACAAGTTCACAAGAAAAAGACAAACATGAGCATTAGATATAAGAAATATGGGTAGATGTATGTTTGGTGTCAAATCCTCTCAGGTGCTTATCACCAGATGTTCTCTTCCCTGACCTATCTCACTTGTTGGCTGGTATGGGGGGTAATGAATACACACATGGAAGTCAGGGTTTGGTATAAAAGTCAGTGTCCAACACAGTTGAGACAGAGGGACGTGAATCACAGCCGCGACCGCCATGCTCTTGTTCATCAGTTGTCTTGCCCTCGTGGCTTCTGCTCTGGGTGAGTGACGAGCTGGTTGAGCATTTATCCGTCAAAAAATCTGCTTCAGCGACTGAAGGTCGTCTTGATCTCTGACTGCTTGCACATCAATCTGACTGATACTTGCTGGTATTTATAGTGTGTGCCATATTCTCGGACATGCTCATCATGTTTTTTACTGTGTGACTGGGCCTCAGGGTGTGGAGTGCCCTCTATCCAGCCCCAGGTGAGCGGATACAATAAGATTGTAAATGGAGAGAATGCTGTGTCCGGGTCCTGGCCCTGGCAGGTTTCACTTCAGGTAACCTTAGCAACGCAGCTTACACACTCACTGACACTGGAGGTTTCCTAATGGCTCAATGATGATAAGTGATCGAGAAAATATTGTAAATATGATTCTTAGGATAGCAGAGGATTCCACTTCTGTGGAGGATCCTTGATCAGCCCCTACTGGGTCGTCACTGCCGCTCACTGCACCGTGTCGTAAGTAACTTTGTGTTTCACATCCTCACGAGAAAAAGTCTCAACACTGCCACCTCTGCAGTCACTCCTCTGTCTGTTACCCCACTCTACAGTCCCAGAAACCACCGCGTCATCCTGGGAGAACATGATCGTCAATACAACAGTGAGCAAATTCAGGTCAAGTCCATTGCCAGGGTAAGACATACAACACAGCAACTTTTTCTTCTCTAAAAAATATATTGCAATGAAAAAATAATTTACAGGTTATATGTATTAATTACAATCACATTGTATTTGCTTATAATTCAAACTCATCTCTCCGTCCAGGCCATCACTCACCCCTACTACAACTCCGGCCAGAACTTTAACAATGACATCACCCTTCTGAAGCTGTCCTCCCCAGTGCAGATGACAACCCGTGTGGGCCCTGTGTGCCTGGCCTCCTCCAGCACCAGCATCCCTTCTGGAACCCAGTGTGTCACCACTGGATGGGGCAAGACTGGTCAAACCTGTGAGTGAGCGAATATTATCCAAGACTGTATGAACAGCTCTGTTTCTGCAATTGAAAAGTATCAAAGATTCACTAAACCTCTCTGAGAAATATTCACTTGTGCAGCCGGCCTCATGTCCATTTCTTATCTGTTCACAGCAAGCCCCCGCTACCTCCAGCAGACCTCCCTGCCTCTGCTCAGCCCCGCTCAGTGCAAACAGTACTGGGGTTACAACAGAATCACTGATGCCATGATCTGTGCTGGTGCTTCTGGTGTGTCCTCCTGTCAGGTAACAAATCACCTCAAAGCCTTCAAACACACATTCAGGGGGAAATAAGTGATTCCTCAAAAGCAATTCATTTACAAACCAAATGTTCACAATTAAGTTTTGTAAATTTGAGAAAATTATTTTTTGATAACAAATATAAGTCATGATTAACAAAGAAATTAATACATTTTTAGATGTGAACATTTTAATAACACACACATATCTATCATGATAGTGGATATTTCGGTATCCACAATATACATACAACTATTTTCATATTTTGCACCCATGTATGCCATATAAAGTAAAATTAAAAAGTACATTTGTCTCCTTTAAGGGCGACTCTGGTGGCCCCCTGGTTTGTCAGAACAGTGGCGCATGGTCCCTTGTGGGAATCGTCTCCTGGGGGACGTCCAACTGCAACGTGCGCACGCCTGCCGTGTACGCCCGCGTGTCCTACCTGCGCAGCTGGATCGACCAGACAGTTGCTTCCAACTAAATCGTTGAACACTTCTGCTCCTCTCTGTGATTCTTCAGAGAAAATATAACTTTAAAAACTAAATTTGGTTTCAAGTTGTTTTTTAATGGGCAAATTGTGTGTTTAATTCATGTTGTGGGGACTTAAATAGGTTTGCACAGTCACATTATGGGGACTTGATTTCCTTATGTCGACAGGAAGCAAAAACCCAAAAGGCAAATCATTTAACTTTAAACGGATGACAAGTCCTTAGGGTAAGGGTTAGGCTCCAGCAAATTGGGGTTAGGGTTAAGGTTAAAGTAAGTTCAGGAAATCAATGTAAGTTAAGGTAATGTCGTCTGAAATCAAGAAGATTTGATTCGTTGATTCGTCCATGTGAATAAATGAGACAGCATGTAAATTTAAATTTAAATACAAAAAGTAATCCCAATTATATTTTCGGTTATTGGGACATGGTGTCTGACTTGAATAGTGAAGCTATTATGCAGATCAGAAGGCTAAATCATGTTTCCTATATATACTGTGTTGCAAAACTTAAATCTCCTAATGTCGACTACCTTTCATTAATCAGTGGCCATCTTCACCACCATGTATGTGTTGAAACAAGGAAACAAGTGGAAGAGACCAAAATGAACTTTAATTAATCTTGTTCATGAGGAGAATTCACAAGTCAGTTTTTGTTGAAAAATACTACATCACACTCCAAACTTTAAGATTCTTGCAATAACAGTTATGAAATACATTGAACGCGTGTTTCATTTAAGGCTCCAGGTTCAGTTGATGCGTTCGTATGAGTCGCCTTGTCTCTTGGAGTTTATTCCACGTTTAATTTTCAACAGCAAAGAGTCCATTCCGAGTTGGTGAGCTAGCAGCTACAATTAGCGATCATAGAGTTCCTTCATCTCCTTCAGGATCTTGATGCTCTCGCTGTATCTTAACTGGTTCTTATTGGAACACTCCTTCCATCTGAAAAAAACAGAAAAACAAGACATCAGTTAAAGTTGCTCCAGATATTTGGGTGTTTCAGTCTTTTTTCTAAAATCAAGCTTGCCCACACTGAAATGGATTTTAATAACATTCATACTTTTGCCTGATCTTCTTCCAACGTTCCATGTGGTCACATATGAGAGATCCTGGTACAGGTACTGAAGATGCTAACTGTGGAGGCAGAAACCATTTTGATGTTGTAAGTTAAAACTCATTATGTTCGTGAACTTCATGTAATGAAAGATGTGTGTAATCTAATTTCACAAGTCAAGTAAAACAGCAATAATAATTTGTATGCACATATTAGACAGAACCTTGGAAACATTGGGTTTTTCGGTATGAGGGATCCTGAGATTGACGGGTTCACCGGAGGAGCTGATTGGACAGGAGGTTGGAGGGGGGAGTCTGGTCACAATCTGACCATTGATCATATCTGAGACCTGACAACAGACATTTGAAAGAGGGAATAAAGTAACAGAATACAGACCACAGCACAACATTATTTAGAGATGAATAACACTTTAAACAATACTCTACAACTACCGCCATATTTTTAGAGCGTTTCAAAGTTTCAAACACATTTTAAAATAAATGTATAAATTAAATATAAAATAATAATAATTATAATATAAAAGTTTTCTTTACCCTAAAATGGGCCCTTTTATATTAGAATACGTTATATTTACATCAGAAAGGGTCCTCTCTAGAGAGGTTGCCAAATTTTTTAGAGTAGCCCACACTGGACAAACTAAACACCTTTTGAGTTGTTATGATGACTGAAGGCTACCACAGGTTTTCTTTCATGTTTGGAAGGGAAGGTGAGGGGTCTTCAGCTGAAGCATTCAACTTCACCACTAGATGTCACAATATTTGACAGACTGTCACTTTACCTTTAACTATGCCACTGTCTACTAGTGTTAGATTTTGTCATGTAAACTTCTTTATGTTAACCATTTATAGTATATGAATTCACAGCATGTCTGAAAACATATAAAGATTTGAAAACTAGAATTTTTAGTCAAGTGTCATCCCTCTGCTCGGAGGGATCTGATGGTTCAGATGATGCTTTGACCATTTCAGATTGAATTTATGAATACAACTGTAAAACTCAGCTGGTGAATGTTACTTTTAATCCTCAACAAGCAAGAGTATAGTTAACTCCTTGTAGTGGCTGCTAGCATACAACAACAAACTTAGAGAAATGACAGGGGAATTACAATACAGTCAGTGAAAACTCACTTTTACACAAAGTTTGACGCAATTTTGACAGAGAATAATTTGCAATCATTAAGTAGTTTCCTTACTCTAAAAAGGTATCTAACATAACTGTGTGGTCTCACCTCCTCCTCTACCATGCTGTGTGGGGGGCTTGGGTAGGCGGCCGGCTCCCGAACAGATGGATTATTTCTCATCCAGGCACGGCAGATAGGATACAGTGGGGTGCTGGTGTTGAACTGAGCCAGATCCACACTGCGATCAAACAACTTAATAATGTAAGCATCTAGAAAAATAGAGAAAGACAAAAAAAAGAAAGAAAAGGGTTAGAAATTGTAGAATTTGTTAAAAGACAAATGTCACATAGTAACTGAAGGAAATGACAAATGCTACAGCAGAACTTTTATTGTATTATTTTTTAGGATTTGCACTAAGTTACTTTGTTTATGCTGATTGCTCTCTGGTAAGCCCTCCTCCATCTCTTTTCGCTTCTTCCGCCGGTGCTGTGGAAATCGAGCTGAGGGTCTGAAAATAAAAGGGAAAACATAGATGGAAATTTTATAACCTGTGCTGAAAAAACTCACTGCTTCTGGTACTTCTTGGTAATGTAAATGGAATAGATTTAAATAATTGACAGAGCAACAGATACACAGTGAAATGTGAATTTTACAGCAATTTTTACAAAAATTAGGTCAGTTCCACTTTAAATATGTACACTTGCCTTTTTCCAGAAGACGATGGAGACAAATCCCTGGTGAGAGCAAGCAGAACATTAGAAAACAGATCTTTATACTCTCATGTAGATTTGACACATATTAAGTTTATCATTGTTTGTATGAAATTGTGCAGCTTAATCCTTACTTGTTTAAAGAGTCTGCTGACGTTTTCCCAGTCTCGCCCTCATTTTGATCCCTGTACAAGATACAAAGATATGGGTTTAATTGGAATGCATCACAAGATTCAAGATTCAAGATTCAAGATTTTTTATTGTCAAATACACAACAATAGCATTAAGCAGTTGCTGGCAATGAAAAGCTTGAGTCACAGGCTCTCTTTTAACAATGCTCAAGTAATACAACCTAACAAATAAAATAGAAATAGTATAAAATAGAGTAAAATAGAATATCAAAATATAAAAAGAGAATAAGGAATATATATCTAGATATATTTAAAAAACAACTGAAGAGAAATAAAGCAACAAAAGTGCAGTTTGTGTACTGGTGCAAATTTGCAATGATGTCACAGTGCGGGTTAAGTGTAGTTATTGCAGTTAAGAGGAGTTTAAAAGTCTTATGGCCTGGGGGAAGAAACTGTCTCTGAGCCTGGTGGTGCGGGCCCGAATGCTGCGGTACCGTCGGCCAGACGGCAGCAGGCAAAAATGTTTTTTGCTGGGGTGAAAGGGGTCTTTGAATCATTTAAGACGTAAACAACAACAATTGGTCTAACCTTTCATTTTCGCTCTTCTCAACCAGCCTATTCAACACAGCATCCAATCTGGTGCGTGCACCGGCCCCCTCCGCATCTGCAGAACAGTGAAACATGTAAATAGACAACTTCACATAATAAGTTTATATTATTTCACGACACTCAAATTAACTGCATGCATTTAAATAGTGAGAATAGTGGCGTAATGTGATGTAAAGAGGTTTCAAACACACTAAGATGGTGACACATGAATCACTGTGGGATGTTTTGATATGTTTCATAAGGATGGGGTAGTGGTCCTCTTACCTGGCCGTTCAGTCTTGATCTTGACGTGGTGCATTGTCTCCACCTTATCGACGGAGGTTTTCAACGCGGTAATGATAGAAGAACTACTTCTTCTACAGCCACACGTTCCCGGCCGGTGACCGGGATGCACACGGTGTCTGACGCGACTCAGCTGACCCAACGTAAGACAGTGACAGCCGTCTGTCTGCTACTAGCTAGCTACTGGTTGTTGTGCGCTAGCAGTATCTGTTGTATAACGTCAACGCCAAATCACAAACTTAATCCACGTACTGTTGCGGTTAGCTGGATGAGAGTTGGCCCTTTTTCTGTTTCCATACGTTCACTTGAAACACACTGTGGAGAGTTTGTTTTGATGTTAGCTCGGAGTGTAGCAGCTGCTAGCTCATAACACCGATGCTAACGTAGCTTATTTTGAGGAAAGCGAAGCCGTGTCAGACTTTCCTCTTCCGCGCGCTGCCGCTCTCCTATTAGGTAATTGGCTCCTGTGCTGTGACAACCTGCGACGTGATTGGGTACATGTCATGTCCATCATCTTGAAGTCGGCGCTTATTGGCTGGTTCCCTAGCACTAAGTAACGAACGCCGTAAAGAGGGAAGCTTTGTTTTGGTTTCATCGATAATGTTTTAATTCCCACTAATAGCAAAGTAACTATGTTTTCAATGACAAAGTAAGAAGAGCAGGAAGAATCTATTTTAAAGATAACAGCGGTTAAAGCCTCATTTAGAACCTCACGAGGGACCGAGTGGCGCTGGCGTTTGGTTCCATGGTAACTTTGTTTTGTAGACGAATCAAATCATGTAACGTACTCATAATGCTGCCGGTTGATGTGGACATCTTTCTGTTTTATATTAAAGGGAGAAGTAAGTAACTCAGGTGCTCAGACGTGCGGATGCAGCTTTAATCTGGTGCCATAGAGCTGAGGTACAGCCAAGAAGTAAACGCTGAAACAACCTCTGTTATGAGCTACCCGTGACTGTCAGACATGAAGTCCAGGTAAGATCTGCACATCACATTTAAAAGATCAGTCTAAATCATGAAATCTGTTTTAGATCTGAAGACCAGATTTTTAAATCTCTCTAATTAATTTTTACAGTTGGTCACATGTGTTGTTTTTGCAGTGGAGCTCTGTTCACAAGGCAGAATCCCTTCCAACCAGCCCCCAGAGAGGAGAAGGTCCACTACCACCCATCCAGTAACCAGGCCCTGTCTAAAAAGAAGAAACAGACAGTATGATCTTTACACATTGTTACCAGACGCATCCAATTCCAGTGTCTCTTTCCCTAACTCCATAATTTTCGGATGTTCTTCTGCAGGCTTTGAGTCCTGCACGTTTAACCTGGCGGTCGAGTCCACAGATACACACCCCAAACCCAGCGAACCAGCAGCCATCTGACAGATATAATCACCGTTTGGCTGCCGAAGACAGGCAACCTGACTTTTCAGAATCCTGGCCCTCTTCTCCTGTTAGCACTGCAGCGCCATCTGACATGGAGAGGTTCAAACCCACTGCAAGAGCAGGGACATCCAAAGTTTCATCTGAGCTCGGAGTTCAGCAGGATTCAGTGCTGGCAAGGTATGCTTTAGTTTCACTGAGTAAAAAGCAAGCAATTGAATATAGTGGTGCTTCTGTCTTTTGTTATCCTCCTAAATAGAGCTGGAACTTTTTAACAGTGTAATAATGCAAAATGTGACAGTAACTGTGATGTAAAGACTGTGAGATAAATATTAACTTATTAGTGGTTCTTATATTTGCTCCTCAAGATACGTAGACCGTTTTCGCAATGGTCAGCCACAGAGTCGAGAGGAGCGGCAGCAGGAGCAGCTGCAACTCTGGTGGATGTCACCCTCATCTTTACCTCCCAGTTCAACGCCAACTAAAAGAGCAGAAAAAGGAATATTTTCCATTTATTATTATATTTTAATGTATGGGTTATTGGCTGATACCAGCTCCTAAATGCGGATGTGGGCGACAACCTTTCACACAAAATCCTTCTGTGTAATCTCTTCCTCTGAGCAGATCAGGTCATCCAGCCTCTGAGAGAAGATCATGTGTCTGACATTTTCAGTCCAGTTGAACAGCGTCGTCATATCAGAACCTCTTCTCCAGGCAAAGGTTCTCTAAGTGTAAGTGTTCTGGGAAAGAGACGCAATATAACCTGCTATTCTATTGACTCGCTTAGTTGTGAGAAATGTTTCTTTAAAAAGTTTAAAAGTTTCAATTCCATCATATCTCTTTCTCTTTACGTATGTTGTTTTGATAGAGTATTGGGTCTCCACTCTGTCCTGGTTTAAACCAGGCTCATGTGCAAGAGAGAGACCTTATTCCAGCGACGTGTGCACATAAATATTTGCATTTCAGCACCATGCCACATGTCCATTTGGAAACGTCTGTGTTTACTAGATCCCTTGGAAGCCATCTTTTATGCAACCTTGTTTGATACATTTATGGTTCTTTCACTTGCTCATATCCAATATATCGACCTCTCAAAATTATAAAAGAACATTGGTATATATTAATAGCAACATAAGGTTGTGTAATGTACTTGATTTTATTTTTTATTCAGCCATTAACACAAATGTCAAAAATTTGATTGATACAGTTCTATTCTTTCAATCAATATTGTAAATGCTCTTAATCTTATAATGTCAGTGTCTTTTCTGTTCCCCCAGATTTTGTCAGACACTTCCCAGGGTGATTTTGACGATTCAGAGATACTTCACATTCAAGAGAGGGCCGGCAGACTCCTGCTGAGAGAGCATGAAGACCAGTGAGTAACATTAATGACAAATTACTTAATTCCCTGAACTGTAAGTCACCTGTTATCTGTCTAACAGGGAATGCTGTCTGAGTGATGGATCTGTCCCTGTCAGCTCAGAGGGCCTCGGCTGCTCAGATTTCTCTTCTCCGGACAGGATAGATGAGCCGCTGCGAAGACCTTTGATTCCAGGTTTTATTACATCTACCACTGGTAAGGAAACTTATAAGTTTTTTGAGAATTGATATTTTAAACTGCTGTTGTGTTATTGTTTAACGTGTTGATTCATATTTACAGCGAAGATCAGCTCATACTCAAATGAAGCCGTGGGCTTCCAAGCATCTGTCATTCCCTCTTTGAGGCCCCCCACACGCCCGGACGAGGACATCTTGTTCCAGTGGCGTTTAAGGAGAAAGATGGAGCAGGCCAGGGAGTGGCCTCAGTCCTTGCAGCACTCCAGTCATCATGGTTCCACGGTTAACTGGCCGGCTTCCAGTTTACGCCATCCCTCAGCTGGTGAACATGCGTACAAGGTTGTAGTAATGATATTTATTCCGCTTGGTTTAATATTTATTTCAGATTTACAAAGTAATTAAAACATCTTCCTTCCTGCATCTTCCACAGCACCAACAACATTCTCAACTTCCTAAATTCTCTCAGATAGATTCTCATCCTCTCATCACTGCTCCCCTGCCAGAAGCCAAAGAACCCCTCACAACGTTTCCCACAGCTTCAGGTCCTTCTCCGTCTCCTGCGTTTGTTGTCTCTGGCTCTTCTGTGTCTCAGCAGCAGACTCTTTCCCATGTTCCCGCCCACATGCATCTTCTCTGCGATATCTTGCCCTGTCCCATTCAGTCTTCTCATGCGGGCGCACAACAAAACATTTCACATAGGACAGATGAATTCCACACCAAAGTTGTCAGTAAAAAGACCCAAGTCCCTGATAACCCAACAGGTATCTTCACTGAAGAGCCTATTCGTGAACGTTTATCATCCTTAAATGCTTCATCTGGAGATGAAGAAGAGTGGCCTCTTCACAATAAAAGCTCTGAGATTAACAAGAAAGCTCAGACAAAAGAGTCAGAGAGGAGGACAGCAGCGACCATCCGAAAGCAGAATAAATCAACAAGGTGACGTGTTGATACACACAGCTTTCAAAATTAAAGCCTAAATACTTAATCTAGATTCATTGCAGATATGCTGTGGCCAAGGAACGTGCCGATGTCCCGAGCTCCACAAAGAGGAGCTCTTCACAGCGGAGACTTCCCAAAAAGGTAATGCCTTTGGTAGAGCTGCAGCACCAGGAGCGAAGCCAGAGGTTTTCTGCTGGGAGCTGCGCTGGTGAACATGCACCACCACCTTCTCCAGTCCACAGGGCCTTAGGAAAGGTCAGCACATGCAAAGGTTCTTCCTTGCTTCAACCTTTGTTGTTTTCTTTTAGGTTCTCTGTGTAGATTCACTAATTTAAATAGTTTCCCTTAATAACTTGCAAAGCAGAATAACTGATGTTCACTGTGATTATGCTCAATATGCATCAGTTTATGATGATTTATAAATCTTAGCTCTAATATTGACACTTGTTATTTATTCAATCCAAGAAACACAGATTTTCTGGGGGAAATAATCCTCATATGCCATCTTTCATGCTTGAATAACATGAAAATCTGACAAAAATCCTTATACTAAAACATACTGCATTAACAGCAGGTCTTAAAGGTGCGGCCATCACTCTGCAAACCTAGTATTGATAATTTTAGTGTTAATATAACTTTGGTCATTAACCAGTGGGTGTTCTCATTTGGCCCTGTCAGGTAGTTTCAGAGGTCCTCTTTCCTACGATGGATTCATCAACTGCTCGAGGGTCTCCTGATTCTCCGGCTTCTCCTCCTTTCACCTCTCCTGTACCTCCACGATCCACAGCTCCTCTGTGCAACACGCAGAACTCTGTGGAGGTTATTTCACAGCTGCTGCAAGACGCTGAAGGTGAGCTCCAGGCAGCACAGAGCACCAACCTTGTAGTTAATCGTGGAGAATATAGTCTGACCTATCAATAGATTATGTTCCCCCGCATTCCACAACCCCTTAGGTCAAAACACGTCAAACTTTCTATATTTTTGATGCATATGCTGCTTGAATTTTGTTGTATTAATAACAACATTCTGCTTTTGAGGTCATACTAACTTTTGCTGCTCATGACCTTCAGTAGCATTTCTTTTTTCATTGTTTCAGATTCAGATGAAAGGGAGTTTAAAGACGACACTTTATTACAAGTCCTTCGTAAACAAAGAAAATGGGTGAAAGAGCAAATCAGGTAAAGTGTAAACAAAATCATTGAGCTGTCGTAATTCATGTAAATTCTCATCACTCATTTAATCTTATTGGAATCATTTAAACATGTCACCTATAAATTGCTGTATTTTTCTAATATTTTTTTTTCTTTTTAGTGAAGTGGAATCTTTGCTGACAGAATTTCCGGAGGAGCAACAAGTTACATCAACATCATCCAGAGGACCATGACACTGACACTTTTTTAAATTTTAATAAAAGAAATAAAGTTTATTTGTTCTTTCCACATTAAAGATTTTGGAGATACATATATACGCATCATTAATCACAATTACAATACAGTGATTTTTTTTTACAAAAGTTGCTCAAAAAGAAGCAGCAGTTTTATACGTGGACACGGAATATTTACAGAGACTGGTTCCTTCAAACATTATGTAAGATGGATGAGTAATAACAGAGCGGTATATACAAACCTTTGAGAGCAGGGAATATTTAAACCGTGCCAAGAACAGATCAAATGTGTCTTTTGGCACATGTTGAGTGTTGCTAGGAAGGAGAAATAACTGAAGGAGCCTGAAGTTATTTCTGTTTGTGCCTGTGCGCTCATAAAGTCTTCTGTTGCATTTATTATCGTAAATGGTGGTGACGGTGGAGGGATTTGACTGTGTGGTAATAATGGGATTAGGTCTGGGATGCGGCGATCTCAGTCTGCATCATAGGTGCAGATATGATCAGGACGCCCTCGGGAGAGACCGCTGACTCCAGAGCCATGGTGTCCACTCCCTTTGGGATCCGGTAGCGGCGGTTAAACTGGCGTGTAGTAAACCCAGGGCCGTCCTTCTAAGAGAAATAAGAGTTTAATCCATAACGCACTTCAGAGCTGATGTAAAAAAAAATACCAACCTTTCTGTCTTCGTGCTTTCCTTGAACTTCTACAAAGTCCCCGATCACTTTAACCATTAGGTCCTCTGGGTTAAAGTGCTTTACATCAACTTGAACTGTAAATCCAGTGCCGTCACAGTTCACCTGAGAAAATCAGTTAAAAATACTCTGTATTACTACATAGACATAAAATAACTAAGCAAGTAGCAAACAAAGAGTCCCATTTTCCACATATTCCCTTCGTAGACATCTCTATTGTTTGAGTGTGGATGTTCATTCTTAGCTTTTGAAACAGTTGTTGTTTTTTCATGGCATTCAATTGCATCATGGAATCATTATGGGCTGAAGAAGACTGTAGATGCAGTATTAGTCAAAATACAAATATTTTTAGATTAGTATTAGTATTCTCAGCCTATTGAAATTATGTATAATGGTTATTAGGTATCAGTTTTCATGCAGTTCTACTGATCCAACTAAATACAATCAGCTTTGTCTTTTCAAAACAACTTACCTCTGCCGAGCTGGTATTATCAGTATCTGGAATCAGTAATTTCTGGGACCAGTTATGTTGACCATAAGCCCCGTTCAGCTGAGGAATGAGAGGTGGTAAAATCTTCTCCCATGGGATACCCCCAGCTGGCAGACTTGGTGGCAGGACGAAGTCCATTTCTAATCAGTAGAAATTTAGAAAAAGAAGAGTCGACTTGACGCCAGCTGAAGCCACAACTTTGTCACACAACACGGTCCACAGCACTCACCTCTACTTGAATTCCCTGACCAAAGCAGTGCTGGGAAGGAAAAGGACAGCCCCCTGTTCAACACCTGCTTGTATTCAGTCCTGACAGAGATATGTGTTCCAGTGATGAGCTGCTGCGTCCGTCTGTCTGGCTGCGGGCTCCTCTCCCTCTGGGTGCTGCTGGTGACTGACTGTTGTTGTGGCGTCTGTGTGTATTTTATACCAGAGTTGCATAATGAGCTTGGAATCCGTAGTGGGGCACCTTGCTTCTGTTATGTTCAGGGTGAATGCGTATACCCTTGGGTGTTCAGGCAGGGCCTTATAGGAGTGTATTGTTTGGGCTGTGGTGCAGCTGTTGCGGGCTTATGGCATTTAACATGTTTATTAACTATTATCAATGATGTAGCCCGCAGTTTATGCCAGGGGTCGATGGGAATAGACTATTGTATCAAGTTGTGTCGCTGTTGTGTCGTGTGTCAGACATGTTGAGCAACTAAATGCTTAAGGCTGGCCGTCAGGGAAGGTCTCGCCAAAAATAAGTTCAAAAGACGTTGTTGTTGACCCTCGTGAGCCGACACCAGACAGACGGTGACAGCAGGGGCGTCAAACACATGGCACAGCACATGTGCTACCAATAAACCACTTTCACCTCATCACTCATTCTCACAGCAGGGGAGAAGCATTCACATCTTTTTAAATAAAACAACATAGCTCCATGTAAAAAATATTCCACTACAAGTAAAGTATTAAAAGAAATCTACTTGGAGGTGTCATAATGTCCCGTTCAGCCGAAGAATGAGAGGTGGTAAAACCTTCTCCCATGGGATGCCCCCAGCAGGCAGACTTGGTGGCAGGACGAAGTCCACTGCTAATCCGTAGAAATTTTGAAAAAGAAGAGGTGACTTGACACCAGCTGTGCTATTGCATAATACATTTGTGTTTTTTTCTTATTACTGTTGTGTTGATGCATATATTTGGTCTTAGTGGAGCTATTTGACATACATTATGATGAGTAGTTGAATCTTTAACAATCCGTAAGAAATAGGAAAAGGAAGTGAAATTACAATACATAAAGAACTTGGTTTCTACCACTTCTCTCTGAGAATACATAATGTCCATGAAAGGACTCCAGATTCCTGAATCTACTCGCTATAAATTAATTTTATTGGGTGACTCCTTGTATCATGAAAATCCCTCTACGTGCCGACACATCCTGTTCTTGGCACACACAGGTGAAGTCAGCAGTTATGTACAGAGGGCACATGTTCCCTCTGCTAGTAATGTGGAACCTGTCACTTAAGCTTTGACTTCGGGTGACTAAATATGGCACTGATTATGTTATGAGTCATATACGATGATAGGGAAGTGGGGACATTTGGAGGGATCAAGTTATTTGGTTTCACAACAGGCGCCGGTGATTGTCAGAGACCTCTGTAACAATGCTATATATATATAGAAATAGCTCAGTGATAAGTCATCAAACAAAATGTCTACAGTGGTTCATTGGAGTCTAGAGGGATAATGATATTCCAACACAGGTATGGCATTCTGACTTTTCACTGAGTAAACAACATTGACTTGGAAGTTTTGTTAGTTTTTATTCACCATTCATAGACAAGTAAAAATTGTTTTGGGTGCACAATCACATACAAAGAATAACTAAACAAAAAATTAAGTGAAGGAAAAAAAATGTTGAATCAATTGTTCAATATCCTAAACAAACCTCAATGCACATCCAGTTTTGAATTAGCCTACTCTAAAAACGTTATTGGTTTCCTAGGCTAGCACAAAAAAAGAAAAATGTCTGCAGCGTTTATCTTTTGAAGACATGAAGACTCTGTTAACGTGTTAATTAGCTGTTGAATTTTGCTCCAGACAAATCACCCAAAGATTTCACTGAAGATATTTTTTTTGGTCCATTACAGTGGTTAATTTGTTACTTTCAAAAGACCTATTGTCAAAAAGCATCTCAGGGAATGCCCAGTGGAATTGTAAAGGAGAGGTAATCTCCCACTGCCCCCCACTCTGCTCTGTAGCGCTGGTAGATGGAAATCCATGTGGTGAGTACTGCTAACCAAAACAGCAGCCCCAGCCCTGACCGCTTCACATCTAGATGAGAAACACAGAAAAGATGGTTACATGACTGAAAAGCAGTTATCATTCACACAATCATTTAATATTATGTGATTTAGTCTAAAGCTTTGTTTTAAAAGATACAGTGAGTTGAAATGCTAATAAACTACCTGATGACGTACAACATGAGTGGCACAGGTTGACTTGGGGAAGTAATAGAAAATACTAACCACTAATTTCTACCTGAATTGCTGATTTGAACTGTTAATGTCCTACTCATAAGTAAAGATGAGCGGTGGGCCAAACTAAATTAGGTATAATTCACACTGAAGATTGTTTGTCAATAAATCAACAATTTATATGATGATAATGAAGAACAAAAAAAGAAGTCACAAAACTGTGGCAAATTATTTAATTATTTTCTCTGACAAAGACCTATAGTTAAATAGAAGTTTATGGGTGTATGAAGAAAATAAATGCATCACAAATGCATTCCCCAGCCTTGGGAAGAAGCATTTAATCAGCTTGTTTAACCTAAAAATTTCTCTGGACAAGTTTTTTAAAAACTAAACAAGTATAGTAGTGGTTTGTAAATGCAGCGCTGACACTTACATGTTTTTATCTGGAGTTGTTCAGTGTAGGTTGGTTTTACAAAGGCCTCCCGAAAAAACCAAACAACATTGACCAGCCAGAGGAATGGGAGAAGCGCAAAGCCACCTGGAGGAATAAAAAACCACCATCAAGTAAACACTACTACAAGTATACATTTACAAATCTACATTATTTTACAAAAAAGTCCCAGTCACTAGTTATACACTGAGAGCTCATCCTCACTCTCACTACGAGGTGAGCTGCAGTTGAATACAAATAATTAAGTGATCCTGACATAATTCATTATCAACCATTCTCACCTAAGTAGTATTTTCTGCATAGGCCGAGCTTCTCCTCATTGGGCAGTCGCTCCAGGTTCATCGTGGATTTCTCTGGTTCCTGCTGGAGAAAGAAAAACAAGTTCCAGTGTAGAAATATCAAATAAAAACTTTAGTGAAAAGGGAGATGGTGGCGGTGACTGCTGCGATTTAGAGACGGTCGTCTACTGAGCTGGGCAATTCTTCAGCTAAGTCCTGTTCAAACTCTTTAAACGATCAAGCGTTCCTCTGGTGCCTGCTGACCCAGTTTCCATTGTCAGATGACTGGATTTGTAAACTCAGGGAATGTTAGCATCTCGATAGCTTAGCAGGCGACAGTTACAAAGAGCTGTGGGCAGTAAATTACATCGGCCTTCAGATTATGGGCGGCGTCGTTTTTATAATAGTTCTAAGGGGCGAGTATAATGTGCGTCAATGTGGTGATTTACCTGATGTTTAAAAGCCAAACAGTGTGACGATGGTCGCCACTGAACCACATAAGAAAAATCAACACTTCCTCCTTCTTCGCTCCAGGGGACGGCTTGATTCTTCTTCGCCCTTTCTCTTTGTTGTTTATCGGGTAAGCGCGTGCCCTCCTGCGCTGCATACCGCCATCTAGTGTACCGGAGTGGGAGAAAGTGACTTCATGCGCTTTTATATAAATACAAAATGATTTACAGAGTTATAAATTAATCTTAATCAAAGTTGAGATTAACTCTATTCGTCTCATGTATTAGTATTTACTCTGCATTACATACCAAACTTTACTCATGCTTTTTCAAATTGGAAAATAGTTAATTATCTCCCGTAGAGATAAAGACCCTTTTATAATCAAACTCAAATTCCATTTAAATTCACCTATAAAAATCGGCGTCAGAATCACAGTCCTTCTCACAGATGTTGAGTATGGGTGTCGATAAATAATAAAAAATCATTCCCTGCGAAAGGCTTTGTCACTTTTATTAATGCATTGTTGAGTTGTTTATTGTCAAAGCTTGCTCATTATTTCAGTTTGTTGTCATGGGGGATTTCTAAATCACCTTTTCATCTGTGCGATTGTCATACCGACAAGTTGGATATTGAATGATGATAAGCTTTATTACATGTATTATTTAGTATTATATATTTATTTACTTATAACATATATTAATTTACATGTAAAACACCCATATATTATAAAGACAGAACAATTCAGTTTATTATTTGAAATCAATCTGGTTCTTAAATCTCTTAGGAAAACTTGGAAGCTTCACATAATCTATCGACCTACCCTTTGGCTGGTCCCCACCTCTCCATTCGGTCTATATGTTAATTTTAACAGGGAAATACTGAAAAGTTGAATGGGAGTCCATGGGAGCCTTCAAGAAAAGGAACGAGTGACTGTGTCAGTGATCATAGATCAAATAAATATTTGATGTATTAGACAGTTGCAAAGGTGAAAGATTTCACCTTTTTCAAGCGGGCCAGTGGACCTGTCAGTATCTCATTCTCTCTCTCAGCTAGTACGTGTTTCTCAAACGGAAACAGTCTCTGGGGGAACGGCGGGAAGCCCGCTGCACACATTAAACATTTCTAGAGAGGAATTTTGTAGTTGTTATTATTATTATTATTAGTGATAGTAGTAGTAGTAGTAGTAGTACTTACTACTACTAGTAGTAGGAGGAGAAGTAGAAGTAATAGAAGTAGTAGATGTAGTAGAAGTAGTAGTAGTAGTGTCATATATCAATCTATGGACGTCTGACATTTCTGAATGGCAGTTTCACGTTGAGCCAGCAGAGGTCGACTCTCGTCTTCTTCCTGCCAGTGGAGCCTCACCCAGAAGACTCGCTTTCCCTTGCAGCATTGCGGCCCCCCTCCCATCTCGCGCCTTCCCTCTTGTCTCTGGTCGAGCTGCTAGCTGTCGGTGTGTGTTGTTGTTGAAGCAATGATGGCGGCAGCGGGATGCGGATCAGCAACCGCGGCTGCCGTAGGAGGCCAAGGTGGAACCGCCACGGCCAGAGGTCGTTTCCCCGGTCGGCCTTGGTCGTCACGCAGTCGTTTGCGCTCCGAGAAGCGGTGGCAACTCGGACGATCAGGCTTAGAAGCTGATGATGTGAGTAACGGAGGGCCAAGGCCCGCAAACATGGTCCTCTCGTTAAACGATGACCAGCCTCACTTGCGCTTGCTGGGGATAGAGGCGAGCCACCAGGTCCTTGGCCAGGCTGGGTACAGCTCTAGTGGGAGTGAAGAGGTGAGGTCCCAAACCGAGCCAGGAGTCAGTATCTTTATTTCATCTTCTCCCATTTTGTGTGATCGTTAAATGTGTGAGAGTGAGTGCTGTCCACACCGCTGTGACTGAGGGGTGCCATGGAGAAATGTCAACATCCCTCTGCTAGGCTAACGTTAACTTAAGCTTGCTGAGCTACCATTACATGCTAGCTGATGTTAGCCCTGTGCAGCTGACATTTAATTCACAGTCGCAGCACTATCACACTTCAACAAAGCAGCGGAGCAGTGCAAACTTAGTCCAGTTCAGTCCCTCGGTGGCGCTAACGGAGATTAAAACTAGTAACAGGAGGAAAACGGGGGTATTTGGTATTTATTCTATATCCAGGTAGTGAGCTAGCTCATTTGTAAACAAGGACCGCAGGTATTTCAAGTGTGGCCCGCTCGTTATCGGGCCAGAGTAGCAGCTAGCTAACATTAGCGAACACAAAGAACGGGAAGGCTAGCTCCTCCTGCGGAGCGGCTACATGCTAACTGCTGTGTGTTAAAACGCTGCCCAGATGCTAGCAGAGTTGTGAACGTAGCTAGTTTTAAAAAGACTGAATAAACTGCTGCAGGTCTAACGAACGTCCCCGAGACACACAGACACTCGGATGAGAAAGTTCTGATTGTGGCTCGATAGCTTTTCGGTTGACAGAAGAGTTTAAATGTGTTCGAGGGCAGGGGAGGGCTAACTGCTAGCATATGTTGCCACAGGTTTAATGGTGGTGCAGGAGTGTGCCAGTGCCACTTGCAGCCTTGTTGGTGGAACTGGAAAGCGTCACGTTGATGCACATGAGGTCTTTAATGTTCCCGATCCCCATTCACACCAGTGGAGCTGCTCGTAGACTTTCATGTCTCAGCTCCAGGCATGAAGTAGCGGTTCAGTACTAAAAGAGTGAGGGTGACTGCAGACACCTCGTCTCAAACACCCAAGTGGGATTCATACGAGGGTTGTAGAGCTCCGATCTGGCAGCGATCATACATCTGCATCATGAAAAGTTCCCCCCCATAGACAGCTAATGCATTTAGGTTTTCTTCTAATTTAGATCCTTTTTGTGTTTGAAGTTGTGTTGGGTGAATGAAAATAGCTGGTTGAATGTGGATCGATGAAAACAATTGTCCATTGTGTGTCATTGATATTATTTTTATGTTTTTCTTGCCATTGTTATTGTTATTCTAAGCTATAGCATTTTGTCAAATAAGCTAAGATAAACTTACATTTAAAACTTTAAATGGCCATTATGCTGTGGATGAATCCATCTCCAACAATGAACATTTGTAAAAATATTCTATCAGCAGAATGGAGTCCAGTTGCATCAAGTCTTAATCACCTGTTTTTATTTCTCAAGGGAGATGACTTCACAGGATTTGAAGCTGATAGAAAAGGTCCCAAAGGGCCTGCATTGTCTCGACAAAACCCTTCCAAAGGTAAATAACAACACATCACTGCACTACACGACATGTTTGCTGTTATTCACTCACGACACAGCTTGCAATCCTTCGATGTGATGTATAGGAAGCTTTTGACTGCAGTCAAGTAGATATGGTTCTGTGGTATTTAATGTGTCTTTGTTTTGCAGGTGATGCTGTCAACACAAAAACTAAACGACAAAGTGAGAAGCTGTCACTCAAAATGCAAGCAGTGGAGGCAGCTCTAACCCCACCTGATCCTGTAAAAGAAATAAAATCACTGGAGGAAGTTCCCGTCTTGTCTCCTGAGGCAAAACCTGCAAAGGACTGCAGGAAAGGTTCGAAAGGAAAGAACACCATGGATCGACAGTCCCCTAAAAGCGGAGCCTCATCAGCAGCACCAAGGATTACTATAAAATTGGTGGCCAAAAAGAAAATGAAAACTGTAAAGGAACCTGCTTCACAGAGAAAATCGGTGAAGAAGCTGAAGATAAAAGGAATTCAGGATCATTCTAAAACCAAGGACATTCAGGGCGACCAGATTTCAAGTGCTCATGTCAAATTAAAAACTGAACCACTTGAGGATAAACCTGTCACAGAGGATCAGGGGGAGGAGACTGTACCTGCAAGAAGGCGCGGGAGATCTGCCGCAAAGACAACAGAGCCTGTCAGCCAGACAAGCGCCAAAGTTGTGAGTGATGACCAAAAATCGAAAGAGGGAAATGTAGTCACTGCAATGGAGAGTCGGATTAAAGAGCCAAAAACAAATGCAAAAAAATTAAAGCAGAAAGAAATTGCAACAGAACAGAGTTCTGAAGTTAAACAAGGAGGAGTTCGCAGGAGCAACCGAGCCACTATCCCCCTCCCTACAAGTGCAGCTGAACCAGAGAATCTGAGCAAAGGTGATGACATTCTGGTGGAGTCAAAAACAGAAGTTTCTAAAACTGCGGAGGCCAAACCATCTTCGAGAGGTGACAGACGAAGGCAAAGCAAGAGGCTTAATAAGGATGTAACAGAGACCGATAATTCAGCTGCACAGCTCGGTGGAAGTTTGTCTCTGAAAGAAGAGGACATGAGAGTCCCAAGTTTAAAACTGAAAAAGATCAGAAACCCAAAATTGGATGCACAGGCCAGTAAGAAGAATTCGACTCGAAAGAAAAAACGCAAAAAATTTGTCTGGACTTTGACATTAGTGAAGGGAGAAGGTCAGACACGGGATCCTGAAAATACTGACAAAGCACCGGAGAAGAATGTGAGGGAAGTGGATCAGTCCACTTTTTGTGACACAAGTGTCAACAAGACTTTGAATGGAATGGATACAACATCTAAACTGGACAACTCTGCCCCACAAGAGAGTAAAAGCATGGGCAGCGAGTGTTCTCAAAGAAAAGCAAGCATATCATCCGAGGAAAAATCCACTTTGCATGTGGAAGTAGAAGTGGAACAGGTACCTGAAATTCCTCCTGGAGAAATAAACAAGACGGATTGCGGGAAAGTTCCGCCTCTTCAGATCAAAAAGGTATCCTCTCCTGGTAAACATAAAAGCTCCAAGCCATCATTTTTAATTCAGCAAGCCAGTCCTGTGTTTGAAAAGAGCGAAGATGTTCTCAAAGATTCAAATGAAGTCAGTGAAGATAAGTCAATGTGTCAGGATACGGTCGTCAACCCATCTAGGAGACTAAGGAGGAGGACGTCAAGCATTGATTCAACACAAACAAAGTCTGTCAGTCATAAACCAGTGACCACTCCGAAACGAAGACTCAGAACGATTCCACAGGGGGACGCAGCTCCGCTTGTGCACATTGAAGAGTCTTCTCAGGTTCCAACTGAAGAGTCAACTACAACTGCTCTTCCTGAAAACTCTAGTCAGGTTTTGGCTGAGGAGCCCGCAAAAGTGACGATTGTAAACACCACGAAAGTTCCTGAAGAGGATCCCTCAAAGATTGTTGGTGATTCCTCAGAGCCGCCAGTTGAAATCCCTCAACAGACGGTAAAGACTGAGGTCGTACCACAGATTACAGAGGTCAAACCATTGCCTGTGCCTTCCAAACCTAAAAGAAGTCGAAATAATAAATTACGAAAAAAGAAGTCTGCCCAAAAGAAGAAAGCTGTCATCTCCCCTGAAATCCCTGTCAGCACAGAGTTAGCTCCAGTTGAAGCTACTATCACAGAGTCTGTAGAAAAGGAGGATACGTCTACTACACCATTAGAACACGAGGCAAGTCAGCCAGAAGCAAAGGATTGCACACAGTCAGAGGCAGCACAGATCTCTGTGTCAGTGGAAGAAGAGCTTATACAGTCACCGGTCAAAGAGGAAACAGACATTCAGTTGATAGATAATCAACATTCTTTGGGGTCCGAAAGCCAACCACCGTTAGAGTCCGAATGTCAAGCACGTGACCCAAAAAGCCTGCGCCATAAAAAGAGATCTCTCAAAAAAGCAAAAAAGAGACGGAAAATTTTGATTGGCCAACGTCAGAAACACAGGCACAGAAGCAGAGACGGGAAGTTTGCTCCACTTAAATTATCTGACGGACAGTACACAGTTGAAGAGGATAGTGACATGTCCAGCCCATTGGCAGCTACCACACCAGTCCTGAGCTCAAGACTGATCGGAGTGCATAAAAAATACAAAAAGACACATTCGGGTCTAAGGTTTTTTGGCTCTAAAAGGCCAGAACCACAATCTAAAATAATTTCCAAGCTGCTTGAAATTGGGTTTGATAAAGACGATTTAAAGCAAGAAGAAACAGACACGTTAGTTGATGGGGGGCAGGCAGATGTTGTCGATACCCAGCCTGGCAAAGCGAAGTTTGTAAAAAACATCAAGCACTTCATTATGCCTGTCGTAAGTGCTCGATCCTCTCGAGTCATAAAGACCCCGCAAAGGTTTATGGATGACGCTGGAATGTCTGTATTGCCTCGAAGAAACTCTCCAAAGAAGGGTATACAGTTTGGTTTGCCGATACGTCCGGGAAAGAGGCGAGACGATGGGATGGACAGAGCAATATCCCCTCTCCTGGCGGCCGAAGATGAGGACATATTGAGTGAAGCGCAGCTGGGTGTCGATCTGTTTTCAGCTCAGGATCTAGAGGACAACCTTGATTTGGCTGACAGCCTGTTCTCTGAGAGAAAAAGCAGCAAAAGTGAAAAGAGGAGGTCTTTTATGAAGAACTCCAGCTTCAAGTGGAATATGTCAGAGGAGTCTAGCGAGGAAATGTATACACTGGACAAATCTCCAGAGAACAAATGTGAGGATCTGTTTTTATCAGCACCAGTTGGTAAGCCCACAGAACTGTCCACCGACTTCCTGGATCCTCAGAAAAAGAGAAGCTCCCTAAAGTTTAATAAACAAACGGCTCAACTCAAGATTTATCAAAGGCTGAAGAAGATGCACTCGGTTCTTCCCAAAAGCAAAATCACATCAGAGATGGACAGCGTGTGCAAACCTCCTCCGCCCCCCGTGGATTTAGCAGAAGGACTGGATGATGAGGCCATGAGCATCAGCCTCAGGCAGCGGAGTACAAACGTTGAAAAGTCCAAGCTCAAGATTGAAGACCTTGATAGTCCGGGAGTCGTTAGGAAAGTGTGCGTTCGGACCACAAACTCCAAGACACTTTTATTGCAGCACAGTAAAGAGAAGAGTTTAGCGGCGAAAGACATCACCCATCGTCATCCAGGTAAGACAAATTATTAATACTATTTACTGCCATGAAAACATAATTTTGTTTATTACTGATGTAATCTTGATGTACCTCGTAATGAACCCTGGCATTACTTGATATTCACAGGAGAGCTGCAGTCAGAGAGGACCTCGGGCACAGGTCAGAGCGATTACCCCGGGACTGGGGAGAGGGGAACGTCACAAAGAGCGCGCCTCGCTGGTGCAAATAAAAGAATGTTCAATCTCCTCAGGAAAGCGAAGGTCCAGCTCATTAAGATTGACCAGCAGAAACAGCTGAAGACATCTGGGGTAAGGTCATGTTGAACACAAGTCCACTTTCAGCTCTTGTAGACTTGTAATTATTACAAAAGTTAGACATTTTCTAGATTTTTTCTTTTAGGCTTGTAGTGATGCCTTGTGTTTGTCCATCAACTTTGCAGCTGTTATCTGGGCCGAGTGGTGCCAGGTCTCGAGATGTGAACTCTAAGAGATACAAGAGGAAGCAGAGGGGGCAGCCGCATGCTGCTGTTCCAGTCAAGACAGAGTCGCCCCAAGGACAAGTAAGCATTCAACTCAGTGGGCACAAGAGGAGAAATCGATTCCAACCACAAATTCTGTCTCTGGTTTCACCACTATTTGGAGAATGATTCAGATTTGTAAAGGAATTTATCCCATGTCTCTTGTCCCCCTCTTCAGCCTCAGCTCATCTCCCCGCTGTGCCAGGAGTTTCGTAGAGCAGGGGGCCCACGGATCAAGCACGTGTGTCGCGCAGCATCTGTGGTGCTGGGGCAGCCTCGAGCTTTGGTCCCAGATGACATTCCCAGACTGAGCGCTCTGCCTCTGCATGAAAGAAGTGGCATTTCCCCATCTGCCATCACTAAAGGTGCGTAGATGTAACCTGAATGACTTAAAATATGCTTATTAACTTTCCTGTGACTTGAATGTGAAGACTTGGTGGCGTATTCTGTTTTAGCTTCTTTCTCTTATTGTTCGTTTATCGTTGCAGATGTTGGGTCTCCCTCCGAGTCGGACAGTCCTGGGCTCTCAGATCCAAAGGTCACCAAAGTCAAGAAACCGTCGAGTTTCGCGAAACGGAAAGGACTCGGGCCGTTTGGGTACCGCTCTCGGAGGTGCGGCGTGTGCAAGGGCTGCAACCACGAGGACGACTGTGGCGACTGCATAAACTGCCTCGACAAACCCAAGTTTGGTGGGCCCAATACAAAACGGCAGTGCTGCGTGTAAGTTGACATATACTTTATCATTAGTCGTAGCGGAGCTCCACAAAGTGTTCAGAAATAATGAGGAATTCTGTTTGTTTTCTTCAAGGTATAAAAGATGTGATCAAATTGAAGAGAGGAAAGCACGCAGACTGAGTGGAAGGACGGCACCCAAAGGTAGATTCTTCACCTGAGCCCGGAAGCTTCATGTTGTCATACGTTTCTAACATTAAGCGATTCAACGACATGCCTCCTCTCTCTGTTAAGGTGCTTCCAAGCGACAGCGATCTTCACTAAGCGGGGGTCATTCAAGTAATGACGAAGGAAACGACGGCGCCGATTCACCATCTGGTCTCCAGGGTGACGACAACAGTCCGTCAGTAAGGAAACAGCCGAAGCGTGTTGTGAAACCACGTGTCTACTTCGACCTGATTGACTACGAGTCAGATCTAGACGAGAAAGCTCTCTCAAGCTCTGCGTCGCCAGCCAGGAGGAGAGGAACTGGATACCGTTTCAATCAAGGTGAATTAACATTCGGAATCCAGTCAGGACAAATGCTTTTTGTCCTCAAGACCTCATAAATATTGCTTAAATGTTATGCAGAGCTTTAGGCTTTATAAACACATTTCTTTAAACCATTACAATACTTTTTGCTTCTAAGTGGAATGCCTCTTATTAATTTAACCTGTTTTTAAATTTTTTTCATAGACTTCGTGTCGCTGGATGGTTTCCTGGGAGACATCTCAGATGAGGAAGTCAGGCATCGGAAGTCCAGTTCACACCGTGTACAGCCTGGAAAGCGTAAACCTGAGAAGGTGGGTGATTCTGAGTACATTGGTGCCAGGTTAATGTTAGAGTTCCACTGACACGCATGCTCTGCTGAAGGGTGGAAACCAGGCTGTGCTAAAATGTTTAAAAAAACTGGCCAGCATGGGCACACTGTGTTTTTAGTTCCCAATTAGTGACACTTTGTGTCAAAAACATGCCAATTTTGTCTCTTGTTACCATGCCAAATGTCAATGTGTTTGCATGATTGCCAGCTTGGTGGTAGGGTGTAGCTGAGAGCACCCCCCCCATTTCAGCCTTTTTCCGAAACCCAGGCCTCTTTTATTTTTTCAAAAGAGACTCCAGTTCTTATTCAGCCACTCCTAAACAAAGGAAGGATTTGATAATGTAGGGCCTTCCACATTGTTTCAATTTAAGATAAACCAAGGCAAAGATTTGTCAAACGTGTTCAGTTGTTTGCACCTCTGTGGCATCATTCTGTCCGTATCACATTAATTTCTACATGGAGCACCCAACCTGTGCCATAGACTCTACATTGGCTGCTGTGTTCTTCCTTAAAAATCTACAGCGAGGACCACAATAACTAATTGATCAGCATCACCCACATTAAAAACAATCCCTGGCCCATTCCAAAATATCGTCTTTGAATTTTGCACAATGTAAACTAAACCTAACACCGCAACATGTTATGTTAATGTTGTAAATGGGATCATGGCAAAGAGAGCAGCAGCTGCCAAACGCCCACCTTGCATCAGGGCTCCACAATATCCATTGCTATTTACAGTCGGCATTGTGCCATGCCGCATGTCGTCCATGATGCATTTGAAAAGGCATAGTTAAAAGAAAGTATATCAGCATTTTAAGGTCCATCACTGCCCACATTTAATAAGTTATGGTTTGTTGTATTCAGGGTCACACACCTCAGGTTCCGTTTGAGCAGACTCCCCCCAGTGTGCTGGCAGCTTTGGCTCATGGGTTTGAACAGAGAGACGTTGAGTCATCTAAACCTACTCACAAAATCAGGGTTGATTTCAAGGTAGGTCACTTTTCTTGCAGTGTTTGCTACAAATGTTGTTATATAAACAGATTTCTCATGTTCATGTTCAGAAAGAAAATATATTAATCTCAAAAACACCAATCACACACAGTTAAGGAAAGCTAAGTTAAAAGTATTAATATTGTCCACTAGAGGCCAATATTGTTCCAAAATGAAAATAACTGACTTCTGTAGTTGTCTTTACTGCTTCCCTCAAAACTCACTATATAACGTGCCGATCTTAAAGTCAACCCACTGAACCTTCGTTACTGAAATGAATAAATTCTGTATATGTTTTCATGTGAATCATAATACGGTTACAAAACTACTGTGAGAAGCCTTTTCTCAGGTGGTTTTCTGTTGTTGATGTTATGATGTGTCCCATTTTCAGGAGGACTGTACTTTGGAGAACGTGTGGAAAATGGGTGGTTTGAGTATACTGACATCTGCGCCTGTCATGCCGCCCTATGTCTGCTTACTTTGTGCCAGTAAAGGGCAACATGAGGTAACTGCACAACACATTGTGCTCTACTTTAATTGAAATGTTGCTTGATAATAACCACCTGCAATTTCTTAAATATTAACTGATAAGATTGTTTCGTTTTTTCGTACAAAAATGTGCATAAAACACTATCATACAGGTTGAAATAAAACTTATTTCATCATGTTTGAAGTGACCCTAATTTCAGGGTCATTTTGGAATTAAAAGGCTTTTTTGTTTATTCCAATACTTTTTTTTGCAGATGCTGTATTGCAGAGTATGTTGCGAGCCCTTCCATCAGTTTTGCCTTGAACCAGCAGAGCGCCCCTCAGAGGACAACAAAGAAAACTGGTGCTGTCGTCGCTGCAAGTTTTGCCACGTGTGCGGCAGGAAAACCAATCACTCAAAGGTAGGAGCTGCTCATCTAACTTGTTTTGTCATATTTTATTTGGCAAGATTAATGGAGTTCAATTAGTAAATGTTGTATTTTTCATGTCTGCCTCAGCCTTTGTTGGAGTGTGAACGATGCCAGAACTGTTATCACGCCTCCTGTCTGGGACCAAGCTATCCCAAACAAAACAAGAAGAGGAAAGCTTGGGTATGTTGACATTGTTTTAAAATTTAATTAAACAGTGAAGTATGTTTGAGGTTGGTACACATTGATTCCTGGTCTGATCTGATGGTTTTTGTGCAGGTTTGTATCACATGCATCAGGTGTAAAAGTTGTGGCGTCACACCGGGTAAGAGTTGGGAAGCTGACTGGAACCATGACAAAGGCCTCTGTCCAGACTGTTCAAAACTGTCTGACCAGGGTGAGAATTCAATCTTGAAATCAGTCAGCGTTAGTCAGCCCTGTATAACACCACCAATATGTGCTGATGGTAAGCGTCTCTCTGTTTCTCCCATAAGGTAACTACTGTCCAATATGCTTCAAGTGCTATGAGGACAATGACTACGACAGTCAGATGATGCAGTGTGGCACCTGTAACCACTGGGTACATGCCAAGTGTGAAGATCTAACAGGTAATATTTTTTCTCTACATCTTTTTGAGGAGAAAAGAACCCAAACTAATGGAATAAAAGGTTTATTCTTATTAAAGCTTTGTTCTTGGTTGCTTAAGCGTTGTACGATTTTAGATGCATTGCTCTTCATCCAAAGCTTAAACTCTTGTGTAAATTCATTTCAGATGAGCTGTACGAGATCCTGTCCAGCCTTCCAGAGAGTGTAGTGTATTCCTGTCGGCCGTGCAGTGTCACCCAGCCCAGTGCCTGGAGAGAGCTGCTTTACATCGAGCTCAGGGCTGGGGTGGAGAAGGTGCTAGCATGCCTGCTGTCCTCCACCCTCACTCAGCACCTTGTTACCTGCTCACAGGTAAGAGACTCAGCTTTCACATCCACCATGTGACAAGTAAAGGTTTTTCTGTGATTATTGTACAAATATTTACTTGTAAATGAAATACAGTGTGTCACACATGCATTTGTTTCTGCTGCAGTGTGTGAAGTTGGTCGATTCCGACAGCAGACTAGAAGGACAGCCGGCCTGTGACCTCCGAGCTGTCGGCAAGAAATTTGATAAGGGCCTTTATACTACGTTGGTGAGTGAAGAGCATCCTATTCATTTTCCTGAATTCGATGTTTAATTGAATGAGGCTTTATGGACATTATTATTTCCATGAGAATTGACGGAAACTGTAAAGAAAAATGTTGATTTTAAAAACAAAAAAAGTTAAGTGAGTGTTTGAATTAGTCTCTGGGAACAAATAATGTTGTTTTGAATTGTGAAAGAGACTACTCCATCTCCTCTTTCTACTGTAACAGTGTTTTAGAGTGTTGGTCTGGTTCCACCACACCTGTATAATTGAACTAAAATATTAATGTAATTGTTTTGTCTTTATAGAAAATGTTCCATGAAGATGTTGTTCAGGTGGTTCGAAAGAGGCTTGAGCTAGAAGAGGATCTTCCGGAGGAGCAGAGACCCACTGCCCTGGCACGCTCTTACTACTTAAAGGTAATGTAGGACCATAAGCACCTGTCTGCTCGTCATTTGTTCATATTTAAGTTATAATATGTAGAGCTCCAACTTGTTTCTCCGTATTAACTAATGTTAAATAAAAAAAAACATCAAAGTGACATTATGTGTTTAGAAATGCAGGTGCTTTAGCATTTATCATTCACCGGTGTGATTTTTGTTATAGCTCCTGGAGGAGGTGTTTAATTGGTTCAGCAGCCAAGACCCAAAGGTGTGGAGCTCTTGTACCAAAGACATGCCTATGTGAGTAATGGTTGCCATTGACTGGTTTGTATGCATGTGTACATTTAATTGAAAATAACTGCACATAAATGGCCCCTGCCAGTAACAATTAATCATCATTATGCATTCTGTTTACTTCATTCTTTGGTTGATAGGGGGATGCTGTCCCAGGCTGTTCATCCTCCAACAACAGAGCACGTTTATGCTCAGTGGCAGGAGAGGGAGGAGCTCATGTCGAGGCCCCCACTGCGGCTCCTGCAGGAGGACAATGAGGAGAGCTTAGACGTTAAGGAGGAAGAAGCAGTTTCTCCGATGTCTGGGGAGCTAACAAGCCGGAACCACTTCAAAAGCAGCAGGGCTGGCAGGCACAAAAAAGGTAACGCTGTCACTTCAGGAGAGGGGATAATAACATTATGATACCTTTTTTATATTGCTACAGAGTGATTGGGCTTGTGATGTTTACTTTTGCATAACCATTAGGGAAAAGAGGGCGGCTTTCCAAATCAGATCCAGACACTGGATGGTCTAAGGATGATGAGAGACAGTGCTCGTTGTGCCAAAAATATGGAGACCTCAAACCTAATGTAAGTAACGTTTTAAACACACACAAAAGTTGACAGTACATTTTAAATACTGTACATAGCTCATTGATTGTTAAAACGGCAGTATTCACATTTTCTTGTATTTCTTTTTTTTTAACAGGATGCGGGCAGGTTGCTATACTTGGGCCAAAACGAGTGGGTACACGTCAACTGCGCTCTGTGGTCAGCTGAGGTGTATGAAGAGGACAATGGCTCTCTATTACACGTACACAGTGCTGTCACAAGAGGGCGCTTGATGGTAGGTTTCTTATCTATCATGAAAACTGATCCTTAGTGTAACAATGTGTATTAAGCTACAAGATTAAATTAATCTGTAAACAGTGCCAAAATGCATATTTTAAACTAAACTCTTATAATATAGCATCACTCAGACTACTTGATTGCTGACTCCGACTTTACATTTCACTCCCCCTCTTAGCGATGTGAACGCTGCAACCAGACGGGGGCCACAGTGGGCTGCTGCCTGACCTCTTGTCAAAGCAACTATCACTTCATGTGCGCCCGTTCCCGTCACTGTGTGTTCCAGGATGACAAAAAGGTCTACTGCTACAAACACCGACACCTCATCAGTGGCAGGGTACGTTCTGATCTCCCAACTGGTCTTCTGCTGTAGGTGGCTACAGTTTCAGTGCTTTGATTTGATTGTGATTTGTTTCGTCCCTTCTCGTCCTTCTCGTTGAGCAGATGAGAACTGGTCAAGAGTTTGAAGTAAACCGGAGGGTGTATGTGGATTTCGAGGGGATCAGCCCCCGCAGGAAGTTCTTGACAGGACTGGAACCAGAGCTGATCCAAGTCATGATTGGTAAGCTTCTTTTCATTAGTTGCCTCTTTCCCTCCTGTTAACATTTACCAGCTTAAGCTTATACAAATGTTGTCATTACACAGGTTCCTTACAGATAGACAAACTGGGTATGCTGTCAGAACTTTCAGCTTTCAAAGGAAAACTCTGTCCGGTGGGGTTTCAGTAAGTTGCATTTTACAATTTCACACTTCACTGAATGAATAACAGATATCGTCGAGGCATTACATTTAAACCTCTTTGCTCGTTTCTTCCTAAGGTGTTCTCGGTGGTACTGGAGTACAGTTAATCCATTGCGCCGGTGCAAATACACTTGTAAAGTCCGGGAGGTTCGGCCTGTTGTCCCGGAGAAGACTCTTGAGGAGATGCCTGACAGAGGAGACAATCACACCATCGCTCACGGCCCCTTTCCACTACCTGGTTTGTTTGTTTCTTAATAAAAATTGCATCAGGAAGTGTTTTACTGTAATTTGATAAAGATGCTAATAATTTGTAAACTTATGTTTTGAAAAATCTTCAGAATCTGAAATGGAAGAGGCTAAAATGACAGACTCCCAACCCCCGACAGAGGACCGCTTTGTCCAGGCACCTCCCCATAAGTCCGATCACAGTGCAAGGCCAAAGATTCCGAACTATCCCCAAACCCGGAGACCTGCTGGAGGAATGTCTCGACCTCTACCATCTCCAGGTGAAATATAAATAAATTCTAAATATTTGCAAGAATATTTGATCAATCCATCATTTCAAAAGTATGTGTCAAGCTGCTGATGAATTCTGTTTTCTTTCTCAGGTTTAGTCAAGTTGAAACCCCACCACATATTAACCATAAGTGATCTGGAGGAGACTCGGCGGGTTCGTCCCCATGTCCCACATTCACACCCAACAGGCCCCCGCGGTCGCATGTCACCCCCGCCTCTGGGCCCTCTGACTGGACCGATCACCCTCCGGGCTGGAAAATCTTCCCATCCCACTTCCCCACTGTTCCCACTTGCTACAGAAAACCAGATAAGTTCTCAATCGTCCCGCCCAGTCGGAGGTAGAGGTGCTTCCTCAGTCCGATGCCCTGGAAATACAATGACCCACGGTACCTCATCTTTCTTCCCTCAGTCTCCCTGGCAGGACGGTACGGGAAACTTTCCTTCTTCAAGTATGTCTTTCGCTCGAACTCGATTAACATTTGATCTGAACCAGTCAGACTCAGTCGAGGTGCCGCACAACTTCTTAGCTTCACCAGAGCCCGAGGATGTCTCTCCAGCCAATGGTACTTCACCCCAGGGAGACTTGGACCAACAGAAGGATGAAGAAGAATTTCCCTACAGTTCATTCCACAAGGATCCCAGCCTGAGTCTTGGTCAAGAGATGAGGACAGAGCTGGAGATTGAGGAGACGCTCCTGAATGAAGGTGTAGCAATGAACTGTGGGGGGCAGATAGTAGTGGAAGGTGATGATCAGGAAGAATTTTGGGGCAGAGCTCAGGACGTACACAAGAGGAAAAAGCTTGTTCCCAACCTACCACGGCCTGCAGCTTCAACAAGGGACGACTTGGGAAGCACCTCCTCTGATGAGGATGATATGCAGCATTATTTTGACTTCTCTCGGACAATAGTCAGTCGTCCTGGATCTAAAGATCTTTCCAAGTCTCCCTCCTCCCCGTCCTCTCGGCCTATGGTTCAGCTTGATGGTGTTGATGACGGCACAGACAGCGACGCGAGCATAGTGACCAACTCGGATGTTCAGAAAGCCAAAAACCTGAATAAGAAAAACGTCCCTGAATTGGAAAATGCAAACGGCACAGAGGATGTTCAGAGGCTGTCTCCCAAAGCATCGTCCAATGATAAGGACACCGATTCTTCATCAGTTACCATTTCAGTTGTCAGCAAAAGTCCTTCACATGGTTCAAATCAAGATGCACCTAAATCATACGATACTCCTCCGTCAAATGACAACAACAAGGGATTTGTTTCTTTAAATATGTCCACAAGCTCCACACTCAAAGAGACTGTGCTTCCTACTGCAGTTCATGATGCTAACTCGCTCACAAAGCTGCCTGAGACCTCATGTTCAGTGGGGGGATTCCAGGGTTCCATTCTCGGGTTTGCTCCTGAAATGCCTCTTGTTCTTGAGAGCTGTAACACCAGTGCACATTTAACTGACATGGTTCCTATGCTACAGGGCGCACCTCTCCAGACACAACAGTCTGAAGCTTTTAAACCCCAGAACTCGAAGCCTGACCGCATTGTATCATCAGCTGAGGCGTCGGCCGTGTTAATGAACCACTTGACAGCCAGTACAATGGAGCCATCTCTCGCTGATGCTTCTGATAGTAGTCAGCGCATCTTGTTGGAACTTCTTCAGCCACCTTCAATGTCTACAGATTCACAAAACCCCTCTCAAGGCCTTGTAGACCCCTTGCAGATGTATACCTGCTTACCAGGTTTACAGAGTATGACACTGCAGCCTGTAACATCCTCACAAGTGTCTACAGCCTCCATAGAGCCTCTGTCTACTAAACTAACCACGCTTACTACTGTTGGAGACATGACACAAACATTGCTCAGTGCTGCTCCACAAAGCGATCCCGTGCTGTCCGCGACATCCGGCGCTCGACCCCCAGCAGGAACGTGTGGAACTGTCTCTCTACCCATCTACTCCACACAAGCGCAGGCATTGGGTTCTACGGCTGTCACCATCGTTTCTTCCACTGCGTCAATCCCATCTCTGTCTGTGCTGACGACACAGTGTTCAGCTGCTCCAACCACTATCCAGACCACCTCAGCCCCTCTGATCCTCAATGGTTACAGCTCCACATCGGCGCAGAAAGACCCCCCAACCGGCCACACAATCTCCATCAACTTTTCCACTCCCAGGATGGCTCTAGAACCTCAACAGCCAGTGTTGTCCCAGGCGTTACCTGGTCACGCCATTCTTACTGTGAAAGAGGTGGGGGGCCCTAACGTGGATCCCACGCCACACGTCCTGCTGGTGAACCGCCTCGGGCAGATCTTTGTGAAGAATCCAGAAAGCAACACTTTTCAGCTTCCCACCCCAAACTCCTCCTCCTATAACTGCGTGACTCAGATCGCCAGTCTTTTGCAAAGCAACGCGCTGTCGGCCACGCTGGCAGCAGCCGGCAACATGCCCGCACCACCCCCCAGGCTCACCGTGGCAGCCGCAGTGCCTCCGTCAGTCACACCTGCAGTTCAGAATCCAACCACAATCACACAGCTGCTCACTAACAACAGCAACGGTGCGGTGGCATCAGTTAATGTGAAGAAGTCAAAGAAGAGTATTAAAACCTCAAATGACGAAACTGTAATTTTGAAAAAACCAAAGAAGAAGAAGGATTCCAGTGCATCCAAAAAGTCATCCAAGGCCACGGTACAGCCCGCTCCGTCGACTGAGGAGCCTCCCACGGCCCCTTCTGAAAGCGCCCAAGCCATTATAAACCAAGCAATGGCCAGTAACTACACCCCCAAGTGGAGTGGGCTTCGAACACTCAGCCCCTCCTCACTGGTTTTGCCACCTGGTCTATTGATTGAGCCAGAGCTTCCCGTGTCTCCTCCCTCTCCTTCGCCACCGGCAGCTCCTGCACCACGACCTCGCACCCACGTCCGCATGAAGAGAGTGTCCTCGCTCTCGGACCGCATCGTCACAAAGAAATCCAAAGTTGACTTCCTGCCACCAGAACCCGTCAGCGAGGACAAGGAGCGGCCCAAACCCACCTTTCCCAGCATCTCCAGCAGGGCCTCAGGAGTCCGCATCAAGACACCGACAGTGAAGGGAGTGCTGAACCTGGACGAGTTAAAGGAGGAGCGAATCAGCGAGTCCGAAAGCACAGGGTAAAGTATACTTGTTTGAAGTAGGGATTCAACTAATGATTATTTTCAAAACAGTTTAATCTGCTCTTTGTTTAATTGATTAATTAAGTTTTTGAAATGATTGACCAACTTTCCAAATCCAAAAGACATTTCATTCTTCTGTTGATTCATACAAGTCATTACATGTAAATATTAGCTGTAACCTTTTTTAAAAGGTGCTAACTCAATATGGTTCATCTGCATCTAGGCATATTTTTGGGACTGTTGACAATTTCAGTTACTTACATAAAAAGCATATTTTCTTGATGTTCTAGACAAATACTTTGTCCACTCTTGGTTTGGCAAATTGTATAATACATTTTTGATTAATTTAGTTGGAAACTTTATGTTATAAGTGTCAGATAAGATGAGAGTGTATGTGCTTATATGAGATATATTGAGTTTTTTAAATATCTTTCTCAGGTCTGATCCTTGGGATTACATGTCTTGGGGTGAACAAGGAAAGCCGCATGCCTGGGAACCAGTTGGACACAGCAACTTGACTGACTGGAAGAAATACTCTGGTAAGCATGAGTTGTAAATGTGTAACAAACGATTCCCACTTTGTCTACTGTGTTTGACATGACATTAAATAAAGGATCGGACTGAATGTGCTAAGTACTTTGATGGAATGTGACCACAACAGAACCTGTACCACATGACCTCCTCTCCACCACATGACCTCCTCTCCAACCTGAGAGGAGTTGCTAGAACAGTAGGAAAGACTGATTTGTAAAATTGTGTTTGTGTGTGTAAGGTGCTGCTTGTACCTCAGACGACGAACCACCTTCGTCTGAAAAGGATGATGAATGTTCTACTAACAGAGACCAGCCGTACTTACAATTTGAGATCACCAGCGATGATGGGTTCAGTGTAGAGGCAGACAGTATCGAGGGTAAGGCTATTTCCTTTATCTTGATGTTTTGTTCTGTATACACTGGTGTTCACTGTATTCACTTACAACTCCACCTTTTCCTCTCAGTGGCTTGGAAAGCTGTGATAGACGGGGTGCAGGAGGCCCGAGCGCTGGGGAGGCTGAGACCTCTCACCTTTCAGAGGATCACAGGTGCTCGTATGCTGGGCTTGGTCCACGATGCAGTGGTGTTCTTGCTGGAGCAACTTCAAGGAGCTCACCGATGTCAACCCCACGCCTTCCGTTTCTTCAAACTGCTCAGCCAGGAGGACGATCTACCAGTCAATCCCAGTGGCTGTGCTCGCTCTGAGCTCCATCTTCGGTACGTTTCCTCCTTCTGTAGCTGCGCTATGAGTTTATTGCTTCTGTTTTCTTTTCTGATTCATAAGTGGTTTTGCAAATGACTTAACTAATATGCTTTTTGTATTTGACTTCAGTACACTAGCTGATTGTTCAGTTGACACCTAAACCTGACATTACTGTCTCTTTTCTCTCAACAGGAAGTCCACGTTTGATATATTCAACTTCCTGGCTTCTCAGCATAGGCAGCTTCCTGACAACGGGCCTTATGATGATGAGGAAGATGAGGTTCTGTTGAAGTCCACAAGGTCAGTCTTCACTCGTTTTTTTTATTTTATGTATTGCTGGAGTTATATGTATTCACTGTTGTTTTGTTTTTTTTGGCATGATTAAAATGTATTAGATGCAAGATTGCAAGAAATTTAAATTGTGTTCACCTCCAATTAGTTAGACCTTTCACACCATTTGTTTAAATTTGATGTTTTTGATGAATTGTTTTCTGCTCCTTCATTAGACGAGCCACTAGTTTGGAGTTGCCCATGGCGATGCGCTTCAGACACTTAGAACGAACATCCAAGGAGGCTGTTGGCGTCTACAGGTCAGTACTACGTTTTCACAATAATTACAATTCTGTGTGGAATTGATGACAGCCCACTGGGTGAAAAGAACACTGTCTGTACTTATGTGAGATGGGTGTATCCTGTCCACATGTTGACTGCAGAATTCATCACACCGTTGCTTTACATCACTTATAGCGTCATGAACTAAATCAGCCTGCCTGTGTGTCTGTTGTAGGTCTGCCATCCATGGCCGAGGTCTTTTCTGCAAGAGGAACATCGAAGCAGGGGAGATGGTGATTGAATACGCAGGCATTGTCATTCGCTCAGTGCTCACTGACAAAAGGGAGAAGTACTATGATGGCAAGGTTGGTCTGGTTTTTACCCCATTGTATCTTATCAGTTTCATCTGAATGTATGTCAGTTATGTAACTGAGGCTTGGGGTTGAGTGAGGTTAGAGCAAGCACCTGTAAGTAAAGCATCTGTTTTGCCATCGCAGGGTATCGGCTGTTACATGTTCCGCATCGACGACTTTGATGTGGTGGATGCGACCATGCACGGCAACGCAGCGAGGTTCATCAACCACTCCTGCGAACCGAACTGCTTCTCCAGAGTGATCAACGTGGAGGGCCGGAAGCACATTGTCATCTTCGCTCTGAGGAAGATCTACAGGGGGGAGGAGCTCACATACGACTACAAGTTCCCCATCGAGGACGCCAGCAGCAAACTCAACTGCAACTGTGGAGCGCGGCGATGTCGACGCTACCTCAACTGAGCGACCCCTCGAATGAGAAGGAGGAGGATCCCCTTCGCTAGCAAAGCCTTAATGTCTGATGGCACTGGATTGGATTTTTGGGAGGACGCGGGCAGTCGACATAGCAGTTGAATTAGCCACTATGAGACCAGGGAGTAACACTGGGCTAGTTAGATGTGATATGTGGACATTTTATCGGTTGGACAATAAGAGGAAGGGAGCGCGAATTCATAGGTTCTTGAAAAGTTTGTGTTCCCATGGTTCTTCTCTGTTCCCATGTCCCCGCAGCAGTAAGCTTACTGGAGGCAGGACAACATGTTGGGCTCCTGGATCTGTCCGGACGACACCAACAGAATTTATTTGATACACACGTCAAGCCTTATCTGTTTGAATCATCGTTGAAAACCCGTAGTTAAGATTCGAGGGATACCTTATATGTTTTATTCATTTCTGGGTGGGGGGGTGTCTGTTTGTATGACACTTTTGATCATGATTGCTCCATCGTCCAGTGATGGGATCATTTTAAAGCCCCGTTCGTGCAGTGGTGAAGTCAGTTCCCGAGCCATACATTCACCCGTACCTTTATTTGTGCATTTTATCAAACATTTAACACTTCTCACGTTGTTGATAGATTTTTTGTTTTGTTTTGTTTTTCTTTAAGACTCAGACATTTTTGTCATATATAACAAACATGGTGCTAAGCTTTGACAGGTCGTCAGTTGAACTAAGCTGTCCTGTGAATCGGGAATCGTTTAGCTGTTTATTCACCCTGCTGAGATCATGTATCTTAAATTTATGCACTCGAGCAGTACTCTTACCGTCATTGGAGTATAGTGTCTGCTAGGTTTCACACTTGGGGTCTGCCGTTTTTTCTTCTCTTTCTTCCTGTGCAGACTTGCAATGTAGATTATTGCAGTTTCAGTCAGTTGTGTCATATTTATAAGAATTCAAGCAGGAAACCTTTTTTTCTGTTGATGTAAAGTGTATGTAGCAAACACTACCCAAGCCAAAAGCGAAGAGTTGTGGTGAATATCAGTTTTTAGATATATATATATATATATTTTATTACTCTTATGGCAGATTGCTCATTACATATTGCAATAAGACTTTGCTGCCCTGTAGTTGCGCATTAAAAAAACCCATAAAAAAACATACACATCCTTTTCATCTTTGTGAAACTTGCGAGAGTTTTATCTCTTGATCAGGGAGGGCACTGGCGTAAAGCATCGCTTCTGAGTGTGTGCACTCAGCTCCTGCACCAGGCTTGTTGAAAACAGGGTGCACAGACTTAACAGATTAACAGTTGCAAAAAAACAAACAAGAAAAAAGTCTGAAGTAGGGCTGATAGAACACACTCAGCACCTTTTGATAATTGTTTAACATTGTTCTTAGTCCATGTTCAGTGCTATCATTGACGAGGCTAATTGAAATCACACACTGTTCAAATTGTATATTTATTCATGTTTTTGATTTTGAGTTTTAATGGTTGAAGGTTGTGCTTTGTATATACGGTGGTGGTCTTGTGTATTAGGAGATCTCCCCCATCTGTATCTTTATTTCTTTTTTTTTATCGTTTACAAATTATGTCCTTGGTTTCACTAATTTACTTGAATTTTCATTTGGGGCAGTTATGTCGTGCATTTAGCCTTTATGACAAATTGTTCTAAAGCAGGTATTTTTAAGAATCATTTTTATTTTTTCATTTTATTTTTTCTGTTATGGTAGATTACTGTTGGTCTTAGAATCAGACACAGGAGTAAATTGAGCACTGTTTGCCTTTCCAAGCCCATAATCATCGCTTTGTTTTCACGCCCGTTCTCTCCAGACAAACTGGAGCAAATTTCCATAATGTTTTGGACGTAATCTTTATCCCATTTCCCTCTTGCATGTCCAATCACTGGGATGGAGCCCAGATTAACATGTGTCAATCACCCACCTGACAACCAGAGCAGTCACTCCCAACTCCTTGCAAGGATTCTACCTCAGCTGTTTAGACAGATGTCTGGGAATACTGATGCAAAAAAGAGAGGATGATAATTTAAGAGTTGCTTGGTTTTAATTTCCTGCAGAGTGTGTGTTTGTGTGTGTGCACGCGCGTCTGTCTGTGTATTATGTGCGTGCATGTGTGTGGGTATGTGCATGCACCTGAAATGAAGGATGCAAAGCACTAGTCAAAACCTTAAGTTATCATGACCATCTCTCCCAGAATCTGTTAAGAAAGCTGTATGTTATATATACACACATATATAAATAAATATATATATATAAATATATATATATATAGTAGGGTTATTTTAAAGTAAGTGTAAAAGACTTAAAAATAAGAAGATATGTGATCTTTAAATTTACGTCTTTGTAACCATGTACAAATAAACCCTGAGTTTGTAAATATTTGTATACATATTTCTAAACCGGTTTAATTTTTCTATGCACTTTTTTTTATTTATAATGTCATTTGCCTAATAAAGATGTTAAGATGTTTGAACAAAAACAATTTCCTTTGTGTGAAGCAGGGTGAAGTTAGCGTTTATTGGAATATTCCAGAGATTTGTTGAGTAATATTGATTATTGTATTTCATTGTTTAGTTACAAACAAGTGGGTAAAGAAGAAAATGTCAAAGTTGTCTTGAATTTATAGTTTAAAAAAAATAGTCATCAGTTCAGCTTGCACAGAGGAGGCACCTGTGGACAAAAGCATGTGGTCAGAACCGGAGCAGTAGAAGTTGCCCCAAAACTCCCATAAGTTGTTCATCAGTTCAGTGAGCCACCTTTTCTCTTTGAGTAAGAAGTGAGAGGGGCTGCATCTCTGGAGTCCCCAGTGCAGGAAGACTACACGGGTGAGTCGGTCTGTTGGAGCTGGGCGAGAACGGCGATTGCATCACAGCGCTCCATTTGACCGAGCAGCTTGGCCAGGTGTCCCACTGTCCAGTCCGGGTGGCTGCTGGTGACCCGCTCCAGCACGGCCTTCAGGGGGCTCTTGCTGTCCTTCATGGAGTAGGTGTAGGTTATCCAGGTGGAGGGGAAGGAGCACAGCGATGCCAGGTGCTTGGTGTTTTTCAATAATTGACTCTCCGGATCTAACAAAATCACCAACTCCTCCAAAACATCCAGGTTGTTCATCACAGTCTGTAAAGGTGCTGACAGGATGTCAGGACCTACAGAAGAAATATGTACGCTGTTAACAATGATAGGTTGTTATACTGGTGATAAACACTGGTTTGTGCAGCTGGGACGCTGATAAGCAGCCACTTTAAATTTCCCAGGCTCATACTCTTTCCCTGTCTCAGATATGCAGGGGTTCTTAAAACATTAAACTTCTGGTATTTTTCAACTTGTATCCAATATCAATTAATGTGGGTGAGATGAATGGTAATTGCTAAAAAATTTGTCATCAGCGACAGTGGCAAATGTCCACTAAAATTGCAGTATCTTGTCCAATAAAAGGCTCAAATTGCTATTTGGGGTCTTTGATAAGAGTCTGACAACATGTCTCGCTTAACCATTGAGTCAAGCCTCAGGGCCCAGTCACACGTGAAAGCATGCAAATGTCACAGGTCAAAGTTCACCAAAGTTGAAGTGACCGAGGAGGCGCAAGGTTTGCACCTTCTACATTTGTGTATTAGTGACCGTGCCCTTGTGAGACCTGGGTTGGTGCAGGCAGACAGACGTAGAAACGTATAAGTAAGGGTGAGGTTGGAATAAAGAATGGAATTCCCCTTTAACATCATCACAGAAGATCATATCAAGAAAAGGTAGAATGGGAGCATCACAGTTTTCCATTGGTTTTACATATTTTCCAGTAACTTCCACTCACTGAGAACGTCGTTGCTGCAGGCCGTGGCAGGAAGGGGAGCGAATCCCTCTTTAGCCAATGAAAACCTTTTGCTGAAATGCAGTACAGGGCGTCGACCTACGCCCCCCACCGAGCATGACACACACACACACACACGTTAGTAAGCAACATCAGAACTGCCGTAAAATTACCCCCTAACATATAAACAGTTGTCCAAATAAAATGTGTTCCTCTTCCCTCCTCTTATCTCTATCTACAGCTTCCCTTTCAATATTCAAACCTTTGTTTCGCTTCATGTAGATGATGTAAGCCGATAGCAACGAGAGCGTGATGCAAATCAGGATGGTTAATGGAACTGCCCCTGCACAGACCAAAAGACAGGGCTGAATTTAGACGTTGTAGAAATGAGTTCCTGTCGTGTAATCGAGAGAAATTTGAACCTACATATTAAACCAGAACTGGAAGCTGCTGGAGTTGGGTTGAAGGTCGTTGGAAGTTCTCTCCTGGTGGGGGGGAAGTTACTGCTTTGGGTTGTCGGAATCTGAAAAGGAAAACAGAGGGAACTTTTCGTGACAAATAGATTCACCCCACACTTAGGGCAGTGGTTCTCAAATGGGGATCTGTGGATCAGAGTGAAGGTTTCCAGATCCGTCCATTCAAATTATCATCATATGTGAGTATTGTGTCTCATTCAAAGAGACGTGCATGTCCCTGTCCCTCCCTGGTCTAAAGAGGAACTAAAGATTTTAAAATAACTTATGATTTATCCCATGAATCATATATAAAATTAGTTTTCATTTCCCTTTTTTGTGAAATGAGATAATTTCCTCTTCTCGTGCAGACCTAAGAGCAGATGGAGAAGTTCCCTTTTCTATATAAAACATGTGAGAAGTTAAAGGTTTGATTTAGCTGAAGAGAAAAATGCAGATAAAGCAAGTCAAACTAAAACTTCATTGAAATAACACAATAGAGTTACACATGCCCAGAGTGAACTGTACTCACTTTGACAGGAGCCTTCGTGGTCAAGCTTCTACAGAGAATCAGAGAGAACACAAACACTGGGGCTTTTACACTGTTAAACACACAACTTACTAATTTGACACTGTGTTTTGTGATGTGTCTTTTAGTTATTTGCCGTTGAGTCTTTTGATTTGATGTTGTGTTTAGGGGATTTTCCATTGTGTTTTTTCTTATATATTAACTTTTGTGATTTGTTGTTGTGTTTTGTTTTGTTTGCATGAGTCGTAGTGTTTTGTGATTTGGTGTGTGTGTGTTTTGTGATTTGATGTGTCGTTTTGTTTTGTGGTTGCACTTTTCCATTGCAACGGCTCTTCACTGGAGATAACTCATCTCTATATAAACGTGTACAGTTCTTAAGGTGTGCTATGGGAGTGATGGATGTTTACCTCAGCTCTTCACACTCCGTGTCAGTAGTTGTGTTACAGGTCCTGATAACGTTAGTTCCAGGCGGACATGAAGTGCACGCTACACACAGAGCTCTGCTGCCGTCATTGAAAAAGTTGGCTTTGCATTTGCTGTGCTCTCCTTCATGTCTTCCTCCGTCGTCATCATAGCCACAGTTAGGATTGACTCCATACCCTATGTCATTGACATAAAATATAACAAACTATCGTGTCATACAATCTCATATAATGTAGTTTAGCATGATATAATATCGACTTACCTGGTCTGAATATACACGACACACACGTTCCAGTAAAATGATTATAGTAAGTTGTTATGTCCTTGCATTTTCTGGAGTACCCCATCTCCTGAGCTCTCATCTGAACGCGTGTGGATCTAGATTGGAGATGATCTCAGTGAATAAAACACCTGCTCTCTCCACGCGGCGCCTTCAGCTGCACACACACATTCTGTGAGGTGTGAGAAAATGTGGAAGAGTTTAACAAGCGCAGCTAAATGTGGAAATGTCAACTGCGTCACTCATCAACTTCCTCCAGAAAAAAAAACATTTTCTTACGCAGAAAAAAGGGATGGTAATTCATCATCAAACGGATCTGCTGACTCATCCTCTCTAAACATGACTTTGAAAAGAAGAAGAGAACATCCACACTAGTTGCCAACTTTAACGACAGTGATAAATGTATCTTCATTGTGTCTTAGTTTAAAAGAGCATAGTGTGATCATGGACCATATGACGGTGGATTGTGTATCAGTTTTCTAGTTTTGTTATTGTAATGTGTGGTCATGCTTCAATTTCTGTCATCTTTAAGATCATTGTCCCGCTCAGCAGTCGGACTTTAAAACCAGCTGTAGCACTGGTGTATGGCACAAACACATTTTAATATATTTTAGTATTTTAACAGAGGACTAATGGATGTTTAACACACTTTTTATGTATTGTTATGATGTGTATGGATTGTGTGTGACTACTGTTTGCAAACCAAATGGCCCCTTATTATAATTTTTTTCATGCAAATGAATTGGCTTTTTGAGTGCTCAAATTCTTACCAACATTTGCAGAAAATTACAAAGTGGTGTAAATTTTAATTTATAATTTTTTTGTCTGTTTTTGATTTAATTATTTTTATTATTTAACTCCTGCGCAGAAGCGAACTGCGCACCTCCTGCGCAGGATAATTTTTTATTTTATTTACATAGTGTCAGATATTATGCAATTAATAGGTGGTTGAAGTCTTGCCAGTTGTAGGAATTCAGTATCTTGCCAAGGACACTTCGGCATGCAGATGGGGAAGAGTGGGGATTGAACCAACAACCTTCTTGTTGGAGAACGACCACTCTACCCTAGTCCACACCGCCGATTGAGATGAGTGTTATCACAACAAGACTGAGATACAAACTAACTCAAAGATGGATTTTTCGTCACACGCAGTGACCAAGGCGTGGGCATGTAGGCTCACATGCATTTTGTTCTGGCCACAAAAAGGCCAGACGTGCTATTTCCTCACCACAGTTCAAATTGGACCAATCATGTTGATCAGTTACCAAATCACTTCGCATTATCACTTCTTATATTGATTTCAGCTCTGAAGCAGGAGGATCATCGAGTTGATTTGATCATTTGTTGAAGGGAATTGAAGTCTGTTATTGATTATTTTTTAACCTCTACACATTTATATGATCAGCTGAGACACAAGTTTCATATATGTGAGAGTTTAACAGAGTCTGTGTCTTTAAGTAATTTTAGCTGTTGACAGGTTGTGGTTTCCTCTTTGCCCTTATGTGGTACTGTGCATCACTTGTTCCAGGTAGTGGTTTCTTTCTTGATAAGAAGTGGAACGTTTTCAACAAACACAAGCAAGTCTAGTCTAGCCGACTCCTGACCAGACAGCTGTGACATACAACGAACAGATGCAGACGTCAGTTGCCTGTGACAGTAGTAGGGGGAGCCAGTGCCCCAGCTGACTCCAGAGCTACCTGCGTCTTCATTACATGTTTTTTGTTTTTTCATGTAACTGAGCCAAACGTAAATGATGATTGATGAAATTCGTTCGAACAGTTGAATCACATCCTTTCAGGGAGGGGTTTCTGAATGTGAGCGTGACGCTAATTACTCAGGGGGAACTTGCGAAACAACGCAGCAAACACATTAAACGCACTGATATGGCAACGACAGTCAGTAGCTTCAGCATTGTAAGCACTATATATATACTCTGTATAAATATATATATTGCTGTGAATTTGGGTCTGAAGATTATGTCAATGGCATATCTGACCTTTAAAATACCAAAGAAAAAACAATGAAATCATCCTAAACCAGGAAGGATGAACACATAGTCGTCTGTGTTTATATAAAGCTCTACACTCAACGTCCGGCACAACAGACAAACAGACAAACTTACAATTCAGAGAAAGCGAAGAGTGTCAAGGTGCAGCCCCTTCAGTCATATGAACCCAGGCAAACAGCACTGACACAAACAACATCTAAGTCTTTGACACGAGTCAGACTCAAACACTTGTTGATGCTTGAACTTCATTTGTACATCATCTTATCCTCCTCTTTCTCTAATGTGTTTATCTCTCACTTTTTTCAGAAGAGCGCCTGATGCAGCACACAAGGCTCATCCATTTCCACCGCCAAGTACAAATGTTACATCTCAACTTATCGACAGACAGTTACTGATAAGTCTCACTCGTCCTCTCGGGGGCCATCCACAGATTGTCCTCATTAAGAATTGATCACTTCAGTCTTGATGAGGAGTCAGAGGCTGACTCATGAAGTCTGGAAACAAGTTCCTCAAGGGACTTTCCAAAAGGTCAACAAGACGCACGCTCTGACGTCTCACAATGACAACTCTTAAAGCCACATGTTTAGCAGGTATTATGTGTACACCATGTTCTTTGGTTCAGTGTATTTACATGCTCATACTTTCTGAAGAGCAGTAAACACAAAGTAAAGCAGCGGCTCCTTTATAGGTTGATAAATTCCTCCTGCTTTAGTAGAGACTCTTTAATAGACTCTTTAAAACGAATCCTGGGATCAACGTTTTCACGAGCTGGCAACGCTCAGTATCTCTCTTTGTTGAGTTAAGGGGTTCAAACAAGAGAATGATGCTGCAGAAGGACATTTTCACAGCATAGACAAACGGAAGATCAGTTGGAAGGACCGGTGGGAGGTGAAGCACATCCTCCCTTCAACCACAAACCTCAGTGGCTGAATCAAGATCCAACTTCAGCTAGTACATACAGCTGGTAAAATAAGCATCAAACACGTCATCATTTTTCTCAGTAAATATGATTCTAAAGAAGCTACTGACATGAAATTCTCACCAGATGTCGGTAACAACCCAAGTTGTCCATACATACAAAGAAAACCAAACAAATAACAAACCAAATAAATAAATAAATAAATAAATAAGTTCAGAAAATAAGTCATAAAATGGAATGACACAGGGAAAACGTGTTGCTCCTTCAATTATATGAAGTTTTCCAGTGACGTGTGCTGAAAACCAGCCCCACACCTTGATGTGTCCACCACCACTCTTCACTGTTGGTGTGGTGTCTTTGGGGTGATGTGAAGTTGACCTCCAAACATGGTGTGTATTATGGGATCCGAAGAGTTCAATTTTGGTCTCATCTGACCCGACCATATTCTCCCAGTATTTCACAGGCTCGTCTGAATGTTGTGCAGCAAACGTTGAACGAGCTTCAACAGGCTTTTTCTTCAGTAATGGAGTCGTGCGTGGCGAGTGTGCAAACAGGCCACGACGGTCGAGTGCATTGCTTAATGTTTTCTTTGACACAATTGTACCTGCTAATTCCAGGTCTTTCTAAAGCTCTTCAAAAGTGATCCTTGGCTCTTGGACAACTCTTCTGATAATTGTTTTAACTGGGAAATGATGTTCTCTCCAGTTCCGGCTTATGGAGCCAACATTGCTCACTGGAAGCTCAGAGGTTTAGAAATCCTTCTGTAACCAATGGTTACAGAAGGATTTCTAAACCTCTGAGCTTCCAGTGTAGTATGTTTTGCAACAATAAGAAATATTAGAAATATTTTTACTGAGAAAAATGATGACGCGTTCAATACTTATTTTTACCCGCTGTATGTCTAAGTATGAGTGTACTGAAATGCCAGAGAGCAAAAATTGAAATAAAGAGAGCTGCAACCAGTGCCTTGACTTCCGGAACCTATTTAAAGGAACCCATTTGGACAGATAAGCAGCTTCAGTTTCAGACATGTGAAACTGAAGCTGAGGGCACCACATTCCATGCTTTATTTTATGTTATTCCTCATTTCATTGCTGTATTGTTTTTATATATTCTATTCTTGTTAAATAAATGTATTGATATGCACCTTGTATACCAACCTTTGTTTTCAACCCCTTAAAGCGGAAATCCTGACTGTTTACATTGTGAAGACTTGAAAGATAGCGACATCATGTGGCCAGTAATGTGTACCTCAGTTTAAAGAGGGTGGTGTGTGAGGATGAAACATCTTATATTGATGCAGAGAGAAAAGGTCCGAAGTCCTCGGCTCCTCCAGCTCTTCTTTGAACGTTAACCCTAACCCTAACACGTGTCTGATCAAACAAAAATCATTGTTTATTTTTCATTTAAATTCATTTAAACCTATAAATGAAAGATTTTTACACATTAACTTATTTATCTTCTATATCAGGTCCCGGATGGCATTGCAGGGGTCAGCGAAATTCACTTTGATATTTCAACACATTTCCAGATTACTCTTGAATATCGTGAAAAATGTCTAAAATAAGAAAAATATGTCTAAAATAATGTAAAGGTGATGAAGGGAACCTTGAAACCGGCTTAGGGCTGGAAACTGCCAGTAGCTTTCCCCTGTGCAAGCGTGTTAAAGGTGGATGTAGAAGAGCTAGGTAGAAAAACTCTCAGGAGGTCTTCGAGATGTAGTTTGTATGATGGGAATTTTTATTTTCCCAAAAGAAGGGCAGAATTAATAATGAAAATATTAAATAAAGCAAAAGAGCGAAAAACAAATACTTTGTAATAATGCTTTGTCTGTTCATTTAAGTCATGAACGTTATATATCGATGTACATATGGTTCTAAGATGCAGTACAACTACAAAATGCATTTTAATTTTGTTTTAAATTCTTAAGCACTGAAAATCAACCGTTTTTGTTGTTTTTTTACACAGATTTTTCTAGATTTGATTGAGGTTTTTAAATAAAACCAACATCGAAAACCAAATGTTAAAACTTCCTTCTATCCACATGCACGCATGCACACACACGTAGGCACGCGCGCATGTAGGCACATCGGTGGGCTGCGGATTACTTTCTAGTCAGAATGGTGGTCCCTGGGACAAAACCAGTTGAAAACCCCTGTTCTATATCACACACATGAAATCAGCAAATACTCTTCTGTGGACTACAGAAGTATGACAGTTTTGAAATAGAGTAACACACTTTACTTTTGAGACGCACACTACTGTATATCTATGTGTTTAAGGATAAATGAAGGCAGTGAATGATCATGCAGAGAAAAATAAAAAACTGAGCTAATCCTTGTCACCGAAGAAGCTCATTTATTTCATCTCGCCCCATTCGAACGACCTCACACACAACATTCTGTATTTCTTGTGTTACACGTAAATACAGCAAATCATTGTGTGGAATTGGACTCACTTTGGTAACACAAACAGTGTAGAGGCTCAAGGCTGTGTTCTCGAATGCTCATGATGACTCTCATCCCTCAAAGGGCTTGAATAAATTCATGCTTTTGAAGGATGGACTAAATACATAGAATGTTATCATGTTAATATCACAATAGGTAAGAAAATAGGTAAATCTTGCATGAAATGTCCTGCAATTAATAAGAAAACTGTTTTTTATCCTGCTGCAAATGTGACATCTCAGCCACTGGTCCCTTTTGGACATGCTGCTATAGAGCAATGTTACAGAACATAAAAAAAGGTTGTTACAGTTGTTCCCCTCATGAGGGCGCTATCAACCTGGATCTAACTTACCTAGTTAACACAACTGGTCCAGTGATTGTGAAAGTACAGGGAAGACGTCTGTGACATTGGATGAATACGAGCTGTTTATGTGGCTTTAATGCACAAACATAACCTAAAGTGAAATAGTAAACTCTGTGTGTTCCTGTTGGAACGTGCATGGAGAAGTTATTGCTACAGTAAAGCCCTGGTTTGGGGCCCTCGTGCATTATGACCTCTGAACTGTGGTCAGTGGTGTTAAAGGACCTACTCACACAACATCATGAGTTGATCCAGCAAAACAGATTCTTATCTCCGTGACTCAAATATATTGATACTACACGATAGCCACAAACTAAGGCCACACTTTATGAGAACTTTGTGCAGATGGAGGTGTCTGTGGGGCGTGGCTCAGATGTGGGAGATGTACAGGTAAGTGCTGTTGATGTTCCAGTCAGGGGGGAAGTCTTGCACTGTGTGGCTCTTGACATGTCTGTGCATGGCGACCAGACTGCTGCAGAACTCCAGGCACACTGTGCACCTGTAGGGCGCAGCCCCGCCGTGAGTTCTCAGGTGCTTGATCATGGCTGAGTAGTCTCGTGAGCGCTGACCACACAGACGACATTCGAAGGGCTTCTCCCCTGGAGGTGGAGAGAAGAGAGAACAGAGGCCCACAGGAAGAAAGATCAATATTCCGTCATATTAAATGGAAGGACTTCATCCAGATCTCCTCTACGATTACATATTCATTTAATAAAAAGTAAATTGATGGACATATCATTCTGAAGTAAATATATCAAACAATGTAACACTAATGTAGTAGTAGTAAGTTACTGTTGTTTTCTATTTACTAATTTATTATTATGATTATACTCATACTAAGTATATTAAATATAAACTTATAATAAAGGTTATTGTAAAAATTATTAATTCATCATACACATAACATATTATGATAGTATATATTTATACAAATTAATATATATTTATATATATATGGGTTGTTTATATAATGCAGTGTTGAAATACTATATATACAATTATTAGTAGTATCATTATAATTATATATGTATATATTTGTACACACACACACACACATATATATGTATATAGACATATATAGTAATAATTGGATTTGATCACTGTTATATGGTAAAAAGGTGGTAAAACACACAGGCTTCCGCCTCGAGTCACTTTCAAGTCTGCAAGTTTCAACTTTCTGTGAATGAGTTTTAAATGACTCTGCTTTCATTTGTGTGTCGATGTTAACAACTGACCTGTCTGTGCCCTGTCTGTCTTTATAGACTTATTGACTTAATGGGCGACAGACCTAATTTACCACATTCACTTTTCAGCATTTCAACATGAGTGGCTGTTTAAAGTCACAGTGCACTAATGCTTTTGGCCCATTTGACTTCACTTTAACTGGGTTTTTGACCAAACAATATAAATATATAACATTTTGAAATTCCCTTATGGATTGTTTGTGAGGTTTAACTCTAGTGTTCCACAACATAGAACAAAGATGACCAGCCATCATTGTATGAATCATAGTGTTTTATTCTAATGACTTGAATAAACAATGAAAAGTCAAAAAAAAAGAAAGGTAGTGTTTACCGGTGTGAACTCGATGGTGTGTGTCCAGTTGATGTTTCAGACTGAACTTTTTGGGGCAGTGTTTGCACTGGTAGGGTTTGTCTCCACTGGTTGATTGTCGCCCTTGGTGATTGGACGGCGGCTTGTGTTGCACAACATCTCCTCTTCCACAGAAGTGACACCCTGCACAGGCCTCACCTGTGCAAAGGGCTGAAACAATCGAAGGTGTGAATGTTGTGGTCGACACAGTGACCTGACTGAAAAAAACCATCACAGTTGTTCTGTTTGTTGCCGTACTTGAGTCCTTCTTTGATTTTCACTTTAAAAGGCAAGTGTTCTACAGTTTAACCAAAGGTCAAGGTGAGCATTTTCTTTAAAAAAGTATTTGAAATAAAAGTGCTTGCTGAGCCGAGCCTATTCTGCATTGCAACGTCAGTACTACTCGATTAGAGCTGGGTCTCAGTGGTGACCCCTTCTGAATCCAGTTCAGGTGTTTCTTCAGGGATTCTGCCGCAGGAGGCGGGGTCTAATGTAACCTGCCCACACTGATTGGATCAATGGACCAGTTCCTCTTTCGTTATTGACTACTTTTATTAATCTTGAACGTATGTAACTGTAAAAGTAGTGGGGTAGAAGGTGCAGATACATGCTGTTGAAAGTACCTGAAAGTAAATAAAGTACAGATACACGAAAAATGTACTTAAGTACATTGAGTATATAGTATATAGGAATAAGTAACTGAATACATTATTAAGCCTCAATGTTGAGACTGATTAGTGAGTCAATTGAAAATAATTTGATAGTTGATAGTTAAAGTCCCGATCGCCATTTTTTAAATGTGATGCTTTCCAGCCTGTCGGTTAATAAACTGAATACCACTGAGGTTTGGACTGTCGGTTAAACAAAGACATTTCATTTAGTCACTTTGGATTCTTCAAACCAGTGGAAACAATCAATCCCTGAAGAAAATAATCAGCAGATTGATCAACAATGAAAGACAGTATTTATTAAACCGTTTGTAGTTTTCAGACCAGCTAAAGTTGACATTGACTACAAAATTAAAGTTTTCAGCATGAATTTCAGAGTACTTTTTCAGTGAGATGTACAACATTTTAAACAGATGCACACTCTTCAGATGCACGTCTATTTAGGTCTACATCCTGTTGCAAGACAATGAATTCAGTCTGTATGAAGTTACTTTCCTGTCAGTCAGCATGCACGTTGTCTGCAGCCACGTATCTTAGCGATTGTTTTAAAAATACAAAGGTGTGACTTTGAGGTTGAGGTAGTGACTTCAGTCTCTTTCGGTACCTTATATATTTTTTTTTCAAGGTTTCAATAAAAAAGCCTGGGCCCCCTTCGTATAGACAGGAAGCAGAAAGAAGAAGCTGCTGTACTGTAGTAGAGGAAAATGACAGAATAAACCACAACTATTGAACACGCACCACTGTCTAATATTTCTCACTGTATAAGACCAAACATCTTATTTAAACATCACTTTAACTTCCAATGCCCTTGTTAACATGCACTGATATGATTTCAGATTTCTCATTTTAAATAATTATGTCTCAGATCCTGTATTAGAGGCTAATTTACCACATTGCTTGTAAAGCATAGTCTTAATGTAATCTTTTGATGTATGCACATAATGTTCCATTGAACAGAGTCAGATAAAACATCAGTCAGATAACACATTACAAAAATGATTCCACACACATCCACAGCAGACTATCTTATTTTATTGGACTGCCTGAAATTCTATAGAAGAATTTATCACAAGATGTGTTTTTTTTCTTCTAGTAGCCAAACCGCTGCTGCGATGCAGTACATACTGTACTGCATGTATGTCGCTGTATCTAGTAACCACACTACTGCTCCTTCTGCACCATGCTCTCAAAACCACAACTCTCTTCATCACTTTCCATTGCGTAGCTGAGTATCTCGAGGAGTCAGGGGTCAGGACAAGAAGCGCCTTGTACCGACTTGTTAAATTGATCGTTTCTATGCAGAATAACCCTCATCACAGCCTCGGTCTTACTGTATATATCGAATCTGTTGGTTTTAACGATCATATCAATACCTGTTGCCGAGGAGGCTGACTCCTGCTGTGCTGGATCACCAGGGTCACGTGTCTTGCACCCCCTGCAGTCTGTAGCTCTCTCCGCTCTGTCTTTGGGCACTTGAGGGAAACTGTGGAAAATAAATGGTTTTCTGCTGCAACCGTCAATCAAATCTGCACAAATCTGCACAAATCTCGCCTGTTACCATATCAAAGAAACTCTTTTATTTTTGTGACAAATAGGTACTTTACATATACAGCAAGTAAAAGTATTACAGAGTAAATGTGTTGGTCTGCATGAGTCTTACATTATGTGTTATCGCAGATTTTATCCAACTAGCATATTTTAAGTAAAAAACACTACTCAAGAAGGAGTGGTATAATGAAGTGACGTTGATGAATAGCTGTTTTTTATTTCCACAAACAACCAGAGATGGCAACTTCTTGCGGTGAATTTGTGGCTAAACACTGAGCTTTATGTTAGTGGGTGGAAAATCTTGAATTCTGCAAAGGAGGGGAGAAATTTAGGGGGCTCCCCATATCACTGTTCAGTTATACTGTGTGGAACACTGCACAATATACAGTGCATTGACTTGGAAAAAGTTAAATCAACCAAAAACAGAGTCAAATTGGCTCTTATCACTATTTAGTGACACGAAAAATGTGAAGTGTAAAAGATAAATAAATATAAATAGATTTAGATGATTAGAAATTATTATTTATTCTATTTTATTCCAATTATTGAATTCATTTGTATATCTTGGTCTGAAGACCAGGACTACGGTGATAGCTCTGAGGAGTCTGACTGACTTGGGGCTGACAGTGAAGGGTTAACAGGTGAAACTGCCGCAGCTGGAAAGTGCAGGAGGCTCGATCACACACATCTAGACCCAGACAGCAGTGAGTCAGGTGCTGCAGCTCTCGCAAGGGAACAACTGAGCAAACTGGGGAATTCTAAATGAGTGTGAGAGGGAAAATAAGGAGACACTGATTGAGAATAAAGAATCCGGACTTTCCCAAATCGTGTCCAGGTGCTCACTCACCTCGGCTCGACGCTCTGCACGGCCCCGTGAAACGCTCTCTGGCTGGACTTCTTTGCTTTTAGCAGGCCTTGCTTGATGATGCTGCCCATCCCTGTGGAGCCAGCGTATAGGTTCTGTGCACAGTGGGGATAAAGGCCGGAGTGGCCCATCACAGAGTGGTGGACTCGGCTTTGAAAGTGGGGGCTCAGCAGTGGGAACATGTGGGGAGCAGCGAGGGAGAATGGGTATGCTACTGAAGAATGATTTGGGGACTGGGCACCAAAGAAGTTTGAGTAGTTCTCTGCTATCTTCCTCAGGGTGCTCACAGAGTTCCACATGGTTGCAGGGAAGGCCCAGGGAGAGGAGGAGGAGGAGGAGGAGGAGGGGGAGCTGGTGATAACACTGTTGTGGGGAGCTGGTGACAGAGGGGACAGTCTCGGCCTCTTTCTTGAGGATGGTGATCTGCTGTGGTTCTCAGCAGATTCAGGGGGTGAATGATTCTCTGTGACAATGCTGTTGCTTGTTTTCTCTGCTGTTGAGGGAGACTCTGGGAGTTTCTCCTCTTGAGCCGGACTTCCTTTTCTCTTGACAGCCACGTCCGTTGCACTTTCTTTTTCCTCTTTGACATCTTTGGTCTCCCTTCTCTCCACCTCTCTCCTGGCTCTGTGGTCGAGGGTGTCCAACTGTTTCCGGCACTGGTCCTCCAGCGGCCGCATCTCCAGCAGCTGGGCGGCCCTCAGCAGCAGGTACAGGTCTTCCACGGACACCTCCACAGCCTGGGTGTAGGTGAAGTCCAGGACCTGCTGGAACGTGCGTGGGGAGAAATACTCCAGAGTACAGTGGGCCGGGCTGTCTGTGTCAGCCTGGGCCAGCTGCTGGGCCAGTCTTCTGCTCGCACAGGCCAGCACCAGGCGATGAGCCCTGAACGTGTGACTCTTCACCGAGATGATGGCATCGCAGAGTGACCCTGAGCGACGCAAGGCGTCCGCCTGCTGCAGGAAGTGGAAATATTGGGTGTTGTTGATTCGGAACATTTCTGAAGTTTGTAGAAATACTGATGGAGAGAAAAAAAATCCAGAGCAAGATAACATTAGATTATGCCCACACTGTGGTTTACAATAGTTAGATTATCAGTATTTGCCTGCCTGTTACCAGGAATGTGACATCTGTAGATGTGCTAGATGTGCTAACCCCGACCCAGTGTGAAAATCCCTTTTCAAATCAGCAGCAGGAATTGGCTTCAGATGAACTGATGAAATGTTTCTTTTTTTTTCTATTCTTGAGGGGGCAGAGCGTACTTCACCTACTTTGCAAAACACAAGAGAGTTTATTTTAAAGCAGAAATAACAACCCCAAAAAATAAAGGTAAATCTTCACGAACAGTAGAATGCAAACAATTTCCTTCATCAATCCCTCAGAAAAACATCCCTCAGCTGCAGGTTTGTCTGATGTCACGTCTGGTCGACGGGTGGAGATGTACTTTTTGAAATTCGTCGCTCACATACACACTATAAAAGCCACAAAGCCCTAACAGTACATGAAACCATGACTAATGACTGTACACACGCGTAAACATGAGTAAAGGTTAAACATCAACTACAGTGACGCTGTATTTTGGCACCACAAGCATCACAAAGACAAGCGTGTGCAGAGGTGGAATATGTAGATTTGTAAGCATGTTACAGAAAGGTTTCACATTTATGAAAACAATGTAGTTGTAGCTTTAAGGTAACGGACGCCTGAGGAGCTTTCATTTAGTCTGAGGTCTAAAATGAACTTTTGTTGTTAAACAAATTCATTAATTTATTCAAAATTATTTCGAAACTAATGTAATTATTTAAAAAAAGTGACATGTTTAATTTAACTGCAGGTTTTTGTAACGTGTTTGTCCCAGATGTTAATGTATTTATTTGGTATCGTATAAATGTGTGTAGCTCCTGAATGAAGTAGAAAATCTCTTCTCAATGAATGGAATTCATATGGTATTTATGCTAAATGAAATTCCCATGAACATGTTGCATGCGTAGCAAAGTGAAAGCGGCATTCAGAAACTCTGGACTGCCTGATTCAAAATTGTTATGTTATCAATAAAAAATACACAATGTAACTCAAGCTTTTATTATTACTTTTGTTATTATTATTATTCTACATTTCTATTTCCAATTAAAGTGGTCATTTTAGTGCATGATTTTATTTTCATATATTACTATAGCTACTTCTACAGTTACTACTACTACTGCGAATAATATAATATTATATATAATAACAATAATAATAATGATAATAATAATAATAATAATAATAATAATAATAATAATAATTATAGTAATAGTAATATTAATATATAGTAGCGTATTAGTACTCGCAGCAGCAGCAGTGTGACAATTCCAATGCAGCGCACGCATCCAGGTGACATCTTACAATGCATTTTTTGATAGTCGTTTAAATCGACTTTGTTTAACAACGGTAATTGTTGCACAATGAGATTTTGCCGACACATTTAAAGTAGTGTCGTGTTTTACCTAATGATGTGTAAGGTACAAGCCTTCAGAATTTCCACAGGGATGTTCTCTTTTAATGTACAGACAGTTGACAAGTGCAGCTGAGCTTGAGTGCGTCAAGTCAGGAACTTTAGTTTTATCTGTTTGTTAGATTTTAGTTGTCCCCTCATTCATTTTGATGTGATGCACCTGACACGTACACATTGTCCAATTTCAAATTCAATAGGAATTTATCAGCGCTCTCCTGACCCTGTTGGCCCTTGAATCAATTCTTCTGTTGTGTGTTTGTGTGCATTTTAGTCCCCGTCTAAATCTTTTCATCTTCAGAATACATTCGGTTTGTGAAATAAATTGTGCAAAAATCGATTCTCCAGCAATGCTTCTCAAATCGACTGCGCACTCTTGCAGAATTGTGACATAGTTTAGCAGGTCTCTGAGTTCCCTGCAGGCTCGCTGCTATCACACACGGGGAAAAACCGTGCATGCATATGACAGACTTACACATCCTTTGACAGGACATGAACTTATCTTTGCCACAGCTCTCGAGTTAAAGACTGGAGTTTAGAGATCTAAGAAGTCTCCACGGGCCAACAGAAGATCAATTACAGCACATTAGTTTGTGTTGAGAGACAAATCACAGAAAACACAACGTAAGAGACTGAAGATGAGCAAAGTTAAAGTGCGTCTGCTTGTGGTTTTCACTCTCAAGAAATTAAGAAGCAGCAGAGTTTGTGGTTGAGAGACTTACCCGGTGTTGAGTGATTGTTTCTCCCTGGAGAATGACAAACCACCTCACATCATGACTGTGGAATGACTTCTAAAGAGACATGAGTCTCTGGGTACAGGCTTTGCTGTGGGACAAGGTGGTTTCCTCTTCAGTCTGTACAGTCCCTCCTCTTCAACTCCTCTCGCCCTCATTGGCTCATTGATTACTCTGCTTAATGGATGGCTGCTTTAACCTTTTCCTAAATATACGACCTCTTTGTTTGATTTTGTTCAGTTTGGCTAAAATTATGGAGCCAGTTTTTGTATTTAGTATTCTTTTGGTTTTAACTTGTATAGTGTTTCGAAGTGTACGTGAAACACAAAGTTAAGAGGAAGATAATTTAAAGCAGTGTCTCTTCTGAAGCTGATGAAAGGTTGACCTTTGCGTGTGTGTGTGTGTGTGTGCTTGTGTGAATGTGTGTGTGTGTGTGTGTGTGTGTGTGTATGTGTGTGTGTGTGTGTGTGTGTGATTGTGAAAGAGGAGGAGAAATGGGGACAGCGGTTTGAGGGATATTTGCGTGCTCGCCCTGTAGATGCTGTGAGCCTGTGGAGGCTGTACATGATTTCCTGCCCACAAGCCTCCCTGGCTGGTCACTACATTAATAAGTTGTTTCGTGCTCAAACACAAACCACTTCAAAGACACTGATCTGTAACAGGAAACATACAAACAATAGCCCAGTGGCACCTGAACGCAGCGCGAGGCTTCACTGAAACCTGCATCCTTCAAATAGAAATATCTTCTAAGGCCTCGAACGATGTCAGATACAGATGTGAAAACGGAATCAAAAGGGCTGACGAGACTTCTGTGACTTCAATTCATACAATTGTAACCTGTGAAACTACCATTTCGATTTAACTAACCTAAAGACACCAGTACAGAAAACCACCAGAGATTGTAATATAAGTTATAACAAATATGCACGTGGAAATTCTTTTGGAAACATGCAAATGTATCGATGTTTATCATATTGTTATTGTGATTTGCAAACTTCATTTGTATAATGGAGCCCCTACAGGTCGGTGTTTCCATTGCCCAGTCAAACATAACAAACAGCTGGTGTTTGAATTTAGATATTTATCACCTAAAACCCCCATTATTTGCTCAGGAGTTGGTGGAGAACAGAAATAGATCAGAAAGGAGACTGGATTCCTCAGCTGCTCAGAAACATGACAACCTATTGTTGCTCCATGTCTGCGGGATGTGTAAATGGTTAATGGTCTGTATTTGTATAGTCTTGATAAACACTCTAAGTGCTTTACAGTACAGTTTATTAACATTCACCCATTTGCCCACACATTCATACAGTGCATCTTTGTGCAGCTCTTTCTCTATCACACACACTGCCAGCACAGCCGTCAGGGCCAAGTTTGGTTCCAGTATCTTGCCCAAGGACACTACGGCACACGGAATGGGGGAGACCCAGTTTACAGTCTGTGATGTCAGTTTAGAATCTGTGGTTTTTGGACAAGATTGAAATTTACGCTGTACAAAGAAAAGAGGGAACAGAAGAAAATGTTTACCTCAAAATGAAACAAAAACTGAATACCAAACAGAGCTAGCAAAAAGTTCTCCCCCCGAGTTTTTCCTGTTGAACAGACTGAGTGGGGTTTGAACATCGCAGTTGGAAAGCAGATGATAAATTTCTGACGCAGTGAAGTCTGATAAACAGGAGAGAGCGTTAACTCATTCTAATATCACTTGGCAAAATTCCCTGAAGTCACATCTGGTGTGAACTGAGAAGCAACAGAAGGAAGAGAGAACATCATGAACCTTTTTCTATAAACTGCTATTGTTTGGATAGTTTTAAAAAGTTTGCTGTCGATTGCCGGGTTTAGTTTTATTGAAAATATGATTGTGATGTAAATAAATATGTGTATTTAATAATTGATCAAAATAATGTGTAATTATTCAGGTAAATCCCATATGAAGTTGAGTGTCATCAGCATAGCTGTGACATTGAAAGCCAATTTTGCAGTTGCTGTTAGGGAGACAGGAAGTGGATCCAAATTAATTGGTGCAAAACAAAACTTTGTGTTGCTGAAATATCTCAATAAAGTTACTAATCCAGATAGAACAACAACAAAAAGTTGAAATATACCCAAGAGGTTTAAGGCATTAGTAGTTTTGTAGTTTGTTCTTATCTTATCATATCTTATAAATATTACTGAAGAGTAGTATTTTTTCTCCAAAGTAATTTTATGAGTAATATTAAAAATAAAAGTACTGTATAGATCAAGATAGAAATTCATTATCAGCAGCAGGCCTGATAAGTTTGAGGTTTTATCCATACTACTGAACACTATGCTCTTTAATCAGACCATTAATTAGTGTTGCATCAGCGGAAAGTGATTTAATATTGATAAAGCTCATCCAAGTTGTCTGAATTATGAACAAGGTCTACAACATTATGTGCATTCCTCATTAAAGTGAGTATATATAATCGTATATTGTGGGAAGTGTCAATTTGAAGGAATCTAATCCCACTTCTTTACGCTTAAATATTTGCTCAGAAGGTTTTAACATAACCTCCCGCAAGTAGCTGTTATTAAATTATACTGTGGATTTTATTGTATCATTATTAAGAAGGAGGATAAAAAGATAAATCACATTATGAAGACATACAGTTTTTCTACCTTTTTAGGTAACCTTACAAAATGGGACCTTATATGATAACAATGATGGAATATATATCATATGTTGTCTACATTGCATCCACGCAGTGAATTACGCATCTAATGATGGTGTGAAAGGTTGGAGAACAACAACAACCTCCGTGAAGAAAACTTGGATCTTATCCATTACGACCTTGGAAGTTGAAACGTTCAACTTACATGGTATGTTGCAATCCTTTGTAAGTTGCCTGTGCAGTTCAATGAGCCAGGGTGCTAACTAGGTTTTACAGATTGTTAACAGACTGACGCTCAAGAGGTAGAGGGGGTTGCCCACTTACCAGAAGGATGGCGGTTCGATCCTATTCTTCCCCATTCTGTGTGCTGACGTGTCCTTGTGCAAGATACGTGTGTGAATGAGTAAATGGCAAAACTATGCTGTAGAAACGCTTTTATTTGCCTTTATTTTACCAGGTCAGTCCCGTTGAGATGCAATTATCTCTTTTTCAAGGGCAGCCTGGCCAAGACAGCAGCATACAAAAATGTCAAACAATCACAGGACACACAGAAATCTCATAACACAGAAAGAAAAAAAGAAAAAGATAAGGCAACAGGACTAAAGCTCCGGATTTACACTAAAACAAGAACAAGTGCGGTATGAAGCCGCTCCAATTTCTCTAACACGAGTTTTAAAAGTTTCAAGATTTAAGAGCTCCTTTAACTTGAGAGTTTTTTGTAGTGTATTCCAAGCAGCAGGTGCAGCGAACTTAAAACAATGCTTACCAAGTTCAGTATGAACTTTGGGCATAATTAATAAATAAAACTCATTCGAACGTAAGCAGTAACTGCTCCGGGATTTAAAAATGTAATTACATAAGTAATGGGGAAGCAGACCCAAGATAGCTTTATAAATTAAAATATGCCAATGTATAAGGCGGCGTGCTGCCAGAGATGGCCACTCAACTCAAGCATATAAGAGCTGATTTTCCACAAGGTTAAAAGCAATTTGTAAGTTGCCAAGGGCTTCGGCAAGAGTGGTGCCACAACAGTATATAACTGTGTCATCAGCATAAAAATGAAATTTGGCATTTGGGACGTTACTGCCAAATGTATTTACATAAATAACAAACAGAATCGGGCTTTGAGTGGTTCTGAAGACTGGGAGACTCCACATACATGCATTCCAGACCATTTAGCATTTGCTGTTTACGGAAGGATTCAAGGAACATTCCGATTGACATCTTTCTCACTCAAACACACATTCAAACCCAATATTTAATCATGAACGTAAAAATGTAACATCTAATACAGGAAGGTCCACTTCTCTAACTGAGGGTATAGATGTGTAGCACGGTGCCTTCCTCATGTCAGGGATGTATATGAAGTGTTAACCACAAGGTGCTTTCCTTGTAATTTTCCTTGTGATGGGTTCCTTGTAATCGCAGGTTTGACATGTTGATGCAACGGGGGAAGTGCAACACATTCGGTGTCTTTTCCACCCTGTTCCACTGGATCGGCTGTTTGCACGTCTCCCTCTCTTTTCGGCTTTGTGTTTGTGTGACATTTACGGATGCTGTGAACACCATCGGGTTTTGTCTGAGCAGTTAGCGCTCAAACCACTGGACAGTCAGACATTAGCATTTAAATGTCAACTTGTGCTATATGGTGAGGAGACAGCCACGGCTGATGCACATAGGGCTGCACCTACCAGTAATATCAATACTGTCACCCCCCCCTCCACAGCCCATACACACAGTACACTCTTCAGCACCTCAATGTCAGTTGAACAGCCACAGTCAGACACTTAACCCAGCAGCCACACTGACTCACTCCACTGTGTGGGTCTCCTCTACGAGCAGTAAATAATAGTTTTTCCTTCAGCATTAAAACAGCTTATTAATCTTTTTATTTCATCAACGGCACAGTTCACATCACGGCACCTTTGATCTGCACGCCGGCGTTTTGATTGGGCTCGCCGAGGGGGTTTCATATTGTTGCACTGTTGAATGAATCAAAGTGTTGACACAACTAAACAAAACGCACACACTCGCACTGCGCTGTGATAAAAGTCTGGGTTGCACGAGTCGTCCTACATTACCACAGTGGTGGTATAGTGAGCAGACGACTTCAGAGGAACCACTCTCAAGATGACTGATGTGCACTGGAGGCATCAATGACTAACTGTCACTGTACAGACACAGAGCCTTTTTCACAGTAATCTAGGTGACAGGAATACCAGTCAGTGTTGTGGTTTGGAAGAAGTGAACCTGCGCAGCGCTCGGGGCCTCAACACTTCTTTGTAATTTGTGGGTGCAACGAGTGTGGGGGCCTCGCCCAACATGGTTTCTGTCAGGTTCGAGTTTTCTGCTTGTGTGGGAACTTTGTCAGGACAACTTCTACACAGAGGGTCTGCTCATCACTAGTACATCCTTCACATACTTACTACATAATACAGGGAATTACACATCATCACGGGCACTTATGTATCTGTGCTGCTGGTCAGATTTGACTGTACAATAAATGTATCGACTATATCGGTGTAAAGGACAGGTTTTAGCTCAGGCACCTGATGCAACACAACTCAATGTGCAATGTTGAACAAAACGATATGAAACTCAAATTGTTCAAACATGTATGTTGCTTCTTCAGCTTGTGTAGCCGTGCTGAGGCAGCATGCATCACATGAGGGTTTTCCTGACATATAGGAAGTGAACTTCAAAAAAAGCTTCACAGAAACGACACTGTGGCTTGAGAAGTAAGTGAAACTACACTCTGCGAACTGTGGTTTAACTCCATATTAAGTACAAACTTGACATTGATACCCAGATGAGAGGGGTTTGAATACATTTTATTATTTGGTTATTCAGTAGGGGAAATTGTTGCACTTTGTATCATAAAGTGGCATAAACACATGTTTTCTAAGTGTGAAGTAGGTTTCTTTTCTACAGAAATCAACTAAGGGGATACTGGAGAGGGAAAAACCTCATTTTTCCAGTGAGTAAGCGAGATAGTTTCCCCCCTGATGACAGTGGCTCCCACATCACAGAGCTCATTACGCAGGTAATGTCAGGGTCCATTTTCCATCACCGTGGTGGTGTTGCCTCTGTGTGCTGAGAGCTCAGAAAAAAAGACAGACACAGTGTTTTATGGGTCATTCATTTTTTTTATTACACTATTAATTAGCTTGACCAGTTTTAATTTCTCAGATTGCTTACAAATACAGTAACACAACAGAGCACCCTTTTTTCTTTTCTTGCCAAATTAGAAGATCTGTCTGCTTGTTTGTGGAGCATGTCTTTGGTTAAAGGTCTGAATAGAAATGAAGTACAGCTCTCTCTGCGATGCTATCAACATCCCTCGAATCAATGCACTGTAATTGAAATCAGACAGACACAATCAATATCGAAACATTTAGCAACCTGTACACAAATGGAGTAATTTTGTTCTACTTGTGCTTAGTGCCACTCCTCGTCAATTAGGCAGAGGCCGTGTCCGTCTGCATTTCACATTTCCGAACGTTTATAAACTCGTGTTTTACCTCGAACAAGCCTCTAAAATTACATTAACACGTGAAAAGCATGACCCCTTGATCCAACTGATTATTACATGTAAATAAAAAATACAGAATAATTACATCCAAAAAACACAGCTTTGTAAAAGGCAATAATGCAGCAATTAAAATCTCAATAACATTGTTTATATTTCGTCGGGGAAGTTGAGGGGACAGACCAACAGAGAAGTTTAGAGTTGGACAGAGGGGTTGACGTACAAATGTGATTGGAGTAACTACAGTACACACCATTCTAAGTCTGCTAAATGCTGGTAGGAACCCTTCAGTGGTTTGGGAAACACAGGCAAGCTTATTCTCATCTATGGTCTCAGTAGTATCATTACAAGATCGACTGACTTAAACTGTGAACATACAACGTTTTCATTCACTAACGTAGCTGTACAAATTATACAAGGGCTATGACTTCTTCTCGTCAACCCGTCATAACACGACCGCAACCTGCAACTCACCGGCCTATAGCGAGAGAAACCCACGATTAATGCAGAATTTTTCAAAAAAAACTCAGACAATTCCGACTCTCTTGCTTATTTCAAAGCAACACTAAAAAAAAATGGAAAGAAAAACAAAACACGCGTAAACGACTCTTCCTCTGAATGGACGAATGAATGGTTTTAAATCAAAACTGCCACCGGCGTGGAATCGATAAGGGATGAGCAGGTTTTTTTTAAATTTTCTGTATCGATGACCTCTACTACAGAGTTTAGCAAAAGAAAGCCTGATGAATAGCAACGCTCCACAACGTGACCTTTCTGAACCACGATCTGATACAGTGGCTGAAGGAAATCAGAGTGACACATGAAGCAGTCAACGATCAAGGAAGCAGTCCCCTTCTTCTAACTCGCCTCTACGGGGTATTATGTTGATCATAAATATGACAAACTACTATGAATCATTCAGTGAAATGCCGTGTAACATTTACAGAGCAATTAACATTCAGTGGTGTTGAGTCCAGATAGGTCAAACTAGCAGGTTTGGAGACATACAGTATGTTTTTTACGACCATCATGCCTGAGTGTGGTTTGGTTTTAAGACTCACACACACACACACACACACACGCACACAGACACTTCACACGACGGCAGCTGTGGCCTCTTTAACCTCCGCTGCCTCTTTCGTGCAAGTTCCTCTGCTCTGATACGCACCTGACAAATGTGAAAGATGAACAGGCTGCTACATGAGGTGATGAGGGGGAGCATCAGGCATGTCTGTTGTGTTGCGTTCAAACGTCACTAGTACTGCTATTAAGGTCTACTAGGGAGGGATGTATGCGTCACTGAAAAGAAGATGGAATCTCAACGTCTACCTTAAATACATTCAGAAAGAAGTTACTGTGTCGTTGTCTTGTGCTGGTTTTTACAACAGTCCGTTTTCAATCAGCCATGTTAGGAAAATGTTTTTCTCCCTCTCGTATCAGCACAATGTTCTATTGTTATGTATTATTCCATTACATCGATGCAAATGAATCATAGAAATGTCTACATCTAGTCGTTTGTATTTCGTACGTTATTTACAGTGTCCATTTTTCGAACGGTGACATTTTCCGACTTCTCAAAAAAGCAATGACAGGAACAACACAAATAAATACAGCAGCATCATACACCAAGTTGTCATGCTTGAATTAAAAATAAAGTACTTCTGATTATTCCTGCGCTACACCTCTTTAGGTAGCAGGAGAAATTAAAATGAACTCATTCACTGACTAGATTAGCTAAATAGAATATTTGGTATATTTTGCCAAATGATCAATAACAAAGAAGCCGACAAAACAAAGTTTATTTGTACCGCCAGCAAACGATTCTGTTTCGACTAGTGTGATCTTTGCTCAAACAAAAGCCTGAATGTCTCACACAGTAGCTCATGGAGGTTAGCTCGACAATTCGCTGTGTAAATTGCCCTTTTTAATTTTTTTAAGATCTCTGAGTGGGTTTTAGATTTGAAAACTACACCATAGTTTAACGAGGGTGTCATTCACACTCATCTACACAGATACATTATATCTAACTGTGGTACAATTTGAACAAATAGACTACTACTGAAAAATAAACACTATAAAGCATTATGCACCGTTCAATTTCAGTGTCTAGTGAGGAGCGATGGATCAAGTCATGCCACTGGGATGGTTTTCCTGTCTGTGATGTGACCGTTCTCAGGATTACGAAAATGTTGTGGCACGGCTAAAGGAGAGATCGACCCTTAGACTCTAACCCGGGAGAGTACTAGATTACAATGGGTGAAGTGAGTTTGTAGCATATCTCATTATTCACATTCTGGTGACGATGGTAAAGTTGCTTGTTGGTCATTTACAATGGGTTTGGGATGTGCCCCGTTCTTACTCGATTAATTTTAATGTTTGCAACACGTCATAAATCCGTCAAAAGGGAGTGTACTTGTAACAAAGAGTGTGGGGGGGAGGGGGGGGGACAAAACATGTGATCGGGCATGACTCGTTGGCGCCCCCAGTGTCTCAGTTCATCTGCTCAAAGAATTTGTAGGTGGGGTTCTCATAACCGTGGTTCTGCATTTTGTTGAGCTGCCGTTCCTCTGGTGTCAGCATGGGGTCGACCTGCTGCGAGACACACAGGGGCTCAAATGATTACACGGTAAGAGCAGGTTCATGAGCACAGACCACCATCAACTCAGAGAATTTTATCCTTCCTACGGCAAACTTCATATTAATGCTCAACATCTGGTGTTTTAAAAGGCAATAGATTTCAATGTAAGGCCCGTGTGGGGTCGTACCTCTACGATGCCGTGGCTGATCGTGCCGTATGGCTTCCTGCGCACCAGCAGCAGGCTGATCACCATCACCATGGCGATTGCCACGGCCACCACCAGCAGCCCCACCATGGCGCCGCGGTTGAATGTCTCCAGGGCGTCGGGTTGCTATGGAGAGAAGACATTAAAGAAGGAGGACATGCAGGGAGAAGATTAAACATGTCATTTTCATTTGAATTCTTGTTTTTCTTCAAGCAATTCCATTTTTCTTTTAAACAAAAGAGCGTTATGTTGTTTATATTATAGATAATATTATATATTCAGTCCTGACCAGTTCATCTCTCGCAATCTCAGAAGGCTTGTTGACGACCTGCTTGAGCTCTGCAGAGGTGTTGATCTAAGCATAGAGACAATGAACATGAATAAAGATAGCATACATACACAAGCCAATTATTTCTATGTGCAAATCTGAAATATCACCATCTACAATTATAACAATCTTACCTTTTCCTCATATTCATAAGTAGGGCCTCTCTCGGACGTGGTGTAATCATATTCATCAACTGCAGACACTGTGGATGGAGTCAGAGACGAAAGAACATGTTGAAGTGTGAGCAAAAGTAAAAATGAGATAAACTTCTATGTTGTTATGATACTGAACAGCGGCTCACCTTTCTTATTAGACTCTGCAGGGAGGAAAACAAGGTGGAAGTCAGAGGAGAAGTTACATAATTATGTATTACACGTCACTTTACACAATAGGGACAGAGTTAAGATTTTTTGATTTGTGTGTGTGTGTGTGTGTACCAGTTGGTTGTTGACCAATGCGGGGAGGATAAGGCCTGCTCTGGAAGTTTCTCTCCTCTTCCTCTTCATCGTCCTTCTCCTCCGCGCTCTCAGCCGGCAGCAGCTCCTCCGTGGTGCGGGTCTCAGAGAAGGAGGTGGTCATGAGCTCCACGATGTCTCCTCGCTCGGCCTTGAGCAGCTCCTCTGCAGGTCACACATAATGACAATTTGAAAAATCTCAAGTCCCCTGGTGGCTGGCTGAAGTATAGATCATAAATCCTGCCTCCACCATGTTAATTGTTAAGACATGGAACAGACGAGCAGCGTAGACTCCGTCTCCAAATGCACACAATGACAGGATTTGTATCTAGGATATTTTAGATTTCTGGATAGTGGGAGGATGTGGAAACGCTTTGTCCATCTTCATACAGTCGATACCAGAAACTGATCAAAACGATTGGGCAACAATTAACACTTACGGATGTCATTGTGCAGCTCTTCAGCCAAATTAGGATCCTTGTACAGCAGTGCCAGACTCTGGTTCATCCTCTCCTCAATCACATGGAGATGTGTGTACACCTGAAAAATATAAAAAAATTCATTGGACTTCCGCTTTTCTACCAATAAAGCAAAATGAAAGAACATGAGCCGTGAAGAGAGCAGCACTGAATTGGTTCCTTAATTGAATCCACGATGGAGTCCTGTCTGGAGCGGGTTTTTTTCTGAAGTCAGCAGAGACAGACTTTGATGTTGGTTTTAATGAAAAGAGAATTGGTCTCCGTTTCACCTCTCACAGATCAGTTTTTATTAACTTATCTTACGTACTAACTCTTCAGTCCACGTTGTTCTGTGTGTTTCATGGTCAGCAGAAAAAGAGCCTTGCATCCCAAAAGCAGAGATGAGAACAAAAAACTGATTTCAGACACACACCTGGAATTTCATCTGCTCAGCCTTCTGGGGGTCGACAGCTACAATATGCTCGTAGTGCCGGAGTGTGTGTCTGCGGTCCTTCTGCTCTGCAGCCATGTATCGCTTCAGAGCTTGCAGCACGCGCCCCGGCTGAAAGACAAAGTTGAAGAAATGCCAGAGATTGAGTTAAAGGTTTGTCATTGTCACACACTTTGTCGTTTTTTTTTATTCTCCGCCCTCCTCTGCGCTCAATGATGCACTTCCCAGGAGTGTTTCAATAGACTTTGGGGACCAAAGGTAAAAGGGACCTGTGGGGGCCATATAATGAAACAAACCAAAACAAGACACCCAGCCCACTACCAAAAACCACTATCCCAAACACATCACACAAACACATACATTTATGCATTATATTCTTCAATGAAATCATTGGGTATTCATTCATTGAAAATCATAGAATTTGGCAATGCCCCTCAGCTTGCGGGCCCCATGTCTGCCCAGCCCACCCTGTTGCAGCGCCCCTGGCACTTACCTGAGGGGGATCAGACTGTACGGCAGTCAAGTAGTTCTCCAGAGCCAGACGGCGGTTGTTGTTGAGAATAGCCTCCACTCTGGCGAGATGAGTCTCCACCAGCCTCTGCCTCTCTCCGGCGACCTGCTCCTCCAGCGTCTGCAGCACGGTCTGGAAGTGCTGACAGAGGGAAGACGAGGGAGGAGGGACAAGGACGATGTTAATCTCGTTCAACGGGTGAATTCAAACAGCAGAGTAAAGCAGGACACAAAAGGTCCCCGTACCTCGTTCAGGGCCTGTCGCTCTGACTTTGGCAGATTCTTTGACTGGTTGTCTGCCTCGGCCCATTCCTTCATAATCTGAGGAAAAGAAAAAGGCTGAATCAGTCAGATACACTAGAAGGCAGCAGACCGGCTGCTGCTGGTAGCCTCTTATTTAAAGAACACACACAAGACAGACAAATGTCCATCCTGTCATCACAGAGAGTAAATACATGTAGGCCCAAAAATGACAAAACATGAATACGAAACAAAACATGTCAGTTATGAGGAATGTAAGGTTTAGTACAAACAGTTTTAAACACACAACCCTGCATCTGTAAAGATATGTTGCTGTTTTTTGAGATTAGCGGCTTGGCAGCAACATCACATTTTCAGTGTGCAATACCACAGCCAAACACACAAATCAAAAAGACAAATCTTGAAGTTGTACAGAAGTCTTGTTGAGATCGTGAGCAAAGATAAACACCCACATACACGCAAACATGACTAGATACACAGTGTGATGAACTCTAAGCTCCCACCACATATGAAACTCTGCCTTGGTACATTGATAAACTATGATAAGGTTTATGAAAGGCAATGACTGGTTTCTTTAAAAAATAATTCATCAAAAATAATAAGGATAGATTCAATTTGAGAATATACCATCCATGTTATTGTCCAAACCAGTTTAACACTTTCTTTGGGGCATATGTGGAATTGATTTGTATCTTTTTAGTTTCTGAATGAAGGTGAAACACGTCCATGCCAGGGCCCCTGTCTTCCTGTGAGTTAGATTACAGAGCCAACCCAGCGTGAGCCTGCTCTCATTCCCTGTGAAACTCACCTCATTGATGCGCTTCATCCTGCGCTCCTCCAAGTCGGTTTTGGCCCGCAGGAAGTAGGCATGCTCAGTGTCGTCCACCGGCTTCTCGAAATAAACGTCCACGCCATCTGTGGGCCGGGGTGTAGGCACTGGATGGGAGAGACAGAAAACAGAGGTTGTTGCTGCCGGGCATTCTGCAAGAGCCCTAGAGCATGATCCTGTAATTAAAGGGTCAAAACACCGACAGGGTTCGGATGAGAAAGCAGTAAGACCCGGAAGACTGAACTTTGTCCTGGAGAGAGTCTGAATGGAAGATAATAGTTCTTATGTTTTATTTATAATCCCAGCACAGAACAAGGAAAACCCATAACATGTTGTGTAAGAGACAGGATTAATCGTTACTCAACTGATTCCAAATATAAGAAAATAAGAAGATTACAAGAAAAGTGCTGACATTAGCGGCCCCAGTTTGCTTTGATTTATTTTACTTTTATTATTTTAAAATGCATGTACAACAGTTATTTACGGTGGAGGATAATATTTTATGATGTAAGTGGCACAGTTAGGTTTGGAATTTAAACGTACAATATATAACTTTTCCTTGCTAACTGGCAGGAAGTGTGTGTCGTACATACATACAGTGAGCACTATCCCAGTGTATCATTCTGAGGATGTCCTTATTTAACTTCATATGTTGGTCAGCTGCTCCATTTACTATGCAAACTAAAGGCATCACTGCCGAGGCCTGTGGGTTGTGATCTGTTCTGACAAGCAAACGCACTCTCACACACACTGTCTGTGGAAATGCCACGAATAGACTATACAAGGATGTTGAAGTGCGCCCCCTCGTGGCCGCCTGAGGTACAAGCCATAAACCCTGCCTCCTCCATTTTAGTGGACGGGACATGGGCCGGACAAAAAGTTAAAGTCAAATTTTTTTTTCTCAAAGATGGTGTCTATCATTATTTAGGAGGTGAAACGTTGTGATTGCTGACTCTGATTCACGATTGGTTGAGTTCATGAATCCGCACGCCCTCATTACTGTGGCTCGGTTTCCCCGAACATTACTGCTTAGACCCTGGCTACAAATGTCCAAGAGGGCAGTGTTCGAATCCGGGATATTTTACCTTTATTTCTAGATTGTGGAGTATGGTAGATGCTGAAACCACATGTTTTAGTAGGATTCTTTTAAAACAATTTAGGAAGATTAAGAGGGAAAGTGAGGGACACTCACAGCTCTCCTTCATCAGAGGGGCAGAGGTGGTTGGTTTGTGGCTTTTCTCGTAGTAGAACGAGTCCAGATAGTCGGACGTCTGGTAGGGACCTGAGTCGATGGGGTATTCATACTCCTCTGGATCTTTCGCTGCTATCGCCTGGGCTTCATCCTCATCCTCCTCCGCATCCTCCTCATCCACAACCTCCTCCTCTTCCTCTTCATCCTCCTCTTCCTCCACCACTTCATCATCCTCCTCTTCCATATCGGCCTCGTCCACATCTGTGACAGTTGGAGAGGGGCTTGGGGTGGGGGCCGTTACTTTGGTGCTGTGGAAAAAGTGTCAACAGTCGTAAGTCTGATGTTGACTAGCAGGCACAAACTTCTCCATGTCGTCAAGCTGAATATATTCATGTCTTACACAGAAGTCAGTTTTCCACTGGTCTCGGATGTGAATGTCTGAGGAGCAGCAGGGAGCTCTCTCTCCTCTGTGTCTCCTTTACCACTGGTGCCCCCCCGGCCCGGGCAGCACACGTACTCGACGCCCCGGAAACGGTCGCCACATGGCAGCAGCATCCCGTAGCTGTGAAGCTCCAGATTGTCTGCGGTGCATTCCTGAGTGGAAGACAATCAGATTAGTAACACACTGATTGCACATACTGTATTATTATAAGGAGGGTTGAAATGAAAATGGTATGTCAGCCCAAAGTTTTGTGTGTGTGTGTGTGTGTGTGTGTGAGAGAGGATGGGGAATGTCTCTGAATGGTAGACAATGTGGTGGGTTAGGGGTTTAGTTTCAGCAAAGATTTATTTATAACTTTTTTAAATATAGATAAATGTCATGACGAACAAATGATCCCAAAGGGTTGACTCCACGTCAGCATTAGCCCTGCAAGGAGCAAGCCGGTTTGAAACACTAGGTGGCTTATGAGCCATGTTCTTTAGTAAATTTGGTTATAAATATGATATTAAAACCAGCATTAATGAAATAAAAACAACAGTTCTTTAATTTGTTTAAAACTAAAAAACATATTTCACCACGGTTTCTCTTTAATATTTGAAAGTTCAGAGAAACTTTCAATTCCGTATATACCAAGCGAGAATTCATTTTTTTATAGGTTGACCCGAAGAATATATGAAGGAGTGTTAGATCTTGAACTCTGTCACCTTTTCTTTTCTAACAAACACCTCAGGTAGGCTTATAGACAAAGTATTACACAATACACAACAAACCATTTGACTCGTCTATGGTTCACTACTGCTGCTACGACACTGTTACTGTTGCACAAATGGCTTCAAACCTGCACTGGAAACTTTGTTGTGCACATGAAAAATTGTGCACCAGTAGAAAGTCAAATTAAAAGGACTTTCCTGCTTGAATGTGAGTATAAAACTGCCATTTCCCTACTCCTCTCACCTCTTTAGCGATGTTGTGCCAGTACACGTAGCTCTCGCACGCATCCATCTGCTCCTGGTGGAGGAATCGGCAGCGGTCGGGCACCAGCAGGGCCTCGCTCACGTACTCGCCCCCTGCAGGAAGAGTGTGGAGATGGTGAGGTCAGTGGAAGGTGACTTCACGTACAGCGTCAGTGTTAAAGTTAAACTGGACCTGCCCAGACCTCGATGCTGCTTTAACGTGACTAAGCACAAGCTGTGTGAGTGTGATTGTGAACCAGCAGAGTTAAATGCAGATGGGAAGCACAAATTACCTCTGACAGAAATCATAAATGTGTTTACTACAGCGACAGCAGCGGGTCACAGACATAAAGTCAAATGTGCTTGGCTTAAAATGACTATAAACCATTTATTTCAGATAGCGTTAAAGTGGGAGACTGCTTTGTTTCATACAATAAACCACAGAGAAATGAGGAACAGCTTTTACAGTCTGTTTCTAACTTCATTTAAATCCTGCTCCTTATACAACACTGTTATTGCCTGGTGTTCTTTAGGGCTCGTATACTAACGGATGTTTTCACCCCTACGACAATAGCACAATAGAAAATCAAACAACCCAGAGTCAGTTCTATACAGTGCTGTGACGTACAAATAAAAGTGCTTCATGACTTTATAGTGACTCATTGTTCATTAGTCATCCTTTCATTCACTCGTCTATCGTTGCCTAACATTAACCCCCTGGTGGCTGGAAACAGGCGTGGCCCTTCTGCAACACACACTGTGGAGCTGTACATGGTGCTTTGTGTGTTTTAGACTAAATACCATGATGTAGTAACACCATTAGAAAACTGTGGCACTGGGAAAGATTGTACCTGGATATCAAACCGTGAAATCACAGTGAAGCCATGTGTGGAACTAAAGGAAAATATAAAGTCATCGCTCAGCCTGTGAGCTGATGGATTATTGGTACAGGCACGAACATGCACTGACAACGAATCACCGTTTGTGTCACTCTTCATTATGTTTCCTAGTGTTGATATTTCACAAGACCCTTGAAGACGCAACAAGATCCGTTTTGTGTTATGGTGAAATCTACACAAGACGCACTATTTGTTTAGTCAGGGTTTCTGCAGGTTTCAACAAGTTCAATTTAAGAGATTCAAAGTCGGTTTAAAGAACGTCAGAAATGAAAAAGACTTATCGCAGCCCCAGAGTTACTTACAGGTGAAGATGAGGTGAAGTGTTAAATGAACGTTAACACAATTAACACCTACTTAAACATATTTAAAACCCAGTGTTATACAATATTTTAACTATTTAAGACATTTTAAGGCCTTAAAGTTCTGTTGATTACATTTTAGTCTTTTTTTTTAAACCCTTTTCATTCTAACTGCTCCTGTTTAAACTCTCGTTATGGATTTTTTGATTTGTCTTTGAGAAACTTAGAGAGTAGAAGCCATTTTCTAGTTTCACTAAAAAAGATGCCATGATCGCAAGTAAACAGTCTTTCTAGAAATTATAGATTCTTCTTTGATGTTAGTATTCTCTCCGTCCTTCAAGATAGAAAACTAACCGAGCCCGACCACAACCCGACTGCTTGTGTTTGAATCCATCTCGAGCAAGACATTTTCCCCGATTACAGGCATGTGCAGTGTAAAGAAAACAAGGAGATAGTCCAATGTATTGTAAGTATCTAATGGCAGCCATGGGTGTTGTTCTTACCTAGACAGCGGTAGGGCAGCACTATGAAGGGATGAGGCTGGCAGTGTCCCCAGCCCTTCTTGCACCAGGCGAGGATGGTGACGGGTCTTTGGGACTCCTCTATATGGGAGATCGGAAGCGCTGGGTACATCTGGACGAGCAGGCACATGCAGAGACGACAGAGACACAGAACAGAGAGATGGATGGACAGAACGGAGGGGTTGGAGACGAGGGGAGCGGTGGATGGAGGAGAAATGTTCAGAGAAAAGGTTGTAAACGTGGCAGGATCAGGAGAAAACAGGAAGGATCCACAGTCAGTGGGGAGACGGCTAACAAGGGAAAGAGTCATGCAACATATTCTCTAACTGCTTATATGAAGCTGTGAAAGGCCTTTGTGTATGTCAAACCAGATTTAGAACTTCAGTGAACGTGGTTGTCTTAAAATATTTTCACATCTAACTTATATTTAAAGCAACACTGTGTAACTTTTACTGAGCAGCAGCGCCCTCTGCAGCCACATGTGGTGAATTATTATGTCAGGATTGTGATTAAGTGGGTTTAATGTAGAGAAAAAGCCTCTGACTGCATAGTCCCACCCACTGAGCTGAAACACAACGGAACTGTTTACGACCCATGATCCATGGCTTCCCGAACTAGAAGAGCTGCTGCCTTAACAAATACGTAAAACTCTTGTTTCAAATTCTTGATATTTGAATTTCTCTAACTAAATATCAGCGATAAACACTGGTTTTTAATTCCTGCCAAATCTTGTTAACTGATCTAGAGTTCGGGGGTTTCTCTGGGATTGATTCTGGCGATCTAAGCTGCGTCTCTCAGCCATTTATTCCAGGATATTGTACCTGCTCCCCAAAGTGCAGGTGTTCAGGGTGAGAAGTCGGAATTAAAGCTTCACTATTCTCCCAATTATAAGTGAGTGTACGATCAAAAATATTTGGAAGCTGCTGTTTTAAGGTTTCAAAAAGTTGCGTAGTGTTGCTTTAAAGTCGAGGCCAATAGTTTGAAGCACAAACTTATAATGGGGCTGAATTGTAAGAGTGCCCACTGACGGAATGCATGAATTTAAAATGCTTTTGCACCAAAATCCAGAGACAAAACAATAATTTTTAAAAATAAAAACCTTCACAGGCGCATTATGTGCCAGCTAATCTCATCACAGTCCACTCAGGCTCATGCTATGTGTACTTTGGCTTCCAGGTGGCGCTTGGTTGCCGCTACAGTTGCACTTGGAATGAATATTTACAAAGGGGGGGTTTGTGGAGAGTATGTGTGCCTGTAATTACCTTACAGCAGGAGAGCACACATATCGGGTTACAAGAGGAGGATAAGTGGATGGTGGCGAAATTGAAATATTGCAATATTTCAACAGGCCCCTATCTCTCTACTATATATGGTTATATATATAGAATTAATAGGGCAGGAGTTAGACAAACCAAATTAGAGAAAGATAATGTGAAATAATTTCTTCTTATTGATTTCTTGTTTCATTCTTTTTTTCCGTTGCCATTAAGATTGTGATTTTGATAATGCTGCTGTTGAGATGTATTGATCCAGACTGATGTTCGTTAGGGCTGCTGCAGCCTGATTTAATTTGGGATCCTACCTTCTGACAGTAGGCCAGGATTTCACTGGGGTCTTTGAAGCAGCCCTGTTGGCCCCAAGAATCCGGTTCCCACTGGCCAGTCTGCAGGTTCATGTGCAGGAGCTGACGGCCACAGAACATGGCGATCTGCGGCTGGGCGCCTGGCCCGTTGACCTCGGCCATGGCCACAGCCTAGAGAGAGAGAGAGAGAGAGAGAGAGAGGTGAGGTGAAGAGACGTCGATACAAACACAGTGGCAGATAATATTGTGTTTGAAGCTGATCCAGGGCGAGTACACCACAGATAATTCCTAAATGCACTCCAGCACTATCCAACATTAGGGCCGAGAGTGTAGGCCAGGGCGCAAGACTGAGAGTGAGTCAAGGATCGAAGATTGAGGAAGGAACAGGAAGCTAATGCACAGGAGAACTTGGTGCACACGGCGAGCAGTAAGAGAATATCGGTGGAGCTAAAAATCAGGAGAGATCCATAGAATGCTAATAGTCGATATAACCCTGTAAGGTAATGAGGAATAGAGCTAATGAAAAACCCGGACTCAAGAATACACGTTGTTCAAGGTGTACAGCAAAAATATGTATGTAAAAGATGTCTTCCTCCTGGTTCCCCTCCTCCAGCGTCTTTCTAGGAGGTTGTTATTGATCATTGGATACGTTGCCTCTGCCTGGGCCGGGGCCCAGGGGACCCCACGCAGAGGAACAAGCAGCAGCCAGGGCTGGGAGTCAGGTGTTAATACAAGCTCATTGACCGACAGGCCACTTCACTACATTAACACACAGCACAGAGGGCCCGGGGAGGACTACAGGAGGGGAGGGGTTAGGCGGAGAGGGAAAAGCTTTCTAAACGGCACAAACAAGGACTTCATCTACCTTCACAGAGCGAAGACATGACGAAAGGCGAACCCTCGAGAATCACAGGAGAGCGAAAAAAAAGAATATCGTGTTCCACTAGAAGTCTGACTCATCTCTGGTGTAAGAAAAGTGAGCTGTTTACCGAAGACAATCACACGGCAGGTCACACAGCTCCAGCTCGAGATGTCACTTCTTCATGGCATCGCTTGACAGCAACATTCATGAGGGAGAACACGTGATAATGTTGATATGTCCAACCCTGAGCCTCTTCAAACAGGCATCCCGCGCCCCGGAGCCCATGTGTATCGCATCTCCTTTCATGTGCGCTGACAGACAGAGAGATGGATCTACTGACGACAGACGAGATGAGCGACGCGGAGCCAATTAGAAGGAAATCGCCCAAAGGGAAGAAACTGCAGGGAAAAGAAAGACGGTTGGAGTGACGCCTGATCAAAGGGAAGCCCTTCTCTGGCCCGACCGGAACGCCAGCGTTTGAAGTCCTGATTAAAATTCATACAGAATCAAATAAATATATGAACCCCTTTGAATAAATGTACAATAAATATAACGAGCTCAGAGCAGTCTGTGCATTATAATTACGCTAAGAGGAGTTTGTGTTTCTGCGTGTCTTTGCAGATTTCTTACAAATTACGTCTCGGCTTTTCCATTACTGCTGACCATTTCTAAAAGCAAATCTGAATTTATGAATGGAGTTTTTCCTACTTTATCAGCCACTGTTTTTCCTTTATGTATTACAAAACGTATCATTACTTCCTGGTTGTAGCTAAAACAGATAAAACATTTGATTACTTTCTCTTCTTTAAACGTAATTCCTCTTTTTAAATGCTCCCATTTGACCTTTTACACTTTCTTGTTGTGAATAGTTCTCATTGTTCGTCTTCTCAGGTTTTTATTGCTAAAGTCTAAAGCTTCAGCCGTCAGCACCTTGTCACCTCCACTGTGATGGATTACTCTTCTCAAACAGGTTTCAAGTCCCTGCAAGTAAATGATCACCACATCATTTAATGAATGGATCAGATTTGATACTGCAAAGATAAAGAAAACCTCAAAATCTAACATTACTGCAGTATAGCTTTAGAGAGTGGTTGGGTTGGGGATTTTTAAGTTCACAGTCAATAAATGTTTAAAGGTTCAGTGTGTAAGATTTAGGTTAAAGGGATCTCTTGGCAGAAATTGAATATGAAATAATCCTAGTGATGTTTTAACTAAATGTTTCAGCTAAATGTTTTCTTCACTCTAGAATGAGCCATTTATATTTTAATACTTTATGAGCGGGTCCTCTCTACGGACGCCGCAATGTTTTTTACAGTAGTCCAAAGTGGAGAAACTAAATACCCTTTCAGTTTGTATGATGACTGAAGGATACCACAGGTTCTCCATCATGTTTGGAAGGGTAGGGTGAGGTAAAGGGGTATTTAGCTGCAAAATGCAACTTCACCACTAGATGTCACTAAATTCTACACACCTTTAACCTTATCTCTTTTATTTATATCTTCACAGTATGAAATGTTGGATTCTCGTGGGTTACAAACTGGGTGTGTTCGTTTTTGACATTGCTGAATTGGAGCTTTGTCTGGGTTAAGTGTATTGCTGGATAAGCACAGAGAAAAACACTGCTGAAGCTGCTAAACAAGCTGCTGAGCTAATGTCTAAATAGATATATCTCTTTGACTCAGGGAAGGTCAGTGCCACAAAGAAAGAGAGAGAGAAAAACTTCAGGATATTTGAGAAGATAACCTGGCAGCTCCCCCTGGTCCGGCTCTCTCATTCTGCCTCCTCTCCACTACTGCACTTGCAGAAAATCAATGCTGAGCGACTGCAACTGTATCACTGCGTTCCCCCCCCCAATCAATAGCAGTCCATCAGGAGCCTTGGGTTCTGACCTCCGGCACGGCAAGGCTGCACACCCAATCTCCAGCCTGATCTGGGACCAGATTAGATCTCCCTCTGGTGATAACCCATAATAAGAAATACAATTTCTAGATGCACACTTCTGTCAGCCGGTTCCTCCTTGGCAGCAGAAAACCTCCTGCTTGTTTTTGACCCAGTTTGGAGAATAATCACTGCCACACCACACACTGGTTCCCAGTGTAGACAACCACAGCCACAGCATCACATAAACATCACCCAGGGGCTGACGTCACATAGACACACTACATTGTGTTTTTGTATTTCACAGTAATTATAGGCACTACCATTAGTTTGAGTTAGTCCTTTTTACTCTTGGTGAGATGTAGTTGCTGGATAGAAAAGCTCTTTATGGTATTTTACTTTTTTTATTTTGAAAGGGCTTCATAAGGATCATATCATTCTCTTAAAATAATCCCTGATTTCTGTTCATGCAATTCCAAGGATTGTGGGAATCATCAGGCAAGACTGTGCTTGAACATGAACCTGAGAGAAGTCTGATTTCATTCCAATGCGTGTGGTTGTTTCCTGTTTGGAGATGGTGCATGGTTTTGTTTGCTTTGTTTATTTGATCAGGGTTAATTCGCTAGTGTGAAATTTGAGTTATCCAGACATTTTAAAGTGCATTCCACTCAGTTCAATATCTATAATAGATACAATGATAGTCCTAGTTCACTTATAACTGACAGCATTGTTCAAAATGAATCCCAGACAGAACAGAAATGCATTATTTACGGTATGTCTGTGCAAGGTCTGACAGGATTGTCAACAAAGAACAAATTCTACCTACTGAAGACCATACGTTGGAAAAGACGGTCTGGAGACATGTTTTCTATGCTCTGGGTCATTGGACCAAACATGTCCACAGCAAATCGTCTGTATCTGTTCAGAATAGTACATAAATGTGAGGCAATTCAAGGGCTGAATCCTTCAGAGGCTGCATTTGAAGACTGAGTGTGTCCCTTTCCAAAGGCCCCCTTCAAACGTCACTGACAGATGCATTCTTCCGTTCCCAAGCAATCAGAGATTTGACCCGTTTGGTCAAATGTAACTATCTGCCTGTGTGTGGCCGAGCTGCAGTAAGGGCAGCGGCTCAAAATAGCTAACTGTGCAAGAGAAAGAGCTGGTGACGCAAATAGAACAATACACCCTCTCATTTCAGTTTGGCCTTCACAGCCTACTCAGTCAGACCGAGTTCTACGAAAGGATTGGGACACATCTAATAACTACTGATTTAGTAATGCTAGCAGCACAACTCTATGGAGTGCAAAAACAAACTAGGGTGGACAGAGCGTTTGCCATCAAGGCCCCAAGGCTCTGGAATTAGTTGCCTGAGGAAACAATACTGTCTGAGACGGTGTTTTCTTTTAAGTCTCAACTAAAATTGTGTTTTTATTTGGAAAACATATTCTTAATTTATAGAGGGTGCCAGGCCATTATTGGTATTTTTATCTCAATTACGATAAATACCACTATTATTCATTTAAATACACACATATTTCAATCATTACTGAGCAATACTTTAAATATTCAAAGAGTGAAATATGCTTTTTCCCATAATGCTGTTGGGGTCTTCAGTCACGAAATTGGATACAGACAATAGTCCAAAGGATAAGCTCTTCGCATTTGAATCTGTTTTGTTAAGGTTTTTTATTTACAAATTACAGCTGCAATTTCATTTTCATTGACAAAAATGCAACACAGTGTTAGTGTAACACACAATGTCCATTTTGAATCCAATTAGGCTTTGGAGAGTCGAGACTGTTGTGATGTGAGCCCGGCAGAGTCAGTCTCTCTCAGTGCTCCCTGTCTCCATCAGGAGCTGAGGCACACTGATCCATGTGGATCCACAGTAATGCTCCACAATCTGTCAACGACTGTGCTTCTTCTGTGCTGAATCTCCGTAGAGTGGCGGGTGCAAACACCACAGCCAGAGTCCCACATATCATGTCCTAGTGCTGATGAGGCTGAACAGGCAGACAGCCCAGAGGCCTGACAGCTCCCCACTGCAGAGAGCGCTGCATCATTAATAACGACCTGGCGATATAAAGCCAGAGACACGGAGGCAATCGATCGGCTTTCTGCCTTTTCACCAGCTCCTTTGCGTCTGTTACCTCTCTTTGTGTTTTTCTTTCCTCTGCTCGGCTTTTCCTTTATCTCTCTCCACACCAGCTTACGGGGCCTAACTTCACAGTCACGTGCGCTTCCACAGTCTCCATAGCAATGAGAAGCACAAGGAAACAAAGTGATCCCACGGAGACAAGAATTCAATGTGCACTGGACCAGAAGTACCGGGAACAGCTGCTGCAGAAATAATAATACTTTCACAGATCTCCCTCTAGAATTGACTATTGTGCTTCAGTGTGGAGCCTCCAAAATAAGAGTCAACAATTGAGGTGATCGTACGGCAGGAACACCGCCGTCATTCAGGGCTGGGGGTTGGGCCAGGCCAGTGCATTTACATGTTCCACCAGCATCTTCCACCCTCCTCTAATTAAATTTTCAGCACCTGTTCCGCCCTTATGTTGCAGGATGACTTCATCCTCTGTAATGATGCAATCTCCGGGCCCTGGCAGGCAAGCCAGAGAGGCAGGGGCGGAAGGGAGGAGCCCACCCATCATTTGTCACCTTTTTACAAGTCGCTGCCAGACTGCACATTGGAGCAGAATGACATAAGTGCATCAGAGGCCTTGAGTGGATACAGAGTCCTTCAATAATGTTGTGCCGGGAGCGCCATGTCAAGAGCCATATACAGCCACAATCATAAAGGATGCTACATATTTCAATGGTGTGTGCAAGCCAGATGCCAAAATATTAGAAAATGGACTCGCTTGGTCCATCATTTCCCCGAGGAGCTTATCTCTGCTTAGCAACAGGGATCAGGGGTATCCAATAATAGATAATGTTCTGACAATATGACTGAAAAGCCACAGATTACCAATTCAAAACAACTTATGATTCTTGTTTGTTTCTCCGAGTTGTCTTCGACTCTCTATTTTATGACTTTTGACGTAATATAAATTTCATTAAACAGGACCCAGCTACTACAGGTGGAGAGTCATGATAGCAGGGAAGAGCAGGGAGGCAGGAACCAGGCGGGATCGAGAATTACTCACAGAGTTTATAACGTCAAACAAAAATGTCCCAATAGGATATGTTGGCAGTACAATTAAAACAACATTGCGTATCTGCAGTGAGCTGTGGAAATTTACTGGAATTGCTCCTGGTTAGATTAACAGTGCAGCCCGCCCAGTTACCATTACTCATGTAGATAACACACCCACGTACGAATAGGCCTCATAGATCCATAACCCAAACATGCATGAAACACACACACACAGGCACACACACACACACACACACACAGGTCGTCCTGCGCACGTCTTTGTGCTTCTCTACAGCACAGATGGCTGAATAGTGGGTGTCTTCCTGCTCTCTGGGCCCCTCCTTCACCCTCCTTCTCTCCCTCCACCTCCTCTCAAGGCCGATGCACCTCGGCCGCCCCATCCTTGAAATCCCCCTCTCCTCTCCCTCTCTCCCCATCAGCTTTCACACAACGCCCGACACTCTGCTACTCAGCCTGCATCCCCCCACCCCAGGCCAGTGCTAAATGGCCAAATAGATTTAGGAGCATTCATCACTGTAATCACGTTGCTTAATTATTCATAGGCTCCATCAGGCCTCTTCCTGGTGTGGCGTGTACTTATTAGAGAGTAGCAACATTAGTCTGCCCGACTCTCCCGGTGCAGAGGGGACAAAGGAGGATAAAGCAGGTTAGCTATGTACACTGACACTCATTATTATACATCTCTAACTAATGGCTAATTGAAGCCATTAATTTTCTATTCAGGAGGAGGCTGACGGGCAGAGTGGAAAATATTGCACCGTGTTTTGTGTATTGTTCTTTTGCTTCGTACAGCTGATCACAAAGTAAAGTTACCTGCTGGATACTCGTCCGAATCTATCTCATCTCAATTCTTTGTAACCAAACATTTTGACTTTCGGTTGCTGGGATGCACAAAGATCATGGCCTCGTCTAAGTCAGCCTTCATCAGTCCAGATTACAGCGCTCCAGCCCCCCAGCTGGGCCCACTGGAAGCAGATGGCCCCATAATCACCAGGGTTCATCTTGTCCTCAAACAGCAGCCAAAACCAGCTCCAAATATTTGATTTCATTTCAAGTATAGCTTAAAATAGAGGACATGTCAGATGGCGTCACTGCGAGAGACTCCATAGATCTGAGGATTGGCAGCACTTACCATTTCACCATTATTGTTATTTTGGAGTTTGTTTACTCCGGGTTGCACTGGGGTCTGTTTATATATCAAATATAAAAATCAGGGCTTTTGTTGATATCACCCTAACCAGCACTGGACAGGCTGCTCCATGGGAACAGGACTTCATCTATCAAAGGCCACCGTCCTCTCATGGATTCACATGATACAGACTTCCCTGATGTATTATAGCACAATGGGATTAGACTGTGAAGCATGGGAGCAGAGACTTTTCCATCTGGAGCTCATATGACTAGTATCAAGTTCACACACATATCCTGCTTCTCTATTGCTCTTTATTTAATACACTCAATACCTCACACACCTGAACTCTACTTCCACTGTGCAGGCATTACAGTAACGTTTCCTGTGTGGTTTTTTTTAAACATCCTGCCTTTCAGCAGCATCCGTGGTAAAAACCTGTCCAATACAATCAGACGAGCAAAACAGGAAACTCCCACAGATATACAACTGATTTCATGTGTGGTTTTCCCAGTTCCATGGAAAGGTGATACTGAGCAATATTCGGAATGAGGCAAGTGATTGTGATACTTGTGTTACGTCGGGCAGGCTGAACTTATACTCATCACTGCCTCTCTGTTCCACCCACACATCAACAAATGCTTCTTCTGAGTCATGCAACATAATGGCGACGCACGGTGCGTTTTTTTCGTCTCTCTCCAGAAAAGAGAAAAAAAACACACAAAAGCGTAGTTGGGCAATTTCACAAGCCTCTGTGTGCAGCCGCCTCCTGCAGATATGTGGGAGACAGTCGACTGCATAACACTCTTTCATAAATCCAATGAGAAAAAAACAAAAAGTCCAAAAAACGTTAAAGGCCAGGCAGGAGTCGGTCTCTCCTCAACACAGCCAAATGAAACGATTTCACCTACTGGTACAATCGGTGATGAATTTCTGCTGTTACGTAACACCGCTGAACCTCCTTCACAGTTAAGCAACAGGCCTGGGAATGCCAGCATTTTAATGCCAGACACTGTGAGCCCGTAGATGTGATTTCAAGCTGAAGAGCCGGGGATACCTCAGGGGATTGAAGGAATCAGCGGCTTAGCAGAGATTTGAGCACTGCAGGTCCATCTGAAACATCCTGATGTCAACACAATTGCCACTGAATCAGGGATTTTACGCAGGCAGGTTGAGATTGACACAATGCAAACAAGCTCGCAAAATCTGTATTTATATGGTAAATACACTCAAGAGGCTTGAGTCACAGCCGCGACTCAGAGGGCCACACTTCTATTACATTATGTGCATTGACACCAATGAAATTCAGGAATCAATTATGTTTCTAAAGGTTACTGTTGCCTTTTCTCCCACATAATTCAAAATGCTTTTGCTCTGATATGTATGGCAGAATACTTGAATGGTAAATACATCAAATTATCTGAGATCACAACTAGAACAGGAAAGACTCTGAGCTGGATTTATGAGATTCACTCATTCATTTAAACCCTGGAACCAGATCCTGAATTTTGCAGGTCAATAGAGATCAAGAAGCTGATGATTTTCAATTTTAGAACTCGAACATTAATATAGATGATAACTCTATTTACCATTTGAGTGATTGGCTATCAGACGAGTGTGTATTCTGTGCACAGGGAGAGACGACTGAAGGCCTTAATGCAACGACATAATGCCATTGAGCATGTTTTAAGTAGATTAAGCGAATCTTATAGCTTTAATGAGGTCATGTTTAGGTTAAAAGACTCGAATAACTGATCCACTTAAAAACAGACTGTCTTTCTATGGTCGCTCTGACAAACAGCAGATTACCGGCTTCTTCTTGCCGTCTTCTCATCTCACACTCTGGGCCTTCGCTGCCTCTCGGGTCCCTGACTCTGTCTTTGATGCTGTTGTGTTTGTTTCTTTCTGGGGTTTCTTCTTTGGATCTGTTTGTCGTCTCTCTCTCACAATTCAGATTTTTCTCTTCCTGTCACTTCATACACTTTTAAACTGAGCACATAGCTGGTACATGTGACTTCTTCCTATCTGTCCCCACTACATTCATTTGGAGGGTTTTTCTAAAGCGGACAGTTGGTTGGATTCAAGAATATTATTAGAAACACATAAAATGGTTTTAAAAAATGTTAATATGTTTAATTCATATTCTTTAGTCATGTATCAGTGTTTAGGGATATGGATGCATTTAATACATGTAACCAACACTTTTTACCCAACAATCTGGTGATCTCTCTGCTGCATCAGTATTTCTTTATACTATTGTAATTAATTGCTTCTTTCAGAATTGCAGCAAGTCTAAATAAATAAATTGGTGCAGAGCTGAATTTACTGTTTGTATACATTCTAGTAGCAGAGCAATAAAACAACTAGAGACTCTCAGCAGAGGCTGGTGACAAGGGGTAGATGCAGAGCTAAAACATTCATATATCTCTTTCCTTCTGTCTCTTATTTATGCACATATACAATTCTGATAACACCCAATGCCCCTGGGAGCCCGTCTAGCAGATGCATCTTATGGAAATGAAGCTTTGAGGTTATGTTTGAGGCACGGTGTGTTAATATTATTATAATATAGAATTGTGGAGGTGGACGTGTAGGCAGAAAGCTAAAAGCAATAACACCCTTTTGTTTGTGACAGAGACCCCAGATCCATACCAGACACTGTACGTTATATATACTGCATTATATATAGAAGTAAATATATAACATTTCAACTCTATGTCACAGCATGTTGGTGCAAGGCTTTTATTCAGAGGCATGTGGTGTCACCACAGTGGGAACAAACTGCTCTTTAACTCCTGGTGAGAGTTCACAGAGGAAACCATCACTCATAAAAGAGTCCAGTGCTCTAACCCGTCAGTTTATCGAGGGGATAACCTCTTCTTGGGTCTCTCAGTGAGAGTGTTGCCCCGCACAGCGGATTTGGCCGACTACCCGCGGTAATGAGGTGCTCTGTTAATGAACGGCGGGATACAACGCTAATGCTGGCTCCACTGGGACCAGCTCACCACTGACTCAAAAGCAAAGGAGAACATAAACCGAGGCTCTGCTGAAGGGCGGAGTAGATGAGACAGCGTGCGGCACAGCAGGCGTCGCTCTCCCACATTTGACGTACATCAGCGTCCTCTCGCTCGTCCTCCTCATCTGCCTCTGTTGTTCCCATCAAACCCGTAAACACACACTTTTTAGTTTTTTTTAGCCCTCTCCTCTTCGTTCTCCCCTCTCAGCATCACTTGGCCACTAAGGGTGGTTGCCATGGTAACACCACCCACAGGAGCCGGCTACCTTCCCTGTTACCGTAGCAACTGGTTCCCTACAGAATTTTAAGCAAGTCTCTCTCTCTCTCTTTCGTTCTCACATGAAAGAGTCCCCATGTGTTTGGTTCGACTTTCTACCCTCGGCAGGTCGTTGATGGCTGGCTTAATGGCTGGTTAGCTTTCCTTATCACCGCCTGTTGGTTGTTTGCACGCCACTTACATCTCTTATGCAGCACTGGGCCCTGCTGAGTCGGGCCAGTCGTGTCTGTTGTTCGTTCTGAAGACAGGAAAACCACTCTCTCTTCTGGAGAGATCAAAAACGTGAATGTTTCGGCTGTATTATCATACAAATATTTCTGCTATCCTAATTTCTCATTGCCTATATAAAGATAAACTCTGACAACAACAAGGCCCTGGTGTTATCTGAGCTTCAGGAGTACGTGTATAACTCCAAAGACAGGGATGTAATCAGTCACATTATCCAATCTAAAAATGAATACTATATTATTATAATTTGACGAAAATATTATGCATTTTGCTAATTAACTGATAATTAAACACCAAATGCTTATATTTGCCATTTTCCTATATTTTCGTGAAACAGTGAATTGAATTTTTTTGATTAGACTCTTTGTCAGAATGATTATTCCGTATGGAATTAGAAAGAAAATGTTTCTTATTCAGACTTAAATTGAATATAGAGGACAGGATGACTCTTGCTGACTCTCAGTGTGATGAATCATTAGCTCACTTAATAATTCCTCACATGATTCCTCCGCTCCAGGGTCACGCTTCATGGTTTATACACAAATGATTAACTTGCCATTTGTGTATAAACAAAAAAAAATTCTGTTCTATTCAACTATGCCAACATCAAATATTACAAAAGTCGAGATATGTACAAATTATATCCATTGACCGAGCTGTAATTGCTTCCATCTTGGGTTTTTCACTCATGCTAAACCTAAAGGCACAGTGATAAATCTTTTTTGAATATTTGAACTTCTTCTTATCACTTTTCTAAATGCCCAAGTGTCTGTATTCCCTTAATTCAACACAAGACATAGACACTGGAGAGCGCAGTGTGATACAGCCACCGATAAAACATAATAATGCTAAGTGGGATCATGTCAGACTGACATGTCCTGTCTTGCTTTCGCTCTCTCAGTGTTATTTTATATCGGGCCACTCTGGTGAGATAATGCTTGATGTGAAGAATCACTCAGTAGATTAAATATTAGTGTTATCTCATTTCCTGAGGCCACAGAGTCTCCACAGACTGTCCAAATGAAGGAAGATGGTTTAATCGTTGAAACAAAAAAACAAAATAAATCTAACCACCATCCGGAAACCTCCATTTGTGCTTTGTCCTCTTCAAAGCCGCAGCTCCAGACTCATGTGAAGTATCCAATCTGGTGAGCTGAGCTGTTAACTGGCACAGCTTGGCCTTGGCGAGCACAATGACCCTGAGCTGAGAGGAGAATGAAACGGTATTTGTCTGTCTCCAACGCCGGCTGAATGTTATTGTTGATGATTAACAGAAGCCACGGCAGCACCTGAGTCTCTCAGTCGTCTGTGGCTCAGGGCACCACCACACAGGCTCTTTAAACACGAGTGATAGGCCGATCATTCCCGGCCAATAGCGAACAATTTGAGATAATTATCACTGGCTGATTTACAAAAAAATGACACGTTTGCAGACATTTAAAGCTTAAGAGTTTGTAATCCTGGAAAAGCTTACCAACTGAAACATCACCCCCTCCCATCGGCCCTCTGGCCTAAGCTACGCCCCCTAAACCAGATGAACGCACTCTGCCTGACTGCTAGAAGCCTTCTTTTCGTGACTCGGTCCCTAACATCTGGCTATCGTCTCTGCTTCAGCAGGGATCTCGACAGATAAGATAAAAAGTGTTTCAGAAACAAATTACCAACCCTACCTTTAGGTTAGAAATCTCTTTGCAGACATGTTTTATTACCTGCGGACAGATACAGACCATCGGACAACCTCTATTACCATCAACCATTGCAAACCTATATCGTTGGACCACTACTTTATAGTAAGCATGCCATCTGTGTCCTCTGTATAAAATGCAGGCAGAGTCAGCTGCAGGCATCTTTTTGGAGAATCTGCGCTGGGGTTGCTGAATACTGAACATCGAGTCAAATGCTGTGGGAACATTTTGTCTCATGGGACAGAGTGTTCCCACAGCATTTGACTCCCCCGCTGGAAAATTTCCCTCTTTTGCAATAAATTCCATCCTGAAACGCATTAACGCCGGCAAATAAACATCTGCAGGGGAAAGATTTGGTTACGAAACTCATTGATGCCTAAAGCTGCTGATGTCAAAAAGAGGCATTTACTGAATATCACCTCACTACAAAAGACGAAACAAAACTCCCCTGTATCACTAATCAGGCCAGCAAGAATAATAGGTTCGACCCCCTATCCCCTATCTGAACTGGGCACCCGGACAGGGATCAGGAAAGCCACCCTGATCAAAGAGCCCCTGAACCAGTCCTTCCAGTTACTGCCATCAGCCAGATGTTACCAGGTCCCACGAGGCCAGACAAACATGAGAAATCCTTCATTCCCTCTAGAATTACCAACCTTCGGCAATTTAAAATAGGCACTGCACTTTAACCTGTTTTTGTCAGTTGCTGTTTTTGTCTGTGATTATGTGGCTATTTTGGAATTTGGTTTAGGCGTGTCTGCCATGTGTATTAAATGTACATTGTGTGTATTGTTGAGCCTTGTTAAAAGGAGACTTTTTGTCACTTGGGACAAACAATAGAGTTTATCTATATATCTAAAGTCTGTCTGTCTGTTTGTCTGTCGATCCATCCATGGAAAAGTGATAGGCTGCATGAAAAAGAGGAGCCATACATGTCGAAGATGCCGACTAAGATGTCAACTTGGGGCAGAGGCCGACGGGCTCTAAACAAATGTATGCAGCAAAATGTACATCATGTCCTGCCTCCTGTATACCCTACCAACGCACCTCCACCCTTCGTCTAGATGTTTGGTAAATATTCCTGTTGTTATGAACGACTCTGACATGAACAATCTCCTGCTGCGTTCTTCATATGTGAAAGGTAAATTCCAGTAAACGGCTAGAAGGTAACAAATAGAAGGAAACTTGATGACTGGTATTGAATCTTGCCCCTTTGTAAAATTGGAAGACTGATGGTAGAAAACATGATGGTCAAACATTGTGAGTGCATTAGTTCGGTGTGGTGATAACAGAGAGCTACACAGAGGCGGAGTCCGATCTCCTAAAACGACAGGAATGAAGAAAAAGGCAAAGTACAGGAAAAATAAAAGGAAGGGTGAGTTTTTATGATGAATTATTCAATCACAATCAAAGTGTACACAGGGAAAGTGAAAGGATGTCACTGGCCACTGGGAGATGCTGAGACAGACCGAGGAGCATCGTCTGGAAGAAAGGGTGGAGGAGGAGGAGGAGAGCGGAGAGGGAGGGAGGGATGGAGGGAGGGAGTGCCTTTGGGCTGTGGCAGGAGGACAGAGGAGGCAGGGGCAGAGACAGAGATGAATGGGGGGGATATGAAAGGACCGGCGTGGGGATTTTCTTTTGTGCTCTCCAGAGGGAGGCTGGGGAGTGGACCTGGAGGCCAGAGGAGGGGTGGGGGCGAAAATAAACCAGGTATGAAGACAGAGGGGGCTGGTGTCGGTGCGTTGAGAAGCTGCGTGACAAGTGCCAGAGCCCCGTCAACGAGCGAGAGTCCAGACCTTTCCATCGCCTTCAATAATTGATGCGGCCTCTGCGGCGCCATGTTTGCGAAGCAGCTAGTGTGTAGTGAACATGCCTCAGAGTTCCACTACACCTCCGAATGACGTCACACCCGAATAACCCGAGTTGGTGGCGCTCCAGTTGCACAAGAACGATGTTAACGCTAGGCAGCTAGCCAATAGCCAGTGTTAAAAGTAGCATGTCCACAGATTGCAACTCGGCAGCTCTATGTGTCCGACAGCTTTAATGAGAGAAGTTCTAATAAACAGTCAAAATTACAGCTTTCACGACTGTTGATACGTTCCTCCAACCTTCTGTGTCGAAATTCCGACTTTAGGGTTCCAGTCGCAACTTCCCACTCGCGGCGGAGTAATTCCGAGCTCTGAGGCTTAATGGAATGCCGCATAATTGTGACAGATTTCTATCCATCAACGCCGCTGTGCCTTTGTTGAATTTAGATTAATGTTATACAAGTTCATTTTTCATCCTTCTGCAGGAAATGTGTTTTTTCCAGCCAGTGGAGAAGAAGAACTTCCTGCCAGACAGTGCATCCATTTCCCTCTATAACAGCTTCTAATGTTCTACTGTAGAATATTAATAACTGGCCTGATGAGTGTCTGTGCCCCCAACGACTCCACAGTCTCTCAATCCAGGCAGCCAAGGCCGTTAAGGAAATTAGATTTCGCAGACCTCCTGCTTTTCGTACAACTCAGCGTTCCACTCTGGCCACAGGGATTTTCTTTCCTCGGTCCTGCCCCCCACCACCACCACCACCACCACCACCCCATCTCATTTCCAGACCACCTGTGAATACATGTACACGACAGAGACGGATCTCTCTGCTCCACCAGCCAGACCAGAGCAGCAGAAAAAGGGCCGGACCCCTCCATTATCATGCGCTCCACCCTGCAAACCCACACAACATTCTGCATGCACTACATCCCTTACACTCTCTCTCTCCTCCTTCGCCTTCATTTGTTTTTCAAATCCTCCACTGCGCCTTGGAAACCTCTCTCTCTCTCCATCAGCCCTCAATCTCTTTCACTGCACTCTCTCTCTCTCCCTCTCTCTCCCTCTCTTTCCTCCTGGACACGCAGCCCCAGTGTTATCGCCACACTGCAGATGTTTTTCCTCGGACACACATCTCATCGGCAGGACTAAACATCTGGCATTAAAAACTTTCCCCCTGTAGAAATCCAGCCCATTAGGCTTAGTGCGGCAGTTTATGTGTCGACTGAAGACCTCGTGCTCCGGTGATATCTCTGTCCTGCACGACTCCGGAGAGGAGCCAGGGCTGGACAAGATCAAGATGGCCGTGCTAGCCACTCAAACCCTGTAGGTCAGTTTGTTCTCAAACTGGGAGGGAGGCATAGAGCCAGTGCAGCGAGGGTGCATGAATGACCAGGGGAAAACATGGGAGTGAAACTAAGCTGAATAAATATGATTTATGTGGAGAGAACAAAGGTTTGACAAGTGCAAACACACACAGACGACAATTGCACATCACCAAATCCCACAGTCCCATCTGGGCTTTAGCTTTGAAAGGAGCAGGTGCCAGCATATATGTTTGATCTGCACACACTCAAGACCGGAAATTATCACATGGACCTACATGTATGTTATATCGGACATTCACTTAGTGGATGATGAAAGGTAAAGCAATCTTTGCACAACCGGGAGCTGCTTTTTTTTTCTAAATACGTTTTAAAGGCCTAAACGCAGCCGTGCAGTCTGGGAGGCTGAAAGAAAATTAACTAATTAGATGTAGTGCATCAGTTTTATGCATGACAGACTATGGAGATGACAGAAAGTGATGAGCCTCGCAAGCAAATATCATTAAACTCTGTATTGGGAATAACTCTCTTACCAACTGAGACCCAACGTTCCAAATATTGCGACAAGGCCAGAGGACGAGATTGAATCATCTCAATCAGGCGTTTGGCAGAGCTTTCCCCAAATCTACCGGGAGGACATGATGCTAATGTGCAATTAATGTCACTTTATTTTCCGCAGAGAAGCTGGATGAACTCTGCGTCTGGAGATAACACCAACACTCCTCGTTTCCACCCAGAATCTCTAAACGACGAGCAACCACAGTGACAAATAAACCCCCTCCCAGGGCTCTGTCAGGATGTTGACGATTGCAACAACGGCCCAAAGGGTATATTACTGTCATTTGTTAGTTTTTTGTCACCTCCACGGCTCAATTGCCAAAGCACATTTACAGCACTCCTTTCCTTTGGTAGAGTGTAGCTCTGATTTCACAGTGACTCTGCAGGATTTAATCCAGGCCCCCTGTATGTGTGTGTGTGTGTGTGTGTGTGTGTGTGTGTGTGTGTGTGTGTGTACTGTGGTTCAAAAACTTGGAAGAGGAGCCAGATGCAGAGAACAGGGATGAAAAACATGTGATACAATAAAATGGTATGTTTTATGCCCACTGGCACACAGATATAGTGGAGAACAACAAGCACACGGGAATCCATTAGTGGAACCTGATTATCTCTTGGCTCTGAAATTAATTAAGTGAGTGTAGGGCAGTGCGTGTGTGTGTGTGTGTGTCTCTCTCTCTGTGTGTGTGTGTGTGTATGTTTGTATCTGGTTGTCCGTATCTTTCTGTTCTTCTTTAAAAAAACAAATCCATGTTTGTGACTGCACTGAAAGGCAGATGGGGGTGGGAGCTGCAAGAATCTGTATGGCTGTATTCCAGCAGGCTTGAAACTGCAGTTAGTGGCGGTGGTGGTGATGGTGGTGGTGGTGGGGAGAGTTTGACTATACAGCGACTTCATGACTTTTAATATAATTGTCAGCCTCAGTTAAATCTGCTTCCTATCCTCACACTCTTCCCTCCTCTGTTCTCTCCTTATTTCCTTCCTTTGTGCTTCTTGTTTTCTCAGACCTCGGGTGTTTCCTGCAGCCTGTAGATTCAGTGCAGACGCAGTAGGTTGGTTCTCTGCTGTTGCTCTGCAGCCTCTCTATAGTCCTCAGTGCTCTGGTTTGCACTGTCAATTGACCATTTATCATGATGAATACAGAGCTGGTTGACTAAAGCCGAGCATATTACCTGTAGTCCCCCCTTTTTTAATCAAATAAAGCCACACACAAGTGCAATCACTGTATGATTGCTTTCTTCAATCACATTTTCCTGCAGGAGGTTTTTTCTCTGTAGCAAAAACTGACTCGCTGCACTTTGGCTTTTAGGTTTGCTGATGTGTGAGGAATCAAAACATCAATGTGTTCTTTGACGACAGATACTGCAGGATAATATGAATTAAAATTCAACCGTCAGAATCATTTCTACAGCAGCAGATGCTTCTTCAGTATCTCTGACTGTTAAACCCTTTGCAAACAGCTAAAAAGGACTGCTAAGTTACAATATTAGATTTATCTATTTTAGATATTTCTTCGTTTTGCGTCAATGTGGTGAGGGCATCTGAATTCCTTTGATTATTTCATTTCCTGAATTAGTCAAAACTAGGCCTTTGTTGTCTGATCATTTTCTCCATTGATTTCCCCTGAAAAGTAATTTCAGGGCTGTGGATGAAATCCTTTACAATGGTTTGGGTCATCTTCACATCATGGTTGTAGCTCAGCACAGTATATATTGTGATATATGACAAAACCCTATATAAGTCTAATAAATCAGTTCCAGCAACAACTGACAAACTACAGCCAAATATGTTTAGGGGATAGCTAACACAAATGTTATTTATACTTATATATAGGGCTGGGCGATTTTTCGATCTCGATTCGGGATCGCGATAAAATGTTGAATCGATCTCGATAATCTCGTTGTGACATGTATTCGATCTCACGTGGCAAAAGTAAGCGCAACAACAGTGTCGGAGTCTGCCGGCTGCCGTCTGCAGGTAGGACACGACACGCCCACTTCACATCGTGAGAGTAGGTGCAGTTGCGAGAGAGAGAAAAAGAGAGAACGAAGTTGGAAAAAGGACGGGAATCCGTCTTGACTCCGTCCTGACGGGTTCCCGCTAGCATCGCTGAGGGTCTCCCGCTAGCATCGCTGACGGGCTCCCGCTAGCATCGCTGACGGGCTCCCGTTAGCATCGCTGACGGGCTCCCGTTAGCATCGCTGACGGGCTCCCGTTAGCATCGCTGACGGGCTCCCGCTAGCATCGCTGAGGGGATTGATTCTGTTCTGTTAGCAAAACAACAGTCCATCCAGTCGTGTTTTGCAGCCATTAACCAATATGAAAAACAATCGAAGAGGGGCAAAAATATAACGAGCGCTATTACTTATTGCTTAGCTAAAGATATGATGCCCCTGAGCACAGTGGAGAGGGACGGCTCCAGGAAACGGATCAAAGTGTTAGACCCCAGGTACGAGGGTACGAGCTCCCTGGCAGAAAGTACTTTCTCAAACTGCGCTGCCACAGCTTTATGATGAATGCCATCGTAAGCTGATATACCTCAAAAAAATCTCTGGGAGGTGAACCAGTATAATATTATAGTGGTTTAGTTTTTTACATTTTATTTTGTCTTACAGTTTAGCACTTGAATGTGTCAGAGGGTGTGACCCACATGTTTACTTGTTTTTTGTAAGTTGTTTACAAAATCAAAATTTTTTAACTATAGTGAAAAGTGACCAATCACTTAGTTTGCACTAAGCATATAAGACTCTGTATGAGCTGAGAGCGCTGCTCTGAATTTTCTTTTGCTAGTTATGGGCCCTGCTGCTCTCTTGATCAATGGAAGCATGAAGACCTTCACAAAAACATTTTGTGCTCATTATTGGAAGGCATATTCTTGAATCGAGAATCGAAGAATCGAGATCGATCAATATGGAAAAACATATCGTGATAACATTTTTTTGCATATCGCCCAGCCCTACTTATATATATATGAAATCTCTCAGTATATTGTTAAATCACAATTACCCACCTCTTTATTACTATATATATCAAGCATCATTGCTATTTTCAAAGATATTCAATCTTACTATGGACTCTTTTTAAAAAAGGGAAAAACTAACGCAACCCACATTAATGCCAGTGAAACCCTAAAGAATGAATTTAATTAAAGTTAATTGCTCCTGCTCCCATTTAATGCCAGGCTACACTGTGGTTGTGTGTCGGCGGATGACCTTTTGTGTCAGGATGAGAACCGTACAGTGAGTCAATTACTGTAGCCAAATGCTTTGAGTGCAGCTAAAGGTAAGTGCTATTAAATGTAGGATACCTGGGATGCCAGTGGTGGACTTGACGTATGTGACAGCCTGGCAACAATCTGTCCGTCTCAGCAAAATACGACACAAGATAATACTGAAATTGTATTTCAGCAAAAAAGAATAAATACCGTGTCTTCTCTAATCCGGAGCACTGTCTGAAAATTTAATTTACAAGTGTGATTACGCTCTGAGAAATTGAACTCACTGTGCCGACAATATTAAATATTACGCAATACAAAAAAGAGATCAAAATAAATTTGCCCAATTCCCACATTTCAATTGAATGGATGTTGAGCAAATTAAAGGGAAGCTGACAGTTTCATTAGGACTAATACCACAGTGTAATCCAGCCATGCAGCCAACCCTCTCACAGGGTAATCTTCAGTGTAAACCTTCATGGGCAGGTCTCCTTGTAGGAAGCTAAAGCCTGTTTCTCAGCATAGCAGTAATCCCGCTAAGGCTCTTAGAGAAGTGAAATAATTTCAAAATGAAAGGAGAGGCTTTATGACAGGGTACACACTCACGGTGGAAGATGGCTAATAAATAAACATCTCACAAATCCTCTTATGGGAACTTTTGTGGGGGGGGGCGTCTGAGAAACCAGCAGTGGAGATGCTGGTTTCATCTCAGACATCAGGAGCAGCTTTGATCCCCCCCCACCCGTTCCTTCAGGTGGAAAAGTGCGTTTGACCTGAACCACAGCTCCAGCAGGGACATCATGACTCATCCTCCCTCCTCCTCCTCCCCTTCTCCACATTCACAAACACCTCCAACACCACCCCGCTGCTACGCACAAGTGCACACATGCTCCAACCTGAATTTGTGCCACCGTTGTGTTGCAGCAGGAGGTAGCAGGGTGACTGAGGAGAAACTGAGAAATAGAGGTTGAGTGTATCGAGCTGTAGGCCTGGACGCCGTACAGGTCGTGCTAATGGACCTACAGCAGGCAGGAGCAGCTGGTGGCCTACTGATCTGTCCCCGTACCAGGGGCTTTCACAATCTCCTCTCAAGCTATTGATGGAGACAGATGCCAACATGATGACCCCCTATCTGTCATTAGTGCACCCTGTGTCACCCTCTGCACATTCTATGTCCAATGATACATCAAAGTCATCCCCTGCTGGTGGGAGCACAGACATTCTCAAGGCAACACGTATAGAATAATATGACCGATCACACAGCAGCAGTGCACCAGGGTCTCCATGTAAGATTTAAATTGGGGCTTCTCTTTCTCTTTGCAAGGTTTCAAACCCGTCAGTGTTCTTCCATGAAAACCAAATGTGACACAGAACATTGAATATGCATGACTCCATCCTGCTCGAGATCTGCACCACTCCACTAAAAAAGGGACGGATGCAGAGCTGCAGGCTTCCTCCTTCTCGCAAGGCCAGATGGGATGAAGTGAGACAGGATTTGTTCTCCATCCCTCCATGGAGCGAAAAAAAGGGTCTTTTAACACCGTGCGTCACGTCGGGTGCACAGGCCCCGGGGCTGGAGCCAGACGTCAAAGCACACATGTACGCAGCCCCTTTATCTTTTAAATCCCATGACTGTGAGCTTCCATTCATATGTTATACTGCAGGATTTATCATTTTCAAACCCCCTCAACCATCAATGCGTGTTAGTGGAGGCTGTGAGTCAACGCTCGTGTTGACACAGGACGGTGCTGGAGGATGCATTTGCAAAATTAAACCTGCCCCTGGATGAGGGTGCGTGTCAGCAATATGGAGACAGGAGAGCAGCTGTGTGCGTGGCATGTCGACGTGATTACAAAATATGTATCTGTGTGCGTGGGTGCACGATTTTTTATCCCACAAGTCACATTGACAATCCAGAGAAAGATGCAGAAAGGAAAACAGAAATGCGCCATCGTTACATGTGATTCAGCTCGTGTCGCTCTTACCTCGACGCTCGTCCACACGCAATAGGACAATACAGCCATCAGCATGGGTAATGCGGTATGTCCCATTTTTCCTCTCCTTCTTTTGTCTCTTTTTTTTTATGACGAACTTGCTCTTATGGAACAACTGACTCCAACATACGCGGCCGGGTCACATCAGCTGCGGCGGTGGACGGTGCGCTCCGCGGCCTCTTCCCTGCCTCTAGCTCCTGCGTCCTGCTCGCTCTCGCCAGCTGGGATTGTGTGTGTGGATGAAGCCTGACAGAACCAAGCCCTGTTTCTGCGGGTATTCATCACACGCTCTTTTTCTTTTTTTCATGGCCTTCCTGGTGGTGTCTTAGTATGGAGCGACACCTGGTGGTGTTTTGGGGGTGGTGGCGGCGGCTGATTCTGTGCGTCAAAGGAGGAGAATCTTAAACAAAAGTCCACGTTGTTGTTGTTGTTATCGCTGATGAGTCACTCGGTGTGTGGTTTTTTTTTGGGAGGGGGGGATGTTCTCCTGCATGGATGTGTCATCAAGAATCACACTTTCATGACTCATGCAGCTCACGGACACGTGTTTATCCTGAAGTCCTATTGCAGTCTGTATTAACTCCACACTCAGAATCCTGCAGACACTGTGCAATATAACATCACAGTGAATCACAAATACACACAAATCAATCAATCGGAGCCTGGAGCAAACTCTGCAGGCCTCATTTATTGAGAAAGCATAAAGAAGCATTTAGAAACTGTTTTCTATCACAATGTAAAATACATAATGTTACTATAAATAAACTGGACGATATTACCATGACCATCATACCTAGATTAAAAAAAACATTATACCTTCCAATATCTATAACTTTCACAATGAATGTCATATTGTTTTTCAAAGACTGATTATTGCTCCTTACTGAAGGTTGAATTGTCTTTATGAGCAGAAAATGAAAAATACTTAATAAACAGCTAAATCTTTTTCAAATCTGAGTTAATTAAGCATTATATTGATAATAGATACATTTGTCTTTTGTTTTATTGATATTGATGAAAACTCATATTGTGATTATTATTTAAGTTGTTCTAATGTAATGCAATGTGTTTTTTCTGTATAATAATAAACATATAATTTAAAAGTTGTTCTGTATATTTAGTTAATTTCTTGCTCTGTGTCCCTGGCTGATGATGAAGTCAGACGGGTGCCGACATATATCTATGGTTGCCGTTGACAGCTGCTCTCAGGTCAGCGGAGGCCGCGGTGGGCGTGGTTAGTCTCATGGGTGTGTGAGAAAGAGGCTGCCCAGGTGTGTCTGAGTGCTCGACGAACCAGGAAGTGACTCTGGGACCTGGAGCCACTGAACCCAGCAGCGTCCCTTTCCGCCCTGAACGCGACTCACTGACACGGTCCCGCAGAGGAAACAGACAAAGTGTTGGATCCTGTTGGACTCCATCTGCTCGCGTCCCGACATGTCCGCCAGATACGAATTCGAGGTGAGTGTCACTCTGCGCCTCCCACGTACTTTCACCTGTTTCCTGTGGTTCACTGATAGATTTAGCATGAGCAAGCAGTTTGTTTGGCCTTGTGCGTGTGCGCGTGCGCGTGCATGCCTTTTTGTGACTTCTGTGGGACCTTGGCTGGGGACATGGTTTTGGTTTGGAGGTCCACAATGAATGGAATTCAATGGTGTGTCCTCACAAGAATAGCGCGTGTGTGTGTGTGTGTGTGTGTGTGTGTGTGTGTGTGTGTGTGTGTGTGTGTGTGTGTGTGTGTGTGTGTGTGTGTGTGTGTGTGTGTGTGTGTGTGTGTGTGTGTGTGTGTGTGTGTGTGTGTGTGTGTGTGTGTGTGTGTGTGTGTGTGTGTGTGTGTTGTGTGTGTGTGTGTGTGTGTGTGTGTGTGTGTGTGTGTGTGTGTGTGTGTGTGTGTGTGTGTGTGTGTGTGTGTGTGTGTGTGTGTGTGTGTGTGGTGTGTGTGTGTGTGTGTGTGTGTGTGTGTGTGTGTGTGTGTGTGTGTGTGTGTGTGTGTGTGTGTGTGTGTGTGTGTGTGTGTGTGTGTGTGTGTGTGTGTGTGTGTGTGTGTGTGTTCGTGTCAATGGGCTGTTTGAGGGTTAGGGTTATGTTCGATCAGGGTTTGCCATTTCGTTTGACTGGTTAATGTTGGGGTAAGGGGCTAGGTAATGTATTGTGTCAATAAGTGTCCTCATTAGGATAGAAGTACAAATGTGTGTGTGTCAGGCCTATATGAAGTGACTGGTATGTCCCAAACATGCTCTTCATACCTTCAGTCCTTGACAGCACTCACTTAAAGATAACTTCATTCAACCAGAAGTTTGTTTGTGGAATTCCAGGCTCCACACTAAACAAGTTTCCCCTCCATCATAGACAGAGGAGTGAATGATTAAACCAGTGCCACTTCAAAAAACCAGTCCTCTCGTGGTGTTTTTCTTTTGTCCAGAGTTTCTGTCACACTGAGGCAAAAGACGTCTTGAATCTGATGTCAACATGAACGTTTCGAAAAGGGAGTGCTTGTTTATTTACATCGTCTTTGCCTTCAGATAGAAAGAAAAAGGAAGATGCTCTGATAAATTATACAATATAACTAAATTAAATATTAAGTAATTGTTTGAAAGGGGGGTAATCCAAATATAGATTCTGCAGAATCTTTTATCACGCTCAAGTAATACTTAATGTATGTCCTCATTTTCTGACTTGACATTTACCTTTTTTAAAAGATAATTGTTTGAAGCTTCAGATGCAGAGAAACGTATTAAAGCTGGATGAACCATTTCTACAATCCATCACTCATCGTTATGAAGTGTTTGATGTGGTTCTGTTTAGATATTAAGAAGGGTCGATCTGTGCTGTTCCCCAATCCAAGAGAGAGCTAGAGGCTTACAAAGCATCAGTCAGTTGTACTGTGTCAGTATTAATATATTTAAACTGCCAGTTCTCTTTTGTGTTTCTGTTGAGTTTACACAAAGTAACACAAAATACAATTCGACACACAAAGACATGCATAGTATTAGTTTTTCCCAGTGACTTCAAACCACTCCTGAGTTTTTTAAGAATCAGTTTGTGTAACTGTTTCTTTCCACTGCACCACCAGGCCAAGGTGTGGTGAGGCACCTGTAGCACAGTTGCCAGCAGGTAGCAATATTCAGCTAGTTGACGGGTTAAGGTTAAATCAACAAGAGATAAATGTGAACTTCATGAAGAAACTTGTTGAATTACTATTGAGTAAAAAACAATTTTTTTGGTTAAAAGATATATAATTGCTTATAGGAAATCAAGGACTACCACAGTGATTCAGACAGACTTTGGTTGATTATAAAACAGTTTTTATCTGATTATAAAAGTGATTTGTTTGAGTTTAGAACAGGTTTGGCTCTTGTAGTGTAATATTTAAGCAGGCTTGTATTTTTTTTTAGCAATGAAAGGCTGTGAAAAACTTGTAAAAGATTTTCCCTGCTGTCCTTTAATGTCAAATTCTCCTGGAACAAGAAAACCTTGTGTAAAAACCCTTATAGTTCTTATCACTGCATAATTCAATCTTGTTAAATTCCAGGGTGATGGAAAAAAAAATTGTGAACGAATACCGAAGGTTAACTTCTCTTTTTAAAGGAATTCTTTAATTTGATCAGACCTGCTCACTTCAACCTTTGTCTGACAGCTTCCTTAAAACTGTGGAAACACAGACTGCAGTTCGTCTGTATGGTGCTGAGAATGTGAGCAAACAATAACAGGGATTTATCAAAGAAAATGCTTTTCTCCCCGACTATGGAGCGACTTTAACATGAACTTACAAGAATCTGTGGCATATTGTCGAAATACCTCCAAGTGTCACCTCAGGGAGAATGGGATGCTCACACTGTGATGTATTGAACTACCAAGCATGTTTTCGCTTGACCTTGTTTTGTTAAGATAAAGTGTGTGTGTGTTTTAGCAAAACTTACATGCTGCTTTTTTCTTTCTTCAAAATTATGTAGCTTAATCTTTGAAAGAAGTGCGTAAGATTTCCCCCAAAACAGGATGAGCTGAATATTGAATTTAAATATTTATAAAGTTCTTTCTTTTGTGCAAGAAATTAAATTGTGGCTAAGATCTATGTGAGTGACTGAATAAATGTAGTATTTGTATCTATGTGGAAAAGGATGGGTTTTATATCTATTCACAGATTTTCAATTTACATGGATAAACCACACAATACTCGGCTATTGAACTAGTTTCAAAATTATGTACATTTCAAGATGGATCTAAAACGAACACAAAGTTGGTATAACAGAACTCTGATCATCCCGTTTCTGAAAGACTTGTTTTAAATGACATCAGTGAAAGTGTTGATAAATGAACGTTTCTTTCTCTGTTGATATTTGATTACACACAGTCAATGATAGATAGAGGATCAAATGGGAACACTGTGATGAATGCTGTTTGGTTGTGAAATCACTGAAGGCTTCCTCAGGCAAGGCCGCACTCTTTTTCTTCTCTGCCCACATTTCAAGGGTAGTCGTGTTGAAACTGAGCAACAGATGTCAAATGAACACGGCGCTGATGTGGCATCTCTGATCGACTCCGCTGAATGATGCATTCAGAAACTCTAACAAAACCACAAGAGGGCGAGTTGCCATCTTGTGTATAATTATTATCGGTGATGGAGTTTGCATCCATGTATGGGAAGCAACAGAATTTCTCTTCCTTTAGTCTTCTTCAGTATGGAAAATGCAGTGAGGGTTATTAGTTGACAACCTTCTGCCAGGTGGTCGTATCATAGCTTATATCTTGAGGCTGCGGCTGCCTGACACTTCCTGGCTGATGCTGCAGTACGGCCTATAAGAGGCTAACTGCTAACGTCTGCTCAGGGCTACTGCCAGGGAGGAGATGTGAGTGTCGGCCTTTGTTTACTGAAAGGAAATATAAGACCGCTGAAGCCTAAATTATGATTTCATTTGCTGCCCGGTTTGACCAGGAATAACCAGCAGAAGAGATATTGTACCTTCAGTGAGGCCGTCCTGGTTTAATAAAGGATGAATAAATAAAGCCAGCATTGATTGGCTGTCATGTTTGATCTGAGCTTTTGGTCTGCGGGCTGGTTTGGATACATCAGTGTTGGTGAGTTCGGAGAAGGCATGAGAACTTTAGAAAGAAGTTCACCAATTTTACACAGCAAGGCTTGTTCATAGGGCGTGAGAAGTACTGCCAACACGTGTGTGTCTATTGTGGCTCTAGATGAAGCTGATATGAGTTTGAGGCAACAATAAAACACTATAAATAATTATTCCAATATAATTTTCATCAATAGCAATATTTCAAAATTTTCTATATATATCTTGATGTAGAACTTATAAATTGTGCAAGGACAGTGAGGACGTGTCACACAATTGATCTACCGCAGACAAGCAAAATGTCATTCTCTGCTCATAAAGACATGTTTAATATCTTTCGTCATATCGCCCAACCCAATCCTAATTTCCTCAACCTGAATCTAAAATCTAAAACAACATCTGTGGGGACGGGGGGTGGAGTTAGAAAGAGGTGAGGTCACCAGACGTCTGCAGCCGGCTCCTCGTCTCTGCTGCAGGTGGAACAGCTCGGAGCTAACTTTGCCACAGCTAGCAAAACACACCCCGACCTCTGACAAACTGTGACTGAACTGTCAGTGGTCGAGTTGCATGGTGGGTAATGTAGGTGTCAGGTTTTGACAAGGAGGAGGAATTGTGAAAGGGTGGAGCAGTCTATCAGGCTGTAGCCCAGAGCCAACTCTTATAAAATGCACAAGGTGAGTTGGCTTTCCACTCAAGCAGAAAGAAGGTGGAGCCAGTTTTATAAATGTTAGGGCTGCATTTCTCTCTGTATCTTGTATTATTTCATAATATTGATGACAAACATGGTGCAGAATAATCAGCATATCAGAGAAAGAATGTTGCGCTGCACCTATATGAAACAGATAGGGAGGTGCATACATGATGTTCACCCCCAGTACGACCATGATCTGCAGTGGAGCTGATGCTTTTAATGGATGCAGGACATTAATGACCAAGCCAGTTTACGTGAGAAGACATAACACTGTGACAATGAGTCACCGTGACGCTGAAACTCGAGCAGCTTAATGAAAATAGACCATTTATCATTCATTTTACTGTTGCCATGTGCTTTTCTTTTGATAATTTTTTTTATTTAATGTTTTCTCTTCTCTAATCTACAACCTGTTTTATATCTGCATCTGCGCTCTATTGCTGTAAGAAGTCTTTCCTATTATTCGTGTCAATTTTTCATTCCTAATTTGTAAAGTACATGTAACTGCGTTTTACAAGGTGCTATGTAAAAAAAACATTGTTTTTATTATTGTAATATTAGTTACTACAGATACTGTTTGAACTGTGATTGTGGGCAGCTGCTTCAGATTCACATTAGAGAGATGCTTCACTGTGTTCACTGAATTAATGGAAAATCAAGACTGTAGTGGTTTTGTATTCAACTAAGTTGAATGTTGCATGTAAAGACTGGCAGAAGTAACATACTTAAATGTTGACTTGGAAATTACTTCTACTACACTGTTAGTACTTTGTTTGTTCAGAAATAATCAAAATATTTGTGAGTTTTTCAAAGTTGTGCTTTAGATTCAATCTCTGCTTGATTCTAACTAAAGTTTTGGATGAATGTGATAAATCGTTTTTAATAAGGACTCGTGTGAAAGAAGCAAATCCTGCAGGCTAAGCTGTGAGCTGTTTTTTTCCTCCTCGTTTAAACCACACCTCCCAGTGTTAGCAGCTCCTTTTCCAGACCAGTTATTCTGCTTGGGAAGTCTCTCTGTTGACAGATCCCTAACTCTCTGTGTTCATCTGCAAGTTTTACTTCCCAAAACTCGAGGCCTGTTACACAACTCAAATTGTTTTAGATTAAAACATCATGTTTTTCAACAGACACTGCTTTCTTTTTAATATGGATTTTTACGCTGCACTGGTGTTTAAAAAAAGCTCCACAGAGTTTAAAAATGGGTGGTATTTCTTTAAGAGGGGTGAAGAATGGGATATGATGAAGAGCATGTAATGGTTTTATTAAGCTGTGATCAGGCTGACTGATAGGGAGAGACCCTGGAGCACTGGCTGACCCCGTCTCTAATGATTCGCCTCATTCTGGCCCATGATTGCTGTTCAAGATTCCAATTAGAAAGCATGTGTGGAAGCCCGGCTTGGGTAAGAATAGGCCTTAATTGCCATGAGTTATCATCTAGACTCGTGTAATTGAGCCCCCATCTTAAGGGGCAGCACATCTGACAAATTGATTTAATACCAAAGTGATTCTTCATCCCTAATGGCACTCGGGCTTCTTCACTCATGGGCTACACTCGCTGAATTCATTGTGTGTTGATTGCTGAAGCGGTCCCAAACCTTTTCTCTCCGTCCGCCCACTTGAGTGAGCTCAGCAACAGACGCACTTACAGTATAGACAGAGAGAGGACGCACACGGCCTGAAGCACCGGGCCCATGTTCTCCACAAGGTTATCCCTCAGTTATGAAGCAATATTCTGGATGCATGTAAGACTAGAAGTGTGTGTCCGTGCGTGAGTGTGCGGTATGAGTGTGGCAGCTCAATCACATTTGCTGAACAGGTTTGACCAGTTTCGCAAACGTACACAATCTGCCTGTTTGAACATGTCGCTCTTGGAAAACAGTGTGAGGCGTTTCACATCAGTTTGTTTTAAATACATGTCCTGGTACAGCAATTAATGTTCATTGTTTTACATCGGATAACAAATCCACTTCTTGTACAAACTTGTCAATCATTTTTGATTATTAAAAAAAAAGATATAAAAGCTTGATTTTAATTTGTTGTTTCAGTTGTAGAATTAGGGTGTTTTACACTGTCATACTTAAAAACCCAAAATACAACCTTATATATATATATAGAACATGAATAAAGAAAATAAACATAAATCCACATCTTCATGCATTTTTTATTCTGTCAAAAAAAAGTTTTCACATCGTTGCATATCTACAAATATAAATGCAGATCCCTTTAAATCTGTTTATTCATTTAACAGCTACATTATTATCAGCCAACCAATAAATTGCTTGGGCTAATGGAGGTTTCAAGGTAAAGGGCTTGTGTTATTTATCTTCATTGAATTCGGATGAATTGTAATTTGTTCTGTCAAAACTGTTTCCAATGGTCCAATCCATGATGAATCATTTGGAGACCTATTTCACGTTTTTTGTTAAAAAATAAAGATTAGTTATTCACATTAATGTACACTCTGTTTAAAATCAGCTCTCATTGTACCTTACAGTGTAATGTAATCTCCACACTGAACATAATAACAGTATGTTTGTTGACTCTGTTTTCTCGATCAGGGCCACAATGGTCGCCATGAGCGGATTGACTTCCTGACCAACAAAGAGAAGGCGTCAAAGCGTAAAACCGGTATCATCGTCGGGGTTCTTCTGGCTTTCCTCGTCCTTGCAGCTGTTGCAGCGTTCCTTATTTGGTGGTTTGCCTGTGAGTATAAAAAAGAAGCTTCCCTCTATTATATCATCCACATTAGAGTCTTTGAGGAACTGTGGTTTTATATATTTGTATAAACATATTTTAAATCATAAAAACCACGAGATGTTTGGTGTCCTTTGGACATTTTTCAGGATTAAACAACGTTAATGTAAATAAAATTAAATGAGGAGCGCAGAGTGTTTACATCACTAACAGCAGCCTCTGTAAAGTGGATCGTTTCCACTGGCTGTGAAGGCACAGCTCTTTGATATGAGTTTAAGAGTGGCTTGTTTGGACTTTGTAATTTCCCATTAGTGTTCGCCTTTTTGACAGCTCTGCCTTTCTCCTTTAATAATGGAAAGGAGACGAATGTCACAGAGTCCACGGGCGCAGCTTCCCTGTCGTTTACACACACAGGGTCTGATGAAAAGGCCTCTGAAGTCTTGATAAACAGCCTCTTGATTCAACTGGCGGTTTTAATTGCTCCGAGAGCCCAACTGTCTTCTCGATATCACACCACGCTGTGCAACTTTTAAAAAAGGGCTTCAAGGCCCCAAGTCTCCTCTTTCATCAGAGGCAGCCATCTTATAACATGTTTTTGATCTAACACTCAACTCTCATCTGCCTCTCTCCTCCTATAAGTTAAAGATGCCGATTCAGAAAGCAGCTCCAGCAAACAGATCCGGCCGAAACCGCAGCTCTTCAGTGGGCACATGAAGCTGACTGGTGTACCATATGATCAGAAACTGGAGGACACAGACAGCATGGAATTCAAGACGTTGGCACAAAAGCTGGAGGCAATTGTGAGTTTGACACTCGAAAAAGAACGACTTCTAATTTTCCATCCCCCCCCTCCCCCTTCCATATCATCTACATTGTTTATTGTTAACTATTTTGAGTAGAGCATTACACCCAGTTAAGGATTAGCTGTGGGTTTTGTTTGGCAATGTGGAAATGCTTTTTAAATATGCCCCTCGCAGTGCATGGAGACTGCTGAAAGCACAGTTGTGTGGGTGGAAATAAAAGGCTGTACATTCCCTCAGTAATTCCCTCAACAGCATCTCCTATTATTGGAGACAGTGGAGATGTTTGTAGCACCACTTAGGAGCATGTTGATAACAAAGAGGAAAAAAAAACCTTGCTGAAAACCCATCAGGCGCTCGCTTCCTCAGTGAGAAGCCACTGAAGTGAGGGTGTCGGCTGAGAGTTAGAGTGGAAGGGTGGGGGGGGGGTGAATTTTAGATGATGAGACGACTGGGGAAGAGCTTTATGATGTTCTACATTTGTTCTCACACTAAAACAACGAGGATTTTCAGATCGCTGCTGATCTCGGACGCTGTTTACAGGGCAGGTACGACTTGTGGGGGTTTGGCCTCAAGTAAACAACGTCGATCATGTTTAACCAGTTATCCCACAACTTCACTCTGACACTCTATAGCACCGCCTGTCTGTGGATGAACGCTCTAACTCCTGAACCACATTCATTCGACCATATCCTCCTTAATTAGGATCTGAGACTATTGGTTCTATATGTTTTCTATATGAAAAAATATTTGAATGAAGATCTGTGAAGCTGTGAAACATAATTGTGATGATTTGACACGGAATGACATGAATGTACATTTTTAAACTGGACCTGATATTTTTTATTTCATGTTAATTACTCGCTTTTATTATGCTTTATTGTGCTGAGAACTCACTTTCACTTTTATCACAAATCTTACAAATGAAAACAAAGCATTTTTTTGTGTTAGTGTACATGCATAGTATATATGGTAAGGAATACTCTGTATGGTAACGGCCTGCATTCACACCTACCAACCGTCTGTATTCTTGTCTGATTCAGTTCGTAGCTCAGTGCAGCTGAAGGCAAGAGAGTTAATTGAGAATCCCACTGTTGTGTGCTTTGCGTGGAGGCAGTTTTTTTTATGTTAACATGCTCATTTGTACTTTGTCTTTAGGCAGACAAGCAGAAACCTTGTACAGTTGAGTAAAACAATGCTTTTCTCTCCACAGCTTGGGGAAAACTACAAGAAAGATCCATTGCTGGGGGAATACCACACTAAAACGGTGGTCACTGCGTTCAGGTACCGTTGGGATCTCGAGCGCCGTCTAATTTTGTTATGCTGCTCAGCAGTCCGTTGTTATGCTTCAGAGGACGTCGCACTAAATCTTGTATGAAGGAAAAGCTTTGCTGCGCTGACCTGTGAGGGTTCTTAGTTTGAAGTCCACTGCATTTTTCAGCACGTAAAAAAATTAAGGTTTGATGTGGTCTGCTCACTCTTGACTTGTGTGTAGTGAATTATGAAGTTCTGTGCTAACAGTGGCAGTGAATTATAACAGTTCAAACCCTGCAGTACGCAGGATGCAGACGAGGATGCAGGTACTGCTGGAATTGTCTTTTTTGTTTTATTGTGATTTGGCAGGAAATCCCCAATGATACACAATTCTTACTCTATATTATATGTTGTGCTCTCTGTGCTCTTTCTCTCTCTTTCACCAGCGAGGGTGTGATAGCCTATTACTGGTCCCAGTTTGATATCCCGCTCGAAGAGGAGGAGCTTGTGCCCGAGTTCTCAGAGGAGCGGGTGTTGGAAGCACTGGAGACCAGCCTGATCGGGCAGCGCAGCATGGAGACCATTAAGATCACAGAAATCACCACGGCGGGTTTGTACCACACAGGCCGGGGGAGGCGGGGGTCACATCGAGGGGCAAAGAGACGGGGGACAACTCTGTGTTTACTACAACTGGCTCCAGAATGTGACATTTAACGGAGATGGAAGATGAAGCGCAGTGAATACAGATTTGAATAAGGTCATTGTCATCTCCTATCAGCATTGGTATTCTGTATGCTTTCCATTTGTATTATAGAAGCGTGCTGTGATTTGTGCTGATAAGATGATAATAGATAAGCCAGACCTCTCGGCTTGTGCTGCATCTGAGATTGCACATTTTATGCTGTTTGGATCCTCTAATGATATTAGCTGGGCCCTGGCCTGGCTCGAGACAGCCATTTCTCTTCCTTCTGTCTTCTCAGCATTCACGTTGCATTTGTCCATTTCCTGGCCACCATCCAAGCACCGGCCCCTATGACTCAGTGGTTTCTGGTCCCCTTTTAAAATGATTTCTGTGGGTATGATTTGATGGTGCTGTCCCAGATAGTTAGACAGAGATGTATAGCTTGCTGCTGTAGGGCAAGGTGAGATGGAGCAGAAAGAGCTACACGCCATCGCCGGTTCTCTTAACCGACGGGAAATGGAACAGAAAATGTGCAACCCAAATATTTTAGGCTCATGCATCAAATTCTATCAGCCTCCCGACTCTAGTGACCCATTCTTACCTTTACCTCCTGTTTCTCTCTCTCTCTCCCTCCCTCTCTCCCTCCCTCTCTCTCCGTCTCCAGTCACAGATTATCGCATGGCCAGGACTCCCACAGCCAGTGAGTACGGTGCTTCCCATTTCAATCACTCGCAGCTGTAATTTTCCAGCTGGCTACACGTTCACCCTCCTGCCAGCGTGTAACGAACGGCTGGCCTGTACTGTACATGTGTACATTATTATTATCATCATCAAATATATTTACATTTCATCTTTCAAAATCAATAACCAGGTGCTTCACAATAAAAATGAAAAGTTGAAGGCAAACAATAGTAAACAGTTCAAAAGCAAACGATAAGAAAGAAGTTAAAGCAATTTAAAGATCACACAGCAATAGAGCTCGGATATAGAGATAAAAACATTTACATATGAGAAGAGTAAAAACAAGGTGAATTAAAACATTATTAATGGGCCGTATCAGACCTGGGTGAGAGCACATCTATTAGAGTGTGTCTTTAAGAGAGATGTAAAACAGGATAAGGAGTCGGGACTATATCATGGTGAGTAGGGCCTAATTATAATGTTAATTTGAATGCTACTTTTGTTGCGCTTTAAAAATTAAGATAAATGTTTTGGCGGCATGAATAGTTTTTAATGTCTGTAATAAAACTACAAACAAGACCAATGTGGAAGTAATAACTGCACTCGGCTTGGCTGTAGGAAACATAGTGGATCATTTCTTCAAGGGTATTATTTATGATATAATGTCAACAGTGAAGTGGAAGAGGATCAGATTTGAATTAATCAGCTTTACACCACTGTTGCCTTCCTCCATTTATCTGTTGACAAAATGTCTAACCCGTGTTGTCGTTTCCAGCGGATTGTTTCTTCCGCCTGGAGGCTGAAGAAAAAGTGAAAACATTTCTCGTCTCCGGGTTACCCCAAGGGCTACCCGCCCAAGTCAAGGTGTCAGTGGCAGATCCGAGCGTCGGAGAACAAAGTCATATCCATCACTTTCCCTTTTTTCCACGTCGAGGACGACTGCTTGGACGACTTTGTCTTCATCTATGACTCTCTGAGTCCGGACGAATCTCAGGCCATCACGAAAGTAAGTCATAGTGCTGGGGATGTCCGCAGGGTTTGGGAAACATGTCAGTTAGAACTCATACTGGTGCTCTTTAAAGGTTGAATCCGTCCATCAGTTATCATGTAATCTGCTCACTGTGTGCAGTATTCTTTGCACTAATGTTCCTCCACCTGAGAGGCATTTCATTTCAAAGAAAACCAGTACATTCAGTCGTCGTCAAATTGTGACACAAATCACATTCTGTCTTCGCCTTGAACCTCGGTAGCAGGGTTTGTTTGATAGGGCTCAACCAACATTTGTCTCATTTATTACGCCTTGAAGATCAGAGAAGGGGGGGGGTGGGGGAGAATATAGCTCGACATGATTCCCAGAGGACAAGCACCAGGAATCACTTTGTATTTGACTGAAATGTTGCAGAGGGATTTAGAAGCAAAGGCTGTTTTGATGTGGGTGGAAAACATGTTCCACTTCATTCCTTTCACAGCGTTTGTGATTACAACCGTTTTTTTTTCCATCTTGGCTCTGAAGCCTTTTCGTGCCACATGTCCCGTTTTATTGTTAACTTTTTGAGACCTCAGTGAGATTGAGTTGGCTCAAAGAGACCTCTCCTTTCAAATCTGCGAAGGGGGCAAACCTGAGTGTACACCACTGTGTGTAATCTCACTTTGTGTTCGGGGGAGTGGTGGAATTCTGAGACTGCGGGCGCTTGAATGCAACATCGGTTGTAGCTGCAGGCATTTTCAAACTCGGGAACCATTGCCAAACAAATATGCGTTACCAAGTGATGCATAACATTTTTATAATGCTATTGAGGGATCAGCTTTATCCAAGGTGACATGGGGTTTATGAGAGCCATAATATAATACTCTATAATGACGTTATTGTGCTGGAGCTAGATGTATTGCTGTTCTTGCAGTGTCATTCACAGCTCCATGGCTCTGCCGCCAGCAGTGCTGAAACTTTTTTCTAATGTTCCTGTAATGTCTGACTTTGAAACTGCGCCTAAGCAATTTCTATTTAGCGTTGGCACATCTCGCTTTATTTATCTCTTTCTCTACCTCTCTCTGCTCATATATTGATTTATTTATTTTTCAGAATTATTTTCCTAGCATTTTAAACTTGTTTGCCGCGTTGATGTTTTAGTGTTTCTGACCAAAAAGAATCACATCTGTATTTGATTCTAAAGCGAGGCACATCCTCAGAAACTGTAAAACTCAATTTACTAAATGTATCAGACGCTCAGCCTTTGCTACACGGTTATTGCAAACACCTTTTTCTTCTTCCTCTTTCTAATTCTGTAATGGGACCTGATGTGTGCACTGCTCATCCTTTTTCTCCCAGGCAGTGTGGTCAGAGGCCTCCCTCCAACCCGCTGAAGGTGGTGTCATCCGGCAACATTATGCTGGTTAACTTGATCACTGACACCGACACCCAGAGGCCGGGCTTTCAGGCAGAGTACAGAGCCATCCCCAAGTCTAAAGGTAATGAGTCAACCATGTGTCATCTGTATTCTCTATGATATCTGCCATAAGTTCAACTCGTTTCAACAGATAAAATAATGCTTTAATCCTTTATTTGATTATTATAATTCTACAATGCAAATGATAATGTGCCATGAGATAATATCTGACGTGTTCTCTCCAGTGACAACCTGCGGTGGTGACCTCACTGCAGACAAAGGAGTCTTCACCTCCCCACTTTACCCCGGCTTCTATCCTCCTGCCGTCGACTGCAAGTGGACCATCAAGGTTTGCAACATTGCTCCTCCTCCTCCTGGCCCCCTCCCCTACCCATAACCCCCTCCGCCCACCTCCTCCTCCATCATCCTTAGCTTGCCACGAGAGGAACGCTGAGGCAGCACTATAGAAGCCAAGCTGTTCAGTACCTCTTCTATCTTCATCTGTCAGGGTGCTGGTGCTGCTGCAGCTCTGGCTGAGCTGCGGCATTTTGCGTCGGTTTTGTTTGCTGGTGTGCATGCAGCACTGTGTGTGTGTTAGCGTTTGTGTGTGTGTGTGTTGCTTGTATGCAGTGCCTTCAGATGGACTGCAGATACATGTCTTTTGGTGTAGGCGGGGGGAGTGACATGCATGCATGGTAAACAAGGTTGTTATGAACCAACCACCTCTTCCTCTGTGCTGCAGGGTCCGTGCTGGGATCAAGGTGCGGGTGAAGTTCACCATTTTCCGCTTGAGGGAGCCTGAAGTGGACACCCGTTCATGTCACAAAGACTATGTGGAGATTATGGGCACCAAGTAAGACTAAAGTCTGTAAATGAATAAATGTTTTACACGTCTATATGAATGTGTTTCGTTGGAAAGTTCCAGTTTTATATCCACTGGCTCTTTTTTAGGAAGTTTTTGCATCGTTCCACTGAGCAGTAAGTAAAACCATCGTTCTCAGGTTTAATGGCTGAAAAGTAGTTCAACTGAAACATGAGCAGTTTCTAACACACCCACTGGTTGGTCAGACTAATAGAATGTTTTACAGACAAACGTCTTTGTTCAACTTTGACCTGCTGTCTTTTCCTCTTCAGTTCCTGACATCTAATTTCAGTTTTAGCTCCAAATAAAAACTAAACTAAACTGTTGGTTTGTTTCCAACTCTGAGACTTTGGTGCAGATCCACATACAAATCTTGATCTAATGCATTTAAATGTGATTTCATAAGGGGATTGTTGGGCCTTGGTGGAGGTATGCACTCTATTGTGAGTGACATTCAAGTATGTAGTGCCTGTTCCCGATAGAATTCCTCCAGTTAGAACATCATCATCAAATCACACCTGTCATAATATTCCTGTAAACATTGGTTTTGTGTCACAGGTACTGTGGCAAAACGTCCTCCTTGGCTGTGACCAGCTCCAGCAACGTGCTGGAAGTCCTCTTCCACTCCGACGAGTCCTTCACCGATAAAGGCTTCAGGGCCGAGTACGTCGCGTACGATCCCAAAAACCGTGAGTTAAAAGTCTTGTCTGACGCCCACGCTGACACAACACTTGGAGGGTGAAATGTTGTGGCGTGACAGTGACACTCATAGCCTGCCATTACGGAGCAGCGCAGAGGGAGTAACTGTGCCGTCTGAGAGGCCACGAGACGGCAGCTGAGTGACAGTGGAATGGAGCTGTTTTAGTGGCTTTAGAAACTGCTCCGGTGAAACTGGAGAGCTAGACTAATCACCAGAGAGCTTGTTTATTGGGTCCATTTTATTTGCCACTGTCAGTCATGAGCACTCCACTTTCAATACCCTCCGCTCTTTATGTTGTCTCCCAGTTTGACTGAAATCGATTTATAATTGCTCCGATCAACAGGGACGAGCATCGGCCACATGACAGATGTTGTGAAACTCCACTGTGGCTATCCCTCGCTCAATTTGTCAACGTCCTCTTTCTCTCTCTCCCTCTGCTTTCTCTCCATCTTTTCACTATTTTGCAGCTTGTCCCGACCAGTTGACTTGTTCCTCTGGCAACTGCATCGGTAAAGAGCTGAAGTGCGATGGCTGGAACGACTGTGGTGATATGAGCGACGAGAGGGACTGCCGTAAGTTGACCCAACCACACCGTTGCTGTCTTTCCTCAACGGTTTTTTTCCCCCTCTTCTCAGCTCCGTAAAGGAGAACACAATTTGGGAAATACTTTAAAAGTTTGTTTTCTTGCTTAGAGTTGGATGACAAGATCGATATCACTCTCACATCTGTTGGTTTAACACTAGGTTCCGATAAGCATCCATTTACCATAGAAGAGTAGAAACGGGGAAATGATTGTCCTGTCTGTCGGGCGAGAGGTGGGGTACGGGTCGCCAGTGTATCACATTGTCACATTCACACCTTAGAGGCAGGACGTATATACTCCACTATGAAAGTCACACGTTTTGTTTACAGCACATCAACAACAGCCTTATTTTTTCACAAGCTTGTTTATCTGTTTGTTTTTATCTACTTTTTGTGTTCTTTGTGCTTTTCTCAGTTTTGTGTCCATCACGTGTGTAGAAACATCATCATCACTGACATTTTCAGGAAATTTTACAAGGGGGGGCTGTCGGGAAAACATAATTTAAGAAAAATGTCCGTAGTTCAGTGTATGTGTGAAGCAGCTTCTCTGTGAACAGCCCCGCAAACACAACCCCTGAATTTGTTTTATATTTTATTAATTGTTTTTGTCTGTAGCTTCATATTTAATGTGCAGACATGAGATCGTTCCCAAACTTCTCATCCAACTCTCAGAATACATCTAAAATCCCCCCCCCCAGCTACTATAACTGTTAAACAATTCTTTCCAGCCATTATCGTTCTGTAATTATTTTTTTATCACTGATTTGTGTTCCTCTCGTATTAACACACCTTCTTCTTTTGCACGATTAAACACGTGACCTTTCTGTCCCGTCAGATTGTGGCCAGGACCAGTTCACCTGTGCCAACACTTTGTGCAAACCCAAGCTCTGGGTGTGCGACAGTGTCAATGACTGCGGGGACTGGAGTGATGAGAAAAGCTGCAGTGAGTATTCCCGTCTCTCTTCAAAGTGCTCTTCAGGGGATGCAAAGCCCATCTGATGCTATGCTAATTGTGCTAACATTAAAGAAACATCAGGGCTAATGCTCTGGTCACTGACTGCTGGGCCGTGTGCACTCATTATTCGATCAGTAATGGAGTTTGTTTGAAGCCTTTGCCCAATTTGCCCAGCATCTGTCCAGGCTCTTAATCATGTGTAATACATGCAAGAAGAATGGAGACAGATGCAAGTGTCCACCGTGGCTGCAGCACTAATGTCCCTCCGGAGCCTATGGCCATGTCGCCTTGTTCAAGTTTTCATCTTTGTCTTATCATAATGTCCTCGTCACTGTGTCTCTTCGCCTGCAGGTTGTGAGGAGAACGAGTTCCGCTGTGGGGACGGGGAGTGTATGCCCCAGGATGTGGTGTGCGACAGTAAGAAGGACTGTTTGGATGGAAGTGACGAGGCCTCTTGTAAATCCTGTAAGTAACCGGGTTATCGTCCTCCTCACCATTCCTCCACGGTCATTTATAAACATTTTACACTAAGCATTAAACAAATAACATTCGTCAACATTCCAGTGGATAATCAGAGTTTTAGATCAGCCATATTTATGCTTCAGCAACAGCCAGGGGCAGAGATTAAATGCCCTTGTGAACACGATATCTCAGAAACACACACAGGTAATCTCTTCAAATTTGGTTCAAACATTCGAATGGAGTCAAAGAAGAACTGATTCAATTTTGGTGGTTAAAGGTCACCTGACCATGCAAATCTTCTTCTGTGCCTAGTACACATGTTATCTTAAGAACCGCTTGAGAGAATACTTTATACATGGTGCAAATGTTCACTTAGACTTGATGGTTGACTCACAAATGTTTTTTTCTAGCCTGTTGAATGTGATATCTCATGACCTCAAAAGTAGACTGCAACATGCTGTGGTTAGTGGAGGTATAGAACCACAGCTCTCTCTTTCTCCAACTCTCAACCTCCCTCACTCCCATAGTTTCACACACATTCTCATGCACAGAGGTCAATCCTGTATTCCCTTTTGATTTTCACTTCTGTGATTTAAAGACGAATATTAAACCCTGAACTCCGATCAATACGACCAATCAATGCCATCTGCTCCTCAGTCGGTCGGCATGCAGCGTTCAAGCGTCACTATGAAGCTTTGCCGATTGCTCTGTATTTTTACTGGTTAAACTTGGGCTGAAGTCAGTGTTTTGATTTGGGCGACCTGTCTCCACTCCACTTGTAGCCCCGGGTATCTGCTCGGACTTCAGCTTCAAGTGCAAGAACAGTGATTGTGTCAATAAGGTGAACGCCGAATGCGACCGTGTCCAAGACTGCTCCGACAACTCCGACGAGGACCACTGTGGTGAGTGAAAGTTACTTCCCCCTCGTAGTTCTCAGCTTTCAGAATGTTTTAAAACGGCTGAAAGTGGATCTTATCTCTTAAGTGTCATTCAAACCAGATTATAGTGGAGCCGAGTGCTGCTGCGCGCTGGGCTGTCTATTTGAAAAAAGCCCCAGGCCCTGACTTCTTTATTTATTTTATTTTTCTTTGAAAGCTGCTCTTGTCATTGCTGAAGTTTTAGTTTTTTCCCTCCCATTTGAGCCTCAGGGTATTTCTGTATTTTCCCTTTTTTTTGATCAGCTAATATCCTATATGATGGCTTCAAGTCAATTTAATCTCATTTTCTGATTTTCCTCTCTGATCATTGGAGCCAGTCTCACCTTGAACTCTCTGTATCTTCTCTGTTCCATCCCAGATTGTGGCACCAGGCCTTATAAACTGAGCCGGATCGTGGGCGGGCAGAACGCTGAGAAGGGGGAGTGGCCCTGGCAGGTCAGCCTTCACTTCCAGAACTTTGGACACACGTGTGGCGCCTCTATCATCTCAGACAGGTGGCTCCTCTCAGCGGCCCACTGCTTTGCCACCAGAGATCCAGCGTGAGTCACAGCGGAAACATCCACACGCATGAACATCAGGACTGTGTTGTATTTACCATGAAACCTATTCCCTTCATATGTTCCCTTCTTTAAACTCAAATTACTTCCACTACTTTATTATTCATCAAATTAATTATTATTTTTTAGATGAGTGGGCTGAAAATACAACTCAACCATGAAAGCATGCAGCTGCATTCAAGATAGTGTCCTGTAGGTGGAGCACTAACCATGCTGTTCGACCTGAGCCACGTCTGAAGTGACTGAGCAGGGAAACGTGTTGTCTTCACACATTCACGGCTGGTGTTGATGTTTGTTAAACAAACCGAGGGAACTTTAATTTATATCCTGGCTTCTAATTTGATCTCTGAGCATTTTCTAGATTACATATTGGAGCCACTGTAAATGTTTTCTTTATAATTGTGTCTATCTTCATATGCACTGTGTCACTTTGAACGTTTTTGTACATGGTTAATGAATCCAAACCAAACTGTGGTGAGACTCGTGATGTTTAGCTTTAGTTGAGAGGTTCTAGTCGTGTTTGAGTCTCAACAGTTTGTCAACCATGTAACCTCAAAAGTAGCACGTTGTGTTGGATTGTGTTGGACGCTACACGTGCTGCATCCACCTCATGTATGTAAACCTAACCTCTGCTCTGTGATGCTCTGCTCCTTACCCCAGGAACCATATGCCCAGCAACTGGCAGACCTACAGCGGCATGCAGGACCAGTTCAAGCAGGAGGACGTACAGCTCCGCAAGCTGAAGGGGATCATCTCCCACCCAGATTACAACCAGATGACCTTTGACTATGACGTTGCACTGCTGGAGCTCAGCGAGCCGCTGGAGTTCACTAACACCCTCCAACCCATCTGCCTGCCGTCCTCCTCCCACGTCTTCCCAGCGGGCATGGCCTGCTGGGTCACAGGCTGGGGCACGCTCCGAGAAGGAGGTACTATGCATGAATTGGTGCTTCTGCTTAGAGCTGCTCTAGTTTATTTTTTGTTGTTTTTCTCTGTAACGTATTATTATCATTATGATGTGATTATTTGTAACTGTTTTTGCTGAATCAAAGTTCACCCACTCTAAAATTGTGTTGCTCTCTTTGGCGTATCCAATTGGCATCAAAATTAAGACGTCCAGTTCTTTTTAACAATGAGCTGTTCATCTCTGTTCTTCATCTTCTTTTCCTGTCTGCTACTCTTCTACTCTTATTCTCTTTCTCATCCCATCCTGTCTTCTTCCCACCATTTCTTTATCTCTCTTGTCATTTCGTACTTCTCTTCCGCTCAACCCTCCCTCCCAGTTCTCTCATATCTCATCTCATTGTAATCTCCTCTTTTCCATTAAGTCCCATATCCATATCCATATATCAAGACCATGTCGGCTCTCCTGCGAAGCCTCTTAAACCTTCATTAGCTTGCAGTAATCCAGCCTGTTAACAGCTTTTGATGTTGGGGGCATGGGGGGGGAAATCATGTGGCCAGGCTCTGACCCCATTGCGGTGCTCTTGCAGGTCGAACGGCACAGGTGCTGCAGAAGGCGTCGGTGAAAATCATCAACGACACGGTGTGCAACACGGTGACGGAGGGCCAGGTCACCTCCAGGATGCTCTGCTGTGGATTCCTGGCAGGAGGAGTTGACGCGTGCCAGGTGAGACCAGTGCAACATGTTCCCAGAGTAGATGATATAGATGGGTTCTCACACCCATAGAATTATTGTGCTCTCACTTCCAAACCCAATCTAAGAACCAGTCTCCCCTGAATGTGCTCCCCAGGGAGACTCCGGCGGCCCCCTGGCGTGCTTCGAGGAGAGTGGGAAGTGGTTCCAGGCCGGCATCGTGAGCTGGGGCGAGGGCTGCGCTCGTCGGAACAAGCCCGGCGTGTACTCGCGCGTCACCAAGCTGAGGGAGTGGATCAAAAAGGAGACGGGAGTTTGATGATGCTGTGATGAAGAGGGAGAGATGCAGAGCGGGGGGGGGGTGGGGGGGGAACAACCTCAGAGTGCTCAAAATAACGGAGAGGGAACATTTGAGTCTGATTCAGGACTCCGAGTCTCTCCAAGATGTTTTCATTCAGCAGCAGAATCAGGAGACTGTTGCGTGGACCCAGCGACTCACATCAGTGACTCGCAGCACTTTATTTGGTTGCCAACCCCCTTTTTCCCCACACACACACATAAACAAACATAAACCACAGCAACCCACATTTTGTATATAGATTATAAAGGTGTAAGTCTGTGAAGCGCCTTTTGCCCACATCAATCATGTCATGTTTCCCCAAGTACAAAAAAATCGTATATATATATATATATTCTGGGAATCATTTTAAGATTATAGCAGAATTTTTACATTTTACTTGAGCTTCTGAATACTCCCTGAAAAGATGATTTTAAAACTTAGTATTATATATTTCTAAAAAGGTGCAATTCTGTCTCTTGGCTGCGGCGAATTTTGCCTCTTTTGCCAATGAGCTCTGCTGTAACACTCTTGGCATCATTACAGAACGTTTTTTAAGTGGAGCACAGCGTAGGTTTATTCATTTTTTTTCCGCCAGGTAGCCATTAGTCTTTTTATCCTGTTTTAAAGTATAAATATCAAGCTGCAGAGTTGTATTACAATTGTATGTACCATGTGATGATAACAGAAGTTTAACCAAATACAGAAAAGAGAGGGAAAAAAACATGCTTAAATCCATTAAGGGGCATTTTCATATTATACTAAAATAAATGAAAGTCAGAAGCTGCCTGGAGGGGAGAAGCTGGATCTATCAATCTCAAAGCCGACAGTTTGCCGTGGTCGGCAGCGATGTTAAGTACATCAGGATTGTAGCTGGTGTGCGGGAGATGATGCTGTAGGATCTGAATCTTTCTGGGGCCAGGGATCAGTATTTTTAATTTTACACCTTTACAGATAGATTTGCTCAGGGTGATTGACAGCTTCACTCACCGGGGGGGGCCACAGCAAACCCACGGGGTCGTGACTAGAAACCAGAGCAATGCAATGAGGTTTTTATTCCTGCGAGGGTTCTTAAATGTTAGATTTAACTGGGGGGGGATTTTAGTCAGATCCTGGATAAGCGAACCAAAGACATGCAAAAGTATTGTTGTGCAATTCAGAAGAAAGTTTAGTGGGGAACGTGGCTCAGTGGTTCTTCACTAACTCCACAGAGCCTCACGGTTCGTGTGAATGTGTGTTCTCCAGGAAGCAGAGAGTAAACACAACTTCCAAAAGATATTTCCATGAGCACTGTGCACCGCACAGACTCACTGTACTTTATACCCTGTCTTTGTTTGTGTTTTTATATGGTTTGATACAAAAGATTGAGGATAATAAAGATCATATATGTGACGGCGTTACCTGAACAATTTGTCTGTGACGTTGTGTCGTTTTGTCTTGTGTTGTGTATATTAAATGTTTGTCTTGTGAGACCTTGTCCCTTCTCGCAGAGGAGTTGTAATGAGCATGTAGCTCTCCTCCCCGTCGTGAGCAGCGGGCCTACCTGGGGAACAGAGGTGACAAGACAAACTCATATTGTCAGATAATACCTGCCTTTGTTACAGCTCTATCCTATTACCCTACAAGATGGGCACGTGGGCGTCAGGAGGGGGATACACATACAGTGGGGGTTCCACGTTCTCATCTGTCTTCATTAAAAGCAGCGCACCACTGGGGGAATAGGAAAATCAACATAGACAGTGCCGCTAATTTATGTATTCATCATTGTTGCTACATGGGAAGCTTTGTTTGTCGCTGTTCCTCGTGCCCAACGAAGCTGATTAACTCTCAGGATTCACACCAGCCAGTTCTTTATCGGAAATGGTTTTATTTAAATATAAATATGTGTACAAAGGTACAAGCAACGATAGCTCCTTTTTAGCAAATAAAATTCTGAATACATTATTAAAAGAATAAACAAACAAATGGCAATTAGTCGTGTTCCAAGACAAAGCATAGTAACTGCATTCAATGATTGATGAACAACTCGGAGAAGAAAATCCATGGTGCCAAATAAATCAACCAAGATAAAGACATGTATATAAAGATACTTTACAATAGAGCAGCTTACACGCTGTACATTAAGGCTTATATAAAATATAAAAATAAAGACAAGCGATGATGTTTGCCTCTTCGCTCTGAAGTAGACACTTGCTCTCTCATCAGGCTGCCTGGTAACAGCTTTGTGGACAAATGGCAGTACAGGCATTCATACTGAAACATCCAGGAGGAGGAATGCAACTGGGCCAGGTGCACAAACCAATGTGTCAAAGATGAAATGGACATGAATATTAACGCTGAAGATTTTCACTAGACACATCATTTGCATGCAACAGAGAGAAAGTATGGGCTCAGCCATTTGTACAGATACTTCATGTTTCAGGGTAGTACTGTTTCTTGTAAACATCTTGAGACAATTTGATTGAGTTGTAAAACTTTTCGAGAGTGTGTGGTCAACACCAGGACTGCCTTACATGTCTTAACTGAGCCTGCCGAAGACGCTGCTTTTATTTTCAAGCTTATTTCAAGTTCAAGATTGCCGCCATTTTCCAAACCGCCCCTTTTGATTGTTCTGGTAAAAGCCGACTCGTCATTTTACAATCGGAAAAATACAGCAGAAAAAGTATCCGAGTCGGACAGCAGTTTTCTGTCAGCACCCCCGTTTCCCTCCCCCCCTCTGTACAGTTTTCACCATCTTTGGGTTTTCATGGCCTAACCTTGTCCATCTCGGTACAACACACAGTTAACATACAGTCCTTCATGAGAACGAAGGCTAAAATACACATTCTCATCACGTCTCCTTCTTCAATCCACCGGTAAGCAACAGGACTTGTTAGGGGTCATCATCGGAGGAAGCTTCAGGAATGGAGCTCAGACCAGAAGTATTCCCCCGATGATTGGACTCTTCTAACGTACAGTGCCTGTAGCACTTGTTGGTCAGTAGAGCTAGCCTGTTGTGCAGAATAGTTTATGTCGGTCTCCCTGTACAGCTCAGGCTTTTGTTGATGATCGAGACACAAATGTGCTTAGAACTCCTATCGCATGCCAACAAAACACTGAATGAGAGACAAAAATAGCTTGTTCGTATCTCTTTCTTCTTCAAATATGTCTTAGAGGGTCATATCTTCGTTCAAAGTAAACTCTGGAATGCTGGGAACCGGCTCCCCCAGTCGTTTTGGCCACCCATATTCATTTGATTTATTTTCTAGTTGGCCCGCGCACTGACTGAATATCTCCACAGGTTGGAGTTGTCACACAGATAACCTGTCGAGGTATCACACTGGAACACCACAATCTGCTGAACTCCAGCTCAGCAGCTCTACAGTTTGCATGATTGTAGATCCTGCCATCAGACACAACAGGTTGGTTATCACATAACCGAAATCACACAACTGCCTCTGAAAGTACTGTCCCAACGCGTCCTTCAAGGGACTGTCCTGGTAAAGAAAGTCTCTGTTCATGTTAGTCCTGCCACACACATACATCATGTGGAGGTGACAGTAGTTATCTACTCGCTGCTCCCGTAATCGTCTTTTCTTCATTTCTCTTGTTAGTCCGTCAGACATGAGTCTGCATACGTTGTGAGGGCCGGCCGTAGTCGGACTGCTGGGAGGACACTTGTGACGAGGCGTAAGAGAAGCGAGACGAGCCGGACACCTTGCTGGCCTGATCCGATTGGTCGTACGCATCCACCTTCTCATAGGAAGCAGGTTTAACGTAGCTGGTGAAGGCGCGACCATAGGTGGCAGGTAAGTAGGCGGAGCCACTGTACTGGGGGTCAGTGGGATACACGCTGGTCCCCTGTGCAGGCTGCTGCTGGGCCGCTTGCTGCTGTTCATACGAGGTTCTGCCTGCAGTGGTGGTTGCGTATCGGTGGGAGAAGTCGTAGACTCGGGGCTGTGTGCCGTGCTGACCGTACATGGGGCTGGGGGAGGGCAGCTGCGATGGGGTGTAGACTGGGCGGGTGTTGGGCACGTACTCAGAGAAGCCACTGCCGCGGATGTTTGGGGTCCTCATGGCCGCGGACATTGTAGTAGCCGTTGGTCGGGTCCTGGAAGAGTGATGGTGAGAATAATTCATTAATTTAACATGTATGATGAAAATAATGCATGGTTTGCTATTTTGAGAGCGTGTCCTCAGGTAAGTGTTGTGAGTTCTACCTTGATGTCCGATCGTTCATCCTCCTCCTCCTCCAGAAGGTCACTGTGTTCTGTTCGCGAGGTCCCGGGAGACTCGCTGCTGTTTGGAGCCTGAGGGAAGACCAAGCATTTCTGAAGATTTACTAGGACGAACAAGACCTCACTTGAATAATCAGAAAAGACAAAGAGCATTTTATCACAGTATTAATGTGAATTGTGTCCCTAATCATGAATAGAGACATCTGATATACAGAGGAAGTGGACAAATGATATTTACCATCGGCTCTTTGACGTCCTCCTCGTCATCGTTGCCACGTGTAGCGTTGTGATCGCTGTGAACGATCTGAACTCTGATGTCGCTCTTGGAAAGACGAGTACATCTTTTACCTGCGGGGGATTGAGAAGTGTTTAAAAAATATATATTTCTCAAAATCGATGTTTAAAAATGATCAAAGTAGCAGAAACATTGTGAATTCTGTTTTGATTGGAAGAATTGGCGAAGGAGTCTCTTGCCCATACTGACCGTTGAGCTCACCTTTGCCTGTGTGCCTGCAGCAGAGGGAGACCAGGGTGATGACGCAGATGAGCAGGACACAGCCTCCACCCACGGCTCCACCAACAATTATCAACATGGGCATGGCTTCTGTAACAAGGGGAGTAATAGAGGGTGTGGGGGGAAGATAGTTGTCGGGGGAGAAAAGAGAGAGGGGATGAAACGAGAGATAGTGTCAGCATCAAGAGCAAACAGAAGAAAGAGATCCATTCGTTTGTTTTGCTAAGCCCAGAAACGTCGGCGCCTGTATGAATCCCTCCACAGTGAGCCCCGGACCCGCTCACAGCCAGCGTATGCTCAGGCGGGGCGATCCGACATCCCGCAGCCGGGGCCATTGTCTCTAATCTCTCCGAAGGAAGGGTAACAAGGCCTGACATGCAATGAAGCAACAGACAGTAATCTAATTAGAGATTCCAGGAGATACCGCGGCCCACATCTCTGGAGACCCCACTCCGCTACGTTGATGTAAATTACTGGCGAGGACCTGATTTTTGGTGTCTGCTGCAACAAAGGCTTCCACTGGCGTCAGTGTGGTTGTACTACTGCCTCGTTCTGAGCTCCCTTTAAGGGGCTGCGGCCTGAAATGCTGAGCTCGGCTTCCTCGACAGTGACCGAGGGTATGAGTCCAGCCACAAACACATGTGGCTTCCTCTAATTGACTTTTGTCCCCCAATCAATATCTATGTTATGGGGCAAACATATTCATTAAAGGAACCATCTGCTGATTAAATCACATCGATTGAGGCGAGTATAATTAAGATAAGCACGAGGCCGGAGCACTGCTTTCACCGAGTCTGCCCCTTCCTCAGATTGAGCGAGTCCCTCTAACTTCTGCACAGGGGCCATGATGGGCTTTGATACTTCGGTCGGTGCGTACCTTGTTCCTTCAGGGTGACCAGGGCGGTGCCGGTGCCGAAGCGGTTCCAGGCGGTGCAGTTGTAGCGCAGCTGGAAGTCCTGCGCCAGGATCTCAGACAGCACCAGAGAGGACAGGACGCCGTGGTCGCTGGTGACCGTCTGCACCGAGAAACGCCCGGAGGAGCCGGAGGACAGGTCCATGTCTCCAAAGGTCCAGACCTGCGGAGAGGAGCAAGAGGACAGACAACAGGGAGTCAGTCACTTTTCTGTGAGGGATTCCTCGTCTGTGTGAGCTGGGCAGAGTCCGGCTCAGCTGTTCCTCCTCAGATCCCTGCCTGTGGCCGACTGAACACCGGTGTCTCCCTCTGTTCTGCTCTCTCTCGGCCGACCTCTGCCGTGCTCCATGGCTGACACGGCTCACAGGCTCATGTTTTAAGCTGCCTCCCACGTCTGCCCTGCAGGTGAGGCCTAAGGAGGGTTAGGTAGCTGCACTGTGAAATAAGGCTGCTCTCTGCCGTCTCCAGCGCGGGGGGGGGGCCAGCGGGGCACCTGTCTCTCACTCCTCCTCACACCCTAATTATCCTCCTTCAGCCCAGCGTACGCTCAGCAGTTCAGCGGGGTCAGCCGAGTGATGCCTCTCGGGCCGCTAATTGAAGCCAGCCTCCTACAGCTCCGCCGCCGCCGCCCAAACTCTACAATCTCTCCAGTCAACGTCTGTGCAATTACAGTTGTGAATATGTGTGTGAATGCAATTTGCGAGCGTGTGAGGTGGAGATGAGGCCGGTGCAGAGGTGTGAAGGTCGGGGTCAGGGGTAAAGCTCCACCGGGTGTTTGCTCTCATGTGGGTGTGGCTACAATGGAACATGGAAGCTCTGGAAAGAGAAGTGAACGACGCACACAACAACACAAACTAGCAGCTCGCTTACAATCTTTTCAGGCGGGGGGCTGCTCTCCACCCGGCACTCCAGCTTGCCCTTGGAGTGCTTCACAGCGTGCTGCGTGGCGTCCGCTGAGATGATAGGTGGACCTGCAGGACCAGTCAAAGAGAGAAGAGAGATCAATACAAAAAAAGAGAGATCTTAAAATTTGAATAATACATTTTCAGATAGGAATTTGAATGCTGCTTATTCAGCTGATCCCTCCAAACATCAGAGCGAGTAGCAGGACACCAGCCACTCACCATTCACAGTCAAAGAGACGTCTCTTTCTGCGACTCCGATCCGGGGTACGATGGCCTTGCAGGTGTATGTTCCAGCGTCTTCCTGGGTGACGGCCTTCAGTTGCAAGGTGTTACCGTTGCTCAGCACCTAGTGAGACATCCAGAGAGGAGAGTGAGAAATGTGTCGGAGAGAGCGAGAGCGAGAGAAAGGAGCGAGGCGCTGGGGGAGAGGAGGCGGACAAAAGGCGACCGGGCCCCGCTCGTTGCAGCGGCGGCACAGAGGTGGGCTGACCATTGTAAACGAATTCTGGCGGTTTTGAGGTTTAATTCCATTGTGAAGAGCTTTAATCACAACATTAAGCACTCCAGCCGCCGCTGAGTGGCCGTGCTGCCGGGGAGATGGTTGTATTTAAACAGTGGGGACAGTGTGTGTGTGTGTGTGAGTGGGCGCTGGCCCTCTGGAGCCGCCACGCTCGCTCGCTGCTTAGCTCATTGATCCTGTCATTCCATCAAGCTGTGATTAATCCATTTACCCCTACTCTCCGTCCCCCGTCCCCCCCCAACGCGCCCCCTCCACCTCTCACCAATTTTTTATTTCAACACACTTAGAGAGTAACCCAATTAATCCATTACTCGTGGCCGTGTGAGGAACAGTGGCAGTGGGTGGATTAGAAAAATGTCTGCTCCCTTTTCCCTCCGAGGGGCCGAGAGCGTTCACTCTTGGAGATGACAGCACCGCTTACACCATCCCGCAGCATTCTTTACTGGGGGGGGTTCTCCAGCTTCACCTCGGAAATTATATTAGTTGCCAGGAGAGACGCTCCTATGGGATGTCATCACTGATGGTGTGTACGCTAAAGGACTTTTACCAGGATGAAATAAACTGAAGGTGGAAATGTCCCATTTGTTCCGCCTACAGAATTGACTTTGAGGAAATGGGTTCTCAAAAGCAGTCGGGTTAGTTTTAGTGTTGGAAAAGTTCTGATGCAATTTCAGGGCCACACCTCGGAAACACTTGTTGACTGGTTGATTGATCGATTGATTGACTTAAGAGTTATGACAGCGTGTCACGATGCTGAATGAATCTGTCAGTGGACGGACAGTTTTCTGCCAGAGGCTTTAGCCCCGTAGGGAACGTGGTGAGAGGAGTTGTTGAAGACTCAGCCTGAAAAAGAATGTGTGGGGGAAACGTGTGAGGGATTCATGCCTCAAGGCCATGTGTGAGTGTGTCTCTCTGGAGGGATGGTGTTGAAGCTTCACCACCAAGATGAGGTGTTGGTGAGTGTTTGTTGCCTTACCACGCTGGAGCCCTGCTTGGTCCACGCCAGGGTCAGAGGAGGGTTTCCAGTCCACGCGCACGTAAAAGATGCATCCATCCCCATATCCACTGTCATTGGCTTTGGCTCCGACATCAGTCTGGGGCCGACTAGGATAAAGCAACACAGACACAATCAATGAGGGGCTGCTTTAACAAAAACATTCACCTCCAGAAAATCTCAAAACACTCCGTCTGGCCACAGTGTCCACAATGTTCGCCTCGAGTTAAACTCACATTGGACATCCACCAGGGTGCTGACGTTGGTGCTGCCCACCGAGTTGGACACCTCACAGGAGACGGGGTCTGTGAAGTACGAGTAGTCCACCGTCACCTCCAGGCTGTCCCCGTTCGCCTCCGAGATGGGAACTCCCCCTTTGGACCACCTGGGACGGATGAATAATCACATTTTACAGTCACATTAGTTCAGGGGAGGTACTTAGCCCCGGCGTGTCAGCGGAGCTATTAGTTGATTAATGGCCGCTGCCAATCACAATCAAACGCTGCCAATCAAGCAGCCCCATTTAGCTCGGTGTAGTCACGTATCTGCTTAACACGTTGCCTGGTGTCTTCTCCACTTAGACGGCGTGTTTGCAGCCAATCACGTCTTGGAACAGTTAACCAATTGTGCGGTGACATTTGAGATTGTGAATATCTGCTGTCTCCGCGTGCTGGTTCGCAATCAGAGTGAAATATGTAGATTAAAGCAAAAGGATGGTTACCTGTAGCCGGTGATTTCCGGATTGGCCGAAGCGGAGCAGATGAAGAGGACCTTGGCTCCCTCGGTCACGGTCTGGGGCTGGACGGACAGCGTCACAGAGGGGGGGTCTGTGCACAGGACAACACTCCTTATAGTGACATGCGTGTGTGACTTTGTTGGATTTTTTTAACGTGCAAATAGCATGCGCCCTGCTACAGTTCTGTGACGGGCATTTTCATAAGCGGGCTGGACACTCACGCTGGACGTTGATGGTGATGGATGTTTGTCGTCCAGCGGGAGCAGCTGCGTTCAGGACCCTGCAGGTGTAGGTGCGGCCCGAGTCGCTGTCCTCCGGGATGATTGGAAGCATACTGACAGCCGTCTCCCTCTTCCCATCCTCCATCGGTGTCTGCAGAGCCGGGGCGACAATGTTAGATGATGTTTGCTTCACGTACCAGCAACAAGCTTACACACTACATTTTCAAAAGAGACTCCATTACAGTAGGGGGGGGTGCTTAAAATCAGCTCAGTGTCACAAAAAGTAAGTCACTTTTCATTTTTTTTATCGGGCAACTTAGGAATATCGCTGTGACACGGCGGGTCTTATTTTTTTTCATGTGTGAGCCATTTAAATTGCCATCCTGTTCTCTGGCATGGCAGTTAAATCATATATTTTATGATGCAGCAGGGGATATTGTGCTGTTCCCACATTTCTGAGAGTGTTCCCTGTCAGCGCTCCTTATTTGTCATCATCTTTTAAATCTATTTACTGCTCGCAGAAATCAATACGCCTAAGTGAGGAAAGGTGTAGATTCTGAGGATATGGCTCACTGCTCTCTCACTTTCTTCCTCTCTACCTCACACGCACACACAGGGAAAAACACTGTGATGGTGAAGGAGCCTGTTTGTCTTTTGTTTTTTTTTGTGGGGGTGGGGGGGGGGTTGGTGTTGACAGTGAAGAAGAAGTGTCACACGTCTTTGAGAAGGAGCAAGGACGAGCTGAGCCTTTTCCCTGGACAGTCGAATCAATGCACCAGGCCTTCCACTTCCTCAGCCAGACACACAAAAAGTGTTTTCATGCTCAAATCACATCACTCCCTGTCACCAGCCCTCACTCGGCCAAAGCTTCCTCTGCCCACGCTCTCACTCCTTGAGGTTAGCAATTCTTTTTTTTCACAAAACGATCTGGCCAATCAACTCCACACTCATTCATCTCCTCTCCTCTCCTCTCCTCTCCTCTCCTCTCCTCTCCTCTCCTCTCCTCTCCTCTCCTCCCCCCTTCTCACTGCAGCCCGTCGCCTCCTTAAATGTGGCGTTTAGCGTCCTTTAGCGTGGTCAGAGAGCATGAAAGATGTGACACTTTCCCAGCCGTGGCTGGCTTACGCTCCGGCTCATCCCAATTGTGTTTCTTCATTGTTGTGGGTGATTTCTTCTCTGCAGAAACTCTACTGTATGAAACACTCATGCCTGTCTGAGCTTTAGCATGCTCCAGTTATGCCCTAGTGTCGCGGCATTAGCGAGCAAGGAGGGGGCTGGGGGGGGTTAGCGTGTGAGGGGGGTGAGGCAGAGGAGGAGGGGTAGCAAGCTGGGGGGAGGGAGTTGGGGGGGTGTCAGGCATGAGCGAGAATGGGAGGGGGACTGCAGGGAATGAGGGAACAAATCTTGTGAGGGAAGGGTGGTGATGGGTGAAAAAAAAACTCGGAGACCTCGGAAGAAGGATGAGAAAATAAAAGACGAGTGAAAGAAAGGGAGAGGGGGGGTATTACACCCTGAGAGAAAACATTTCTGTTTTGAACAGCTCTGCACTTCTTTCTGCCCGCTGTTACACTTTGCAATATGGCGTGGGTGTTACGGATAGAAAGACAACGCCAGACGGCAAAGATCTGTTCTCACTGTACCTTGGAGTAAATGGCAGTGTCCATAACCTCCCCATCTCTGTACCAGGTGATCTCCGCAGCAGGTTTGGCTCCCGAGGCTCTGCAGGTGAGGTTGTACGGCGTGTAGGCTTTAAGACGCACAATGGGGCCGCCCTCCACCACGGGGTCTGAAGGAGGAACTGTAAAGCAGAACAAACACAACCCTCAAAACAAGGAAGAAAACAAAACACCAGGCCAGCACAGAGCCACAGAGATGTCACACTGATTGTCAGCATGTGTTGCTCTTAGTTCAGCATCAATAAGACATAACAACAGAAGAGACACACAATATCTCCTCATGACCAAGTGCCTGTTTTAACAAGGTGGAGTCAATGGGGAAAAAAACAAGAAACAAAAACACACTCAACCTTATTTATTGCCTTTCCTGGGACTAGCATTATTACTCTATTTGCTCTTACTGTTGCAGAGTGATGTTTCAACTGAATTGCTTATTTGTTCATTTATTTGCATGGTTTTGCACGCACCACTGGCAAGCCAAGCGTGCCACCCCTGATGAAGGCGTCTATCTCCCCAACCAATAAGAGAAGGCATAAACACGGGGTTTGTGCTGGCCTTTCTCGCTCCCTCCACCGAACCAATTTCACTGTGTGTATCTGAATTGTCAGAGGTCCTTCCGCTGCCGCTGCACGGACACTAATGGAATCCGAGTGCTAGGTGATTTTAATTTCCATGCCGATTCCCCTGACTGCACTCCCGCCGTTGACTCCTTTGACTGTGCAGGATTGCTTTGGTCTCATCTGGCCACAATGATTTACACGCACACACACACACACACACAGGCATGTGCACACATAAAGAAATCACAGAAAAAAGAAAAAAACTACATCTCTCTTTAACATTCCTTATGTCCAAACATAAACATAAATTGCAGGTTCCTGAGTTACCTGATTACTTTTTTTCTCAGGTTCATTTATCTTTATGAAACTGCTCCATCAAATGCAGATGATGTTTCCAAACCACCAGTCCTTCTGAGTGCACATCATGTAGAAGTGACAGTTTGATCAACTTTCTCTGCAGCCTCCACACAAACATGCGTGTGGCTGTGTGTGGGCATGTGATGGCCACGCTGCTTTGTGCTGCTCTGTGCGGGTTTGACAGTTATGAGGCAGAGAGAGGCGAGCTGACGGACGGGGCCTAGCTGTCGGAATCAAATCGTTTGGTTGAGACGTTGGTACATTCGGCTTGTGAGCTCGATGTGCTTTTTGCTTTTCACACTGCCCTGTGTGTAGCCCTCTTCACCCTGCCGCTATGAGACACGATGAATACACACGTTGGCAGCAAGATACTGAAGATTCTACAGCCGCTTCTGTGGTGAAAGCACTGCACTGGGTTGAGCCCCCCCCCCAGTCTGTTTACTTGTGGGTGTATATACACTATGGAAAAATGACAGGACTAATTAATCGAGTGATATTCCTTCACGTGCCACCAGATGCCAGCAGTGCTTTGGCGATTCCAATTCCCCCAAGACCTGCCCAGCCCCCCCTCCCCCCTGCTCCTACTCCTTCTCCTCACCAACCCCCCCCCACCCCCACCTCTGAACGTCTGTGTAAAGAAGTAGATCACTCACATCACGTTAATGTAAAAAGCGCCTTGCGGTTGACAAATGTTGTGGCTCACTGTAAAAATGTGCTAACTGTGCAGACCCTGACTTCCAAGCGACTACGCAAGTCATTTGTGACTGCAGCAATCACATTACCCAAGACGTCCACAGCCTTGAATATCGCTTCTGAGAGCAGAGGGGTTTCCTTTTTTTTTAATATTCTGGTTGGATCTCATGGCTGAGCTTTGCTTGGTTTGAATTATGCTTGCAGGACATGATTTTTTAAGCAGGAAACTAGATTTACAACGGTGCTATCTTTGAGGGACGATAAGAAATGACTCTATGAATTGCAAATCACTTGGAAGTACGTTTCAATGAATTTTTTATTTGTCAATGTTAAGTTGTGTTTTGAAGGATTATCTTTTTTGTGAGTCGAACATTTGAACGTTTGTCTACACACTTCTCTATCTGGTGATGAAGACACTCCCCTGATTGTTCCCAGGCGCTGCCAGCCTGCAGGCCTTGGCACGGGGGCTGAGGCTGAGGATCATGTATGAGCCGTGTATCTTACCTAGTACAGTGAGCTTGGCACGGTGGGAGCGCAGTCCTGCCTGTGTAGCCTGACACTCGTACACCGCGTCATCCGGCAACTCTGCCGAATCGATCAGCAAGCTGTGCTCGCCTGATAGCGGGTCGCCCATTAAGGAATAGCGCGTCCAGCCTGCGTGAAGCCAGAACAGAGAACAGAGTCAGAGATAAACAAACAACCAGCAACACACACATCATGAAAAGGACTATAAAATGAACAGGCTTGTGTCTGGAACAAAGACAGGAAAACGTGGCGCGGCTCTTTAAGACCCAAATGAAAGCAAGCGGCACCTCGCTGCGCCGGGCATTGAGCCGTGGGGGTTAGCGGAGGATGCAACACGTGAGAGGGCTGCTGTACGAGGAGTCTGTCCTTTAAGCACAGACACAATAAAGATGGGGTGGCAGAGGTCGAGAGGAAGCTTCTCTACCTTCCCTCGACTCTACCACACATTTAAATGTCAGCGTGTGACAAAAGCCAATTGATTATCCACCTTCCTACAAGACCCTTAAAATGCTAAACAACAAATTAAAGTTTGGTGTGTGCAGCAGTTGCCGGCCTGTCTGCAGTACATTGTTCTCTCACCATTCATTTGTGTAAAACCTCAGCGGTTGACAGAGAGAGACTCGGTCTCTAATGAGACCTGGCATTGATCGTGGTAAGACGGACAGAGACAGAGAGAGCAATAAACACACAGAAAGCAGTGGAGGAAAGAGGGAGACGGAAATAAGAGGTTGGTGATCATACCTGGAAGGTCTCTTTCTCCTCCCAGTGCAAGGCCATCTTTGGTCCACTGTACCATTCCCCGGTAACCCACGATCACACAAGGCAGAGTCACAGACTGACCGGACACAACCACCTGGTCCTGGGGCTGCTGGGAGAAGTAGGCTGCTTGGGTGGCTGCTGGGAGAGAGAGAGAAGAGGGGGAAAGAAACACGGTGTGAATATCACATCTCTTTGAATTAATATTTTTCATTATGGTGGATGGACAATTTATACTGAAGGCAGCACCCTGCTAATGGCATTTCAGACAGTGTAATGGCAGGAGGTTTCTGCAGTGCCAGCAGAGATGAAGCAAGAGGAAAACTTGCACTGTAAGTGGTGTGAAAAAAACACGAGGACTGCAGGAGAGCAGACTCCTGTGAACTGGTCTGCTCACTCTACTGTGCTCATCGTGCTCGCTGAGAGAGTTGACAAAGCTGACGTGCGAAAATATTATTTTTTTCCCCTAGAAATGTAGCTTCTAAGAGGAAGAGTCAGCTGCACCTCATAACTTATTTAACTCTTTCCCAAAGACCATATGGTTATACGCTCGCTGACATGAAGCAAACACACTTCTGGGGAGGGAAAATCTGCCGTTACTTCAGCGTGCTTTTTGTAAAAATAGATGTTAAACAATCAAAACTCCATTAAAGCTCCCGGGGGACCTATCCGTTTAGAGACTGCTGAAAGTCAGCGAAGACACCTGCCACTGTTTCGCTGCAGTGTTTAAGCACGGTCTCACCGGATTGGCTGGCCGGCCTTCACAGGCATACAGAACCAGCGTGAATACGAATCCACGGCTCCAACTGTTCGTGGCACTATGCTAAAGATTGAGTATTACATACCCTACTGGTAGGAGATGATGGCAACACTCCAGAGGTAACTAATCCTCGGGAGAGGGTGGGAGGCGAGGGGGAGAGAGGCAGTTGGTTAGTTATCTAAGTGGGGTGTCTGTGTGAGTCTGGAAAAGGACTTAGAAAAAAACCTTCCCTCATTCTCCTTCTCTCCGTCTTTGTTGCTCAGTGGAGAAAGGATGGGAAGGGGGACAGAGAAAGATAAAGAGGGTTCTATTCAGGCAGTGCTAAGCCCCTCCCGAACTGCTTCTCTTGGTGGGAGCGCTTAAACAGACAGGGTTGCCCCCCCCTCCCCTCCCCTCCCGGCAAAGAAAGCTGCTGAAAGGAGGGCAACATACGGCGGCCAGAGACGCGCTATTGTCCTCTTGTCCCTCTCTTTTAATAGGCCTCTTCATTTCCAATCAATCCTGCTAAATGCAAGTTTAATAGCTTTTCAATAGCAGCTTTTCCCCCCCCAGAGGGTAGCTGGGATTTTCTCTCTCTCACACCCCCTTTTCCCTCTCCACGGTTCTTCCCCCCTCTTACTCGCTCCATTCTCTCAAATTTGGTTTCAAAGGGGGGCTTCCGAGGCTTGTTGGCAGTGTTTATTCCGCACTCAATTATCCACTTCATCTCGGGCTGCACCATGGACTGAACCCCAATCTCCCCTCACAGCCCCCTGCCCCTGTCAACCGACAGCAAAATTACAGCCGCCAAACCGTGAGCTCATCAGGAACGTGAGCCTCTCCGCCACGCAGGCCGCTGTGGCTGCTGACAACTGCCTCCAAAATCCATTTTCACATGTAGCCATAAGAGTCGTTAATAGACAGCTGGACCGAAGGCGGGAATCAGGGTACAATGCGTTTTAGTCCGTCAATAATGTCTCCCCGAACACCTTTTTCTTTTTTTCAATGAGTTTGAAAAGATTATTGAGCCGTGGGTGCAGGTAGACTGTATGTGTGTCAAACACTCTGGATCAAAAAGGGGCCAATTTGAGAGCGTCAATGAGAAATGAGACGTCTTCTTGCTCAGGCTATTAGGCGTTTAGCGGAGGCTGGCATTTTCTCGTCATACCTTCAAAAATGATTTTTTTTTAAGTCCCCAGCATTCTGCCATTTACGAGCCATTGAGCATTTTGATTGGCCGCCCCTCCGCAGAGCGAGGTAGGGATTTTCCTCTTTGTACTTGCAACAGTACAAACATTGATTGCAATTAAGTATCTTGCCCAGAGTATCTAAATGTTTACAATGGGTAATAATTCACTGCATTGGTGGATGTTTAGAAGGATTACATGCAGTGAATTGTTTTTCTTTACCCCTCCCACGCACAATTTCTCATGCTCACATATGGCAATTAACACTATGCACACACACACATATGCAGCCGTATAAATATAGAGTACAGAGTATGCACTATAGCGAATGTCTTCACACCGTATGAGTGATTCATTGCTCTCCAGAATCCCTTATTGAAAATGCTCAGCAGAACATCTCGACTGGCTAATGACTCATGCCAGATTCCTTTAATTCCTCCTTGCCGAATTAGACAATTCTTTGACGGTGTATTAGCAGCTTAATTACATGAATACATTTCTGAACGGGAGAGAGGGAGGAACAGAACCAGACAAAGAACCAGTGGAGGAGAGGCCGTCAGAAGAAGGATTCGAGCTGTGGGTGTGAAGAGGCTTGTTCCTGATGTGCTTTAATGTCATCGAGACTCGTGCGCATATACAAAAAACACACCCCACAGCTTTCCGTGTTCCCGCCAGACTCGAATTGAGGATCCGGATTGTTGGCTACATCTGAATCATGTTCGGAAAAAGAAAGATTCAAAACCCCTTTGAAATCCCAACATTTCTAAAGTGGATGTGCTTTTTATTTGGCACGTTGTCGTAAATGTTATGCAGGTATATGTGTACAATGTGAGCTAGTTCCGCCACGTGTGTTGAGCTTAATGCTGCTTTAAAAGCAGCTGAAATTTCAGTCCCTGTCACAGAAATACAACATTTACTCTGTTTTATACCTTGTGTGTGTCTGTGTGTGTGTGTGTGTGTGTGTGTGTGTGTGTGTGCGCTTTTCCATCCCCCAGTAACAAGGTCAAAACACATTTGGCCTGATACATTTTAATCCGGATTTCTCAAAATGGAATATCGTTTCACGCCGCTGGATGCACATGGGGCTAAGTTTATGTGTGTGTGGATTTCTGCCTGACTGTGTGTGAGCCGAGTGTGTGTGTGTGTGTGTGTGTGTGTGTGTGTGTGTGTGTGTGTGTGTGTGTGTGTGTGTGTGTGTGTTTGCCTATCTGAAAATGTGCAATGTATGTTTATGTCAGTGTGTGTGTGCGTGTGTCTGAATGTGTGAATGAGGGTGGGGCAGTGTTAATAGGGAAAGCAACTTGTCAGGCACTGGAGGGCACATTTAGCAGTTACTTTGACACTGTGACTTTGCTGTTTTCGGTCACATGGTCGGAGTTAAGTGCAGAACAGCCTCTCAGACTTGGACACAACCTGTTAAAGAGCTTTACGTTGACCCTGGCACGGCCTGCACTCGCTCCGCTTCATCTGAACTGATAAGAGATACATTCACATCAGGAAGGATCAGGAAGAGATGGACAGATGTCAGCAATGATCCGTCCACCGCTGGGCATCTGCCTTGATAGAATTAGATTGAACCAGTCACTCTGTGTGTGTGTGTGTGTGTGTGTGTGTGTGTGTGTTGGTGCGCACTGAAAATGTGCATGGGTAAGTGCTGGCCATGATGCTAAAGACTGGGAAAGATAATGGCACAACAGATGACCTTTAGATAAAATGTGGCACTAACATACACAGTACAGTGCATTTACCACCAAGTCACCGCAGTCATAATCTGTTACGGCATTTTAGTAATCTCACAGACACACACACACACACGCACAAAAGCACACTAAACCCATTCCACTTGATTCCAGGCCATAAGTCAATTTAACGCAGCATTCAAAAAGTCAGGTCCTTCAAATAAAACATAAAATAACATCAGACTCTCTTGTTTGTAACAGCTCAGGCGATGCACTCTGTCCATTTCACCGTGCTTTTACAATGACACTCAGCCGCATATGTTCATTTACTCTTAAGAGGCTCCAAGCTGCGTTCGCAGAGTCTCTATTTTAGTCCTGATTTTATTCCATGTCCTCATTCCCATCCGGTGCAAAGAGTGCAACATCCAGTCCTGTGGGCTCTATAAATATAAGTGCTCTCAACTTGACTGGACAATTTGCTCCCTGCAGTAATAATTCAAAATGTTAAAAAATAGCGCCCAATATCTACTTGCATTCTTGCCCCGGAGGTGGAGGCAAAATTCGGAGCCTGGCTGGTGTGAGTATTCCACAATGAGAGCCAGAGAGGAGAAAACGAGGAGGAGAAACAGACGAAGAAAAAAAAACGGCACAAAACAGGGCAATTGGCAAAAAAGTGTCAAGCTTGGAATAAACAACCCTTTTCCCCAAATGCCATCCATTGTGCCTTGTCTAGATAAGGCTTCTAAATCGGGCTGGAAAATGCAAGCTCCATTTCTCTCTGTATGGAATTATTATCCCTTTGTTTTGAGTCAGGCTCTTTTGTCTTCCTCTTCCTGCGTGTGTGCTTGTGTATGCATGTGCATACACACAGACAGTATTGCTGAGGTAGCTGAACCAAAGATTATGTCCCAAAGGGCACCCTGCACCAATCTCATGTTTGATTTGGCTACTAAGCTCATTAACATGAGTCCTACAGAACTTCTGAGGGCTTGAAGGGGGGGCTAACAGCAGATACCACCCACCAACTTGTGGCACCCAACACATGCACAACATGTGGGAGCGGCACGTCGGTGTTTGTCTTCGACTTGGATCGTTGCAAGCTTCAGTTTGTGCCTGTGCAGATGGCCTCCGCTTCTTACCTCCATGCGGCCGGGACTCTTTTCAATCCCTTCCCTACCGCGTTGCATTCCAGCTGCCTTCCCTCCCTCCGACTCTCACTATCTTTTCTCCCATTCTGCGTTTTTGTGCCCAAATTGCAGTCTAACAGCTTTTTAAGAGCTGTTTTGCTGGAGTTTAATCCTCCTAGCCTCCCCTTTCAGCCTTTATTCCATTGTGGAAAATCTTGGCTCAGACCTAGACCCTTTTTAGAGAGTGAACCCGCTCATCCACCCGGCCCCCCTTGCTGCACTGATGATACCCCCACCCAGGGCATTCTCTTAAATTCCTGCATGCCTCTGCAATCCAGCCCCATCCTCTCATTCCTCCTCATATGTCTACAGTCAGTGAGCCATGATCCTTGAAATCAATGCCTAGCAGGGACCCTTTGAGGGTTATATAAGGTGTTACTAATTGTTGATTTGCTTTCTCCATGGCCCTTTCTGCCATCACTCTGCTTTTTTCCAGACTCCATGTCAGCTGTCATCTCTTGCCAGCCTCTCTCCCCTTGCACTTTCTCTGCGCACCTCTTCCTCTCCTCTTTCCTGTATCCCGGGTCCCCTTCTCTCGCTCTCTGCATCCCCGGTGCGAAAATCAAAGGGGTTTGTGTCAGCTTGTCAACACAACACTCAAGAAAGCGGGGCAGGGGGAACAACAGGGTAAAAAAAAAGAGCTGCTGCTGCTGAACGTTCGAAAGACAGGAAAACTGAGGTAAAGTAAAAATGGAAAAAGTGGGCTCCTGTCAGCCTCCAATTGCAAAAGGAGCCCGGCCTGAGAGGGGACTGATGGAACGCTGTAATCAGTCTGTCTCCGAGGCTGTCACCACCGGGGTTCTCTCTGCTGGAATAGGGCACTACACACATCAGGGCAGCAGCGAGGCTGATCGCATGGCCAAGCAGCGGCAGAGTTTCTCCCTGGGTACCTGCTACACCAGATGCAGTGGATAGAGTAATAGAGTGGTATGCATACAGGGAGAGGAAGAAGGGAAGGAGAAAAGAGGGAGGGGGGTTGAAGGGGGGGGCAAGAGTGCTGATGTGACATAGTCTGTGTGTGAGTGTGTGTGTGTGTGAATGGTTTGCGCACTCACTGTGCTGCAGTGCCCGACAATGTGCCATAAATACACTCGTTCTTGCACTGTCTTCTCGCCGCTCACAGACGCACGCTCACTGTCACACACGCCGTCCCATATCTTTAGGGTTTCCAGTGGGCAGAGGCATCTCTCCGAGTATAATTCTAGCACAGCTTTTAAAACAGCTCCCCCCCCCACTCTGAAGCCAGGAGCCAGGGAGCTGAGAGCTGACTCCGGGTAGACAGATAGCAAGTGACTGGCTGGCTGGCTGGCTGGCAGGAGGACAGGAAATAAAAACGCCAATAAAAAAGGGGAGAAAAGAGGAGGGAGTCAGTGGTGGCGGTATGAAATTGTCTGTACACATCAGCCAGCAGTGTTGACAAGATGGTGATTGAGCTAGTCTTGTCATTCCGCTCCTGCTTACCCCCTGGTGTTTTAACTGCAAGACAGCTGCTTGTTGGATCTGTGTCACTGTTCCAGCCCTTTTCTGTCTTCCCCCCCCACACACTACTTTTTTTCCCTTTGCCTCTCTATGTCGCTATTTCGCTCTCCGGCTCCCTCCTCCTCTTTCAGCAGTGTTTGGATGGAAGGGCTTTCAGTATAATTTACTGTGCTTTTAAATCATTAACTTCTTGTGCCGTTTGCAAAAGCCCCGGTTTAGTGTGTGCGTAACAGTTGACATGGTGGATAGAGCAGCAACAGTGTGCATCATGTGACGGAGAGGGAACTCAAAGATGGGACAGGATTAAAAAAATAAGAGGAAATCTTTTTTCCCTGATGTAGACACGACAAGTAAGCTTAACATATAAATATATATATAAAGAACAGATTAAAAATCCATAAAACAATGACAAGATAATGGTAAAATTGCCTCCATCTCTTGCTTTTTCTAAAAGGCAGTGGAAATGAAAACAAAGGAATCCTCTACATAGATTCTGTACTGGGACTCTGGGCCGAATACCCTGGGGTGTCAATTAATTTAGTCTAGGGATTTGCGGCCTACTCTTCCTAATTGAGCCCAGTGGAGACCCCCTTGGCTCTTCATGATAGGAAGTAGTGCGTTTCATAATTAATACTTTTTTCCTTTATTATTATTTTTTTAATGAGGGTGGTAATGTTGTAAATGTATGCATCTCATTAGAGTAAAAGGGCCATATACACTATTGTTCACTTGTGCTGGGTTTGCTGCTGGTGAGATGAATAAGAGCGAGACGCACTCAGAGGCAGCAGTGGCACACCGAAGTCAAAGCTGTGCTTTTGTGTGTGTTTGAATATAAAACACAGCCAGCTCAATGAGTGTCTCATTAGTGTTGCTTAATATGTGTGCTTTTTAAAGCTTAGAGGTTAATGCCCGACTTGCCTCCATTTCACTGGAGCTCCCTTTAATTTGATGCATAATTCTTTTTTGTCAGCGGCTGACAAGAGCCTCTTCAGAGAAAGCGGCTGAGCTGTGTTGTGAACTCTGCATCCAACAGGAACACAAAGGCACACAAACACTTCTAATTAAACCTGCTTAAAATGTTTCTCCTCACTTTGCTTCTCCACATTACCGGAGACGTCTCTGAACTGTCCTATCGTCCCATCTCTCTGTCCAGGGAACATAACTCCTGGCGATTAAACAAATTACCTCCACTCCCAGGAGAGCCATAGATCCTGTGAAAACAATAAGTGTGTGATTCACAATGCTGCCACCTCTCTGCTCGTACAAACGGCCTTCAAATTGCCATTTATTAATCAATGTCTGTGGTTAGTCTGTGAGCAGAATCTCTGCTCCCTTTCATCGGGAGGTGGAGAAAAGACAACCATTAATTTAACATCAAATGTCACAGTGTCTATAAGTTCAAAGATTCCCTTAAAATGTCTGATGACTAAGAGCTACCAGGGCATAAGAAAGAGCTGGAAAAAATGTTACCTGCCAACCCTCAATACATCCTGCTGTGTGCTGAGAATAAGAAGGGAAGGGGAAAAACTAATTTCCTGAAACTTCAATTCTTAAGCGTTGATTAGTAAAGGAGCATAATTAGAGTGAAATGTGAAGTCAGGGTTTTTGTTCAGATTGCGCTGCTTCCTCTAGAAAAATCAGGCCATGATTAATGAATAAATGATTAATGAGCGAACTAATTAATCAATTAATTATTAAGCAAGCACTCTGAACAAGAAACGGGTAGCATGATGGTGAACGGTGGATATAAGAGATGGTTAGGGTGTGTGTTCGAGAAAAAAGGATTTAGGATAATCTGCCTTGTTTGTTCTGTCAGTTTGTTTTGTCTTCCGTTGCAGGGGAGGACGAGGAAGAGGGCGGATGGGAGGAGATGGAAGACTCAGCCCTCGACTTGAGCTTCCTGAGTCAGCCAGCGCGCTCTTGTGTGAGAGCACTGCCCTTAAAATGCTGCATTTGCGAGTTCCACCATGCTGGAGTCAGGCACTCGAGGTTATGAAGTAGCGAACCCCGGCATGAGATTTGCCAACAGCAGCGGAGATGATTTTGCATCGAGCTGTGACGAGCCACGCGAGAATCAACTCCTCTGCAAAAGGCTGAGGGTGACGTGAAGTTCCCTTCCCTAACCAGTCGTCTCTCCTCCCCCTGTCTTTAACTAGGACACCCCATCAATCTTTGATAATGTGCAGCGTGGGTCTCTCCTGTGTGACCAGGCTGATGAGACATCACAGCAGGGATAGATGTATGAAATAAGGCTCAGAGAGTATCTGTGATATACCGGGCCATTTCAAGTCAAGTTTGACCTTTTTTCCCCCACATATTAATCGTTGCTGTTAAAAATATATGTGTGATACACCGCCCCGTGGACCAGCTCAGCACATCTTATTCTTTAACATGTGCTTCTTCTATACCTTCAGCTTAGTAGAGGTGGGGGGGGGTTCCGTGCCTTCCTAACGTCCCAAGAGCTACTACACATCCGGATATGGGACACAAAATATTATTTCATAAGCCGATGGGTTTATTGTTTCTATTAAAATGCAGCATTACTCTATAAAGCTGCATTTCCCCCACCTCCCCCTGACACCCGGAAACACATCCTCAAAGCCAGAACATGAGAGAAGGATCTTTCATCCCTGCATATCTTTCCTGGCGTTTACTGCTGGCCTTATTAACAGAGTTGTGAGTGACGGGGGCCGAGTGTGCTGGGAGAGTCTCGGGGGGCTTTGATGGAGGCAAGCGATGGAGCTGCAGCAAGCTGAGGGCAAATCATTTTTAATGTTTATCGGCTCAAAGATGCTTTGTAAAGTTCTTTGTCTATTTACCGTCTTCCCCTGAAACTCCTTTTACTTCTCTGTGCGTTGTCGTCTATTGTTTTTTCTCTAACGGCCACTGGCTGGACTGGTGCTGCATTCTGTCCTCAACATACCATGGCATTGCAGATTTCCTCAGAGTCTACTGGGTGTGAATGGTCTTTGTCACGCTGGGTGGGTCGGCTCATTGACTATGAAACCCTGAACATATGGTGGCTGTGTGTTGGGATGTATCCCGGCATAGAATACCATGGGTAGGGCTCTTGACCCTTGCGCGGCCTTTAACAATTTACCGGCTGCACCAAAGTCTGTGCCTGGCTTGATGAACTTAAACACTTCATTATGCACTCTGTCTTTGGGGTGTGTGCTTTCTTCAGGGTCTTTAGAATGTGTGGTCTGCAGCCCGGGGCAGATGTGTAGTATGTGACTGTTTTACCAAACACATAACACGCGCCTTCTCTGCAGTGCCACTGACACACACAAATGGACACACACTTTGTCTGCGACACGTTGCTCGCACGGTAGACGTAAAGCAATGCTAGACGGTAACAGTGCATGTATCTTTGACGGCCAGGCTTCTATAGAGAAATCTCCTTTTGTCCTGGTGTGATAAGCCAGTTAATTAAGTGTCTAACAGGACCGTCTAGAGCATCCGCTGCGGTGACATTGGCTCCAAAACAGAACCACATTAGACAGGGAGCTGAGTTCAGCTTCTATCCCCACTTCTGGTCCAAATACAAAGATTTTTTTTTAGCAAACTTGAAACTTTTGAAAGCACGTCTCTTGAGGCCCTTTCTCTCTTTCAAGCATTTTATCACTCCATCTGCAAAGCAAGACTTTCTTTGCAGGTCACATCTACTGAGAGGCCTCAGGTTCGGGGCTCTGATAAACAAGTGGAGCGTTACAGGCTCTTAAGCCCATCTGGTGAGATGATCGATCATTAGACAGAGTGTGAAGATAACTCCCTCAGCTTGCCTGCTGGCTACCGCTGATCCCATATCACCCTCGCAGGATATGGTATGAATCACAGGAAGTTGAGATCAATCTATATAGATTGTGCCGCTTGATTACAAATGAAAAAAAAATCCCATTTGGCTTAGCCACTCGAATGCCTCGGAGTCTGGCTGTGTGCGTGTGGGTGTGTGCATCTACGTGTGTTAAATAATAGCCTTTTAACTTTCTCCTTTTACCGATTTCTGATGTTGTTGATCCCTCTCAACAATCTCTCCTACCTGTACTCGTTTACTCTGCTCAGTCCATCCTGCTCTTAAATCTCCCTTCTTGAGGGAGTCTTCTTTTAAATCTTAATTAAAACAGGCTCCAAAACCCCCCACCCTCCCAGGGGCTGGCTGAAAGCAGCTTAGAACAATCAAGAGGACGGATTAGTAGTGAGAAGAAAAGAAGAAAAGAGGAGATGCAAGAGAGAGAGAGAGAGAGAGAGAGAGAGAGAGAAGGGGAGGGGGCTGGACAACAACAACGACTGAGGAATGGCAAAGAAAAATATTGAGAGGAGCGAGAGGACTGACCCCTTTCCTTCATCCCCCTGATCCTTTCTCCTTCCCCCTTCGCTCCGTCTCCCGCTCTCTCTCGGGGCTCAGGAGTCTTGGCCTGACCTATTGACATTCAGCTTCTCGGCAGATTAAGCAGCGAATGGAGCCTCTGCAAAGGGTAAACACACTGGAGGAACAATGACCAACAGGCGGCAACCTTATTGGATTCTAATTAACTGCCAGGAGAGATGGCTAGGGGCATGTTAAGTGCTGTGGGACACAAGTTAGAGCACCAGATCTCAAGTACCACAACTCACATCACCAACACCCCCCCCCCACCCCCCTTTCTTGGAGATAGTCTCTGTCCTCCTCCTTTATCCCTTCGTGAAGCTCTCTATCCTTTACCGTTCTCCTTTCTTTCAATCTATTTTGCCGGGCTGTTCCACATATGGCCCAAGAGAATGGCAAACAGAGGCTTTCTAAAAGCGCTCCTCAGAGAGCTATTTGCCATCCTTCTTTCCTAGGCTACCTCTCCCCTTCTCTCCTCCTCTTTCTCAACAAGATGGAACGAGGCTCATGCCCTAGAGGTAGCTGTTTGAGCGATAAGGTTAAAATAAGCTGAAAAATAGGGAGAGATTATTTGATATTGAACAGATTGAATTATCTGGTGTGAGGGATGAAGGAAAGCAAAATCATTTCTCTGCATCGCCCTCAGGAGGAGCCCCACCTGAGGGAGAGAGGGAGCTAAATGGGAAGGAGCAGAGAGCTGAACCTGCAGTGGTCACAAATCTAAAAACACGACCTGTTCGTTTCTTTGTGTTTTTGAACTCCTGTCCAATTAACCACCATGCCAGTTTGATTGTGAGACCAGGCAGGTTTTTCTTGGTATATGTATTTCTTAGTGGTGGAGTGAGTCCTCCATAGTTGGAGTTGTCCCCTCATTAGCCCAGCTCACAATGGTGCTGTGGTTTCCAGGGTCCCCTGTATGGAACCACAAGCTCTAATTACAGCGTTTTCATTAACGTGTTAGTGTGGGAGAGAGCCATGGCCATCATGGGCTGAGGCTGACACAGAGAAGCAATGCCCCACTGGAGACAGGTCATCGTCGCCTCTGTAGGCATGTGCAGCAATTCATTAATTGGTGAGAAAACACACACACACACACACACACACACACACACACACACACACACACACACACACACACACACACACACACACACACACACACACCACACACACACACACACACACACACACACACACACACACAAAGCCACGTGTGCAAACACACAGACACACACTCTCACACCTCAGTGTGAATACACATACTAATGCTATGGGTATTCCATCAACCTGTTGCTTGTTAACACATTACCTGGGATCAAAGCGGCAAAGGCCGGAAGGTGAGAGGACTAGAGGAGCCATTATTTGTTGAGGAAAATTGCAGCCCAGTGTTATGTTTGTCCTCTGGAAAACCTGCCAGAATAGAGGTTTCATTCGTCTCACAAAAAAGGGAAAGATCTGTTGCCTCGTCGCCATCATGTGAGAGTCTTTGAAATCCTCAGAGCACTTTTTTTTTCTAAATTAAAGCTGGGTGGAGACTGGGAATGAATCGGAGCTTCAGTTCTGAGCCAAGCCTGGAGGTAAGAAAGGGATCCACATGACCACTGTGCATTTCCAAACCATTACAGCAACAGTCATGGCTGTAAAAGGTTGAATTGGGCCATTGATTTCTCTCAAGCACCCTCTTTTCCACCCCCCAAAACTGGTCTGTGCCAGTTCTTAGATACAACAAGTTATTTTTTAACAAAAAAATCACATGCTCAATGACAGCTGACATAAAACCAAAGTTTAACACACACACAGACTTACAAACACAACTAATACAATATGACCCAGCTTGATTTCCTGGGGAGTTAAACAAAGGACTGAGCTTAAATTGGCTTTTAAAGAACTCCCAAGCAAAATCAAAGAGTTGACTTGAGCAACTATGGTGTGTCAGTGGACTGTTTATGGAAAGAAGGGGAGTTAGGCCAGGGTCTATAGTGCACTGAATGGATAATCTAAAGTGTGACGGCTCAAGAGTTTCCCTCTTCAATAGGGCCTCCAATCAGGCCTGACAGACCCTCAATCTGTGGTCAGCTGTTTTAACTGGCCTGTGATTGAGTGGCTTCATTAAGAGCCTATTTATCTTTCCCTGTATCACAGTCCTGAAAGACCGGTGACATGCTGAACACACCCACGCACTGGCTACATGGGAAACAGAGCAGATGCAAAACTGCATTTGCTCACTCAGCTTCAGTTTCCAAATATGAAATATTTTTATATATTTTTTCAAAACTGTGCTAGTGTCAATAAACTTCTCTTTCACCGGACTGCCTCTATCATTTGAATGGCTTTCCTGTAGCTTTTGAACATGATAGTTCTCACTAGAAAATTGTATGGCTGTAGAGCAAGTAGCCTGTGACTCCTTCGAGGGGTTGGCATGTTGAAGGGTAATACCGCCCGCACAGAAAAGCAGGCCAGGTCCCCCCATGACCTCACCCAGACAGAGACCCTCCCAAACAAGCCACAACAAACAACTTTCTGTACCCACTCTCTGCTTTTGATCTGAAGAAGCAGAGATGCAATCTGTCTCCCGTCTCCTCTCTTCTCTTTTGCCCTTTTCTCTACTGCATCTCCTTATATCTCTCTTTCTCCTCCTGCTGAGCAGGTGTATTAAATGAGGGGACTATTCCAGCAGCATTGGGCCGCACCTCAAAGTGCAGCCTGTGAAGAGGGCTTTTCTCTCCCTCCCTCTTATCTTTTATCCCTTCCATCGCCCCATCTCCTCTACTCTCCCTTTTCCTTTCCCTTTATCCTGCTCCATCCCCTCTACTCCTTTTAACGGGTTCTCTTGCACTCCTGAATGTTAAAATGCAGCAGCCCATGCCTCTCATCAATTTGAATTCATCTACACCTCCCTGTCTATCTCCCTCTGTGCATCTCCCTCTCAGCCTATTGTCTATTTAGCTATACATCTAATTATGCTGTCTCACTTATGTAATTAGTGCAAAAATAAATGGCTTCTGTAGCTTTGTCTCTGCCCGTCACCCCTCCCGTTGCAGGCTCTGAGAAAACAAATTATGGAGAACAATAGGTACAAATGGCTTCTGCACCAAACCACATGATGGATGCAGCCTGGGTTCCCCGCATCTCATCCCTTCCTTTTCCCTTCCTCGCTTGCTCTCTTTATTATCCCTCCCTTCTCCATTATCTCCAGCTCTATAGGTCTCTGTTTGGGAGCAGGGGAGGACTTGCACAGTCTCTCGCCCAACTACCCTATCATTGTATGGCTGTATCATCTGTCTTCCCTTCTTGGCACTGACACTATATTCACACTGACATCATATTAGGCAGGGTCCTTTTTCCATCCCTTTCCTTCTCTTTCTCTGCCCGACTCTCTCTTTCCCTTCCCCTGCTGTTGTCTCCACTGGCACTCTCCTCTCCTCTCCTTTATCCCCCAGAGCATTCTGCACACCACGATTGCAAAGCCAACGCCTGGGACTTTCTAAAGCAAACAGCCAGCATCCTGTGCCGTAGTCCCATCTGTGGACAGTCTGAGCAGGGAACAATCAGTCCCTCTCCTCCTCTGCTTCGCTCACTTTCAAGCCCCCTGGGATCTGCACAGCTCTAGGAAGCCTCAGTCAGATGGGTGCAATGTGCTGGAACAATGGTTGGGTGCCTCCTCCAGCAGGGGTGTTGGGTTCTCCTCAGCCAGCTAGGGAAGCACTTAGCCAAGTGTTGTTGCCCTCCTGGCTGCAGCTTCACAGGAATGTGGCAGAAGTAGAGGAGGCTCCCACTATATACCTTACTTATACCTAACCCTCATAACACCCCCTATCCACAACTACACTCACACACTGACACATGCACACACACAACTGCTTTCTGCATGTCCAAGTGGACACCTGAGATCTAATGTTTAGCCCCGGGGTGTTGAAATATCAGCTTTCTATTAATCCCCCTCAGACTTGAAGGCAGTTGCACCTTTGTTGTTTTTTTCACCTCTGCCATGCTGTAAGAAAAACAGCAGGTTTGGTTTACACCAATACAAGCGTATCCATTACCTGAAATTCTAGGCTCCTGGCAGTAAATCCCTTTGACCCCTCTGCCTTCTTTTTCTTTCTTTCTCTACTTCTCCCTCCCCCCACTTCCCCTGCTGGGCACATTGCAGTTTCTGGCGACAGCGGAGAGAACACACCTTGCCCTCCGGTCGGTTCAACCACCGCCCACGCACCTCAACGTGCTTTATGTCGCCACACGGCCAAATGACATTAACATGTTTCGCCATTGACAGAACCTCATTTAAAAGCTTGATCGATAAAGTTTGATTGACGTCCCTCGCAGGTGAAAACAAATTGGCTGACTCCTCTCACAGACCTCCCAGGATGGGTTACTGAGTTCTGTCTGAAATCTGGCCCCCATCGCCCCCCTCCCAGAAAAAATAAAATGGAAATAAAAGACATGAGAACGCTTTCTCCAACCCTTCACCCAGCCTCCTACAACAACACAGAGCCGTCTTCCACTGTGCAGAGGAAGAAGAAGCAACTAAGCTACAGGCAGTGCTCTATTTTGGTTAATGGTTGAGTCACTAACACAATATTAGCACTGGCGTTTCTGGCAGTTTGAACTGAGGGGAAGGAGAGATGAAAAGAACAATAAGGAGGAGGGGGCTGGACTTCAAGGAATGAATACTTGGGGTATGTAGTCCCAAAAGCATATGCACTGTTTCCATAACTAACACAGGGAACAGCAGGCGGGCAATCTCTTGTTTCCTTCGATGTGTTTTTACCCCTAGTTGGATAAGGAGATGACATGTCCTGAGAACTGAGGCATCATTAATTAGACAGTTGGACTTTGACGAATCGCTCCAGAAAGGGCACACAGCCCTGAAGATGCCAAACACTCATCTCAGCTTATCATCCTCTGCCCCAGTGTGTGCCCTTGACCTCTGGGAGTGTGTGCATATGTGTTAAGGGTGTTGCTTCCGTGAGCTCCTTGTGAGTCATTTTCTGGATGATGTGCACATGCCACGAGCCCTCGCACACTATGCTGAATACTTCGGATCTTCTGTTTAATGAGTGACAGTCAAATTTCATACAAGGAAAAAAGAAAGATATGTAAAGTAAATCAGCGTATATTGTATAAATACATTTTGACTGATGGTATTCCTAACTGAACTTTTCTTTTTCCTAAGCCCCAGCTGCCAGAACCCCTCTCCAACAGAGCTATCTCCAATACAAGGTTAAGGAACACGGCTGGTGAAGATAACACAGGAACAGATATTGCTGTAACGCAGAAGATAAATTTCAATTTGCTGTTGGTTTCTGTGTCTCCGCAGGAGATATGAAATTCCTGTCTTGCAGGGCAGGAATTGATTAGAAAATAAAAATGAATGTGCAGTCTAGTATGTCTGCAATTTTTCTGTTGTATGTTGGATTCTGGGCTTGGGGTCTTTTGAAATGGTGATACATCTCTCTAGAAGGAAGTGACACTTGAATATTTGGGGGAGATAAATGCAATCCAAGTCTTTCTCAAAATAGCTTCCACTGTATAAACGTGACTGTTTCCCTCAGGGGCTGTTTTAATGACATGCACAGAATTAATCCCGGTTTCTCCCCCTCTCTCTTTTCTTTCCATTACAGCGTTTGTACAGGGGAATACAAGAGTAAACAAGTTTGTGCTCTCCCCACCAGTCTGCACACTTCTAATACAGCCTGAAGTGCTCAAGCTGGGGAAGAAGACTCCAGGCAATGGCAGGAAGCTGACATGGCCCCTCCATTGTCCTGTTCCCTGTCATTTCCTCCCCGTATCCTTCGACTGGCCCCGAGGAAGACAAGGTGAGGATGTGCGGAGACAGACACAAGGAGAAAGCGAAGACAAAAAGAGGATAGGCGGGGAGAGGTAAAAATAATACTGGAAGGGGCCAAGTGTCATCCATGGTTTGCTACCTGCATGACTATACTTGGGCTTCCTGTGTTGAGCCATAGCGGCGTAGACATCCAGTTAGGTTGCTAACAGCTGATAGCGAAGCCTCAGGACACACTGCCAAGTTCTTTATCTGTGTTTACCCGTGTGGCGAAGCTGATTAGAGACAGGCAACATTATGAAGCTCCATTGTTTCCTTTCTCTTTCCAGTTTCTCCTTTTCTGCACATAGCAAGTGAGTGTGTGGGAAGGGGGAGAGGGAGGATATCTGTTTATGAAGAAGGGCAGAAAGACAATGGCAAGAGTGCACGACACGTCTTCAGGATGAGAGGAAGCAGCGAGCCATTGTTTAAGATCTCGAAGATCCATTACCGCCTGTTTGCGTATGTGAGTGTGAGTCTGCACGAACAAATGATTTGTGAAGGTGAAAATCGAGAAGCTTTCCACACGTAACACGATCACATTAAAAAATTTACTTCCTAGCTGTTTGTTCAAAATGCTTTGGAGAACTACCACACACATCTTGGATATAGATTAACATATAGCTGTAGCTACAAAAAAAGATAGATGGATCTTTACATTTTATTTGTGGCCCCAAGTAAATCTGAATTCATGTTCAGTACAACACGCCGGCAGCAAAAACCATTACACAGAGACAAGAAATCAAAGTAGGCCAAAATTCATCTATAACTTTGCCATGACTATGTCTCCTAAATAATGCAAGACACTTGTGTTCAAGTCTCTGCTGTGTTTGAATTCTGCTGCGTCTGCACTACTTTGCACCTCGTATCTAACTCATCGGCTGGCTGGGGCTCATACCTCCAAACTTTCTAGCACTTACCCTCTCCTATTCTCCGTCTCTTGATATCACAGAGGCATATGCTAAGAATGAGGCTGAGTAAAAAAGAAGAGGGAGTGATAGAGAGCATGTTTGTGCACTGGTGTGACAGAGAGAGACAAGAGTAACAAGATGGAGAAAAGGTTAACGATGCTCAGCGGTCTTCCTCAGTGTTTCCCCGCTGCTTGTCAGCTTAATCATCAAGACGCTGGTGACACATCCGAGGCTTATCCCTGCAACACGACCCTCCCTCCCTCCACCCCCCCCCCACACTCCCCGGTTCTAAACCCGGTCTCCCTCTGCCTACCCCTACTGCTTTCACAAGAATTCAAAGGGCGACAGAACTGCAGTTCATAGAATATGCACAGTTCCCCAAAACAAACAACTTGGGCCATGTTGCCACCGCATCCACAAACAGATCTGGGTTACATGAGGAACAGACAAATCTGTGGTAATGGTGAAGGGAAGGATGAGGCTGGGGAGACGGGGGCACAGTCAGGGCTTATAACTTCCTCGGCTAGATTTCAGTTCTCTGTGTGTGCTCGCAAGAGGTTTGTGTGAGTCGAGCTTTCAACCTTTGGTGAAAGTCTGCCGGGCGCCTCCGGCCCATTCAACAGCTTCGCTCTCATGTGCTCGTGTTCCATAGTCACATATTCTGTAACCAGGCAAAAGGGTTGTGAGAGGAGGCAAGGTGGAACATTTCCATGGCGGTTCACTATAGTGAGACATGAGTGGCGACGTGACTTAAGAGGAAGGGAGAGAAAACTTGTAATCTCAGCTCGCAGCCTTTGAACTTGGCCCGATGAGACGCCGGCGACCCAAAGCAAAAGGTTCCAAAGAAGAGCTCACTGAAGATTACTCAGAATACTGATGCAGTGTGGAATCCAATTCCTCCGGGAGCCAGGGGACTTTCCGAGAAACTAAATGATCAGTGTTGTACAAGGCTGCATGCATATAAACGTATGCACTATGCTGTAGATTTCCAAGGGAAGCCGTGTGCCGTGGCCAAATTTTTGATCCTTTAAAAGACATTTATGAGGGCGACCAATTATGAGCATTGGTGACTGTCGGACTGGCACAATAAATGAGGTCTAGGGTCTCTTAGGTTCTAATTAGGGCAGCTGCTACCATTTGTATTATATGTAAGTGTGTGTGTGTGTGTGTGTGTGTGTGTGTGTGTGTGTGTGTGTGTGTGTGTTTGGGGGGAAAATATGCCACTGTCTGGCTACCGCCTTTTCTCATCCAGCTGTTGCTAGTCTGTCAGGGAGCAGAGTTCTACTGGTGTCAAATCCCTCCCCCCCCGAGCATTGACTAATGGCAAAACCATGCGGAACCGAGCCTGAAGGTAAAGACGTACTCACAACAAATGGCTATTGAGCACGGCCTGCCATTTGTGATCTTTAAAGTTATGTGAAACTGCATGTGATTCCATCTGGAAGCTTCACACGGTGTGATTGGTGAAGGAAAATAAATGTTTTTTAAAGAAGCCTGAAAAGATCTCATTGTTGTCTCCTTTGTTGCGGGCTGAGAAGAAGTGTCAGTCTGTTGGGTGCTGAGTGTTAACACCTCGCACTGGTTTATCAACAACTCTGGGGTGAAAAAAGCTGAGAAGTTAACAGTTGCTCAGTGTTAATTACGGAGGGTTTTTTGGGGGGGATGCAAGACATTTGCAGCACTAAATTATAAGAGTTAATTGTACCAGCTGCTCAGAGCGTCTGTGAGTTCAATGTGAATTTATTTATACGGGGGAAAAAAATAGATTTTCTATTTTCTGTGACAGTTAAAAAAACTTCTAAAAACTGCTTATATATATTATTTGTGTCCTTTATCCCATACATTTGATTTCCATAGATTATCAGAATATGACTACAATTATGTGGAATGTGGCAACAAGATCCATTAACAAACGGAGTAACTCAGAGTTTCTCATTAAACGCAGAAAGGGGTGAGGGGGCAAATGGGGGCAGACAGGTGCGTGGTGTCTCCAGGAACAACAAATGCTTTCTCCCTCTGTCTTCCCCCACTCTCGCTCAATCTATCTGCCTTGCTCCATCACAAACGGAGCCTGTCCCCGCGAAGCCGTGCACCCTGTGGCACCTTTTTCTATCCATTTTACGCACCGTTCACAGTGCCCACGATTGTGCCGGAGTACAACTCAAAGAGCGCAGGTTCAGATCAGGACCACGTCAGCCCATGTTTACATCGTTTCATCAGTTCTAAATCGCTCGCTTTATTTTCTTGTTTGATAGAAATCAACGCGGGGACCGCTGAACTTCGGAGGGGTTAGAGATTTCGAGATCTCCGCGCGGCGCTGCCACATTTCTCCGCGCTGTGGTTGTATCTCCCCACAGCTGCTTAAATAGTCGACTTATTTCATCCTCATGTGAAACACAATAAAATGTTATTGTGGATGGACAAATGGTTTGATACGCACACGCGCCGCACTCCGGAGCAATGACTCCCGTGTGTTTAACAATTGAACAAGTTATCTTTTCCGTTCGTGCGCCGTGTGCATCCGTAGCCTCGTGCCCAGCCACTACAACAGAGACCGTCTCTGTCACACGTTCGAACCCGCACCAGAAACGACCCCAGCTGCCCCGCATCGTTCAGCGGCGCTGCGGGTCGACTCTTAGTCTCTGAAGCCTCCTGATGTAATCACTCTTTTAAAAACTAATCAAACATTTAGCGGCAATTATCAGCAGTGGAGTGTGGCACTGCAGCAGATTAGAAGCCCCCGTGCACCAGCGCACCGGATGGCTTGACGCAGCGCGCCAGCACGGAGCGCGGTCCATCCTCTCCATCCACACAGCCCCGCGTGAGAGACGCAAACAAAAAGTGCTTCTTACCTGTGGCCATAAGGCAAAAGATGAGGTATAACGCAGGCATTTTAGTTGCTCTGGCCGCTGATAGTTTTGTTTTTTTGTTGCGTGGAAGGATCCGCTCGCTCCGTCTATATTCGCGACTGGGCTGGTGGTGGTCCTCCGCGGCACTGGAGTATCACCGGACGGAACAGCGCACTGGGATTCGTCTGTAATAAAAATCCAGTCCAGGGAAATGATTCTGGATGGTCCGAGCAGTGCGTAAAGTCTCAGTCAACAGAGCATCTCCATAGTTGGTAACTTTCCTCCGCTGTATCTTCTGCCTCGGGCTCCCTTCACCTGTCACTGGGCTCTCCAGCAGTCCAGCAGCCGATAGGCGCCTCAGTCAGATGCTTGGTCCGCGGTCACTTTTGAACCAGCTCGATCATGCTGCGCTCGGAAGCGACCTCTCTTCTCCGGCACGGCGCGGTGATAGACCCCGGGTGAAGTTGCCTCTCCGCTGGACTCCCTCTCTCTCTATATCTCTTTCCTTCTCTCCCTCACACTCTCTCTTCCCCTGTCGGTCTCCTCCGTTTACTTCTCGCTGCCTCTTTCCAGTAGGAAATGCGCACTGACAGTCATCTGGTGGGGGGAGTAGCCTATACCCCGAATATGGCAGGAGCTGAGTCGGAGGAGCCCCTCTGCCTCAGACGCTTGCCAGGGGGGGCCCAGCGGCCCCCGCCCCCGGGGACCCGCTATTGGCTGGGCGGCCGTCGTTGGGAGGGTATTTAAAACACTTATTCCAGTAAAATGACAGTCATTGCATTTTAAGATAGAGAAATCAACTTGGAGACTTGAATAAAATCTAATTGAAAATATTTAATGATGGAGAGACAAAGACGATCAGGGAATGTTGACATTTTTTGAATATTGTAGTAATAACCTTATCACCAATAATAGGCCTGTTACATTATATAGAGCCCCCTTTCCATTGGTCAAAAAACACAGCTACACCTTCTAACATCTGGCTTTTGTTTGTAGTGGGAATTGATTCAATCAGCGTCCTCTCCCAGGTCAGGTGACTCTGCAGTAGACACAGGTTTTAATTGGCTCTGATCGGCAGTGATGGAAACATGACGGCCAGGGAAGAGAGCGCCTCAGTTGTTGATGCTGTCTGTGATGTCAAACATGATGCACAAGAAAAAGTAAAAAAAGGCAAACTGTGTATGAAAAGCCCGGGTATAAGCTACCTGTTTAGTCTGTTGTAAAAGAGGTCAAACACTCACCAGTGTATCTTCATTTTCAGAATTGTTAACAATTAAATCTCAATGTATTTCAATATGTTACTCTGGCCACTAGGAGTCTCTCAATCAAAACGATAACAAAATACCCGGTTTGATAAATTTGTGCAGCAGAGTTGGATCATAGGAGTTGTTGTCATCAATGCTATTACTGATGACCACCTCCTGATACGTCTCAGGTGCAAATCATGTTTACAGTTGAGGTCATGCATTAAACTTTTACTCACAAAACCAACAGCAATGAATAAACGTGATGCATTACAGATATAAACAGTGCAAGTAAAAAACAGCTGACTGGCTAACTGGGAGTTGTAGCAGCGCCACAGGTAAAGCAGATATGACACCATGGTAACCAAAATTAAATATCCTGTTACCTTGAATAAAATGGGGGATTTTGTTGAACATTGCTCAAAACATTTTGGATTATGTATGTACCCAAATCAACAAAATATACAGAGCGAAATATCAAACAAAAATATACAGTATAGGCCGCCTCATTTTTAGATATCTTCATGGAAAATTTGTACATTTTACATATTTAATCGACTTATTGCAGCTTCCTGAATTAACGAGACCCTGATTTAATACTACATTTTTCGCTAAACCTATATATAGGTTTAAAAAACGTTATGAGGACATCCCAGAACTGCTTAAGTTGAAACTTTTCATTCTCCTGAGTGAAGTCACAGAACCGTCTCATTTGCCAATCGTGGATCAATTTCTCATTAGACGAAATGTAACAATTGAAAATTGGTATCTGATTCAATCCCTGTCCATTACCCAACAGATTTGGAAATTAATTAAGTCAAATTACGTATTAAGTAGTTGCATTCGTGCACGATCGGCTGCAGATTTTTTGGCAAATGGTGAAATGATCACTTAAACATCTCTAAAACATCAACACGGGAAAGAACAAATTAACAGTGATGGTATCAAACAAGTAAAACTGTCAACTCTACTGGTTTTTGTTGATGAACCCTTATTTTCGTTACTGATTTACCAAAACAGCTAATCTTATTAAGAGTAGGTTTCATTATTTATTTCAGCTCTTGAACTGAAGTAGCTTCAGAGGTTATGCAGTTTAAAACCATATGGACTTACTGAGTGTTCTTTGGAAATATTATCTTCTTTGAAGTTCACTCAAAACACCCTTTTTTTCCAGGTGCAGTTTGATCTAAAATGAGCATATTGTTCATTGTCATACAGTGGGCGCTAAAATGAACCGAAAAGAACAAAGTCATTATTCATACTTCAACAAAAGCTAAAGCCGTCATAAAGAGATAAAAACAGTGTGGTCTTTAACTTGCCCGTGGCTGTTTATAGGCTCGTTCTTTGATGTCATTCATTAGTTATTCAAGGATCTATTGATTAACCAAAATGCCAGGCCTTGCAGTCATCTGGTTAATCAGTCTTTCAATTGTATATTGTACCAAGAAATGACTTAATTTAATGTAAAAAAAGAACTCTCCACACACTCACGCGCACACACGCACACACACACATGCCCTGTTAACTCAACCAGATGGTTAGCGCTCCATAAGACTGAAAAATTCATCAAAGTGTGTAGGTCTGGACACTGAGGTCTTCAGTGAGTGTGGATTCGAGCAAACATCATCCGAGATAATAAGAGTCTTTCTTTTTGACATTTTGAGCTGCAATTAATTAAAAGCTGAACCACATAATGATTAGGGCTCACTCCTCATGCGCCGCCCCCGCCTCTCCACTCCCCCACACTCCTAACAGTAGTTCTCAAACCCCAGGGCTGGCCTTTCTGTTTATTGCCTCCCTGTAATGCAAACATAAGGGTCCCCTGCCAGTAAACACATGTTGATGGAAGAAACAGCTTGCACAGCTGGGAAGCCAACCCAGGTTAGTGTGAGTGAGCACATGGGTAAATGAGTATATCTGAGTGTGTGAGCTTGTGTCTATGTTTGTGTGTGAAAAAAAGTTGTTATCAGGGTGTGATTTAGGTTGTGTGTGTGTAGGCACTTCAATGTGAGAGACAGAGGATAATCAAAAGAAACAGTGCTTTTTGTTTATGTGTGTGTGTCGGCAATGGTGTGCACGTGTGAAACCATCAATGAGTGACTGAAGGCGATGGGCGTGGGTTGGCAGTAAAACAGCAGGGGGCCTCTACTACTTGTTGCTGTGATAATAAAATCAACATCCATTGTGCAGAGTCTGTCACCAGGCAAGACGCAGTGATTGAAATGTATGATCTCCTATGGCTTCCACAGATGGACGGAGAGAAGAGGGCACAACAGATGATGGGTGCGTCACCACCAGCATCAGTTTGAGCCAATAGTCTTAATTATGCTGGCCTCCATGGCATCAAATGGAGGGCGCCCATACTCCCCAAGCTTTTGAGCCTGTGAATAATTTATAGGTAAAAAGGGGGTTTTCAGCAGTGGGTTTATTAATAATAAATATGGTTTGATATTTACTAAACTGTTCAGAGGGAGAAAGGGGTGACAGTTAAGACGTCATTTGCATGGTAATTGTAAAGAGGTAATAAATAAGGCATGAAGTGGAGATATATGGAAATGCGAATCGCAGGGAAATGAGAATAATTTAACAAAATATTATCCCAGTCCCTATGTGACCTGGGGTCAATTAAAAAAAGAGATGTCATTCCTGGTGAGCGGCATGCTGAGCCATAAAACTACAATCACTAGGTTTCTCTTTTGTCTTGTTCAAAAGCCGATCTGCGACTTAACAGAAGGAAAATGTCTTCACACGGATTCCCACCATGTGTTTTAGCTTGAGTGAAAATTAAACCGAACAAAATCAACATCATTATCTACCGCATGGAAAGAAGACATTTCTCTCTCTAAAGTAAACACGGTATAGCAGGAGCTAGAATGTGAAGAATGTGAGTTTTGTTTGGTTTCAAAACCTTCTGTTGCTGTTGGAAAACTCAAGTTTCCAATATAAAAACACCTATCGAACATACATTATAAAACGTGTGATATAAACATATGGAATGAAATCGTGCTTTTATGTTAAAGCCCACTAATCATTCTCCCCTAATTGGATCTGTATCATAATTAATAAGCTTGGTCTTGAGATTAGAAATATAGCCTGCCAGGGTGATGAATATTAACATCCCTGCTCTGTATACTGTAGTGTATGTCCATGTTGTGTTTGGGTTCCTCAAGGGGTCTAAGGTTTATGCTGCTATCCATACGAGAAACATTACACCAGCTTTTACTGTAATTGTGATATTGAATGTTGAGCTGATCTGTGTCAACTATAACTCTGAATGCTGCTACAAGCTCGTAACTCATAGGACATATACCTTTGCTGGGCTGTATCCATCTGCCCAGCCTGCAAGCAATTCAAAAGCTGTCTCCTCTCTCCCATTCCAATAATATGACGTCAGTCTACTGCACTGGTTTAAAATTTGCAATTAAGCATTTTCTTTATGTGTGATTGACGAGCAGGAGGAGGGCCATTAAAAGCTCAACGCGGACCAAGGGCTCACTCTGCAGTCTATAGGACTATTTCCAGGCTCATATCAAATCCATGTCCTCTGCCCTAATATCAGAATATGACTCTGGCCACCCATGGATTCTGTTTTTGTCTGTAATGAAAGTCCCTCTGGGGATCTGGTTGAGGGATTCTTTTCCTCGGGGGTCAAGGAGAGGTTGAGGCTACTGGATCAAGCTGTGCTTAGAGATGGGTGTGGATTACAGGAATGTTGCTGTTTAACTCCGTTTCTACAGATATATAGGAAAGATCTGCAGTCTGACATTACAGTAGTCATGACTATGGTGGATCCCTTGTATTGGCAATGACATCATTACAAAAAGAAGGTAAAGCCACACACTATGTGGTTCTGATGCATTTTTTTTACGAAGATTCAGGCCAAAAATGTAAATTTAGCTCTGATAAAGACAGTTTTGTAATTATTTAATAAAAATACAAAGTGCAGCTCCCCCTGGTTCTTTTTGCAAGCCAGCATCTCATCAATCCAGTGTGCATATTCCCCCTCTTCTTCAATAATGTGCTTACAGCATCCCCAAAATGTAAGATCAGATTGACTGGGTGCTTGGCGAGCCTAGCTGTGTCTTTGCTGATAAGTACAGCAGTAAGCTGTCTAAAATATTCATGCACTGATGCAGAGTTGTTGTCCCTTGATGGACCTCTCCATGTGCAACATCTGTTCCTGATGTCATGCACGTTTTTGTGTGCCAGAAATGCCCTGATGGTGTCCGTGGCATCTCTGCTGTACTAAGCTATGTCCAGACTACACACTGCTCCTCTCAGCTACGATAAATATCGAGACAACGATAGCGATCCAGTTGCCTGGACAGAACTATTGAACAGTTCTGCCAATCCATACTCATAGATTTAGTCACCGCGCTCTCATACTGACATCAGCAATTCTGCCACTCGCTGATGAATGTGAATGTTGGCTCTATCAACAGTTCATCATTATTCTGTGAATATTCTACTATGAGTCACAACATAAGGGAATAGTGGAGTAGTACTGTAATACAAAATATTTAGTGAGCAGCCAACACATTAAACTGCCCACGTGTTAATGCATTCTTCTAAATAACAATTTGATGAATATAATTATGTTTCAACATTGTAATTTTAACCAGGCAGCAGATAGAGGCTCATCATAATTTGAATTCAAGTTAAAGGGATGTAGACACATTGTTTTGAGACATCCACAGTTCCTAGAGGTCACTGGCAACTGTGGATGTGGATGACATGAAAGAGAGTGTTAACACTCTAAGTGACTCCAAATAAAAGAATGCATTTAAGAAAATAAAAATAAAGAGAGTCCGAGAGAGGGCCGGAGACAGAGTGCGGGGTACGCAACCGGTTTCCTCTGCAGAGAAACGTTCTCTATTGCTACTTTTACTTTTATAAGGGGCATGAGAGGACACTCTGGTGTGATTATTGTTACGCCCAAAACACACCCATGATTAGTGAAGAGATGGAGTAAAATCCTTCTGAACAATGGAGTGGTATCAGCTTTTTCCGCATTTAAATTAGCAGAGGAAGAATTTTGACACACCCTGGATTCACTCGCACCGTGAGCTTTAGCCCATGAGCTTAGGCTGTTGAAATGGAGCCCAGAGAACTGGCAGTAATCTAGGTGAATCCTATCCTGGGTGCAGTGTCCATACTAGGACAGAACTACGGTCACAGCTTCCTTCATCACTGGGCTTGCCTCGCTGTCTGCTGACAATCACATGAATAGGCCACGACTGGCTGCTTGTTTTGTGCCATGATCCCTTGCTGCTCATGCTGCTGAAAAAAATAAATAACCCAGCTCTACACTGCTATAAATAATGGATGACTCGTCCTCTGTCACTTTTCATAGCTTGTCAAGCCACAGCCTGGCCATTATTAGGGTCTATCCTCTTCCCCTTTCTGCCTCTGACTCCAGTTTTGTTATTGTTCTGGTCGACTTGTCTGCACACCTACTCGGCGGGTCGGCTGTCAGTCTTTCTATGGGTTGGAGCACTTGATGGTTGCCACAGAGAAGAAAGAGATGCTTTGGGGGCCTTAAACAATTTGGGTGATATAGCAGGTATCTGCTGGAATAGCAAAAGCATGACATCTGGTTTGACCTGGAACAGGTAGCTCTAGACATTCACCGAAGATGTCATCAGTCTCCTGAATATCATATCCTAAGGTGCTGCCAGGGCTGTGGTTAGGGACTGAACTCATAATCTTGAGACAGACATTCTTTCGCCATGGCTTTAAAGTTGAAAACAGGTCTACTACCCCGGCACAAAAGTGGAGATTGCTTATTTGAACAGACACACAATATTCCCCAATCCACCCATCCAGCCGAAGAAATCATGGATTATTTACATATGCAGCTGGGTCTGAGAAAAATGAATGAGGAACATCTGGCTGGAGGGGATATGAGAAAGATCTAGACATTTGGCCACTGCAACACAAACACAAGGGCGTGTCGAGGAATCAGGGGAGGATGTTGTTTTAGGGGGAGACACTAAGAAAGTTAAATCTATTTCCACCCAGTTATTGGTTTCAATTCCTGTTTGTTCAAAATGTGCTTTGGCGCCACCAGGCCAGGCCTGAGGCAAGTGTTGTCCACCAGCAGCTCTCGGCTCTCGCAGACTGAGCCACTCTCTCCATCTGCAGAGTAATAGCATCAAATCAAGGCCTGCAGCAAACAAACCCTGACAGATCCTCTCATTTGGGATTCACTTTGGGACAGCTGTGGTGCCATCCAAAAGGAGGGATGGAGAGGGGAAAGCCAGCAGTCAGTAATGTATGCAGAGTGTCTGCACGTCCTGGATGACAGCAACACGAGCGCTTGTCACAGGAGACATCAGTTCTACTTAGTCACAGCGCTGCGGGGCAATCCATATGACTGCAGTGCTGTGCGAACTCTATTAATAGTTATCTACCTTTCAGGAGTTATTATGCTGAGTAGGGGATGACAGAGGAATATAATGGAAAAAGTCCCAAATGAGGAAAAGAAACAGGGTCTGTTGGGCATCTTTTGTGCCACTTGGTCTATTGCATCTTCAGAATCCTCCTCCAGCTTCCTCTCTCACCCTGTTCCTTAGCCTGTGTGGCCTGGCGGTCTGGTGCCAGACCCACAGTTTATGTGAGAGGCATAATAAGGATTAGTTATGGGGCAGGAAGGGGGAGGGAGGAGAGGGGGGAATGGAGGAAAAGATCAGCCGAGGTGGGTACAGAGGAGGGACTGAGCACGAGTGATAGATGGTATAGGGAAACGAGAAGGCGGATGGGAAAGGTAGGCAGGATGTTAGTGACTTGCTTAAAAATCAAGGTCTTGAGTTGGCCATGGTTAATTTTTCATCATACTCTTAAATAAAAAATGTGAACGGTCATCACTTATTTGTCAAATTGTCTAAGCTTAAAGGTGGATGTCACATTGGGTTTGCAAAAAGGTCAGGGGAGCCAAGAGGCAGGGAGGAAAAGTGTGGATCAAAGACTGCTGATCCCACCAAATACCCTGCAAAACTATCTTGTTTAAGGGGCATTTACTCCAAATGGAGTTCCTAGTCTGTAACACTGAGTGGAGATGACATGATTTAAAATGCAACATCTGGAATGGCTTTAGCATACTTATACAACATACCTTCACGGTCCTACATGAATATAGCAGATATAAACAAAATATACCACCGCATACTTATATCCCCTACTTAAGTCAAAAAAGCCGGTAAGTTAATACCCACATGCTCTAAATCAATACCACATTCCTTTCAGTGTAAGCATAAATATGGATCTTACTTTTCCTGTGATTATCATAACCACTCACATTTGCAGTAATCGTCTCATGGTGCTTCCCCATAAGCATGAATATTTAGAGATACTAATATCAAGTGAATCCATTAGATTTCTGCAGATTATTTGAATGTCTTGTTGCTGTTCACCATTCGTTTACTCTCCGTCTTCCTGCTGTTTTCGTTCTCTTTGGAAAGGAAAAGAAGTATTTTTTCCAGGAAAACATGCAAATACACAGCTACTATAATCAACTTCCCCTGGCGGTGCTTAGCGTGCCTCATTTCCAAGATTAGAATGAAGGAGAAGGGAAAATGATAGACTGGTGTTACCTCTTCAAAATTGCAAATGTGTAGATCTATGGATGAGTGCTTAGCCCACAGCTGCCAGCTAAAGGAGAGAGGGAGACACAAAGGTCCCTTGTGTTCAGGGCTAAAGACTGGCCAAGAAAGGGAGCAAACGATCTACAAGTGTACCTCAGCTGTCGCAAGGGTCAATAGATCCTTTCCATCCCACTAAATGAGCCCACAACCCTCACTGTTCTGCCATTGACCGGTCAGCACTGGTAAATCAATGTTATGCCAGACAATACTAAGTAAAAAAAAATTGGATTCCAGCTTCATCTCTTTGCTGTACTAGCATTCAGTCAACAATGTGACATCAGATACAAGCAAAGATTTTGTTGTTTCCAGTTTGAATAGGAAACAGGCAGGGAGGGGAAAGTCAGATCCTGCCCGATTGAAAACATGGCCCTTATTTTGTTTTTACACATCTGGAGAATGGGTTGCTTTCGCCTCATTCCCTCATCTCTTCTCAATAGGCTCAGGATAAGCATCTGTTACCGGGGACATCTCTGGAGATAGGGCAGCCTAACAGATTGTGTTTGAGGGTGAGGAAAAGGTTGTTTTGACTCAAAAAGAAGTGTGATTTACCACATAGGCTTCCTGTTAATCTCCTGACCTCGCCGACTGGAAGAGATAACAAATTATGATTTTCACCGGAGATGCGTTGGAGGGTTGTAGTCAGGATTGTAAAACTGTAAAACACCAAATTGCTTTTGTCTGCCAACAGTGGCACATGATTTTGAAGCACTGAAATCACCCAACTAGCATTTCTTGTATCTCTGATCATTTTATGGTGTAAAACTGAATTAGTTATGTGAATCTTCTAATCTTGTTGTAGGCTATTTGAATTAGGAAACAAGACTACCGCATCCTCATCTGCACATCCAGGTATTGGACTCCAGTAAAGATGCAAAAATTGTGAGCTAATTTTCCACTAAATGCACAGTTAGTCTGTATATTGTTTGGGTTACTCTGCTCTGTTTCCAGCTCTATTAATAGCGGGCCACTCGCTCTCGTTAGTTGCCTTCCTTCCAGTATTTCCTGATTGCATATTTCTGTCGCAACTGCATCCCAAGTTCTTGTGTTGTGTACTTTCCCTGGCAGTTCCTCTATTAGGTCTGCATAACAAGCTTTGAGGAAAAAGGATCTGAGAGAAAGTTCATCGTGCCCCTGCCCCACCAAAGCAGCGTGGCTCAAATTGCACAGCGACACACCCCAATTACCTCTGTGACTTTAATTTATTTTACACAGGAGGTTGTTAGTTGACCCTGACAAATGAATGGCCAACTAAATAAAGATTACATAAGTCTTCAATCAGTGTTCAAACCACTATACCTGGTACAAAATAAAAGAGGGAGGAGGAATTGAGACCTTATGTAAATATTAGTGTTATTATTTCATGGCTTGGCAAAGACTTTCATCCCAAGTGACTCACAAATTCTGGAACCCATTTGCAAAGCTTTGCTTTGCACTAGAGAAATGCAGGTAAAGTACACTGCTCAAGGGTACAACTGTTCCACATAATACGTGTTGTATTAAAGCAGGTCGTGCTCAAATTAAGTGGACCCATGAATTGAAATGAAAAAGACCCCCTTTTGAGAGGAAAATAGATTAGTTCTGCTGATAGATGATCACTTGAAAGCTGATGTGAATAAGTACATTTTGACCAGATGCAGTAAAGCTGATTTATATCAGTTAGGATGCTGTCCTGCGGGCCATTGCACGGGGTGAGGGATATGGCAATTTAACCATGAATACATCAAAGCCTCCTAAAGTGGCTTAATGCTACAGATATGCTTTTTCATTGTTTACATTGTAGAACCCAATTTAGTGTGCAGACAGGCATTTTTGAAACAGAGCTTTGATTAAACTCTTAAGACAGTTAGGATGAAGTTAAGTCAAATAGGTAACATCAAATAAGGCATATCATATATTGTTTTGCTATACACTTCTCCCTAAGCAAGTCTGGAGCAGCTCTGACCTTTTAATAAGAGTATATTAACAGAGATCCCTGTGGTGCTATTCATTATTGTTGTTACACTGGCTCAAGTACCTTGGTGGAAACTTGAAATTGTGGTTCCCTCAACCAAAACCTGCTCATTATTGTACATGTGAACAACTTGTCTGATTCATTAAGCGTTTCCCGCACTATGTGCTCAAGAGACGCAGAGAAAGCTAAAGAATGAAGGAACTGTAGGAGAGAGGGAGGATGATGGTGGGCTGCGGTTTAGCCCAAGCGTGCTTGAAGTGAAATATGATTGATTAGTGCATTCTTAGGTTGACATGCCCTCACTGCAGCTGAAACCTGTTAACTCAATGTGCCCAGACTGGGCTGAATGAAGGGCCAAACCTGTTGTGACTTCCACATGGCAAATATTATGGTTGGCTGGCCAGGCCTCAGCTCAAGTAGGGTAGGAGAGATATAAACAAACAGTCAACTATGGAATTAAGGGTGTGTGTGTGTGACACTGCATGTCCATGTTTGGCAGCGTATGCATATATGTGTGCATGTGTTTGTATACATATGAATGCATGCGTGAAATAATGGGCTATATCTTTTCTTGGCTGACACGAAACATAATATAACATGTCAGAAGCCGAGTGTTCCCTAACATGCCATCCCTTTTAAACAAACATGGCACTGTGCAAATCTGACCAGAGACAGACACAAGTGAACCATGGGAATGTAATAGTACATGGGGAGATATCAAGTCCACAGTTAATGTCACCAGTTTGAGTCATCTTTGTTGGATCACTTTAACAAATAGGTTCTCTTTTTCTCTCTTCATTAATCCTAGATGGGTTAATGTGGATTTAACACAACTCTGGCAAAGGTCAGATTAAATCAATTCTCGGTAAGGCCAGAGCTCGGTCCAAGTCGGGCTGGGGGAAATACAATAAGAAGCATCGTGATGACCGGGGTGTGAGACTATCTGTCAGCAGCCATTAGCGGTCACATCACAGCCACAATGAAATCAGAGTCTTGCTGAGAGCTGTCATTACAGGGCTGTTTGAGAGGCTGCGGGGCCAGGCTCCAGATCTCTCTCGATTCCACAGTCCTCTATGGGGACCAATACATCAACCACTGCTTATACTGCTCATTCTGTTAGGCCAAATTCACACCTGTTTCTGCGACTAATTACCAGACAATAAGGTGAGGAGAGGAGGTGTTTTGAATTCATGAGAATATCAAAGAGGTTATTTAAACCACGGCTCCACAGGTGTCTTTAGTGCTTTTATTTCCTTTTCTTAGCGAGGCACCCTCATCATTTCTTACACAAATCAAATTAAATAATATGCTTTTCCTATAAAGTTGCTTGTTAAACCGTTGCTTTTTTATACTCAAGTAGAACGCTTCTGGTATCCTAGCTCTCTCTTTGCCTTTGTACAATCATGAACAGATCTGAAATACTAATTCTTATTTATATATGCTTGCAAAATTCGCCAGGTGAATTCATCTGTCACTGATGCTGAAAAAATATTTAGCAGTGAGGACAATCATTTTCTCTATTTACACCAAAAATAAAGTTGCAATGCAGCTTTTCATAGGTAAACCTGCTAAAAATTGTAACCTCATATTGCCTGGAGACAACTTTCTGTTCCAACTGAGAGTAAATCATACAGCGCTAATATATATATATCTTGGATTTCGTCTACCATTCACCCATCCCACAAAAAGTGGTCCAGATGAAACTACCGACCACTGTTCAGCAGATAAACTGCTCTACCTCCTGAGCCGCCTGAGTGAGCAGGAAAATAGATCTGTCATCTCTCCCCATCTTGTTGATTCTCTCAATGTCTGAGGCTCCATGTGAAATACTGTAAACGTGTGTTTTTAAACTTATCTGGGGGCTGCATTCACTCCTAAAGCCACAAGCAGATAGCTTGCATGGATAGCACTGTTAGCATAGCCAATGCCTGGCTTCAATTTAATGTAGTGAAAAAGCCTCTGCCTGCTGTTAAGATACCCAGCATGCACTTTGGTGGTGTGATTTTCTAAAGTACGATTATTACTGTTAACATTTTTTCGTGCTAAATATTGTTTTGTGTGCCATGGTATTTTTTGCCAGTTAAGGAGACTCATCTGTGGGTAATTAATTATTGTGCTATAACATTAATCATTAGAAAGCCTACAAGGATAAGCATGATTAAAAGTTGTCCCCTCTCACTGCAATAGATATAGATAAATCATATATTTTGCTGCCTTTGCAACATGGTTGTTCCAGCTATGCTATGGTATGGTGGTAGCCTATATGAAAAATTCATAACACATGGGAAATTTATAGCGGTATACAAGATGAACTGTTGTACTGCTCAGCAGTCATTTGGATGTAGGATCGAAATTGATTGTACCCTTTTCACACTTAAAGACAAAGGGCAGATGTTAGTGGGTGCTTTTATTTTCTTGTCCAGTGTGGAAGTGGTTGTTGTAATATTGACCATGGCGGAGGAAACAGTAGCTCACAGGGAGTCCAGTGTGGCTGTCACAGGTCCACGCTTGACAGGCTCACACTTTAACAGTCCCTATGCTGTGAGCGACTGTCCTCTCCCTCCTGTCTGCCCCTTATCTACTTCCCTCAGCCCCTGCCACACACACACACACACTGCTTTTCATCACCCATCACACGATTGTGTACTACAACTGTCTCCCTCGGCCACCTCTGTTCCCTGCCCACTCAGGGAAGATGACGTGTTTGATGGCCAAAATCACTGCAACGTCTACCTCCCCTGTCTCCTCAGCAGCGAGCACACCACAGCCCCAGGGTGGGGTGGGATGGGGCGGAGGGGGGTTGAGTGAGTGACATGTTTGTACTGCTCAGCGCCTTCAGAAGAGATTTAATATAGCTGATATGTTGTTTTGTTTGTTGCGTTGTGTGTCGCTCTTAATTAGCTCCATGGACAAACAGAATGTCCCCCCCCTCCCTCAAAGCCGGTACAGCTAATCAGGAATGCTGAAGAGCCGGAGATGAAGAACAGAATGACGCTAACCTCAAAATGTCAGCTGGTGTTGCATTTCTTATTGTTTATTCTCACAATTTCACACACTGGTGTGCATGATCATGCTTAAGGCTCTTTCCGTATTTGAACCCTGCGTTCTATCCATAGCTATTTCTTAAAGAATTTTTTGGGTTGGGAAAGAAATTAAAAAGGCTAAGAAAGCCTCGTGGCTTTGTTGAAAGGATGGAAGCTCATTATTGGGAAACAGACTGAACCTTGGCCGCCCACGCCATTCATTTGGGGAGCCATGAGGCTCATTATCCTTTTGGAGAGTCCACAGGTCAGAGCACCACAACCTGCCCTCTGCAATCGCCACAGCAACGAGAACCACATAACCCAGAGGTGACATTAGATGACATATTACTGTCTTTTGCTGTTATCATATTAGCTAGACAGCCAAGCCAGCAGAAGATAAGTTGGACAAGATGAGGGGGCGGCAGTCACCAGTCACTTAGAGCCTGGGTGATTGATTGTGGTAATCTGCTTAGAAAACACTCATCCACAAGCACTTAAAAGTTGCTACAGGTCGTGACTTGGTGCAATTTCCCAAAGCTACATGGACTTGCATTCAATGAAATTTTTGTCCAGATTGATGGATAACAGAATATTGTTATCAAATCGAGCCTCACACTTGTATAAATGTAGAGATTCTTTTAAACACACCATTAGAAATACTGTTAGAAAATCTCCCAATTTACATGATCTGTCTGCTCGGATAGTCAGTGTTGATGTGGACCAAAGCAAAGCGCCCAAGCAGACTGATTTACAAGATGCACATAAATGACCTAGACTCCATCCTTCTTCAGGGTTCTTGCCCCTATGGAACTCTACTTTGTGAGCATGTTTATGACTGTAATGGGTGTGAGAGCCCTGATAATGCTCCCGAGAGTCTCGCCCACGCACTAAGAACTTAATATTATGGTCTTACAGATGATGAAAAGATAGGATGTAATGGAGATGCTGCAAAGTCTTTATAATCCACCTGCCGAAACACATTCTGAATCTGCTCCTCCGAACCTCCAAGTGCACCCCCTCTGCTCTATAACACCCTACTGTATCTCAGGTGTCCTGCAACACTCTTTGTCCATGTGCCCCTTGAGTTCTTTGGTGGACATTCTGCATGCCATGTATCACAATGAAGAAGCCAATCTTGCAATGCTCCTCTTGCCATGTCCCCCATCTCCTTAGTAAAGCTAGATGATATAGACTTTGCCAGTTACTCGTATACAGCCAGAGACACACAGCTCTTGAAAGAGCCTTGGGTCCTCATTCTTAAACTGACATGATATAGGTTCCTGACATATAGTTAGCATTGTCAATGCATGTTGCAAACGGGGAAATCCTAGCACAATGTTTCGAAAATTTTCAGTGATGGAATTAACATCATATTTTTCTGTTACTCTGGCAACACAGCTTTTTTGTATTTCACCTGTCTTCTGTCCTTGGGTTAAACAAATCTGCAGTAGCGTTATGCTACAGGCACCAGCTGTTTTTATCTGCTTGTTGCTATTGGAAATGATGGCACTTAGACTCAAGGGCCCTTTCTTAGCCTTGGTCGAGGTAGCTATCTAGTCTGAGCCTCTTGGCTCTTTCTATATCCCTGCTAACAGTATGGCCGGAATCTGCCCTTATCACTAACCTTACCCGAGCCCCCTCAGCGGGTCTGACCGAAGGTAAAGGGAGGGAGAGAAATTGTATTTGGATAATGTTTCTATAATTCCTGCTCTCGCTGTCCTTTTCAGCTTCCCACCCTCTTTTTTCTGAGTCCCATGGCTGACTGATAATGAAACAAAGCTGCCGTCCACTCAGCTGTGTATGAGTGTCACATGTTGTGCTCGAAGCCCCCCCCAGTTATGGTGAATCATCTGCGACAGAGTAACTGGAGCACACGGTCACTCTGCCCCCTGGTTCCGCCTTGCCAGTGCTGAATCCATCGCCTGCCCAGGGAGAGTATAGAGAGGGCAGGCAAGACTTTGCTGATATCTCCCCTCCTTCGCCCCTGAAGCTTGAGGAGATCAAGCCTGCATGGGTGGCCCTGTCTGAGACTGTTTGCTCTTAATTGAGTTGCTCACTCAGCCACTGGCCCTGGGGGACACCTCTGTGTCACTTCCTATGATTAACCTAAATTTCATCCATCGTCCAGGACCGCTGCCAGATCTGGTAAGGCCATGAAGTATGTGTTGAGACACACACAATAAAAGAGCAAGGAGAGGAAAGGAAGAGGGGTGAGCTGAGGGCTAAGGTAAGATGTGATGATGGTGGCAGAATAAATCCACCAATTAATTTGCACATCTATACATAAAACAGAAAGTGAGGATGAAGATAATTAGGATACTCTGGACTCCACCAGGAAGAAGGTCCAACTTTTCTGCCTCAGCAAAAGCTATACTGCATTGATATCACACAGTCTATATTGAGTTGGTCAAGTTGATTTAAAAATTGCCTCTTCTCATAGCAAGTTCCATTAAACAGCACTAGTGCAGACCAATTTGGGCTTTTTAACTCTGGCGAAGCTCCAGTGGATAAAAAGGTAATATATGGGGCTCTCTGTGAGTTTGTCTTTGACTAGCTAGCTTATGTCCCGGGTAAGTAACAGGAGATCAAATGCTGTGAATGAAGAGCCATTCTTTCCGGTTCTACACTGGGTCAATCAGACCTTCCATTTATTGCCACTCCAGGAAGTGGTATAAATCACGTCAGCCAGCATCGACCAGGGCCTTAGTCATGAACAGTAGCTCACAACAGCACATGGATTTGCTGCTGTTTTTGATCAATGTGAAGTTATTTAACAGCTTTGATGGGCAACCATTGGCGAGGACTATTGTTTTCCTTTCACAGGTTTTCACAGGTTTGACTTCTGTTCGTTCTCACTTGATTTCCTTCTCACTTGCTTCCTTTTTCATGCCTATTTTGTTTTCCAAACACTTGTGTGCATCGGCAGCCCTCTCACTGCCAAGGCACTCATGGAGAAGTGATAGGCATGGGGAGTCTGTGGGCCAGCAACCATGAAATAAATATGGATGGTCATGAGTGAGATGAGCGAGGATCATCTGTTTTGCCATCTGCTTGTGCGGGAGTGTGGATGTAATGACTGTAGTCCTGCCTAGCCCAGTGAGCCCTGCGTTGTTGGGAAGGCACTTGACAGAAACACACACTTACTGGGCCCACAAATTCATACACACACACCATGCATGCACATCATTCATGCTTGCACACACACAATTTCACAAATAAACACCAATCTTATTGTACACAGCCAGTTGTTCCCCCTTAAGGGTACAATACAAACCAGTGCTTACACACAGAGTCACAACAGCCCAGTGGCTTCCCTACTAGGCTCAGGTACAAAGCCCCGGCTACTGCATGTGTTCGACTGCCCTTCCTCTTCTGTGAGCATCTGGCCCGCCTTGGCCATTAGAAATGACAGGTTGACAATTGGCAGGCAGGATTGGTGTTGATGATTGTTCAGCTGGCAGTGTCCTACCATGTGACAATCTGTTAGTGTCTCTGCATGAGGAACAACGTGGGACTTATGTTCGCAGCACTTTGGGCATTGAGGGGAATAAAAAGCTGCACCAATCCAGCAACACCAGAAACTCCCCCACCACCACGCCGCTCTGTCCCCCAAGCAGACAATCCTCTTTTTTCCTCGGATGGCTTCGTTGCTGAGGGCTGGTGATAGTATGAGTGTATGTTTATTAAAAAAAAAGAGAGAAAGAAAGGGGCAAAAAAACAGGCTGTTGAATTATACATATTCCTTATGGAGGGTGACACAGTAGGCGCTCTCAGAATCAATCTTGACGCTTGGATGGAATCATAGAGCGCACAGAAAATGGCAAACATTGCTGTGGCTCAATGGCCTGATGCTCTCATAAATATGTTTTTATGGCCCTGAATGAGTTGGGGCACGGGGATGTTTGGTGCTCATAAAGGTGTGTGTGTGTGAGTGTGTGAGACTGTGCAGCATACTGCTTCATACTAGGGGGTATAAAACATTCCTAATTTAATTAGCTTATACGATACGAAAATAAATAGAATGTCAACCATAGTTTAGCATGTTATACATCATAAATCAGGAGTTCAGTGTGAGAAAAGGACTTGATTGTTTATATCTGATTGTTTCTCAGTCTGTCTTGCAGAGGATGCGATTACTATACACTGTATTGACCATTTGCACAACAAAGTTACAAACACATCTAATGCAACACAACGCTCTCAAATCAAATCCTGCCTCATTTACGAGATCCTCCGTGGAAAAATTTAACATTCTGCTGTCTCTGATTTTTCATCCATCCTTTGAGTTAAGTGTTGTCTTGGGAACTCAGAGAAAAGCAGGCGGCTAGGAGTGGAGTGGGGTGAGGGAGACTGTTAAGAGGCTCTTGAACTATAGTCTACTGTCAGTGGAGAGTGCTGAATGAGAAAACTGTCCAAGAGGAGAAAAGAGAAGCAGAAGAAGCAACAGCTCCGTGGCTGGGGTGATTTGTTTTGCTTGTCCACACCCCCTGAAGCTGCCAGGCTCCACTATCAAGGTAATACACTTGAGCAAAACTGAGCATAGCTCCGTACCATACACATCATCATGGGATGGGAGAGTTAAAGAGGCTTTACCACTTGTCACGATGTAGCTTTTCGGCTCTCTGTGTTGTTTACAGTTTCTGTTTGTCAGTTCCCAGTTTCTTTTGTCTGATTAGGAATTTCACCATGTTCTCTTTGGTTAAAAAAAAATAAAAAACAACAACCAAGCAGCCATCCGTTTCAGCTGTTATGTTTTTCTCCCTCATTCAGTTTGAAGCTACACCAACTGGCACACTCTCTCGCTTTTTCATGTTGTCCTGGCATTTAAGCTACAGCAAAAGCACTTTGAAATTCATGGCTCCAAAAAAAAAGTTATATCCGTCCCCACTGATGTGTGGTGTCCACGGAACATGCCGCTATGTTTTGAACCTGTGTAATTTGGTGATCAATGTTGACCCTGGCTGCCCTACACCTTATTTATCTCCTGTTTCATTGAACCTTTGACAATCAAAAAGACTGCAAGAACTCAGGCTCTGGATGCTTGATGTGTGTTGATGCATAGGGAGTCCCATACCTCTTCCCTGGCCGTCTTAATGCCCTTTAGCCCTCTGATGATTCACCTGCCAATAATCCAACGTGCCTCACTTTCACGCCTTGTATGCTCCAATAAAGATTAATATTAAGTTGAGGATTTAAATAGCACGGGCCAAACCTTGGCACCAGCTCTATCCCTTGCTCCTCACGTGGCTGGAAATAGCCAAGATCTGGCCCAAAATGTCACAGGGAAATTGGGATTAAGCTCAGCTTGATGTCGACCGTCTCTCCACTGCCCTGCGTTCCACTCGCACTTTCCCAGCAGCACTTTCACATCTTTGTGGGTCACATCACAGAATTCCTGTCATCAAGGGCGGCGGGTTTTAACGTCAGTGACTGTGATATCTCCTCCCCAAACCCTTCCCTCTCCCTTTTCCCTTCAACCGATAACAGCTAATCCTTGCCTCGTATTAAACTGTGACCAAGATCAATTAAAACCCAGCCTCACCCCGATGGCAATCTCCCTCTGCAGCAGCCAATGGTGGGAGAAGATTGTGTGTGTGACTGTGTGTGTACAGTAAAAGAGTACACACGTGGATGTGCCTGACTGTCTGTGTTGAAGGAGAGAGCCATAACAGAGAGCCATCTCCATCCTTTTCAACGGGTTGCCATCGGTTGCCAAGCCTCAGGGAGAGCCTGCCATTGATTTCCATCGCCTCTTAACAGAGATGAAAGACAATAAAAAACAATAACAGAGATGATCACAACACTGTTGGCCATTTGTGCGTATAATGATTATCCATATCTTAATTAGTATTCTTCCCTTTGTTGTAATCATCACTGGCCTTATCATTGTTATGAATTCTGTAATAAAACTGTATAGTGTTAATATGTGTTTGTGTGCTACTGCTGATACAATGCCGGCAAATGTGGGTCTACACACTTCATTGTTCCTCCCTCTCTTGTTTCTCTTTTATTGGATCAGTCCAATGGAGATTTCTTGCACAAAGAGGATTCTCCCTGCCTATTGTTTTTACTTAGAAAGTTGAGGGTTAGTGGGCAGTATTTTCAGTTGCGTACGGTTTGCCAGCTTTATGGTGCGGAGTTGTTTCCAAAACCACTGGCACCATACGGAGACTGGTTGGCAGAAATTGAAGGCATGGTCCTGGGGTGCCAAATGTGCTTTGGTGTGTGAGATGGAGGGATGGGTAGTGTGAAAGACAGGAGGTAGAGAGAGAAAGTCAGAGGACAGGGAGGGGAAGCTGGTGAGCATGGTGGCAGGACAGGGCGGGAATAGAGGCGGAGCGGAGTCTCAAGTGTGCAGAGTGGCTGCCAAGCAGACTGTCATGTTAGCCACTGGGACTCGCTGCTGTGGGCCTCAGGTTGTTTTGGTATGTAGATCAAAAGGACAGGCTGTGAACATGTAAACACAACTCGTTTTCCCCCCCATCTATCCCATCTTTCGCCTCTCTCGCACTACTTTTTTCTCTTGCTCTTAGGCTCTCTTTTCGACTTCTTTCCCACGAGAGGCACATGCAAGGTGCTGCAGCATCTTTGAGCTCAGGAGGAGAGACAGCATGCCTGCAGGGTTGCCACGACAAAGTGCAGGAAGGACCCAGTAGAGGATAGAAGTGAAGGTGGCCAGAGGTCTGGGAGACACAAGCCTAACTATTGTGTTGTCAGAGGTGACAGAGGAAATGTGTCCACCATATTTTCAGCACAACAGTTGACCCAGAAAAACTAGACACACGCTTGTCACTGCACCACAAACCCAGCGGAAACTGCCATCTGCTGCCATTTTCACCCTCCTTCAATTGTGTCTGTGTTTCGTCTTTTACACTGCTGTCAGCACTGTTTCAATTACATCCTGCAGCTTATGTCTATAGTGGATTACTCCAGCTCGGTGTTCCTGTGTAAGGCTGTGGGTTGACTTGTGTTTGTAGGCTATGCAGGGCTTTTTTCTTTTATTATAGTCCAAATACAATGGCATTCTTGGCCTGCAAGCAGTTCCCTCCCCTCCGCACCCCAGTGTAAGAATGGAGTTGTGAATGATCCAAATCACAACAAAGAAATCCAATTTTGATTCCTTAATGTTTTCGTTTGTTTTCCTTTTTTCAACACATTTTTTTTTGTATTTTTAGTCGGTGGGGCTTTTTCTTCTCCAAGATTGCCTCTGCTTAGTTGTGACCTAGTTTATTAAAAGGGGGGAGTTTGGCCAAGCCATGGGAATCAGGGGCAGATTAACTTTCTGTTAGTTCTCCCTAGCTCTGCTCCATATGTCAAGAGCTGCCGCTGTAAAAAACACAAGTCACTAAAAGAGTAAAAATTATTTGCAGGGGTGAAATGCCTGCTTCAACTTAGCAGCTCCATCCCAAGCATGAACAAAAGGAATGCTGAATTATGCTTTGCCACAATAATGCCACAGTTTAGTTTATCAGCCTACACTGATAGTTATTACAGAATATTTGAGTGTGGCATCATAATGATAAATGTGTTGTGCATCATCAGGCAGCTTTGCGCGTCTCTAAATACAATCATGTTTTCAGTCTCTCACATACTTTGTGATAAAGAACACATGGAGATGGTGTGGCGAAATGGCGTTGCTATAACAAAATAGCAATTACTCTACCATTGCTTCAAAGCAGAAAATTATAAGAGAGAATTTATAGCCGGCCTGTTTTCGACCCACTGTGTGTTGTCTCCATTATCAGCTAACACTGCTAGCACTGGAAGCGTGCAGGGGAAAACACAAAGCAGCTCAAGAAGGTCAATCACAATTCTCTCAGTCTCCACACATCCCTGTAGCCCTGATGTGTACTGTAATTGCATTTCTGAGGAGGTGCACACCACAGCACAAGGTTTTGTGTGGAGCTTCGTTAAGAAGTGAGTGGCTAGGAGAAGGAAACAGAAACGGATTGTATCGCTTTATTAAAATTGTATTTCCAGCTGGAAGTCATTCAGGAGTCAACAGTCAACTCCAATTTCCAGCCACAACCGCTGTCAAACACAAACTGTGCCAACAAACACAACATCGCAACGAAGTGAAGACGGTGTTCGACAGATTACCTTCTGATTGGGAAGAACAAAATGCATTAGGGGTTTGCAGCTTATTGCTGTTTTCGAGCGATGGGCTTAAAACATGTTAGACCCACCTTGGGTCATCTGTCATCTGCCCTATATCTTCATTGTTTACCTTTCCTTGTGTTTTTCTGTGAGTTAGCGTAAACACATCCATGTTATCCACAGCCTTGCATGTAATTAAGTATATTCAGGAGTGATAACCTCATTGTATCTCAAAGCATTTACAGGGTTATCCGCCTGAAGACGGCTTACAAAAGAAATCTGGGATCAGGAGTAAATGACAAGAGGATAAAGGGATAGGAGATAGGAGACAGTAAAGGGGGGGGGGATGAGTGTTCTGCTTCCTGTCCTTCAGTGGGTGGGGGGCTAGGTGGTTATTTAAAGGGCTATGAACCATCTTGAAAGTGTTGGTTTGAATTCGTTCGGTCTTCGAGAAGTGCTGTGTGGATTCTGTATTAGTCAGGAAATGCTGCCTCTCACTTACTCAATCGCATGCTCACACCAATGACCCAGTAAAACTGTAGCGTCCTGATCTGGGCTCATCCCAAGTTAAGAGGCAAATCCTTCTGAGCCTCACACGGAAGAACCGGTTACTTGCACACACACTGGACACGGAGGCAGATCAACACCAGTGAGATAACTACTCTGATAAAGCAGCGCACATCTAGACTCCTGTAGACCAGTTCGATTCTACCTTCTTTATACAATTATTTCTATCATCTGTAATTCAATATTTGCTCAACCTTCTACTATTGCTGTATTGTTGTTTTTCAAACTATTCTTTTTTTGTATTTTTACACATCTAAAGATATATCTTAAAGAGAGAAGCCTCTAACAATTTCATTATAAAAAAAGTATATAATGCGATTAAGACCTATGCATGTCTATATGAACAATGACATAATGCTGCACATGTCTTAATTGAATTATTGCCTATTCAAAGTATGATCCTATTCAGGTGAAGGTTAGTTATAAGCAGTAGTTGGTTTGAACTAAAATACTGTGAGATTTTATTTGTGCAGGAGAGCTTCCTATAGTTATTGCTGCTATCTAAATCACACATCTGGAGCTAAGTCTTAATAAACCAAATGGCATAGAAAAGAGCAGGTGGACAGCACTCTTTGTCTGCCTCGCTCGTCCTCTCTCTCTCCCACTCAAACCCACTGAATGTCTGTCACAGTCAGACCATCAGCAGCATCACAGGGAGGAATTGGGAACATCCCCCCTTGTAAAAATATAATGGTTGTAAGGTTATAAAAGTGACGGTTATGTGACATGAGTTAGCCAACAGTTAGATAGTTAGGGCTAAAAATGTTTTTATGTCCAGATATCAGGCCAACAGCCGGTGCTTATGGAAAACTCTGATTAGAAGGGGAGCAATATGGTGTACACAACATGCACTCATTTATTCTCATGCTACTACAATCAGGCCAAACAGCGACAACAACTAGATGCAGGATAAAAAAATAGTAAATGTGGAAGGGAATAAATAAACCAACCCCATTTCTACTCATATGGTCAACTGTAGTGCGATGATGAATTCAAAAAGTTCATGAGTTTCCGAATGAGTTTCCTGATTATGTGCACACATTTGCATGGTGACACAGGATGGTCACATCATGTGTATGAGGCGCTCAGGACGGACAAAATGTTCCTGAAACTAAATAGTCACTGGGAGCAAATGCTATGTAATGTGGAGTGACCTAATGAATGCAGAAATAAATCCCACACTCGCAGTCAGAACACACACAAGCACACACGCACTAATCAAGACTGGTGAGTCCTGCAGGCAGATCACTCATCTATGTCTCTGGCTGTCATTACCTGCTCTGCTTCATGCGAGGGCAATCGGGTAAAGCTGCCCACTGCCTCTGCAGAGCATTACTGCAGGGCCCCTCATGGTGGTCGCCTCCTCCCCGCCACTGAGAAACTACCCATGGCTACTTTTAAACTTGTATCGGATGATTAGACTTGGGTTGCATCCCAGAACACCGCTCAGCCCCAGCAGGGATTCAGCGGGGAGCGACGCAGCCAATGCATAATTTCTCAAGATGGAGGGACTCACACTGAGCCAGTGAGTCCCTTTCCTGCAATGGAAGACAAGTGAAAAGCTTATTGGAGAACTAAATAAGACAGTATTGAGCAGATGAGAGAAAAACAGGATTGGGTCTTTTCTTCTTGACTCTTTCAGGCAGACTGACCCGTTTAGTACGATATCAATACGTTCACATTATTGATAAAGAGGAGCAGGATACTTTCCTTCCCCCGTATTGGAAGGGAATAAATCTCACTTTCCTACACATGTCTCCCGTTTCACCTGCTCTCTACATCTTCTCCTTCATCTCCCTCACTCTCCATAAAGGGATGCTCAAGAACACACTCTGTAATTCTCTCTCCTCAAACTTATCCACATCTTAATTAAAGGTTTTATGGCTTCCCTAATTTTCATTTTGTATTCCTCTTTGGTTATCTTATCTAAATGCTATAATGGAAGGCAATTTTCTAAATCTGGAGAGAAAAACAGCATTTTTGGAACAACAGCAACGGCATAATGTTATGAAGATATTTGTGGGCCTCTCTATCTGCCAAATGAGGAGATTGCAGTCTCTTTCATCCATTTCTAATCAACGCGGAACATGTGTGGAAACTAATGGTGTTTTCTGTTTGGAAAACAGCACCAGCTTCACCTCTGAGTGGGACAGTGTTCTGGATTGAACAGATTATAGACTCTGCTGTACATAACAAAGGGTCAAACATACAAAATGTGCATCTTTTATTTTTAATGGCTTATGAATATTTAACTGCCTGGGTCACTCTGCAAAAAAATTGCACAGTGGAAATCAATAAATAGTTTTTTTTTAAATGGAAACCTGGGAAAAGCATTTAGTTTCACCAAAAATACTATAAATTACCCAGAGTTTAATCTCTTGAGCACTCTGCCAGGAGGAAAAAGCAGTCATTCCTGACAGCGTTGAGTGTGTGTGAGAGAGAGTTTGTATGCCTGTGTGCACGCCTGCCTATGTGTGTTCTTTATTTTCGGTTGCAAGCCCTCTGTTGTGCCTTTTGCACAGTCGACTGTACTTTTTTGGGTGTCTATGTGTAAAGTGCATAAATACATTCCAGCAGGATTTATGTTTACAGTATGTGTTTATGCAACTATAAAGACATCTTTCATTCTGCCATGCTCATAAATTTAATTTCTAAGTCAAGAAACATGAAACAGGAATTAAAAAACAGACTTCCACTGTGACTGGATGTGTGCCAGCACACTTTCAGCCAATTTTTTCTCCTTAGCTTTTTTCTTTATCCAATACTTAAAGGTTTTAACTGGGGGTGATTGTGCAGACCTATCTGCCAAGGGTTTTAGGGAGAGCAGTGGTGTTACCATGGCGCTCGCACCCCTCTCGGGGTTGTAAACAGGAGCCAGTCATTCCCCATTGGGATAATTTTGCATGCAGGTTGGAGAGAGAAAGCTGCTGCCCCCCCCAACGCATTCCATCACCATCACCCTAAGGGTCCACTGCTCGAGCCTTATTTCGACACATAGAGGAGAGCGGCGGACAGAGATGTTTGGGGGCATAGAAAAGGATGAGGGTGTCAGAAAAGGAGAAAGAGGGTTTTCAGAACAACTTATTGAGATGGATGGGAGGAAGGAATTATCAAAGAGATACAGAAGAAAACTGATGTGGTGAGTGGTGAAGGGAAGGGAAGAGAAATAGAGACCTATGTGTATGGAAACAGTCTGAATTTGAAAAAGGTAGAGAGGGATTAAATGCTCTGAGGGTGTAGCTGTCTGAATTTACATATGAGCAAAATTCTACCCAAGATGATTGCTCCTCTGCAGCCTGAGGGGGAAAACTCTTAAACATGAGATTTCAAAACTGAGCCCAAGACGACTATAAGCAGTACAATCTAACATCAGTAGTTCCTCCAAGAAAATGTTATCATACCACCCTTAGCGGTCTTAGTGAGACCCCATAGAGAGTCCTTGGTTAGTGATGGGGCCATAGTGATGAGCAGTCACGATGCAGTGTGGTTCTGAAGCAAACTAGTGGAGCTTAGAAGCTGGTGTCTTATCTCAGGCCCATTTTTTTTTATTTACTTTTCGGAGTCCAATCCTTTTATCTGTGATCTAACCTGCAATGACGAGATAAAGCTGTGCTGACTTTTCCATAAATGCCCTTATCAGAGTTGTACAAGCTCTCCATTGCCAATGAGATGGGCAGGATGATCACTTAGCATTCAGTATGCATACCTTCACCTGCGCTGCCCTGTGTTTCACACACTCTTACCCACAGATAGAAAAACACACAAACAAGTGCACACATACTCCTACAGTACATGAACTCATACACAAAGCACAGAGGCACACACACACACACACACACACACACACACACAAACACACTTTTCCACTTGTGTTGCTGCGTCTACAGGCTATTCACGGTAATAGCTTGGGCTTTCAGCCCTAAGTGTGTTTTTTTTTCTGTTCCAATCACACAATAGCGCCTGCTGAGCTGGCAAGTAAGAATATCAAACAGCAAATGAAATTCCTGAGAGCCGTCTGCACCAACACCAACTTGTAACATGAATTTTTCATCATTTGGTGTGGTAATATTACCTCATTAGAGTACTCAGGCAGCCATTCAATAAGCGTGGTCATTCTTCCTGCCAAGACGGGATCAGTGGTTCTTTCTAAACAGCTCACTTCACCCCCCACACCCCAAAAATTCATCCCCACACACACATAACATCGTACTGTTGGTGCATTGCATTAATATTTAAGGAGCATCATGTGTGACATTGAAGCTGGACATGCATGAAACAAAGTATTGGGGACAATGGTGCTTTGTTTCGTGCATAAATCAAATATGTTCGATGAATGCCTAATGCCCCCAACATACTCAATATTTCTCTCACAAACAATCACAGTCTTTCCTCTCCTGTCTGCTCGTCTGTCTCCCTGCCACTTTTTCATTCATCGTTGTTCTTCCGCTGGGATCAAAAGGTACAGACACAGAGTGAGGTGGGTGAGGGGTGCGAGGGGGAAACTGTATTACCGCCCCACTATTGGGATATCCGTACAAATATTCCAAGCAGGTCTTAGAAAGTCGAAGTCACTCCGATCTGGTATATTCATTACTTCGCCAGCTCTCCAGCCGTATGCTCGCTTGCAGACAACAGCTGCTAGCTCTTTTGGTGGGTTGAGCCCGGTCTCCAGGTGGAGTCAGGAGAAAACACCAATTTCACCCGGCTTCTATTTATTTGTGGGATGAAAACATCACAGGTTGGGACACTGCAAATCTGCAGCGTCTAGCAGGTGTTCAGCACACGTGGTGAGGAAGGGCTAGCAGGTTATTTATTAATGTTTCTAGGTAGGAAAATATTTACGTGTTTTTCCTGCTTGGTTTGCTGCAGGAGTTTGTTGTTGTTTTTGTCTCGTACATTGTCCTTCAGCGGTGGTTTAACTATTTTCACAGCAGGAAAACCAGAACATGATGATAACAGCCAGAACTCAGATCTCAGAAATCCTCCATGTTAAGGAGCTAGTTTTTAAGAAAGCAAGTAGTATCCTGGAACTATCTTAAAGGGATGAACGTGTGAGTACATTTACAAAGACACCAATTTTTTACTTTAAAATAGTTTACTTTGTGTAGTTTTTTAGTCGCTTTCAAGTATATGAGACGCATATTTAAACACGTTGAAAAAAAGTCCAACATTTTGCGTGCAGGATGATAATGTTAACATGTCTACTCTATGTGACTATTTTGAAATACTCCACATGTCTTCATTGGATTAAAGCTTATTCCAAGTATGACCTTATTCGGGTTAAGGTCATCAGAAATGCTGTTTACATGGCAGTGTCTTATTCAGATTATTGTCTTAATCAGGTTGATATCTGAATGTTGGTGTTGTTTTTGGTCTAAATTACTGTTTTGAAAAAAAAATAAAGCTTGACTGTTGACAGTGATAGTAGAAAGTCATGGACTTTTAGTGCAGGACTGAAAAAGAAGAGCATTTGGTGACAGGTTGATGGAAAAAAAGCTTGACGTGATGGACAGAAGGTGACGCAGTTTGTTCAGAACAGCGATTAAGTGGCATCATCAATGTCTGTGTGTCTGTGTAGAAAGATTTTCATTTATTTTTATTTTCATGTAAATATGTAATTTTTTGTCACAAATTCAAAAATCTGGCTGTTTCCATATCTTTAATTTGCTTTAAATCGTATGTTGCTGTACATGTTACTTGTACGTAATACATATTGAATAAATCGGACATTATATGTTGTTATATCGCCTATCTACATTACTTTCCTTTTTTTTTCCAGAGCAAAAAAGTAGGGATTTCCTGCCCTCATCTGTTCCTGTGACATAACTATATATTTATATATGTTTCAACGGGTCCTAATCTACATTACACAGATTAAACAGGAGATACATGGGGATTTGAGAAGATCAGAAACTGTTTTAGACTCTTTTTCTCATGTGCAGAGTAGAGGGCTGCCTTCCTCATAATCTTTTTTTGCATGTTCATGTCAAATAGTAACAAGTCCCACATCTTTCTGCTCACATAAGCCCCAAATCCTTGATCTCTGTTGTTGCTGTGGATGATGCTTAGAGCAGTGATGCTTCTTGCAAGCGTACATTATGTTTGTGGTTCTAATCATCTTATTTACTGGTTATGGTCCCATAAAAACTGCCTCTGATGATCTCAGTCACAAGGATTCATAATGATGAGGCATGACGCTCATGATGGAATCAGGAATCACTCCCTGACTAACCTGTCTGTGGCACGGCTCCACAGCTCCATTGTGCCCGGCCCTACAGCACGCCGCACAGCTTCAGGTTTTTGTCTCATGCTAAGAACCAGATCTGGCACAAGGCCGCTTAACAACAACAGGCGTGTGCGCGGCATCGCTTTATGGTGAGCAAGACAATTAGGCTACAATCAAAGCATATAGAGACCCAGAAAGACCTTCCCCCTTTTATCTCCAACAAATCCGATTCGAACGGATGAGAGCTTCTTCAAGTACAATGGCTGTACAGCTCTCTGAAAAGACATTTTCTTCCCCGCAGAAAATCTTCAGAGAGCTCCATTTTGCCAAGATTTTATGTTTCGAGTTTGAAACATGAGAGAGGGGAAGAAAGAAAAATGACTGGTTGTATAATGAAGCCTCACTGCAAATCCACTGATGTTTAATATCTCCCAGAGAATAATATTTGATACAGTGCGTGCTCTACGTCTATGAAAAGTCATAATTTTTGCCGCCGTAACACGCGAAAAATCACTGTCTCTCCACAACCCATGAACAAAATCTATAGTAAGACACAGAAAAGAAGCAGGGAGATTATTTTGAGGGAGGAATTGTGTTCAGCAACCATGGCTGCCTGTGTCTTGGCCTCTGTCAACCTTAATGCTTTGGTCCTGTTTCCCAGCTCCTCTCCCTGCTCCAATATGATAAGATTTACTGGCATGTCCAAATGGGTAATCTTGTTTATTCACTGTAGCTGTTTGGATCCCAGCATCACCAGGAGAATTAAAGGCTCTGAATCTCAGCAGGAGGTCAAGTGGAAAAAAAAGAAATGTAGTTTTCCGTCTCTATTCTGCCTCTGTGTTGGTGTTCATTAGTGTTGTAACATCTGATATTATTTTCATGGCAGCTTACTCCTCTGTTGTTGATCTCACTCTGCATAGCTCTCTCCTGCCTGAGCTCTTCAACCCAGCATCCCCCAGCGCGCACGGGTTAGGGTTAGTGCAGTGAGTGTGTGTGCACGAGCGCGTGTGCATTTATAAGAGAGAGAGAGAGAGAGAGAGGGCGGGAGAGACAGAATCCTTCAGTACTGTATGCTGCTTTGCTCTCAACAGTGCGCGTTTGGCAAGCCACATTTCAGATGCAACTCTCTTCTTGTTGAATCCATAGAATTGATCCAACATCTAAATGGCAAATTTCTAAATTGCCACTAAATTATTATTATTTAATTGATCAGTTGGAAAAGCCCAGCGATATTTGGGCCAGAAGGGGAAATGGAGCTGACAGCCTGCAGGGTTAAGCAGGGAGGTGTGGCCTGTCACTTGAGCATGTTCTCTCTCTCTCTCTGCCAGAGATCTTCAATTATAAGAGGCTTGTACTGCTTTTGCATCCCCCCCCCCATCAATCCTTCACCTCTAGTCATATAAGCCCGGGCCTTTACCACTCTGTCTTATGAGGGAAATCTGCAGAAACCAAGAGTTGATCTTGTGCTTTTTCAACGCAAATCCTCTTTGCAGATCTGTCTTTGAGAGACATTGGACATACAGTATTACAAACCATGTTACTTTATGGACGCTGTCCTCCTCTCACCCCGGGAAGTTGGAAGGTCAAGATAGACCCACATCTCAGCTCATCACCACCCCCACAATGTTGTGAAATAGGTTGAGCTTAATCTGTGATACGGTTCCGCCATCCTCAGATGAGAGGGGCATGAAAACAATCCCAGCTGAGCAGATGTAATCTCGGGATTCAGATAGCGGCAATATGTAGCGACCGAAGCACTGGCACAACACGGCTCTGACATGGCAACGTGCACGTCACGCGACAAAACAGAGTGCGCCTCTGTCCTCTCGGGGGCCGACTATCTCCCCATCAGTGAAGCGGTTCACTCACCAAATCAATTCAGCAGCAAGGTAGAAACAAACCACACGGACAAGACATCCTCGGTGACAGAGCGCTTTCATTTGCTCTCTTTCTCACTTTCACTTCCTAATAGATAAGACATCAAGATACCCGCAGGGAATTGTTTGTGGTGGTGTGTGTCCATGTGTGTGTGTGTGTGTGTGTGTGTGTGTGTGTGTTAGTGTGTGGGTGGATGAGATGGAGGGGTGGCCGAGGGGATGCAGGTTGTATGTGATTGCATCAGCCACAGTGCAGAACGCGGATTCCTGGATTTCACTCACGTATAGCGGGGGGGCCATTGAAAGGAAACAGGTGGCGGAGTGCGGAGGGGGCGAGGGAGGGGGGGGGAGCTATTGTAATTAATGCTGCAGATGCTGCTTTCTGCAGCGCATCTGGGCAGTGCTCTCATTTCCAGAAATCTCCTCCAAATTCTCTGCAAATCCCTGCAGGGCCTTCAGAATCCCTCTAAATCTCACAGCGATTTCTTCTACTTCCTCTTGTTTCTTGACCATCACCTCCTCCTCATTCCCGTAATGTGGAACTTACCCCAACCCCTTTCTCTTCTGCATCCGAAATATTTCATCTCCTCTCCAATAATTTGCTTTTTTGCAACGGCCTTCAGTTTTTTCCAGCCCCCGTTAACCTCTGTGTAATACTCCTTTCAACTCCTCTCCCACTCCTGCACACCTTTGCACAGTTCAGCAGACCAGTGTTTGTTGCAGTCACTGCGCTGGGAAGACCAGTCTCCTATAATTACGGTGTGCTCGAGGATTAGAGTGAATATGCTTTAACATATTCAGTCTGGTATTATCCTGATATCCCTTGACAATGCTTCACAGGGGCGGCAGAGCTGGGCCAGGACGCCACCTCACCACAGACAGGATGCGGAGCGCCAGGTGGAATACGGAATCAAAAAGAGGCGAAATGGGACCACAGGGGGTTCAGCTCTTCAACAGAGGGAAATAAATACACCAAGTTTGTATGTATTAAAGTGAAAGTGTTGGAGCCTTTTACATAAAACATAGGGCAATTTAGAGGGCAAGAGAAAAAGCGGATATGATATAGCGTATGCAATATTATCTGCTCTATTCCACTCCACTGTCATTTTGTAAAATTGCAACACGCAATACTTTCAGGGGAGAAAAAAAAAGGTAGACATATTTTGATTTGCATTCATTCACAAATCAAGGGCACATTAAAATGAGGGCAAAGAATTCAACAATCTTCTGAATTTTATACGCTCTTATCTCCCTCCGCTCGGAAAGCAATGTGCCAACAGAGCGCTGGGGAGAGAGAAAAAAAAAGCATCTTTGCATAAAATAGCAACCGAGCAAAATCTAAAACAGTTGGTGAGGAACTCTAAATAATCACGGTGCTTTTGGAGATGAATACATTAGCATAACTTAGTCCCAGTGAAGTAATCACTCGTCTCAGGGTGAGAAGATCCCCTCCAGGCTCATCTCGCTGCTGCTGCTTCTTTCCCCCTGAGTTCAGCCTCGGCAGAATAACTGACCCCCTGAGAACGAGACCGAGTAGACGGGACACGTGGCAGAGAGAGGAACAAGTCGAAGACCCCTATTGGTTTGTAGCGAAGTGCCCTCGGCAAGTGATAAGATCCTATGCATAGAAAGATAAATCGGCTACAAAGCATCGTTTGGTTTGCCTTTGTGCCCATATCACCACGGGAGTGACCACATGTACTGAAGGAGCCCCAGTGTTCAAATGAAGCTTTGACCGAGTCAGCATGTGTTCATCACAGGGAGAATACAAGTGAAGAGAACAGCCTCCAGATAAAAAACAAAGAAGTACTTCATATCTATATTAATGGCGCAGTAAAATTTAAGATTTTTCCTAGTGTGACAGATCCTTGTTGTGGCATGACTGCATTTTAATGTGAGCGTCTTTGAAGTTTATTTGTTTTGTCTCCTTAATTTAGACATTTTAGAAAAATTCAAGCTGCTGATAGTAAGTTTATATTTTTTCTGATGTGCCATAAAATATTGAGGAACAATTCAAAATGATTTTTTAAATACTGGAAAATGCATTAAGGATGGAGCAAGCTAAACTATAAAGCTCCCAGTGCATTTGTTTAAAGATGATATACCAACTTAGTTTTCTAAAAGCCCAACTAACACTCACTTACGTTTGTTTTTCTGTCGGAAACAGGAATGGATCGGAACAGAATTCCCTCAAAGGTCAAAACTGAAACATTATGACACGTATTGAACTTCTAAGCGATCTAAAATTCGATGTTTCAGAGGCCAAGTCAGTAAAGTTGTAGAGAAGATAATGTGTAATTTAACAACAAATATAGATACAAGGCTTAAACTCTTATCTATGTCAGGGGTGCCAGTGGTGCAGAACGTACACACACATTTCAAATGAGTTTATATACACTTTAAAAGTCGCAATAGTTATCTTTTCTACTTGAACAAAAGTAAGTAAGTACTTGCTTTGCATATACTTTCATTATTAAAAGTATAAGTACTTGCTGAGTGTATATCCTACTTCCTAATGCATGTGTAACTACATGGTTATGGTTGAGTCTCAGCAACGGCTTCATCCAAATCAATTTGAGATGTTTCTTCTTCACCAGTGATGCTGCGGCAGGTGTTGAAGGAGGAGGAAGGGCTCTGATGTAACCTGCCTGCTCTGATAGGATCAGTGGACCAATTCCCCCCCACCCCTACTTATAAATTATTTATTTAAAACAATATGAACATTTATCTCGATGCAGAAAGTGTTGATATTTACTGATATATGTGAAAAGTACCTGACAATAAATCTACTTAAGTGCAGATACATGAAAAAAGTACAGCAACTATATAAGTAAAATGTACTTTTACAATTGCATCCCACCACTGTGGAGAACAACAGACTACAAGATAGATAGATAGATAGATAGATAGATAGATAGATAGATAGATAGATAGATAGATAGATAGATAGGTAATTGGGAAATGAATTGGTTACAGCGACATGTGAAGGGCATTGCACATAAAGTGAAGAACAAGAGAAAAGCGTGCAAACCTGCAGGAGTTGTTTGCAAAGGTAAAGTCAAGAATATTGCTAAAATACAATATGAATATAAGATATGCAAAGAAGAATCCCAGTTATTGAAGGACTAATCAGACAGAATCTATGTGGCTCGTGGTTTTGAGACTATTCAACAGGTGAGTGAATAAATTACCAATAGATCATGGTGTCTCTCTGCTCATTATGGGATGTGCAGTCTGTGATAAACCTCCATAACACACACACACACACACACACAGAGAAGCAGAGACACGTTTAACCATCAGGGGGGACACACTCCCAGACGGACATTGACTGAGAGTGAATGTGACTCACGTTGTTTTACGTCTGAATCCATTATCCTTCCTGTGACGGGGGTGAACTCTGCGTGTTTGTCCGAGGGGACGGTCACTGTTGTTGGGCTGGTTGCTGGCAGGCCTCGTGTCTCTTCCCCCCGTGGTGCTGGCTGAACTATCTTTAGCTGCTATCATTAGCATTGGAAAACGAGTTAGCAAGAAAGTAGTTCCACGATGCTGTTGTGAGGTGACAGCATGGATTCAAGGGTGCAATACCAACCTTGACCACTACACGTTGGGATGCAAATTAGGGGGGCGCTGTTTCACTCATTACAGAGAACTTATCCATCTCACAGGTAGAGATAGTTTCTGGAGTTATGGCAGCTTTTGTTTTGTTTTGCAAATACACAGTGTGTTGTAAATCGTTTGTTTATATATTTTATACCTTTCTTTTTTCGCTCACAGGAGAAAATGAGTCTTCAGGGAATCAGGCTTGTTGCTGAAGGAGATTCAAGGTGGGACAAGATGAAGAAGCTACCGGAATTCAAGGATGATGCTGCCATTTTTCAAAGGTAATGTCAACAATAATTAATAATATTATTTATTATCTTATCTGATGATGAGAGGTGTGCTATGCTGAACAATCTATCGAGAAGTAACCAACTTGAGGATAACAATAAATGCATCTGTATGTATTCTGCATATAAGCCTTTTAAGAACTATATTTTGATTAAAATATTGCATAAGCATTGAACATATTGCATTTAATTACACATATGCAAGATCATCACATTTTTGACGCTTTACTATCTTTATTATAACATCATTTTTTTTTGCCACAACAAAGGGTGATAATGTAAGGATAACCTTCAGCCACATTAATAAGGATTTTGAGTTTCTGTTGATTTCAATTACACCCTTGTTGCCAGTTCTACCTGACCCACTGGGAATCAGTATCTAATCGGCATCTTTCAGCTCATGCTTTTGTTTGTATGATCACTACAACCATAAAATTTAAAGCAAACTCTACTCAGGCAGATGCGGTGGCCCTTAGAGCTCAACGCATTGCAACTAATGGAAACGCTAGCAAATGGTGCACTACAACCAAATCCTCATAACCAAACACTCAAATCACGTCACAACAACAGTGTTTTCTGGGGATACAAAAACAAAATGACAAAATGCTGCACAATCCATATAGATAATGTAACTTCATCTCAAAATCTGTGTTGTTTAGTGTTTAACTTTCTGTATGTGTGGTTATTATGCTACAAGCTTATCTGTGAAGTAGTGACACAGTTGCTAACGATGACGCACTGACCTTGTTATTGACAGTTTTGTCCTGCTGCAGATGTATAAACGGGTGGTAAGAGAGTCATTCTCAAATTTTTCATAACAAAGTCTCCTATCGCTGTCCTTTTTTTTTGAAGAAAGCTTGCTGTTGAGCTTTTCAGCTTTTTCCACCATGCTTTGAGCAACACAGACCAAGTGCTACTGAGTCCGATCCGCAGGAAATACTGACGCACAGCACTTTGAGAAGAGAAAGAAAATGTATTGTCATGTCGGGAGAACTGTGCCTTTATCACTCTGTGTTCATGTGGGTCATGGTCACAAAGAATATTCCCACTGAAGTGGCCTTTATTTAGATCCCAGTGAAACACAAGGAGGCTAAAAGTGAACCTTTCCAATAGAGCACCAGTCTGAGGGAATACAACGTTCATTCACAACTGACAGAGAGCCTTGTGTATTCCATTGTGATACAGAAAAGTGCACATTAACATAGTCTTATTGAAGTTCCCGCAAGAGGCGCCTATGTATGTATCTCATAAAATGCTGCCGTTTCTATCATCAGTGTGTGAAATCTTGCATGACTCACATTGTGGCATATTTGTGATGCTTTTCCTCCTTTGTCTCTGCATCATGTGGGATGTATGCTAACTGATCCATTAGGAAAAAAATGCACTTTATTCTACATTTACAGTAAACGTGATTGTATCTTGTGCTTCAGCTTATCTTTTATACCCACATCACATCAGTCATCTCCTTCTTATCTCTTTTTCACCTTGTTTGTATTTGCTGACATTGCTGCCTGTTGTCTCCTTTAATCAGAAACAGTGTTTGAACAGCTTTTTCTCTCCTCTGAAACAGAAGAGGCGTTTTTGACTCGCTGTGGGTTTTCAAGCATCTCAAGCTTTTCAGCATTGAGCTCTTCCATAATGACTGCTTGAGGGATTCAAGGTCCAAAGCCAACACATCTCTTGCATGTACAATGAATGGCATGGCTGCACGCTCAAGCGCTCATGCAAAGCAATGTAAAGGAATCTGCTCAATATCTGTTTTGCTGGGCCAACTTTTCCTGTTGTGTACACTAGAATCTGTGCAAGTTTGTCAGTTTGACTTCTGAGCTTGTTGGCATTGCTGGTGGTTGTTCTCTCAGTGGGATGGCCATACTTTTTGTATGCGTGTGTTTGTGTGTCTGAACTGTCGATTTTGCTTGTGTTTGTGTTTTTGCACGGGTTGTGTAACTTGTGTGCATGAGTTTGGCAGGGGAAATGATCAGGATGGAAAAATGTGTTGGCTTACTGACGTGCTGGCGAGATCTAAATGAGAGCAAATGAAAAAGGAGGCCAGGAATAGAAGTTGTTGGATGAATGGATACTGAGAAGAAGATAAAAGGGTTTGATAAAGACAGATACAGTGAATTCTCCATCGATGTGACAACCCTCTGATGTTACAGGTGTTATCGTTTAATCCGTCCACTTTCTGCAACTGCCAGTTGCTAACGCGTCACCCTCTCTCTTCTCATTCTTTGTGTGTGCCTGTGTGTGTTTCTCCTCTATCGTCTGTTTCCTCCAGCCTGGGTAAATGTCAGAGCAAGCTGCTGCTCTTCCCAGACCACGCCGTGGGAGACAGACCAACCTCATCGCCGTGGCAACCCTCTGTTCTGGCTCAAAGAAAGAGGCAAGGGTGGAGAAGAAAGGAACTTCTATGCCTCTGAACCCCCACTAGTTTCCTCATCCCCCCTCGTCCTTGTGCATTGTAGCCCAGGCCTGAACCATGTGGCCAAGCTCCCAGGCTTCACTGGTGACTGGAGAATAGGAAGAGAGGAAGGCTGCAATAGCTAAGTAGGTGATGAGGGGTATTATGAAATCTATAAGTAAATACAAAAAGTAGAAAAAAACACTGCAGTAATATTGGCAGGGAGCATAAATTAATTGCTAAAAGAAAAAGGCATTCTGTTTAATTCTTCAAGAGAAAAATTTTGCAAAAGACATTTCTCATATGAGGCAAGGAAAACTTCACTAGAATTACAGAAGAGCTATTAGATTTCCCAGAATACATCCCTGGCTCGGAGCCATTGTATTTGGTTTCAATTTATAGCAGCAGGAGGCAGCCTGATACCTTTCTTCTCTGGTAATGGCTTTCTTCTCCAAGCTGACTTGTCACCTCTAACAAGGACTGTACCTTAAGGGATTTCTGTGGTCATGAGGAGTAGTCGTATTAGCCTGGCCAAAGACTGTCACTCATATCCAAAGTAAAGACTTTTTTTTATAACCGATTTGTGCCAGCACAATCGGTTGTGGCACTGAGTTGAGCTGCTGAAATTACAGCATTTAGCTATTACCCTCCCAGAGGGAGAGGTAGGTGACAAAAATCGAGAGAGAGGGAGGGAAGAAGAGTGGCAGTGGTGGTCAGAAGTGAGGAACCATCTGGTTGTAGGTGAGGGACCATATTTACCACTGGCAGAAGCCCAATATTGTGTCTCCGCTGCATCCAGGTTTCTTTTTGCAAATGTTCCAACTTCCTATCTATTCATTTCGCTCCCTGCAGTTTTTCTCTATACCCATTTAATATCCCCATTTCTTTTTCATTTCCTTTGGTATCGACAAACAAACGCACACGCAGATAGTCCATAAACTTCAGCATGTCTTTCAGCTGCATTATTCTGCTCTAATAGTTCAGATTTATTCATTTGTTTGTGTGCTGCTGTCTTATCAGTTCCTCTCTCTCCTGCTCTTGCATTAGAAGCAACAGGAAAGTCCGCCTCTGACACGCTGTTACTCACCCCTGTCCCTTTATGCAACCCATTTCATTTCACCCACGCCACCTTCATTGCAGGCTGTTGTATCACAGTAAGGCTGCATCTATGGAGAGTACAGACGGCAATCATTCTCCTTCACCTTTGCCACGCTTGCAGCTAAAGCTTGTACACAGTTTGTCAGTGTGTGTGCTTGTCTATGTGCACAAATGCTCAGGTGTGGATGAATGCAGTATTTGCATGTAAATGTGAGTATTCGTATGTGGAAGGGCTGTTTTGCCAGTAATAATAAGTGATTACACATATGTGATTGCATGTTCCCTCATTAGAACTAATATGCTGTGTGCATGTGCATGGAGGGCAGAAGGGGACACGCTCGCCCTGGGTGCTGTGGCAGGTGTATCTGTAAAAATCTCCATGTGAGATGCCCAGTTTTGGTTGATCTTAATAATACATTTATTTGAAGGTGTTTGGGCATGCATGCATTTTTGAGAGCACGTGTCCTTTGTGTGTCTGTGTGGACTTGTGCGTATACATAATGCTGTTTTCTGCTCGGCTGGCTGTGCCGGTGTTCGCCTGTGTTCAGCTTGCACATGACCCCAGCTCCACTGGGAGGTCTGTGTCTTTCATGTCTCCTGTTCAGTTCTCCCTCAAATCTGGGTCAAAGGATGAAATTATAACCCCTATTCGCTATTACACACACATGCTGACACACACACCGACCTTTCTGGAAAATTACTTATCAGAGACTTGAGTGGTAACAAGGTGGCATTGTGGAGGACACTGAAGCAGACAACTTTTAAAATTCACCTTATGTAGCAGCAGACACGCTGTCCTAAATCTAGATGTTGTCACCTCTCTATATTAACAACAGTTATTCACTGCACCAGTTACTCATCCAGTCCTTTCCCTTCTTTCTTCCTCTGTCTGCCTCAGTTTATTTCTCTACATCTCACGGTTGACCTTGCGTTAACCAGATGAGAATGCTGGATTTGCAAGTCGGCAGCAAGTCGATTAGGGATGTGTTGTGGCTCAGTGTCTCCTTGCATCTCTGTGTCTGTCTCCTCATTTCTCTCCTTCTCCTTCTCTTGCTCCTCCTCTAGTAGACTTCCGTTCTTTCCCTCACTAAGCCTCTTCAACAATGCTGATGCTCTGCATCAGCTTCAACCCTCAGAGGAGGATAGAGTCATGCTGAGGTATTTGTGCGTGTCAGTGTGTGTGTGTGTGTGTGTCTGTGCTGGCATTCATGGGCATGCTTGTGTGGCAGTTAGGGAAGATAGCGCTTGACAAAGAACAGAGCATCCTCAGTCCCTTGCGTTTCTGGGCAGTGGCTGTCATTGAGGTCTTTTCTTTTTCTTGTAAAAAAAAAGACTGAGGGGAAGCAGGGAATTGCACTGGGACACCCTGCCTCTCTCATAACCTCAGCCCTGTGGGCCTCAGGCTTGCAGCAGGGCAGTGTGTGTGGAGGATGTTAAGACCTACTGCCTGTCATAGATAAAGGCGGCAGACCTCCTACTAGCAGCGGGACACAACCATCTGGGAGGACCACTTGCAGTGCCTTATTTCAATGTAATGCCCTGCTGTGCACCTTCTCATTCATACATACACAACATCCTTAGAAATCCATGCGGGGCCAGGCAGGACCCTGTCAGATTGATGGAGAAGTCCACTTGGCACACTTGTTGTCCCCAGCAACTTTAAAAAAAAATCTGCCAACACAGTGAGGGTGCCCTATCACTCCCACCCACCACCTCCTTGACTCCATCCTGCCCAGCCGGAGTACATTGTTCCTGGACTATTGTCTGTCTATTGAAAAGGGGTGTAACTTATGTGTCATTGTCTACGAAGTCATCAATGCCTGGCAGGGGTCTATAATGCAAGAAAGGTGGATTTCTCTGCCAGCCAGCATGTTACAGATGGCAGAAAGAAGTAAATGCCACTCTGTGCCTCTTGCACTGTTCCAGCACCAATCAGTGTGATCATCCAAATTACACCAGCAGTTTCCATATACCTCTCAAAGCTTTAAATATTTTGCTCTGCAGTTGTTTCAGCTGTGTGCAGCTCCTTGGCTTGTGGTCCGTGCATCCATCAGTTCAAGTGGAAAGCAATGGCTCTTCTCTTCTTTTTGCACCCCCATGTTTTTTTGTTCAGATAATGACTGAAACTGTGCAGATGTGTAAGTTTCAAGATTATAGACTCTCTGTAGTGCACTCAAGCTTGATTAATTAAACAGCACCAGACTATCAACAGTCTTAGCAGAGTGAATGCCCAAAGCAATGTATAAAAAAAAACCTAACCCAAATTCACTCGATCACTGGAACAAGAATTATTCTCAAACAACAAAAATGTTGGAAAAGTGCCCTATTTTGCGATGTGAAACTTATTGGATCTGCACCCTGATCCGTGTCCACACTATAATAAAATTACCCATACCTCATCCTTTCACCGAGTTCCATAGTGATCCATCCAGTAGGTTTTGCATCATCCTGTTAACTAACAACACAAATCAAATGCAGACTATAACATAGCGTTCTTGGCCGAGGCAATAAATAATGATACTGATGGTTCAAGTACTCGGATGATGATGGCAAAGGCAACATCTGAAGGCTAAAAGCTTTCCGGTCAACCCCACCTTGATGTAACCGTCCACCTGTTCTTCATAACAAATGTTTAGTTAGATTATTTGTTTTCGTTGTTGTATGTGTGTCGTTTGTAGTATCGGAGTGCAATGCGAGCTACCACAATGATAATAGCCAAGTGGCACGAGCATATTAATATCATGGTCCACAGTCAAGATGATAGGCTAGTGACACTGGTACGCTAAGACCATTTAGGTAAGACAGTGGCTTGAGGTAGCAATCTCCCCCACTCCGGTTTCTCCTCTCCAATGACTCCGGTGCTGATCTCATATCTTTACCAGTGGAACCTCGAGGAGCGAGATACACAGCTATCCTGGGAAATTACCCTGCCGACAGACGGCACATTGAGACTTCGTTAGCACAAGCACCCAACCCAGTGCCTCTCTAGCCTGATCGAACAGAGCAGCTCTCCATGACAGAGTAAACAAAGCAGAATCACAGGGATGATGAGGAAAAGAAGGTTTTCTATTTCATGTGATTCAGTCGCTGCAAATCCCTGAACACCCATGTGGATTTGTTTGTTCATGCATTTGCACCTATGAGTGTTTTGCAAGTTGAAATTTCAAAGTGGGTTTCTCTTTGTTTTAATTATGTTTATTTTGTGTGTGTGTGTGTGTGTGTGTGTATGTGTGATATATGTGTCTCTATGAGGTTATTTTGTATGTTAATTTTGAATGTATTAACATGTCCAATTTGAAATACACTATATAATACATTTCAGTGCTTGTATTAATGCAAATATTGGTCTGTCTGTGTGTGTCTCCTTTTGCGCTTTAGGCAGCGAAGAGTGTTTGTGTTGAGGAGAAAGGAGAAGCAGAGGAGAGGTGTAAGTCAGAGCCTGCAAGTAAACAACCTGCAGTAGCTACAGTAAGTGTCAGTCTCCCTGCCTCTCTTCCTCTGCCTCCCTGCCTTCCTCCAGTCCTACGCTTAAACAAACACACACAGTGATTGTGCTGCTAAGTTAGTGAAGAACTTGTTCAGCAAACTTCCCGGGCCCCCGCGCCTCCACTAGGCTTTTTGTGCCTAAATTGATAATTGAATTGACTATCGCCATGTAATCAATTAGGGTGTTCTTCCCCAGCTCTGATTCAAACGGTTAATTGGCTTGTGCCACAGAGAGGCTGAGATGGAGAGCAGACTGCTGCAGGAGGGACTGTTGGATTACTACAGATGGGCTCGCAGACCTATTTGCATTGTGCCTGACTTTAAGTTCTTGATTGCCTTCCTGCTTCAGAAATTGCTCGGGAGCGAGCCGCACACAGGTTGCGATTGGACCTCAGTGACAAATCCTGGCCGTTTTTAGTGAGGAGGGCAGGGATGGATATAGAGCACACACAGCAGGTTTTCTCTACACTTTGATCTCAATCTTTCAGACAGATGCATGCAGGTTTTGCTTCCATTTAACGCCCTTTGTTACCTTTTACTCAATGTCCGGAAAAATTCTTTGCCACCTGCAGTCAGCGCTGCTTTGTCTGGGCACACAGAGAGCAAAGCATTTCAAGTCCAAACAACCCTGCGGTATTGATCCATCCCACACCTTATTCCATTTTGTCCTCTATAACATGCCTTTTCACTCGGGTGACTTCTATTCAAAGCCATCCAGTGAGACCTGTGTCAATGGGGAAGCTTGACTTCATTCCATGGCTCTGGAAGCCCCCCCAGGGTCTAAGCATAGGCTGCTAGACCATGACAGGCAGGGGGCTAATAGGTCGGATAGGATTGGATAAAAGAAGAGGGGGGGGGCTGTTGTAAAAAAGTTTTAAGACCAGGACACCGCCATCTGCTTTTGTGGTGATGAGCATCAAAGCCTGAAGGAGCCCTGTTGGGTCTCTCTTTCAGATGGCCGTCCTACATATGGGCCTCATATTTCACCAGGACAGTCAGCCAGCCAGGCCCATTGGGCCACAGCCGAGGCCGCTATTCTGTCTCCCTGCATGGTTCCACAGCCTTTGAGAAGAGCAGCGATATTACTTTTATTTCTCCTGAGAACTGTGGCTAATAAATGACCAGGCCTGACCCACAGGATTTGGGCCTGCAGCCCCCCCCCACCCCCCCCACCCCTTCACTAAATGAAGGTATAGAGGAAGAGGGGGTCTGTGAGTATGTTAGTGTTGAGAAGAATGTTAGAGAAATGGGTCAGTGCATGACTGCAACGACATGCTCCCAGGGTGATTAATTATTAAAGTGACTAATACTACATTTGCCTGGCAGCACCAGGGGCTCTGGTCCACATTGGTGGCACCATAACAATAATCAGCTCCTATGCATCTTTTATACTTTATCTATCCACCCCTCTTCAGTTCTCCCCATCTGCCCGACTTCCCCTTCGTTTCAACTCTTTTTGTTATTTTGCCCTGACAGATTTCTCTTTTCCTCCTCTGTCTCTCCCACTTGACAAATAGAGACCTCATTATCTAATTATGCCTTTTCACTCATTCTTCCTATCTCTTTCCTCTGCCTCCTCCAGCCCCTTCTCTTGGTTCCCCGCCGACAGTAGCGTAGCCTCTATCTATAAGGGACACCGGGGGTATAAATGTGCTCCTTGATGAGAAATGGGAAGGCCAAACGCATATAATATCAGTGCTGATGGAAACCAGCAACTCCTGTCTAACTCGACTTCTCCTTCGCTTTTGCCAGACTTTGCCTGCCTCAAGGTAGCATATGGCATTCTCTCAGACTGCTGGACTCGTTGGCCTCCCACACAACAGTGCGCATCCATCTCTCCCTCTCTCACAGCTCTTTTATGGGCTCTCCAACCGTTATTTTCTCCCGTACCCTTCTCCCCTGATACTGTGCAGAGCCCCATCCCTCCACATTCTATTTCACACAGCCACACTTCAGTGGCGTTCGCTGCAGAGATGGCTCAGGTCCGGCAGTTGGTGAGAGGAGGGCGGGCGAGTCTGGAAGGTGCAATCATTAGTTAAATATTAGCCAGACTGTGCTCTATTCCCCTAACATCCAGAGGAGGGGTGCAAGAGTCATACCCTTCCAAAACAATGGGCCATAAGGGGGATGGTTTTGTTGCGTGCGAACACTTAAACACACAAACCTCCCTTTCTTCCAGACTCATACAGATGGTGTTCTCTTTGTTAGATCTCGCACGTAAGACCCAGTGCATCATACCCCTTGAGAGATGTGTTAACCTTACCAAGGTACAAGCAGAAGGGGTAACAATAATGAAGGTGGGGTCACAAACAACAATAGACAGTGGCCCACAATTACACAGTCGTACAAAGGAAGAACACTGCCGATTTGTGTTGCGCCTGCAGGTGTACGAATTCTGAGGTGAGGACAAAAAGTTAGTTAAAACAGTAAAGTTGAGCAGATGGTTACACACAGCCAAAGTTGTGTTTACTGCACTTTTTTTTACTATGGCCAGGGGTAAGTGAAGCTGAATGCAGGAAGAGTCATTTCCTACCTGGTAAAAGTCACCGTCGAGTGGCCAATGAATACACGGGGGTGGATTTACTGCGATGTGGTGTCTTTAAATGACAGTTGGGCAGCTGCTTTATGACTCTGAGCTGATGTTATGGAGATTTTGCCTCTGGGTGAGTTCTTTGGTGATTATAATGAGGAAACTGAGAATAGCCGTTTGAGGTCCTACTTGGAGTAATGCTTTGTTCATGTGTTTCACCATGTGTGTGTGTGTTTGTGTGTGTGTTGTGTGGAAGCCACAAGCTACACACTCGCGGTGTACGGGATTCGTGCTGTTTGTGTGGTGAGGAGTGTGTGGAATTCATGCCGGGAGTCTTGGAGATCATCTCGGCTCTGCCCAGGAAGCCTCTGGTCAGACAACAGCTTTCTCAGCACACTCCCTCTATCCTCCGTTTTTTATTTTCCCTCTCCCTTCCTTCTCTTCTATATTCTCTCTGCTTTCTTGCTGTCGATTGTCACACGTTCCCTAATGTTTAAACAGCATCAAATGAACTGTGAACTTGGGGAATTTACTTTTGGAAAGATTTATGATTCACAATATAACCTGACATAAAAATTCTCGGGGAAATTCTAGAACAATAAAAGTCCCTTTGTGAAATAGATACGTCTGACTTGAGTTACAAAACCCCCCATTTCAATAGGATTTTCATCGCAGCTGTTTTCTTTTTTATTTATGTCCTGTAACTTCCATATAATGTCCATCATGTGGTTATCCACTCTTCAGGTAAGTCGGAGCAGATGGGGCTGAAATTGGAAACAGTCTGATTCGTCCAAGTTCATTGCTTTCTTCTCTGGTTGCACCTACGAATTCATCTCATGTCTCCTCGCGTCTTTTTGTCTGGTAGTTGAGGAGAAGGTTTTTGAGCTGGCTACAAAACAGAGCATTTTCTCTCAAGCAAACCAAAAGTGAGCAATAAATACACTTGTGAAAAACACAACGTAATTCACCACTTGTAACCGAGTGGAACCTGATGCTGCTCTCTGCCTCACTGTTGGGCCGACTGAAACACCAGTGCCGAAGACCTATTCACACAATGAACATTAATATAGACAGACAGAGATCTGTAAACCCTGTGTGTTTCCAGCTCTGCTCGATCATTCCCCCAGTATCCCCAGTAGAGTGAGCTGGGCAGGCACAGGTGTGAGCAATTAGTCGGATTCCGTAATGCACTCTCCTGCTCTCAGCTCCCTGCTCTCCGGAGTCCCAGACGGGGTCCACCGGGCAGGCAACAGTGCAATTAGTTCAATTTGGTAGCGTCGATTCATCCAGCAGCAGCAACCCCCCCCCCAGTGCACTTTCTCGCTACAATAAAACACAGCACTATGAAATAGGCCCTAATCCTCACTTTAGTGCATAGGTTCTGAATCTACAACTCACAGTGTCATTCAAATGCTATATAGCTCGTTCTGTTGTTTTGTGTGTGAGGTAAGGTTAGGTTAGGTCAGGTTAGGTTATGTTATCTCTTAAACATTTTAAGTTTGAAGAACGCTGCAGGAGACTGTCCACGTCAGACAACATTTCTGGAACATTCAGGTGAGATGATGCCAGAGTAGAGTATGCAGGAGGTAGAATATTATGTATAAATTATACTGCTGAAAGCTTGTGTAAAGCACATCGGTACACTCACCAAAAGCTCTCGAATCTTGTTGTCTCTCCCGAGCTGACTTCTCCGTCTTTGGCTTCTCTATATATTTGTGTATTGGAATGGTCATTAACTCGCTCACTGGGAATATTGCTGAAGTTTGACTGCTGTATTCTTGCTCTCACTCTGACTTTTTCTGGACATTCTACCTGGGGGCTGGCAAGAAAAGTTGTGGAAAATGTCCGTTGTAATTGACTTTGACTTGCATCCTCATATACAGCCCCTCAGGAATGTTCCAGGGACGTGTGTTAAGTTTTAAGGGGTATAATAGTAATAAGTCTGTGGTTCTGTTCGGACCTGATGGGAACTTTAGTCCAGAGTGATCCGATCACAAGTGGACAACTAAGTTCAGATGTGAACGCACCCCCGATGCATTGAGGATGTGCTTGAGATCCAATCACTCAGACGATTAGGAGGTGGTCTGGGACGCTTGTGGTAACATTTTGGGAAATACACTTCTTGTCGTTCTTGCTGAGTTAGAAGATCAATACCACTTTCATATCTGTCTGTTGAGTTTGAAGCCACAGCCAGGAGACTATTAGCATAAAGACTGCAAACAGGGGGAAATACACACACACAAACACACACACACACACACACACATACCAGCATCCCCATAAAATATACACTGCCTGTGTAACATTCCTAACTTATTGAATAATGAGCCTCTAGCTGAGTCCAAAAATCCACACTTGTAAAAATTTCAAAATATTATGTTTGTTCAATCTGTAGGTTTAAGCTGACAAAGTCATATTTTGTACTGCATAATATTTTTATACTTTTAGTTTATTGCGGAACGGTACTATTTTCTATATTAATTTTAGTTAATGGTTTTATTTAACATTTTAGTTAATGTTTCCTACAGTTTTCACATCAATTCTGGCTAGTGGCCTCCATGATTGTTTATTCAGACATATTAAACATGTCTGTTCACGAGTCCACAATATCCTAAGCCCGACTGTGAAGATTAGAGCTCAGGGTATGTGTGCCAAAGAGGTGGTGCTGATAAAACACAGCACAGTTGCCCCATTCACAGTAATTGAGGTGCAATCCGTTGCCCATATGGCATATATTTACCATGTTCACACACTCAATAGCATCTCCATACACACATGTTCATAACCCTTTTAATCAATTAGTCTTCGGATTGCATGGAAATGTCAGCTGGTAGCAGTCAGGCACCCCTCCAGATCCTCTCTCTCACACACACACACACACACACGCACACACACACACAGACGCACATACGCACATGCAGATCATAATAAATCTCTTGTCCTCCCCCAACCTCCCCAGATGCCCTTATTTCTGGATACTGTCTATTTGCAATATGTAGATTGCTCTTAACTTTGCTGACAAAAAAACAAGAATAAAGGAAACAAACACAGATTAAGCAAAGTAAGCCAAATGCATGTAATTCCTCTAGTAGATGTTATTTACTGAGAAGGTGTGTAAATATGTGCTAATTTCTCGCCTTAACATGCGTGTAGCTTCACCTGCAGTTATAATTGTCAGTAAATTGACCCTAACCACCCACCCCATCGCACCACCTTGCCACATCAGGAATGCATAGACACGTTCAGCTCGTAATGTTCTTTACCGTTTGCAGTGTTTATGCAGCCGGCACACTCATTTAAATAACCTTGATTACTTTATTTCAGTGTGTGTGTGTGTGTGTGTGTGTGTGTGTGTGTGTGTGTGTGTGTGTGTGTGTGTGTATAAGTGGGCGCATGTGTTTGCGTGTGGGAGAGAGGAGAGAAACAGGCAGGTTACAGAGGTAATGTAGTGTTCCTTGGCACTTTTAATTTCTGTTGATTATGACAGTGTGCTGCCTGGCTTATTTGTTATTATATCATAAAGTCTGTGTTTATTTTAATAAGGCTTATAATGAATGGCACCATTAGAGAGTTGAATTCAGGAATGTGCACAGCCGGAACAGTGATGATTGCCCGTTCAGGTTTTCCACCCTGTTTTTTTAGAGGGGGGTTGGCGAAAGAGTCTGAGGACTGAATCACATTGTAATTAATAAAGTCCATCCATCCATGCACAGTTTTTTCTCGTAATATTGTTGGCACTGGGAGGGAAACACTGTTCTGTTGTTCCTTTTTAGGAAAGTTAATAGTTTTGTGCTTCAACAGTTCACACTGGCAATGTAGAAAAACATTGAAGAAAGTGATAAAAAAGTTATTCAGTCTAAAAACCATCCATTTCTATGTAGTTAGAAAAAGGGGAAATAAAGGCTTCTCATAAAATCATGTTATCTATCACACTTGCGTCCCTGTAGATCTTCAACGTGCCAACGCAAAAAGATCAGACTCTTAATGTTTTGTAGGAATTGCAAACAATGTGCATAGCAACTTTAATCAGCTCCTTCTGCTTTGTCTTTGCTGGTTTTCTCCTGCTTTTGCAATTAAGCAAGAATTCCTTTTGAAGTTGATTGCCCCATTCTCTCCCATCGCTTTTGTCTGTAGTTATTCAAATGAGAGCAGAGCGACCTGGCAAACCACCCAGCATTATGCCTGCTGAGTTTATACCACTGCCATAGACCATAAACAAAAACTGTTTAATTAGGTGCCTCACACTTTATTAGTCCTTTACTCATACTTAACACACATGCGTACACACACTCACACACGCACACACACCAGCATCCCACCTAAACACACACAACACTGCCTGTGTTACAGTCCTAACTTATTGAATAATGAGGTTCTTGCTGTGCTAGACCAAAGAATAGTTTAACTGCAATGAGGACCAGTTTGTGTGTGTGTGTGTGTGTGTGTGTGTGTGCGTGTGTGTGTGTAAAGGTGTGTGTTTGTTTGTGTGTGTGTGTGTATACTGTATGTGTATCTTTTGGATGCTGACAAGGAGGAAGAGCTTGTTAAGAAAAATGTTTTCTTGGCTAGAAAAGAGCAGCTTTTTGCTAACTGGCCGGCCTCTGCCAAGATAATAAAGAAGGGAGAAAGTATTTGAAATTTTCGACTAGTGAAACCACCTCCATCTTTAGGACGTATGCAGGTACATGTGCTGACATCTTTTGTCTTAACTGCTTGGTTTTTCTCTTACTTAGCTCCCCCCATTGTCCTTTTGACAACTTTGGCCCAATGGACTCTTTAGGCCGGTCACCATGGAGACCCACCTTTAAGTGGCGTGGGAGTGGTGCAGGTCAGGGGAGGTCAAGCCGAGGGACTGTTTTGGCAAACGGAGCACGCTTCATTAGGCCTTTTGGCTTGGGGTTCATTAAAACTGCAGGAGAGGACATTCCAGGAGACTCCATTAACCGAGCAGTCTTGTGACACGCTGTCAGGCCAACAGATTTCAACCATCTTGTGTTAAACTGCCATGCCCCTACACCTCCTCCCGCCCCCACCACACACAGAGACACACACACAAACACAATGGACACAATGGCACATACACACAAAACATACTTGAACCCACATCAAAAACAAGTGTAGAGTTCATACACACACGCAGAAACACTTGGAATCACACACACACTCTCACGACTTCCTACGTCTCCTGCCGCCATGCACCCTCCCTCACACAATAGCCTCCATCTGTTGGCCCCTTCAACTTTCCCCCGGCGATTCCTCTGGGGGCTCTAAGTCTGCAGGCGGAGGAAACCACAGCCACCCTGCCATTAATACTGTGACACCCCCAGATAAGTATAAATGCTCAGAAGGAGGGCAGTGGAGGGAGCAGAGGAAACTCAAAAGACGGAAAATAAGTACTTTTTATGAGGAATTAAGTGTTATAGTGGTTAAGGGTAAGATGATTAGGATGGAGTGATGGGGTGGCTGGAAGTTGCAAGGGTGGAAATGAAATGATAGAAGGCACAGGGGGAGAATAAAGGAAAGGCACATGCTGTGTGAGCCTCGCAGTCCATATATTTAATCTTGTTGTTCAAGTGGAGCACATGCCAGAGAATGCGGCTAAAGTCACTTAGAGAATCCCATCAGATCGAGCCACGCGATATAAGTAAATCAAAATGCTTCGGTTAGACCAAAATGCATGCTATCGCACTTCTGAGAGACTCTGTCAGATCAGTGCTTTTAGCTCTCCGCTGTATAAGCAGGTATAACTGGATTATCCTTGTGTTTCGGGTTGGCAAGCCTTATCATGTAGGCTCTATGGTTGGTCAGTTCAAACTGGGCAGATTACAGTTTGCAGAGAAGAGGTTTAGCCTCGTTTGGAGCTCTGATATGTTAATTAAAGTGGATTTTCGGGGAAAATGGGACGGGCAGGAAGGCAAACTCCACCTCAGCAAAGCCATAAGCCCATCTGTTGGCAGAGGTGTATTTGGGCCTGATTGTGTGTTTTTTAAAGTCTCTTTGCTCTTTTACTTCTATCCATGTGAGAACCAGGCTGAGCCCTTCAGAATTAAAACATTCTTGTGAGAACTGGTCGTTTTGGCCTGTGATTAATAAAGTAAGTGGCTGTTTAAAAGGATCCACACCATGAAGTGTTTCATTAAAAATATTGGTGACTTGAATGAAATCTTAGTCTGTAGCCCGGGGGTTCCTGCATCATATAATGTAACGACTGCAATTCCTTGATCCTCTCATGTTATGAAATGGCTTTGTCTGCAGCAGGTAATGTGCGCTGGTCAATCTGCAGTAGTTTATTGACTGCCTTGTAGCTTTCAGCCAGCACAGCTAAAATTAAAGTTGGTCCGTTCTGTTTTATGGTTTAAGTCGATAATATATGAGACCCACTAGCAGCTGGCCAGGTTCTCTTGGCGGGACCAGTTCTTTTACATTTTGCCGTTTGAGGCTAACAAAACCACTGTCTCTGTATTATTTTGACCATTAAATCAACACATTTAGCCTAAAAATGGCAGCAACAAAATTAGGGAGAATGGTGAGTTCAGCTTTGAGGGTCATTGATTTTACTCTACCTGAAAAACAATGGAATATATGAGCCTCCCCTGCGCTAGTGGCCACTACATGGGCCAAACCAAAAAGTCAAAGAACGTGTCTAACACATTTTCTTCAAAGATGGTGTCACGCATCCTCACTCAGTAATAGGCAAAGTGTAAATTAGATTTGAATCATTTAGTCACTCCTTCATTTAACTGCATTACCAGACCCTGCTTCAGTAATATAAGGAAAGTCCCATTCTCCTTAGGTCCAAATTGCTATATCTTCACTTCTATGCTAATGCTAATGCACACAGTGTGTCAAGCTAACCTTGACACACTGTGGTTAAAGCTATGGTCGTGAGAGTTAGGAAAGGTTGAGTCTAGTCTGTGGAGGATTCCTGATAGAAGAGATACGTGTGTGTGTGATTGTGTGTGTTTGTGTTTGTGTCTGTGTGTGCACAGGCGGGGCATGCACAGTTGTTCATGTTGTATACATGCAGTGTTTATGTGTGTGGCTGTATTTGTGGACAGCGGAACATAAATAATAGAACACAAGGGCTTTGTTATTAAAGTGGCCTTTTATTGCCTAATAGCTTTTGTCACAGGCTGGCTTTGGATCCATTCAGTATCGTTTCTTTCCATGCCTTGTTTTTGCCCCCGTTTTTTAGCTTGCCCAGATTTAGCTCGGTTTCATCCTCTAATCCTTCTGTTTTGTTAGTGACACTGGGAGAACAGCCTGGGCTGTGTGGCTCAGCCCCGCCTGTCAGAGCCTATAACATCTCTCACCAGGATCAGATTATTGCCTGAGCTGTGCGTATCTTTATATTGAATTGCTTGTGATAGGAGGTCCTGGTGTTATATGTTTCTCTCTCGCTCGCTCTCTCTTTCTCTCTCTGTGTATATGTGTGTGTGTGTTTATTGCACATGGGTGAGGTTGCTCTGGATAAGTGAATGAGACACACAAGAGTGGCTACCACAATTGTCTTTTCTGACCTCAAATTTCAATATTGTCCCCTCATGTCTCTTCCGCCTGCCCCGGCCGCCCTCCCTCCCCTCCCGCCCAGCGCCACGTTCTCTCTGCTCCGCTCTCCACTCGTCCATCGCCACCGCGGGGGTAATAGATGGGGCGGTGGAGACGGCGAACGTTAAAGTTTGTGGGCCGTGGATGGACAGCTCGGCATGAATATCAGTGGCCCAGAGTAAGCGCTGTGGAATTGGATGAGCGAGAGCGAGGGAGGTGTCAGCACTTTCCCTCCCATGCATTTTCACTCAGCCAGATTGAGTCTCATTATCTGACCCGGCTCCTCTTCCCTCAGTGACCTAATAATATTGTTTTCAGCGATCCTGCTCAGCCTCTGACCTCATGACTTCACACAGGAATTGATTAGATAAAAGATTCTACCTTCCCAAAGTAGTCACGTACTTTTGAGCTTTTTGGTTCTTTCTTGGACACTAGCAACTTAAGGATATTTGCTTATTTTTACTGTCTTTTTAATAATGAATTACTCACTCAGCCTTCAATTAAATCACTGACTATAATCCTGATTTGATCTATAGACCCCTCTCACACGTACTCAGTAAGCCTCCTCCTGTTGTGATTTACCTACACAGAGATCTGTGTAAAACCTCATCAATACGCTCTGATTTGAATGGTCCACTGTGGTTGTTATTAAAAGCAGAGTTAGAGTTGCAACATTGGTGAATCAACATGGCTTCGTGGGAGCTTGTTAGGCCTCTGAGGTAAATGGGGGGGAGATTTGGGAAATAATCCCTCCTCAATCTGGACACCACAGCTGGTTGTCTCAAGCCTCTCCATCCATCCCGACACATGCGCACACATTTGCTCACTCACAAACACAAACACATGCCCTGCCCTGCACTCCCATGTTGCTGCAAACATGCATGGGGACACGGCGACGGTGGATTGGAGGGGAACAGCCAAGAGTGTATCGGTGTGTTTAATTGGGTTTTTCCAAATCCGTCTTAACCCTGACACACGTACTGTCCACATGCTTCGGCATCGCTTGGCCCCCAGGTCACCCAGAGACAGCAACTTGTGACTCTCTTCTTGCAAAACATGCCAGCAGCGGGGCAAGGTTCTTGTCCTTATTCAGACTTCATCACGATGACAGACTTTTGAAGAAAGTGCTGCTGAAGCAGATTATTGCTGTCAGACTTGTGAAAGCCCTCTTATCTCTGTTGGCTACTTGTTATTTTAGTGATGCCATGTGATTGTCATTTCTGGTTTCTTTTGATGCATCCGACTCCCAGTCTGTCGCTGCCTGTTGAATCTCGTTCTCCTGTGGCCGACTGGTAGCCAGATCGGCCTGGGGGGGGGAGGTTTTAAAAACATGCTGACCTTGTCCACAGATTTAGAACACTGAGGCATCGCTGATATGGCAGCTGCACTGTGGCAGGCAACAGAAGATGGGTCTCCAATCAGATTGCCGGGTCAGACGGCTGTAGTTAACGCTGGGGCTCGGATTTTGGATGCAATACTCTCCAGCTCAATGCACAAAGACAATTTTGCAGGCCTCAGTTGGACACCTCAGCTGTATTGAGTGGTTACTAAGACCCGGTAGTTAAATTAACTGCTTCCTAAGAACTGTGGGCACTAAACTAGTTAAATCCTCTTTTTGGCTTGGATCGCACATTGTAAGCTGAATGTCTCTGGCTGCTTAAACTGTTACATTCTGACTCCAACATGTCAAATTCATTTTGGAATTAAGCATTTTAAATTTTTCTGGACAACTGACAGAATCTTAGCTACAACATTGCTTATGGCAATACAGATGATTTAAGCACTCCCCCCTGCTCCCTGCACCAGGCACCTTCCTAACAAATACTGCACACACCCACAGGCTTACATAGGACCTGAAACACACACAAAATAGTGCATGCAGTCTCACTCCCACTCCACTTTTTGAATCAATCTTCTGGACATGACCCCATCTTTCCCTCTTCCACATATTGTGTTGCTTTCCACCGTAGTGCTTATTGCTTTCTTTGATTAATCTTCCTCTTTGCTTTCCCTGCCGCACTGGTCTGAGTCAGTAGACTTCCTGTTGGTTTTCAAAACAACTCCTCATGTCAACCTTCCTTCCTCCCTTCTCCCCCCAATCTCCTGCTCCACCCTTGTCTTATATTCATCACTCCACAGCCCATTCTACAGTATCTTTCTGTCTCCTTCCTCCATCCGTTTCTCTCGCTCCATTACCTTGCCCGTCCGTGTCCCCTTCATCTTATCCTCTGCCTGTCCAACCTCCTGACATGCATTCTCTTTACCCTCTTTCTGTATCTCCCTCCTCTTCGCTGCATTTCCCCCTTGCCATTCATCTTCAGGTCCTCTGTCCGTCTCCATCCCTCCCCCTCCCTCCCACACTACCTCTCTGTCAGGCCCCAGCTCTCTTCCTCCTCTTCCTTCGTCTGGCAGTGGAGCGCTTCCACTCTTGCTGACAGTGCTGTTTGTGTGAACTGAGTGCTGAGCTTCACAGCCCCCTCGCCTCCTATTGCTCCCTCCGCCGCCTCTCCACCTCATCCTCCTCCTCCCTCCCTTCTTTCCTCCTGCCTCCCACCTACATACCCCTCCAGGCAGGGGAATTAACCTTCCAGCCCTGGGCTGCTGGGCTTAATGACTGTCTGTGGGGCCAGCTCTAACTACACAACCCAGCTGCTAACATCTGGGCCACACACACCCAGCTCACACAGCCTGTACACAGGCACACACTACACACAGGGCAGATACTGTACACTGGCACTCAGCAGCGTGCATAACATAAAGTTACAGTCTTTGAATTTGTGCCACTATGAGGGTGTGTGTCATTATCACTCTTTCTTTATTGCTTGCTGCACAGGAGTGGGAGTCTCTCTCCCTCTCTCAGTGCGCTCGCAGACAGTGCTTGGGCTGCCATTACTGCACGGCTGACCCACAGTGAAAACACAGATGCAGCAGTAACCTGCAACTGCTTTTGTGTTTATACTGTGCAAATAGCGCGTACGTCTCGCTGCCACAGAGCCACTGCACCAGTGTGGCACTATCAGCGCATCAAATGAAAAATACATGCTCACAAAAAATAAACATGACCTTTAAGTTGTCTTGCTAGAAAAGCTTTCAATATGTTCCGCTGAGAAAATGTCGGTGTTGTCCAACCACCGTTAAGTTGTGAGTATATAATTGAAAAAGGGAGGGGGTGGGGGAGGGGGGGGTGTTCTTTGGCCTGTCTCTGTCTCCCTCACTAGATCACCCCAGGAGTATTCAGTATAGGAAATACAGATATGTGGATACTCTATTTCATTCATTATGTATGAGCATAAATGTTACAAACTAGCGGCTGTGAGGACATCCATGCTGCTTCTGTGTCTGTGTGTAAGACTGCTCTGCTCCTTCCAACCCAGTGCAGTGAAATCCTAAATCCTGGGATTTGTGAAAACTCCCTAGAAAGACAGAACTGAAGGAAAGTACAGGCACAGGGATGTTCCTTCCATCGTTTTAATGACTTACTGCAGCTTTATCAAGATTTTACAGTTATTCATTAAATTCTGCTGAAACAAAAGGACCTACAACGTTTTAATCCGTTCTGTTTCCGTGTGGCCTCAAAAACAAAAAAAAACCTTTGACTCCTTGGGGCCCAATGACACTGTTTGTTTTTTGTACGTCTATTTTGTTGTTCAGGTTCTCGCCCCTCTGCATCCATCTCCACCTGCACTTCTCATGCACACACCTTCCTGCGTTGTTCTTCTCTGCGACTGCCTCTCTGCCTTGCTCTTTATCTGTTTGCCTCCGTCTCAGACGAGGGAGTGAGAGAAGGGGGAGTCCCATTGGCATTCTTTAACATCTCCGTGGCTCACTTGTGTTCAGAGAGCCATCTGTAGATCAGGAAGACAAAAAGACGCTCCTGAGCCTCGGCGTCGCTCAACAGGTAAGCACAGCTCCCCTCTCTCACATGCAAATCTGTACACTTATTCAAAGAGTCTTGGCTCCTTTTTCTCTTTTTTTAAGGAGGAGGTGCGCCCTCAGTGTGTGTGAGTGTGAGTGTGAGTCTGTCTGCCTTCCTCACCTTCTTTCTCTCTGTGCACCCTATAAGCAGGCAGATGTGCTTGAGTTGGTGGAGGTTGAAAGAAGGTTTTGCCTCTCTCTGTCGCTCAACTTTTTCCTGGGCAGAGCAGGCTTGTGAGTGTGTGTAGCGAAGTCAGAGTAATCCAGTAAACTCTCGACACTCTCGAGCTGAAGGGAGCGGAGACAGAGTGCACACACTAACGCCGAACTTGGGTTTCTGCGACTGCCTTGACGTAGCACAGGTCAAAGCTGCTGCTGAACTGCTGGACCAGGCTGATGTGATTCGCTCTGTCTTCCCTGGAGTACGCTACCATTAGGTCTGTGCTTATAGAACATCTAGCGAGTTCTTAATCAGACTGTCATGTTTTAATGCACAATCAATGATTCCGATGCGATTAGATCCTGCAGATAATCTAATCTGCATCTTTAAGAAACCCTTTTCATCTGCAGTTCAGTGTTAAAGCATTAATGGCTCACAACACTGCTTCTTTAATCTACAGTAATTGGGCCCACAGGCAACTGGCGAGATTGGTAAGAGGTTAGGTTGGTATAAAGATTTAGGACCACATCTGAATTGGGCGGCTGGATTGGAGGCTGAAACCTCATTTTCTGCACATTGACTGATTTCATGGGGTTTCACGTTAAATTGGTCTATGATTGAGTGTATTGAGTCGTTTAATGATGTTATGAAAGACGCCTTTAAAAACCTACCTGTTGGGGCCACGCTGGATGGTTCAAGCTGCCTCCGATGCCCTTGTGGGGAGAGTGGCAGCCTTGTCTCTGCAAGCAAATCAAATTTTAAACCAAGCTTTCATTTGTAAGAAGCTGGTGGAGAACAAGGTGGAAGAACACTCTGGCAATGAGCGCTGCTGTGGTAAAATATGTGAAAAATGTTTCTAAAAGGTGAGGATTGAATTTTTCAAATGTTATATTTTCAGCAACTGTTAAATGAAATCTCACAGGTTTTTCCACTAGTGCTTCACTATACCAGGTTGTTCATGCAAGGAAAACAAACGCATCAGTGAATCAACATTCTCATGACTGGCTGTATTTTTAAAGCAATTAAGGCAGTTGTTTGACTTGGTAATGGGAATGTTGGGAGGTCAAGCAGGCTGCGTCTGCTTTCATTAAGAGGCCAAATGAAATTGATGACTCATGAGGTCAGCAGCAACCTTTTCTGTTCCTCTTTGTCATTGTTGTGCAGTAAATTGAGAGAAATCCAGTTCTACCTATTGAGAGACGGATAACTATAAACTGCAATGCATATAAGAAGAAAAGTTACGTTCGGCACGATGCAGTCTTTGTGTTTGAGTGTTTACCGACACGACGAATAAGAATAGACAGAGATAAAGAGAAGATTGGCTCCTTTAACCTCAGAAAAGAATTTCGATTCACTGAAGAGGGGAGTAATTGTCCTTGTGTGTTCAAAGAGTATGCTGGGGGCTCTGAAATACACAAATGTCTTGAGAGCGAAAAAATAATTGAGTGTGAGTTAATTCTTATCAAAACCTGTTGGAGTGCAACTAATCGACTGCGGGGAGATGCGTCAAAGAGCCGTCGCCTTCAATTCATTTTGTCTATTCAGATGAGAAAATATTTAGTTTTCAATTAAGTAAATCACTATTATTTGTTCCACTCCTGCAGCAGATAAATTGAAGTGCTTACAAACTGACTTAAAATCCACATCGGGCTCTTCCTGGTCAAAGAAGGAAAAGTGTTAGATGCCACAGACTCATAACCAGCAGTAAGGACATTCTTCTTTTTCCAGCAATCACAACAAAAGTGTGCCATGATAATGACCATGGGACATTTTTATACTCTACATATACATGTCCATTCAAAATAAAAATACACTGTTTTATGAGATACATTTTTTCACTCGCCTTTTTTTGTACAATTTCATGTTTTAACCTTTTCCTTATCCCTAAACAACAAAACAGACTCTTGAATAACCAAAACAAGCAATATACTTACCTCCTCTTATTTCAATGCCATTTGTTTGTTTGCATGATTATGCAAAATCTAATGAGACAATTCTTTTGAACTTTTGTGTAAGGGTTGGCATATTAGCCAGGAAAGAACACCAGCGGATCAGTACAGTGGGTCAGATCCATGCATTTTTTGAAATTTACTGACATTTCACTGGAATAATGCAGAAACCCTGACCAGAAAATCTGGGCAACTGATATCTATGAGTGGGTGCAATCTGCCGTGGCTTGATTGAATTTATGGGGACTATTGGGCATTGTTGGCAGTATGTGCTCTTTGTCCGTTGAAGTTTGTGATAAATAATCCGTTACGGCCCAAAATACAGAGGAAAAAGTTAATTTAGCAAAATGTTCATATTAAATTGGCCAGGGTCCCTAGAAAGTTTCACAATGAATTGTATTTAACCATTTAGGTGAATGTGCACCTATAAACACATTCCTTCTGGCCATGCAGCCCTTGACTTCTATTACTTTGCAGAAGCTACTGTTCAAAAATCGTTGTCAAATGTGTTTATTTGCCCTGTGTTGGTACAAACAGTAGAAACCTATTGTACATCTGCTTTGAAATCTGAAGAAATACTAAAAGAAACCACAGAGGTCTTTCTAACAACTAATCACACATTTTACAGTTCTAAGGGTTTTGAGCTGGATACAATTGGAAAAACATGTTTACCTAATAAATCCATAAACGTTTCTTCAGCATTAACCTTGCATCCAAAAAACTAATCACCAACACTATGCTTGTGAAAGAGATTGTTGCCCCTTTGAGATTGTGATCAGACTGTTCTTAAGACCTTTCAATTTGCTTTGTGGCTTTTCCGAGTTGTGTTTTAATTGCAGGCTAATGCAGGATTGATGGACTGATTGATTGAGTGATTGATTGATTTAAAGTTGTTGTACCAATGTTGTAAACGTACTTGGCATCCTGTCAGTCCTTTTCACGATCGCAAACACAAGATTTGTATGTCAGAAATCAGAAATGGGAAAAATAAAAAGGATATTTTGAATTGGCTGCAGCATGTATAGTACCACATTGCTAGACTTAACAAATGTCCTTGTGGTGGGTGTGGTGTTCATGTTTGTGTGTGTTTTTTTTTCTAACTAACTGTTCCAGGATTGTCGGAGGTCGGGTGTCCACGGTGAAATGGACTTCCTGTCGGGCTGGACTGTGTCTCCTTCAGCTCTTCCCTTTCTCTGTCTCGTCTGGGGTAAGAGAATCAGACGTCACCATGTTGTTACAGTAACTGTGGCCTCTTCAGGTCCCATTCATGTTCAAAGCATTCAGCCAAACAGAACCTTACAAGCTTCATTTAATGTTCAGTATATAATAATAGCTGCTATGCATGCATGAGTTACCTTCTTTATCTGCTCAGGTAACACCGGTTGACAGTGTAAATGTAAGACGGTTAGATTAACCTGGTTATCTGGTAATCTCATACTTATCTCTTAATCTCTGTGAAAATCTTGTTTAAAGTAATTTAGTGGCTTACTGTGGTATACACACACACACACGCGCCCGGCTGTGGCTCAGGGGAAGGAGCGGTCGTCCTCTAACCAGAAGGTCGGCGGTTCGATCCAAGTCTTCCCCATGCCGAATGCCTAAGTGTCCTTAGGCAAGATTCTGAACCCCAAATGCCCCCTTCTCATAGAGAGGACTGCTGCACATAGAGGCACTATATGAATGTGTATGTGATAGGTTGAATGTAAAACTGTACTGTAAAGCGCTTTGAGTGGTCATCAAGACAATAAGGCGCTATATACAGACACAAACAATTAACCATGTATACACACACACACACTCATTTAAATGAGAAACCAATAGCTGCATAATTTTCACATATTGTCCTTGGCTTTGCAGCTGACAACAGCCTTTACTAAGGCATGTTATTACAACAGATATTAAGATCCAGTTCCTTGGTAAAACAAGTCACACAGAGCACTGACGTTTGTCGCTTACTCACGTTCATTTCACAAGGTCCAAACAATAATGTGGCTTCTTTTGGCCTTTGTGCATTTAACAGAAATGACAAGCGCAGTATTTTGTGAGATTACAGCACGGAGAAATACCCCGGGAGAGGGAGCGTTAATGATTTTTCCCAACACCAGAAAAACACAAAACTGGAAAAGAAGGTGGAGGCACTGAAGAAGACGTCAAATTGGAAAGACAACGAGAATCAAGAGCTTTTAGTGAAATGGATTAACAGCAGAATCGAAGTGCTGTTAACTAAAACACATGATCTACATAAGTCCCTTCTTCTACATGCTTCACCCCTCCCAGCCCTTCTTCGAATGTTCCAGACATTTTCCTGTTGTTGCACCAACAGCACAATCTCCTGCTACGTTCTTCATATGTGAAAGGCAAAATCCAGAGAATGATTTTCTGGAGTGAATGTCTGAAAAATCCTCAAGTTCAAATACTTCTAAAAGGACCTTTTGACAAATTACTAGAGAATTACTGCCTGTGCCTGCTTTACACAGCATGTTGAGCATTTTTTACTATCATTCATTATTTTGGTTTTATAGACTGCTTTAATGTTTTAATTTAGTATCACCGCTGTCATCAACTTTTATTTCCAGGTTGTCACTTTGACCAGTCAGCTGTTTTCATTACAAAAAACCACCTGCCTGACCCCTTAACATAGAGCATTAATACTGACACTTCAGTCGAAACACTTTTGGTGAAATGTGGCGAAATGGCCACTGACGGTAATAGATATTGAATTCTCCTCAGTTTGAACTGACTCTTTTGGTTTGGAGACATAGACATCAACATTAGGAGAGTTAGGAGAGCGGTGGAATGGGACCACCAGCAGGAAGTAACAAATACACTTCTTGTCGAGGTATCTGGTTTTACTTTTGTGATCAAACCATTTAAATGTTAGCTTGTGAAATGCTAACACAACAGTAGCTGACATGAGCTAATATAAGCCACCAGACTCGACTAGTTAAGCAAAAGCAATAGTGGCACAACCTCTGAATGCAGTAAACTGAGCAAAGGTTCAATTTAATTATGAATCCCGCTTGTTAAAAGAGAAAGATTGTGTTGTTTATCATGCAAACGCTGCACACTCTCACTCACTTTTGGACATGAAAAGTCCCATCACTACATTTTAATATGGTCGTAAGCATTTCTGCATCTCAAAATAATACAGTACAGTCCTATTTCAGCAGCCGCAGTGGATCACTGTTGAGTATTCATTTATGTAAACCGTATGCAAATTCGCCTCTGTGTTTGGTTGTTTGTATGCATCCTCTGTAATGGCCAATCTTGCCCTTCATATTTGACGTGAGGTGACTGGTTCAGCCTTGATCTGAGAGCTCTGCCTCTCACTCATGTTGTCAGACGCAACAGAGCATGCACTTCACAAACAACTTGGTCATTGCTTCAACGAAGGTCAAGATTCAAACAGCCAAGCACAATCCGCCCGGCTTCTCTGTGGGGCATTGTTTAAACGAGATTCACATTTAGATATTTAGCCTTAATTGGAGAATGCGGTTGTGTTTTGCTCCTTGAACTTAATTTTTCACAAACCCATGTGTGAAATCATCATATAAACTTAGACCCATCGCTAGAGGCGCATCGGTGGTCTGCTTTAAGGTTCCCCTCCTGACTCCGGCTCGCTGCACCACAGAGTGTCAGGGAAGAGCCTGGTTGAAGGATGGCTGAACCCCACCTATGACAAACATGGGGGATTAAAGTGATAATCATTACTCTTCCCAGGAGGAATTAGCTGGTGGGACATCGACGCTGAGGAAAAACCGCAGGTGAACGAGGTCTCTGATACCCCGTGCTTTTCTCCTCCTCCCGATACCCTATCTGCATGGCCAAGGGGGGATTTAATTTGCAGTAATTACTTTATTGACTCATTTTCAGGGCCGTATCACTGCAGTTTCCCATCAATAAAACATATGCCAGGATGAATAATGTGGCCAGACACAGTGGGTCGCCTTCTCAGACAAAAGACCACAAGACTGAGCCCCTGCGGTGTATGTTTATGCTCCCTCTTCTCCTGTTTATTTCCTCCCAGACACTCCTCACACATACCCACCCCTTGGTCGTGTCCACGTCTTTACATCAAAACCCCATCACATCCTTTTGCTGCTCTACATCCACTCCAGCTGCTCTCCTTCTTCTCTTTTTATGTCTCCAGGCACGATGGCACAGCAGGCCTTCAGGATTGAGCCCAGCAACCTCACTGTGCGGATGGGAGGCACAGCTGTGTTGAGGTGTGAGGTGCTCCGGGCCTCAGGGACTGTGCAGTGGGTGAAAGATGGCCTCCTCCTGGGACCTCAGAGAAGCCTGCCAGGCTTTCCACGCTACAGCATGATTGGAAACCCCAGGAGAGGTGAACAGGGATACACACAGAATAAGGTCTATGGCCTTTTGGGTTTTGATAGACCTATCCAAGCTAAATAAATGAATTTGTTTCAAAATAACAAAAAATACCCTGGAATTAGTAAGCATAAATCTCCCTTAAACAGGCTTCCAGTTTATGGGTTTGCTAAAGAAAATAAAAAATCTCATAAAAACGATCAACACAGAAAATGCAGCCGAGTGGAATAAGATATAATAACACTGCTGGAGGTAAGGCTGTTACAGGCCAGAACATGTGAGATATGGAAAGAGTAGAGGAAATTATCATGTTGCAAAGATAGCAACCCAACAACAACTGTCAGTTTTGCATTAATTCTATATACTTTCTTGTGACATTTTAGATTCTGAAATGCCACTGTCAGCGGAGGAAGCTTCTAACAGCGCAGCTTGATGTTGGCTACTCTAAAAGAAAATGAGATGATGTCGTTGCTATGGCTTCAAAATGCTGTAATAAAGCAACACGGACATTATGGGAACCTTATGGCACACTGGCTATCTATATAGGGAGCATCTGGGACAGAGGAGGTGATGTGGTCGTCAAGAGCATCTCACACATCCTGCTGTCCCTCACATGGAAAGTCAGAAGAAAAAAAATGAAATTGAAGCAACAGTGTCAAGAGTGTCAGCAAATCAGTGAAATGTGGTTGGGAGTAAAGTGTTGCAGAATCTGCACTACAGTCTATAAAAAGTAATAGCCAATTAGAAGGCAATCCCGAGTAAGGGAACAGCATCTGTTCCTGATCAGCCTGCAACTCGACAAGCCGCACTTCACTGGCGTACAGAGCTGGAGACCATCAGTGACACACGGACACAAGGAGATGCAGAAATGTCCGTGCACACATTGGCCCTGCTTGTTAATCTCTTTAAGTTTATGAACAAATGTATAAAACACAAAATATAAGATTTGTTTGTCAGCTGATTAGTTACAGGACTGGAAAATAATTAACTTGCTTTATTTAACATCGGTCACAACAAAATAAGAACATATCTGCAAAGAGCAGACCACATGCACAAGCTGTCACACACTCAAACACACACTCGTGAATAAATTATCCATCAGCGCAGGTACAATTTGCCAGGCAGAGAGACTGCAAACTGCAGGCTGATGTATGCAATCACTTTACCCTGCACACAAAGAGCAAAATCGTTTAAGATGGCACTTGACTGCACTTGTTACTCCACCGGTTTTCACTGATTGTCACCATCAGGGGTATTTAGGGATGCTTAAAAAATTGCCCGAAATCACACATTGGAGCTCGCACACAGGAGAGGCCAGCGTTGATTTCAGTGTGTACTTACAGGACATGTAGCACCCTTTCTTTCCCTGAGCTGGAGCCGTAATGTAAATATCGACATGAGCCGAGATCTCGAATTTCAAAGACAAACACACGCACAGGGCAACAGATAAAACAGCACTGCTCAAGGTATCGGAGCCACGAGGGAGTTTTTCTTTATTTATTTTCAATGATTGATCTACAAGGTATAATCTAATTGTGGTTCTTGGCATGCATCCAGTAAATAAGGCAAGTTTAATTATGAATGATATAATTATCAACTCCACCACCTTATATAACCACTACATTATCTTAACACCACTTGTACGTGACATATTGGCAACAGTAAACATGTCTTCGCATATTTAGGTTGTTAAGTTTAATAAATCTGGTTAGCCTTGAAAATCAGAAGAACAGACAAAGATATATCTGTTCAGCTGGGTCTGTCAAATGTATATATAGTCTCTCTTCCTATATGCATGTATACATATATACTGCCTATTCTTTGGGGGTCGCAAGGAACCATAATACAGTAGCACGTTAAATGCAAGAGGATATTGCATATTGCAATCAAAAAAACACTGGGAGATATAAACTATAGCCAAGTGCATTGATTATATCTGCCTGTCTGATTGCGACGAATGGGTTGTCTACATGTCGTTTACTGACACTGCTCAGTTTTCCCCAGGATCAGCTTTTCCCATTTATCTAACACTATGTATTTTCAGCTTTAAGGCACAATACAGGTTTGCAGTGGGGAGAATATACCCAGCGGCTCATATATGGGCTATGTAAATTTCGAAATAAATAGAGGATAATGGACAAGTAGGCAAATCACATTGCAGCCATCTGCCATCTCCCCCACCATAAATACACCCTCTCAGCAGCGTGATGGCACTCCCGTATTTGTGATTTCAGGAAAGAGGAATATGATTAATAACTTCAATGTCTCTCTCTCTCTGCACTCGATGATAACTTGGACACGAAAATTGCTTCTGGTTGGTGTTAATTATCTTGCCAGCTTACTTGACACATGCATTTTTAGGATGGGTGGTTGTCAGACCAAGATACTATTTTGCACATGTTAGTAGGCTGTGAGCCAGAGAATCAGGAGCTGGAAAACCAACACTGAACATTGTCTAATCCCCACCGGTTATGGCAATGCATCAAACAAATCAAGCCCTGTTGGCAGGACCAATCTCAGAAGAGAGATACAGAGAGAAGGACTCTGCCTGGCATCAATTAATAGACAGTTTATTCCGTCGACGTTTGTGAATCTGAGATTGGATTTTATTTGCAACACTGGAAATTCATTCTGAAACAAAATGCGTCTGCTCTGAGTGTAGACAACCACTTGCATGTCAGCGGAAACGCCTGCAGCGGGAGGTTCTCCGCAAGTGAGATGTTTTCATTCCAGAAGAATAAGAAAGCAGTTTATTTTTTAACCAAATCAAACACCCGAACATCAGTAGAAGATTACTGTACTGAATTGAAATGGCAGGCTGTTGATTAAACAAATTGCTTTTATTGTTAAATTTTCTGTTTTCAAAGTTGAAAATTGCCTTCAGTATAATTCAAGACACTGGAAGCCACAGCTGAAAACCGGGCTACAGGAGGCACTTATCAATACACATGGAACAACAGGGAACCGTGAGGTTTTGTATTCGGTGGACTGTTTGCAGGAAAACAATAGAAACCCCTCTTATTTGTAATTATTTACATCTATTTAGAGTACGTATCATTATCACAGCATAATATGTCACAAAAACAATTCATCTCTCCATCTCTGTTGCAGGGCAGTATCATCTTCAGATTGAAAAGGCCCAACTGGAAGACGACACCCCCTATGAATGTCAAGCGGGCCAGTCTGAGAGCAGTCGAGCGATTGTCTCCGGTACAGCCTGGGTCAACGTAATAAGTGAGGAAACGCATGAACACTGGGGACGCTGGGGCTTATAAACATGTATTTCTCTGACAGAATAATGGAAATCATTTGCATAATAATGCTCAATGAGTATCCTCGGCACTCCACTAACATACACGGCCGCTTGTCCGGTAATCAGCATATAAAGAGATGTTAAATATTAATTTCTATTGATAAAGAGCTTTAATTCGGTTAAGATAAGGCAGCTGCGTTTTGAATCAGAGCTGTAATTCTGTGTGTCCTTGGTTTCCTTCGAGCGCAAATCATATTTGAAGCATGTATGAACCATGAAGAAAGTGTTTATTTCTTTCACAAGCGCTGTGCCGTCCCTGCATGTTCCAGTAGCTCCATTGCTTTTACACAATATGAAGTATCAGTGCAGCCTGGTGTCCCTGGCCAGCCTCAAGGCGATCCGTGTCTCCCCCTTTGCAAAGGAATAAATTGCAGCCGAGGTGATTGAAAAGTTCCTACACGGACAAATTGTGCAACTGCATCAGACCACCTGTTGTCGTCCTTTAACAAGCGGTATCTCTCTCTCCCCGTCCCCCCGTGCTGGTGGGAGCGAGCCCATATGTGGCAAGGAAAGGACTCTAAAAGAACCTTTCTTCTCCAGGCGCAGTTCATTTACTTACATCCCCCTCCCCATTCTCTCCATTGCACAATTCCTCCCTCTCTGCCCGGCTTTCAAGCTTTCTCGTTTTCTCTTTGGTGACCATGAAGAGAGTTTTGGTGTGTGTGTGTGTGTTGGGGTGGGAAGGGTGGGAGGGAGGGGGGTGTTGCTGTGGCGATTCTAGTGGCCTCAGTCTCCTCTGGGAAGAAAGCAGGTTTTTCTGACATCAATGGGCTGGTACGGGGGGAGAAGGCGGGTGGTGTGGGAGAGGAAGAGGCACAGTCCGCAGACGCCTCCTTTGAACGGCTGGGCTCTGTTGTGCATTGCAGCAGTCTCATGTCCCACGGCGGGCCTCCACCTGCAGCCACAGCAGGCTTGACTCCCACATTTATTACGTCCTGAGATGTGCCCACATACACAGGGCTGACAACGTTGCTGTTTGAAAAGGTCAGAACTGTGTGGGAATCCTAGTGGTCATGTCCAGCGTGACTGAAACCTACTGTTTCCCTGTGTTCCTGGCACGCTCGGATCTGCATCCGCTGCCCACGTCACAGCTGGTGTTTCTGTTTCGGTGTCTCGGGAACACTTTCCAGCTGTTGACTGTTTAAGATGGACAGTTGCAGCTGTACTGCTGCAAAGGGCCATGGCGTGAAGCGACTGACTTTAAAAAGCACTCTGCAGCCTCGGTCCTAAAGGGTCATTTGTTCCACCCCACCAACTCAACAGACTCAAAATACGTGACTAATCTGGGGCTTGATAATTAGCTGATGAATTCAATCTCCTGTTAGTGCTGATCTGGGACTAGAAACTGTGCATCCCTTTGAAGAGCACTGTCTCTGATGAGTTCCCTGAGGACTTCTCCATCACTGAACTACAGCTCCCAAGGCCCACACCCCTGGCCAGTCAACCATGGGCATATCCCATCAAGCCCGGCATCAAATCAAAACACTATAAACCCTTTATGAGGAGATACAGTAGGGGAAGAGGGGAGGAATGTGGGGAAAAAAACAGAGATTGCTGGTCATATAATTGGATTCTCGGGTTAGGTGGAGAGGTATAATGACTGGCTAATTCGAGATGGATCACCACTGGCAGTAAATAGCAAGGATGGAGGCAAAATGTCAATAATCCCCATCGATAGGCTTACAAAGAGATGTTTTCAAGACATTTCCATCGGTGCAACATAACTCCTGTGTGTTTTTGCTTTCCTGCAGGGCTTAGATAGGGGATTACCGCAATAGGCAGATCAAGTGGCACTGAGTAATCCATGACAATAACAACCTCTACCCCCTCTGCTGATACCCCCCCTCCCCTGCGAAAACTTACCCCGCACTGTGCCCGTCACATACCTGACACATCCTGTGTCTCGGTTTATACCATTAGCCTTAGCATTTAATCCTGTTAATGAACAACTCTCTCCCTGGCTGCCGCGTCGCATGCCTGTACCGACGCCTGCTGCAAATGTTCAAAACACTTATTTGATGTGTTCTGGTTTTAGACTCTGTTAGTCATTCGCTTGCCATAGTCGGGTCTTACAGAGATACGTCTGACTGTGTGTGTGTGCTTGTGTGTGTGTTTGTGTGTGTGTGCGTGTGTGTGTGCCCATGTGTGTAAGCTTATTATCAGTGTTGGTTGGAGGTTAGAGGACATTTTAGGAACCAAGGCTATGGTGAGGTTTTGCGGTAGCTAATGAGTTTAGCACTTGAAGAGTATATAATGAGCCTTCATTTCATGATTCCCTGTTATGAATAATGGAACAACTTATAAATGGGGGGGCACAAGCAACGTGGAACATGGCGACTTTCATTCTCCCCCGTTCACGGAAAGTTCTGACAGTTGCCCAAGATATGACCCCATCAGAGGGCGACGTGTTGTACACTGGTGAGACTGCTCATATTACCACGCCAGGCTGATGTTACAGTGTCAGGGTCTTTACAAATTAGGGGCGGGGAAGTTCTGCTAAATAGGAAAAAGGAGCCACTTCGCTTTTAACTATATTGAATCTGTCATTAAGGTCGATTTAACATAGAGTCCGCTCAGACTTTGCACTTGTGTGTGATCTTTTCTGTAAATGGTCATTTGGGAGAAGGAGGCTGAAAATTCAACCGTTATGTAATGGACCCAAAACAAAAAGTAAGAGACACTATAGGAGTGGGACAGGGAGGAGGGGTGATGGTGGGAGGCTGGGTGTAGAGGGGAGGGGTCTTATTTCTGTCCTAGGCACCTGCTCCCCCCTCTCACCCAACCCTACCCCTAACAGAGGAGACGCAGAGGGGAGGGGTGGGGGTGGGGTGGGGGGGGGAGACAGAGAGGAAGGGATGACTGAAAAAGAGCACGGATTCAGAGATCACACACCTGAGACCTACTGTGTATGTGTGTGTGTGTGTGTGACTTTGTGTTTAATGGACGCAAAACAAACCTGTGTGCATGTACACGCTCATGCACGTGTGGTTCCACTCAATCGCTCTTTGTTTTTCCACAGATAATACTCACGACTTGTTTTCTGTCTGTGGTTGAGAAGTCTGATCTTCTGCTCTCCATCATTTTCCTAATTCTGTTTAATAAGCTGTTTTTTTTTAGAGACTGTTTTATCCTCTGGGACTTCTCCCCAAAAAACTGTTTATTTCAGAGAATCAGCTTGGTGTCACATGTTGGACTGGGCACACTCTGGTTTTACAGTCAAGTGAGATGAATGCAGCCTGTCTGCACATTCACTCACCTGTGTCAGTGTTTTTGTGCGTGCAAATGTGCCCGCACTGTCGACCTGATCTCTGGGTGTTTGTGTGCGAGGGAGAAAAGAGGTTTGTGTGTTGAGAGAGAACGATATTTGGAAAAAGCTGCTTATGCATATTGATGTGTGTCTGCTAATCTGCTTCTTATCTGCCTTATCCATCCACCCATCTGTATTTGTCTAATGAATCAAATTTTGCGGCTCACTGTTTCCCATCTGAACTGCAGACGGAAACATTTGCCTATCTATTTTCGTGTTCGTATATGTACCTTAATAAGAGAGACGGTGCTAGAAAGCAGGGAACAGAGAGACAGATAGGGAGAATAAATGAAAGAGCAGACAGGCAAGTAGACAAAGGAGGGGCAGAAAGAGTTAATTAAGAGAACAGCGTGTTTGCTGTCTGTTCTTTCCTCTGAGTGCACGTCTGGTAAATTGAGCATAATATGTGTTTTGTTGCCGTGCACATGCACTACCACATTTGCACGACTGTGCATGTGCAAGTTCATCCCGACTGGACTGATTGGGTCACATGGTTTGCCTGAGTGGATGTGATGAATGGAGGGCTGTAATTCCCAGTCCAAGCTGGAACACACCGTCCCCCCGCACTTCTGCAGTTTAGCTGCAGTGGTCAAGAAGGATAGCGTGGGGAGAGAGAGGGGTGGGCACCGGCTGCTACACAGGGATGATGGAGTGAATGAGAGATAAGAGGAATGGGCCAGCATGAGCGAGCGAGGGGAAAATTAGATACCTGCCTGCCTCATTTGCGAACATATCATTATTCTTATTTTCGGATTCGTTCGGCTGCCAGACGCTCCTGGAGCACAACAAGTGATGCGCTTATGGGAAGCGTGCGGGCCTGAGTAGATAGAGAGTGCAGGGGCTGTCAATAGATGCATGGCCCAGTCATCTTCTCAGGGAAGAGGGGGGGGGAACAAACAAATGCATCTCATTATTGCGGTGCGCGCCTCTGCAGTGCTCTGGTAACCCATCACAGTCCACACAGATTCAATTGCTTCTTTTAAATCAGTTTGAAGCTGCAGCCACATCTTATCTGTCTCAATAGCAGCATGGAGCCAAAAGGGGGACCGTGCGCACAGCAACAGCTCCTCCTAGTGGCCGGGAATTTGTATTTTGTGTTGCCAAAAGTGAGTGAAGGGGAGCTTCACGGCTGGCCGGTTTGGTTGCTTGTCGTCCAGCTGTTTACTCACATATTAGCAGCGGATTTATCTCCAAATCCAGCAGCAGCAGCGGCTTCCACTTCCTGTCCTCTCCTCTGCAGCCTGTCTTCAACTCACTTCACATTCGTGCCATATCTCTGTACTTCTCTGCCAGACTCTTTCTCCTCACCCCCCCACCCCCCCTCTCTCTCTCTCTCTCTCTCTCTCTCTCTCTCTCTCTCTCTCTCTCTCTCTCTCTCTCTCACTCTCTCTCTCACACACTCTACTCACACACACACACTCACATGCACACACACGTACCATTCCTGTACTTTCCAATACCCTGTTCCGTCTCTGAACTCAGGCAGCGCTTTGCACTTGATCTCTGATGAAAGAAAAACAACCTTAACAGTAACCAGATTCTAATTCTAGAAGCTCACCGGCTCACCAAAGGCTGGCACAATAGATGAGAACAGGTCTGTGTAGTGTGTGCCTGATTAAACTGATAGTCCCGGTAAAGAGCGGCTCACAGATCCGCAGAAATCTTTTTGATGACTGACAGTGACAGATTTTTTAATTACCTCCAAACAATTGTCTCTTCTGTTGAAAGATGTCTTTTTTTTGTTTCTGGAATTCCTATTTATGGTCAGATAAAAGGGTTTTTAGAGCAGAACAGTGGAGAAGTGAAGAGTGCTTTGATCAGTCCAGAAAGCACATATTTAGCTTGGGGGTGATCTGAGTGGAGAAGTGTTTGGTGTTTGCTATGATAGATTAGCAATGGATTGGTTTCATCACTATTTCTTTTCTGCATTCTCTTCTTGTCCACAATTTGTATTCTCACTCAACGGAACATCAAACCTCGCCATTGTAAATCACTCAAAAGCTGGCAGCAGCGTGACACTCCAGTCTCTCCCAAATGTTACAAGTGCTTATTATAATATCGTTGCATAAGCTAATATCCATCTGTGACAGCAGAAGCTTCAAAACCAGCGTGTTGGATATAAGGTTACTGATGTGATAAATGTGAAAAAACCGAGCTTCTGTTCCTCTCCTGCAGTTCCTCCATCCAGCCCTTACTTTGAGGTGGACATGGCAACACCATGGGTCGCAGGCAAGAAGTACACCGTCAGCTGTGTTGCCCCTGATGCAAAGCCCATGGCTGAAATCACACTTTATAAAGGTGAGTCACTGTTTTAACAGATCTGAATGTGCTGGAGGTGGTCCGCCCCCTGACAGCCTGGAACATAGAGCAACAGCCTTGATGTTCTACATACTGAGATCTCCATAGGTCCAGAATATTTATTCATAAAACCACAGCTGAGGTTTAGTTGAGATGTCTTTTTTCATAGTCTTCAAATAGAAGAGTTGAAAAGAGCACAGCACTGTGTGGGTGGAAATAGCCTGAACATTTGAATTTCCAGTTTCCACTCAGTTTGCAATTGCTTGCACAGATGTATTGTAAGTTCCTAGCTGTTCACAACACAGCAGCAATTTTTCCCATATTTTTGTTTTTACCCTTTGCTCACACACATGTATCATACTGTGCATTCCTGAGACGTGTTCTTTCTCTATCTTCCTAAATCTCTGATGTTTTCAATAAGATTCTTCGGTCGTTATATTAATTTAATTTGAAGCCAGACAGTTGCTGCAGATATACACTGCACACACACAGATAGACATATTTGTTGTGTTTTCGGTATTTACAACTCCATCACGTGAGAATAACAAATTTACACACAGCCTCCTCCCGTATTATGCACCTTCCCCCCCCTATTGTGTCTCTTAGACGGAGTCGAGCTGACAGGTGCAGAGTCTTTCAACATGGATGGCTCAAAGGATAAGCTCCTGAACACGCATGCTAACGTAACGTATGTGTGCGCCCGCCTGCCAGACTCATCCTTCTCAGCGAACCTGCTCAGTTTCTCCAAGTCTGTCTTTGTTTCTTTTTTCCCCCCTCCTTGTTTCCCGCTCCCTTGATTCCCGCTCTTATTTTCCCCTTCTGTCTTCGCGAGCACAATAAATTTCTGTTACTTGGCACTGCAAGATTGAATTAGCTTCTGTCAAACGCACAAAATTACATTCCGGGCTGCGAGACAGATCCGATCCTCACCGGTTCGCCAGGTGCCTATACATTAAACAGGACCATAGATTACTTTAATCCCGCCTGTCTCCTCTGTGTCAAAGATAATAACCTCTTGTCATATCCTGAGATAACATTGGTGCTGAGGAGCTGCGGCGTTGTTCGGCTCTGTTGCAGAGCAGCAAAAGGTTTTAGGCAATATTGATGCTTCATCCTCATATTCACACTGAGCGTACACAGCAGTGGGCCACGTGTGATTGTTCCGCTTGACATTGTGCTGTAATTTGATACAGAGGAAAATAAACTGAAAAGGCAAAGTAGAGCAGAGCAAATCCACTGCATGGAGGAGTGTAGTCGCTCTCTCAGTGTGCAGTGCATCACATAACGGGCTTTCCCTCATGTAGAGTCAGTGTATAGTGTGAGCTTCCTCTTGCACTTCAGATGTCAGCGAGTTGGTTGCTGTAAAATACACATTTTCATCGATGTAATCCGATGAATTCCTTTAAAAATCTTTTCAAATTGTCAAGTATTTTACAAAAAGCTTAGAGAAAAATGTTTCTGTAGAGGAAAACCTTTTTTTGTTATTGTTGCTTGAGATCTGGTATTAAAATCTGTTCTGAGTTATCTGATCCAAAATGCAGAATCAATGCATATTGAGATCTGATCACGAAAAACACATTCAGTGGCCTCATTCGTCTTACTGTGTGAACGCAAATGCATCAGTGAATTCCTTCAGTAGGATTTTGACTCCAGTTTATTTGCAGTTTTAAAGGATCTGAGTGTTCCTTCCACCCCTGACCAGACCTAACCATGATGTGATGTTTTAACCACCTTGTTAGGAGTCCAGATAATACATTGTTATGCTTCTTTTTTCTACCTCAAAGAGTCACTGCTCTGGGCTCTGACAACGGGAGGCAGCTGGCATGTCGCGCCAAGAACTCCCCCCTTTTCCGGCCCGTGGAGACCAGGATGACCATGAGTGTGTTCTGTGAGTGTCTCAACCTGTCTGTGGACTGACAGTCAACACCCCCCTCTCCTTCAGAAAACATACACTCACATACAAACTCACACTTAACCAACCAGAAACCCGACCTCAGGGATCCACAAGGGGTTGGCCTTGTGCATTCGGTGTGCGTTAGCGGACAAAGGGGAGAAATTCAACCTGAAGGCAAACTCGCACCTACTTCAAGACAACATGAGTGAGACTGTGTCCAATTCACAAGGCTGCCCCCAGTTGGCTCTTGTTGGATATGACCAAGGCAAGAGCACTTCAGAATGAACAGCGGTGACAAACAGCACAATATAATACCAACCCTGCAATGAAATCTTTATTATTTAAGTTAACATTTACAGTTTTACTCAGTAAGAATAACTTGTACACCCTTTGTCTTATTTCCCCGTCTTATACATATAATGTGTAATAATTCTTACAAAAACCACAAGACCTATGTTGTTTATTTAGCTGACTTGTGTACTTACTTTATCCAAAATGATCCCAACCATGTTTATAAACAGGGAAATCCAAAATTTTATTCGAAGTAACAGGAGGTTTAATTGCATTATATCTGCTTTACCTGTCTCTGCTGTAGCTTCCAGTGCAAACAACATATGACAAATGAAAACCCACTGTTAGCCAGTTGACTAGTCACTTGTTATGGATCATGTTTATTTATTGCAGTTTGCTTTAATTTTAATACATTAGCTTTCGTGGACATGATTTACATGTGAATCAGGTAGATTTTCATCGGTAATGGTGGTGAAGACAACTCCCATGATCCCACGCTGCTTCACAACGTCATCCAACTCGGTCTTTAATAATTGTTTTGACTGAGAGAACCCTAGCGGCCAAAGTGACATGTTATAGTTTAACCAAAATACTCAAACCAATCATCACAATCACTGAGATGGATTATATCAACCAGGCTTCAAGGACTGAATTTCTCAACAATATTATAAGAACTAATAAATGAAGCTCAAGCCACCACAGTTGATAATAGTAATGAATCGTACAAAACTCTTGTCTCAAATCAGAATTCGTCTCCACTGAGGCACGAGTGGAGCTGGATTATGTTGCTTTTTCTCTCATGTCATTATCACAGAACCATGTGATTTGATATAATACAATTCTCCTCTGCAGCGCTCGCAGGTGAGATGACACATGCGCTGTCTCCGGCTCACGCTGCATTTGGCATTTCCTTTTTCCGCTTTTATTTGACAAGGCAACAATGAAAGCTACTTTTATTGAATGCACAAACAGTGTCTCGCCGCAGCCGCTGTTTACTACTGTAGGTTTAGTATTTTCTACTCTGTTGATCAGCTGAAGTAATTGATTGCTTAGGCCCGAGAGTCTACCCACCTGCTTCTCCCGGGCCTAAATCATGTTGTTGATTAAAGTGAAGCAGGGCTGCTGACACCTCCGGCAGGCAGCACTTCCTCCAGCTCTGCTGCCGTGTTACCCACAGGCTGAGGAGACGCCTTAATGTTGTCTCTATCCATACCCCTCCACATTAGACGCCCACTGCCGCTTTTTGAACAACCGCAGGTAACCGCGTGCACTCTCGTCCTCTGTGTTTCCCTGCTCTGTATCAGACAGCACGGCCTCTGCAGTGAGCGCTAATGCTGCAGATCTTGGGGACCACCGACGCTATCTTACTCAGCATGCCAGCCCATCAAAGCCAGCGCGGTGGCCATTTTCCGCCAGCCAGATTGCTAGCAAGGTGGCAATTTGTCATGCTGGCCCAGGATCTGCCGCCTGCTCCCTGAAACTGATTGCAGCAATAACAAAGGGCCGTCCTCCTCTAATTTATTTTACTGCATATATTTTATTCGAGGTGGCTGTAATTTATTCATATTTCACGTTAACTTATTACTGTTTGAACATCTGTTATTTTGCTTTATGGACTGGATCCAGATCACTGCTCCCTTAATACGTAATGCTTTCATCAGATCTGGACCTCTTATCCACACACAGTCATGTTGAATGAGCCCCAATTTATAGGCCCTGTCTCAGCAAATAGGGATGCTCCCTAATCAATTGCCAAGAGTGTTCTCATCGCAGTGCAGGTCTTTTTTATGTTATCCTATCGATGGTCACTCCCCCCCCACTATTCCCCTGAGTTACTACATCCTTTTTCTTCTCTCAATTTCTTCTCCACAGTTTCTCTGTCACTCTCTGTTCCATTCCCCTTTGTCAAGCCCATTTTTATTTTTATCTCTTGTTCCCTGGCAGTCCCACCTCAGCCTCCAGTTATTGTGGGTCTGGATTCAGACGAGGTCAAAGCGGGGAGGATGCTCACGTTGGAGTGTGTGTCTCATGGTGGAAACCCCCTAGCCACTCTCCACTGGACCAAGGTAAATCTACAACGCCATCTGTTAAGGAAACTTTGCAATACTCTGTCACGCTGGCGAAATGAGCCGTTTTAGTCGCCACTGTTAGCAGCTTCTATCCTTTATTGGCTGCATCATATGGGGGGATGCAACTGTTCAAGTATTTTCTCGACACTGCGGTTTTTTTTACGTGTTCATCTGTGTGTAAGAATGGAAAAGTTCTGTCAAAGACTTGGGAAGAGGACATCGTGGCGCAGAAGTCCAGCAGTGTCCTCAACCTGAAGATCACCCCTGCTGATAACCAGGCTGAGCTGTGCTGTGAGAGTGTCAATCTGGTGTCCCTATCGCCTGGCTCTGTCATCCGCAAAATCACTGTGCTCTGTGAGTGAAAATACTGCTCCTTGTGCACAGGACACACTCACACACACACACACACACATACACACACACACACACACACACACACACACAGAGCCCTGGCAGCAATAGATTATTAAGGATATGGGCACGAGGCAGAGGGATATAATAAGAATCTTACCTCCAAAACCAACTCTTTTGCTGGCCCAGCATAAATTGTAATGTTAATATCATTAATGAAACTAATGGTTATTATGGCTGCAGCCCATATTTCCAAATGCCTCCAGATTAGTATCACTGCATGCTCTTTCATAGCTGCTCCACTAATTTAGCTGAATTGCTTCAATGTACAGTCCCGGGGCGGTAAAGGCTGCACTCTGTGCGACAGTAATGCCGATGGTTAATAGATTATACTTTTCTCCCTGATTATAAAATGTTTGTTTCAGCAACATTAAAACAAATAAGAATTAATATTCCGTACCCTCAGTGCACCGAGTCTAACAATAGCGTGATTTCCACCACAGAGCCAGACAATGTAAGTCAGTGTGAGCTTTAAGTGCGGTGGGATTGATGTGCCTACTCCACATAATTATGATGTGAATTTGAATTGACCCGTGCAGAAATCTCTCACTCATGCTGTGTAAAGGTGGCGGAAGTTACTCCCGTGCTCCTCCTTTACACACCGAGCCCCCAACAGGCGCCGGTGCTTTGCCTCCCAGTCATCCATTCAGGGATGTTGAAATGAGCTGCTGACTCCCTGACTGCGCTCCAGGCACTGGCAGAAGCTGCAGGGCACAGGATACGTCTCACTGGTGTGATATGAATATGCCTCTTTTACTATACGGCACCTGTGTAATCTGAGCAGTCTTTGTGTGTGGCTTGCACTTATGTGTCCCGCTCTGCGCCTCGCGGGACAGACACAAATGTGTGTAAGATTTTCAGACATGACCCCTCCTATGCCGTGTCTGCCAGCTCAGTCCCCAGGCTTTGTATTCCCCCGTAGGCTTCATGCAGCTGCATCACTTTGCCTGTAGCTATTGTACCGTCTCCCCCTGTGGCTGAAACGAAGCAGACTTTAGAAACCACATTGAAAAACTCCTGAGAAAACAAGTTGCCACTCAAAGTGATTTTCCCTCTCACCCTTGATACGGCTCCATGTTTTTACATCCCAAAATAGTTTGCGCTGCCACTGTGATCACGATAGGGAGCTGTTGAATGTGCTACTCACAGGGCGATATTTTTACTGATATCATTTTGTTTTGTCTTCGTATGTTCTCTTGTGTGTGCATGTGTGTGTGTGTGCGTGTGTGTGTGTGTGTGTGTGTGTGTGCGTGTATCAGTTGAACCTGCTGAAGTGATTCTCTGGGGTTCATTCACGGCCGTTGAAGGACAGCAGCTGAACGTGGGTTGCTATGCCAGCTCCAGTAATCCCCTGGTCCAGATTCGCTGGTGGCTGGGCCACAAGGAGCTCAACAACACTGCCGTCACTACGGAGGAGGTTTGGACTGCACAGTGTATCTTTGAACAATGCTTAGATCTGCAGGAACTGAGCAGGTAGACAATATACACATGTTGGCAAGAGACAGTGTACACACTGGGTTGTAATTGGTGATCACGCTGGTCAGTATAGATACAGCAGAATGGCACTCAGTGGAGCACATACCTCTGCCAAGGCCCAGTAGTCCCCTTTAATTCAACCAAGCTGCAGCATTTTATAAACACCCATAGATATCAGTTCCCTGAATGTCGAGATTTATGAATTATTCCCTAGCAGAACAAGGCCTTATCTTGCAATGTTAACGAAAGAGAAGAAAGATCCCTGGATTAGCTCCCTTATCTTGATCCACACTAAAATGTAATGAGGTATTCTCTGACCATATCACATCCGTCCTTTCACCAAGTTCTGTGGAAATCCATTTTTCCGATTTTACGCAATATTGCCTAGCAATTAAACCAACAAATAAATAAATGCATATCTGTGTGTGTGTGTGTGTGTGTGTTTCTGTTTCCATTTTGTGAATAAGAAGTCATGGGGGAAATACTTTGGCCTTTTGGTTCACTCAATCTTGCCTATAGGGAATCAACGAATACTATGAAAACATCTACAACTGAATCAAAAGAATCCGCCATAATAAATCTGACCTTCCTATATGAAAGAAAAGCGCTGTGACCGTGAGCAGTCTCTGAATAGACCTGCTGCAGCTCGCAAACAAATCCGACTCCAAAAAGGGGATTCTGCTGCTCTTCTCCTCTTTTGTGTATGTTACTAAGATCAAAGTGAATAAAAGCTGACACAGAAGATGAGCGTTATTAAACAAGCTCTTTATTCATCTGGCAGCAGCGTTTTCATTTGATCTTACAGGAGGCACTGTGTGTGAGCTTTAATGCATCTGAAAACGATGTGAGGTTAATGAAGACTGACGCTCCCCGTTCAGCGTGTCTGTTAGTCTGCCTCACTGTGGCTTTTACTGTAATCATCACAATAATGGCTTTAATAACCAGATGTGCTGCAGAGGCATGACCACTGTCAGGCAGGTGCAACGTGAAGCTTTGCCTAATTTATGCAGCCGGATTCAGATAAATATGCTTGTTTATCACAGACCACCACATCAGTTTCTGCAGCAGCTAATTTGCCTTCTGTATTCACCAGGACAAACCAGTGTGGGGATGTTTTTTTTTATCTCCCATTTTTCCCCTCCTGAGCCTGACAATGGCTGTCCATCCCCGCCACTGAACTGCCATGTGTGCTCTGTGTCTGCAGGGAGACAATGGTGGGATGACAACCATGTCCAACATGACCCACCAGGTCTCCAGGGAGGAGGATGGGCTCAAGCTCACCTGCGAGGCCTTCAACAGGGGAACGCACTTCTCCAAGAGCCAGATGACCAAACTCACCGTGTACTGTGAGGGAGCTCATTTCTACTTTTGGAAACAGTCGTATTTTAAGTCGAAACAACCGGCATGAAAAAAAGTCAGAAGGGAGAATGAAATTATAATTTGGCACAATTTGTTTTTGCATGCTATCAAGAACACATCCGTCATGGTTCAGGAGGAGTCACTTGTAATTATCATTCTTCACAAATATAATCCTTGACACAGAGTAAACAACTCTTTTCCCACCCTGCCCTGTCATATTTGTGCGAGAGGAAATGTTTTCAGCAGAAATTATATCTACTAATAACTATGTTATCCATTAATGGCTAATTTATTCTAACAAATTTAAAACCGTTTGGATCATTTTATAACAGATCCTCCTCAGAAGGTTTGGCTTAAAGCGCCTCCTCAAGATGTCCCCCTTCACGCAGGCACCAAAATCCGTCTGACCTGCTTCTCCACTGGAGGGAATCCCACTGGGGCTCTGACCTGGTTCAAGGTTAGTGTGTGTGTGCAGTCTGTCCGTTTGTTTGTTTGTTTGTATGTGTGTGTGTGTGTTACTTTGTCCAGAACACACACACTGTCGTCTTTTTAATGTCCGTCCTGTTTTAGAATTCAAAGCCATTGACTTATGCGACGAAGCAGACCCCCTTCTGATCGGGGTGTGGCTCGAGATCTGGTCCTGCTCCTGACAGCCAGCGACAACATGGCTGACTTCCGCTGTGATGCCACAAATGAGGCAGAGAAGACCATCTCTGCCCACACGACTCTTCTGGTTCAATGTAAGTGGGACCAGAACTCTAACACAGCCAAGTCCCAACAGCCCCCTTATCAAACCAGACCCAGATTTGCATTTTGATCTGCTCTAAATTGCAGACACTCATACGTATCAGTCTCATAAATATGCCAAATATTTTTTCAGCAAGGTCTATGAATATTATCTGAAAAATAAAGGAATAAGGGGAAATAGCCCTATCTTGCAATGCTAAAATCCTGGATCCGCACCACATTGTATTTATTCTTCCTTGGGTCGTGGCCCACCCCTCCACAAAATATTATGGCAATCAGTCGAGTCATTTTTCCATAATCTTGCTAAATAAGAAACAAACAAGCGCAGATGAGAACTTGACCTCCTTGGCAGAGGTAACGATATATATTCTAATATAACTTGGCAGACAGAGAAAAGCTAAGACAGATAATAAGAATTGACATAAACACAGATGTTTGGCCAAAGCCTTTTACTCTTTTCATGTTGATGTTACCTGTGAATTTAAATAGCTTTTCTTTATTCCATTCCACCGTTCTCCAGTTACAGCATTAAGCATGACGATCACCACCTCCCAGGAGGAGCTTCGTCGGGGGCAGACAGTGACTCTGGAGTGCCAGGCTGGGAGCAGTAATCCCAAGGCCAACATCTCCTGGATCCTGGGAGCCCAAAGGTTTGTCGAGGCGGTGCGTGAATAGGCCCATGACAGACAAAGAAAAAATGATTATGAGCTAATTCATTGTCAGAATGAGTCTGAATTACTGATGTTTATCCATTTAGACGCGATAATATGCAGGATTGTTTTTTGGTGAACTTTAATTCCCCAGCTGATTGGATTTGCTGGATGGGATTTGTGTGCTAGGTTCCAGGGATTGGAGCAGCCTCCCAGGGCGGCTCAGTACGGCGGCGTTTCAGTGCTCAGTTCTTTATCTCTGAATCTGAGTTCACAGCATCACAACCAGAAGGTCATCTGCCAGGCCTACAGCCCCGTGCTGGTCGAGGGGACCAACACATTCTTCAAACTCAACGTTCTTTGTAAGTAGAGGATAAATTGCTTCTTTTTTGCATTTCTTTCTGTCTCGGTTTGTGTGTTTGTTTCTTTGTCTCCTCCTGGCGAGTGACCAAGAGATGTGGTTTGCATGAATCTTAAACGATGCATAATGATGATCTATAATGCTGCGGCTGTAAGCTGCTTTGCTGGGGTCCTTTTGCACTGGGTTGCGTGTGTGTGGTGTTGTTGTTTTTTTTGTTTCTTGTTTGCTGGAAACATTTGTTGTGATTTGTTGGTCTGTTGAGCTCTGCAGCAGTGTGTCATGGCCATGTTTGTCTTTGATGCCATTTCACAGGCAGCAGCCAGACACGGTTTCAAAGCTCGGTGCTTTGTATGAGCATGAAGGAATGTCACTGTGTGTTTGTGCAGAGCTGCAGTTGGACAACAGTACTGTCACTCGTCATTTGAATGCTTGTCCCTCCCCCCTCCCGCGTCCCCTCCCTCCCCCCCTGTCTCACTGTGCGAAAGTTGGTTAGATCTGGGATTTTTGGTGGGATGTCGACTTTCTACTGGTTTGACTCTCATTAGTGTCTCGTACTTCTTTCATGCTCAAAATTGTTTTGTGTGTCTCTGCACCCGCGCCGGCTGTTTCTTGTCATCCTGTCGGCCTGAGTTTCTGCTCATGAATTTTTTTGCTGTAATTCCAACTTAGTGTCGCCGTGTTTGTGTTACTGTTTCTGTCCCAGACCCACCGGAGTTCAGCCCTAACCAGCCGACACGCGTCCAGGTGGTGGAGGACGAAACGGCCGCCATTCCTCTGCTGGTCTCCGCGAACCCGGAGGAGGTCTCCTGCGTTTGGCTGCGTCGCAAGGAGGTGCTGGTCAAAGGTGATCCAGGGCCGTGTGATGGCTCTATAAACCAGGTCCTAGTTGAGCTGAGCCAGCAAGTAAGCACTCAGCTCTGCCGTTCAGGGTCTGAATAAAACATGGCAGGTTAGCCAGCATGGGACCCTGCCAAATGTGATTCTCATTATGGCTCTAATGTATGCAGTCTAAATGAGGATTGCTGTCTGCCTGAATACAACACAACGGATCTAAACCTGGCTTCTCTTCCAGGCCGGTGTCATCAGGGCCCCGCAGCACCCACTCTCTTTCTCTGTTAACTCTGTTAGCTCCATCAAACACCCCACACGCCCCCGCCATAAGATGACTGTATCCTGAATGTAGAAAGCCACCTATTACATTCTGAGTGCTGCGGTACAGAAGGTGTCTCTAATGCAGCCTATTGTTGCCTTGATGTGGGAATCCCGCCAAGCCAATCAATAATGCAGGATTAGATGTCACTTAGAGACCAGTGGCCAGAGGACATGCAGTTGATGAGCATGTAATGAATACTTAATTTACCATCGGTTTGCATGTGTGTCTGTGTGTGTGTGTGTGTGTATGTCCGCGTGTGTGTTTCTGAAAACGGTGGAATCTGCTCTACCGCCGGTCAGACGAGTATTTGCTGGAGATCAAGAACGTGACGAGGACACATGCAGGAGTTTACACCGTCGTGTGTGAAAATGAAGAGGGCGTCAACCAAACCTCCATCATGCTCGATGTTCAGTGTAAGATTCTCTACACAAAGGAAGAAAGGGCAGACACACACATCTCTGTGCCCACACACATCCAGATTTTTTAAGGTTCTATTCCATGTGAACAAAATAGATTTTATAATGAAGCTCAATTAGATAAGACAAAACAGTGAATACTAATACCTGAAGATTAACTTGAGCGTGTGAAAGATAACATATCATGGTATGTCACACCATGATACGTGTATTTCGGTATTTACATTTTTGAAAGTTCGATTGATAGTGTACAGCAGTTTTCTAGGGAGTGAAGAAACTTTTCCAGATCACTGATGAGAAATATATAGAAATGGTACTTTTTCATAATCATTACTTTTACTTGGCTGGAGTCCATTTATAATTCATGTTGTTCAGGTTCAAATATGCCAGGTATACATCTAGGCCCTGTGGGTCACCATTCAACTACATCATTTATCTCTGTTAAAGATGTAAAAGATGTAAATGTGGAGAACAAACAGAGTTCTTCTTGCTAATAATTGGCTGATTTGTGCCTTGGTTTTGATTCTGTAGCCTGCAAACAGACTGTTTTGGGAACATGTCTAAAGCTGTGAAGTAACACAACCGTCAGAGCATCCGAACACATTGACACACCCAGACAACAACATTGACTTTCAGCTCCTACCCAGTAAACATGCCTCATTCATTAGGCCTCCATGCAAGGCCATGCGCTTCCACTGCTGCCCGAGGCCCTGCCCGGAGCAGAAGGCCCACTGCCCCGATTCTGATGATTTAATAATGGAAGTGTTGAAAATGTAGGTCTGCCTGCTTCACCAAAGCCCATGGTACACGCCTAATGGATTTTGCTGCTCTGATATGACTGGTCTTGACAGTTGTAGGTATTCATTATGCATAGAGAATTGTAGTAGCTTTTATGGGTGACGGTGTAGCCCACTTAACATTGTCGCTGTGTGTTAGCGGACCAACACGGCCGGATCCCCCCCCACCCAGAGGTCAGTGTCTCTCTTCTGTTCCCCACCAATGTTCTCCAAGTGTGAACACAGGCTTAGACAAGCAGGCACTAATGGCCTTATTGCTCTAAGTACATGGCACCCATGAGAAGTATTAAAAGCCTGTGAGGTAGAGGCGAACAAAGGCAAGTGCAGGAGCCGTGCAGTCGGGGAGGAGAGATGATGATGGATAGATAGAGGGAGAGTGGAATCATGGGAGGGGGAATTGGTTAGTGTGTGTTAGCCTAGGGCCTTGTGTGGGTCACATGGCCGATTGCAAAAGTATCTGCAGTGCCTCAACATGTAGAGAGGTTAATGGCCTTGTATCTGAAAGAGAGAGGCCAATTAAGATGGGGTTATGGAAACGTTCAAAGGGAAACGAGTGTAAGAATAATTATAGCGACGCTGCATGCCTCTTTAATGGTTCGGAGAATGATTTGCCCCAGGTTGTCATATTAACCTTTGGTCCTGCTTCAGCTCCATCCCCCTCTTCTTACACTCAGATGCTCCCGGTGTCAAGGCAGAGAAGGACCCGGTGTTTGTGAACATGGGGGAAACAGCAGACCTGATATGTGTGGCAGATGCCAACCCCATTATACCTGACATGTTCTCTTGGAAATGGCTGGTGAGTAACAGACACTCCGAATGCAATCACCCCCTAAATTGTATTTCCTTTATCTGGTTTCCTTTCTATTGTTTTGTCTCTTCTTGCCATTTATCCACAGCCTTTTAAATCCAGAGATGCACCATATTTCAGTAACTCAAACTACCCTCCCCACCTTCTCCACGCTCTGCACTCAGCCCAAATCCAGAAAAATAGCTTTGATTACTGCCCTGCGACAAAAGGGCACATTTGTCAATGCGACGTGGTCCCTGCATCTACTGAAGCCTCTCTGGTCTCACCCACCCTGCGGCGGTGCTGTGTCTCCCGCTCTCAACCTGTGCAGCCCCTCCTTTCGTCCTTCCCTGTGGCTCTTCAACCCGTGGCATTATCCTTCTCTGTCGTCCGGGCTCGTTCCCCCGCTGCCCTTCCCATCCCCAATCTCGAGCCCTGATGGTTTCCGGCTCGGCTCTCCCTCACTGTCTACCTGTCTCGCTCTCGAAACAGCCGCCCCAAAAACTCCAGCCCTCACCCAGGAGGATGGGAGTGTGGTATTGAGGGATTGCTGCTGTCGTCCGCTTATTGCCGCTCACTCTGTCTTCCGCAGGGAGAGGGGGAGGCGGAGATGGGAGAGGAGACCCAGGAAGACGAATCAGGCCTTCTGACCATCCATGATGTGACTCGGGCTCATGCTGGTATTTACCAGTGCACAGCCAATAACGGCATAGCACCCCCTGCCAGTGTAGATGTGCAGCTGGTAGTGCAATGTGAGTGTATTTGTTCCCTGTGTCGGGGAGGGACATACACATGTTTTTGGGATCAATTATTTCCCGTGTAAATGTTTTCTCAATGAATAAACCTCCAATGTCTACTTTGCCTTGTGTAGTCAAACCAGAGCTTCAGAAAGGAGCCCAGTGGAGGAAGGTGGCCAGCAGAGGCGATGGAACCACGACAGCTGAGGTTGTGTGTCAGGCAGATGGTATTCCTCGGGTCGACTTCTCCTGGGAAAAAAATGGCTTACGCATGGACTTTACCAACCCGAGGTCTGAAAGCAGACATTATTCCAATCTTCTCCTGCATTAACTCCCCTGCTACTGTCAGCATTTGGTTGTATATTGAGGAATCCTCACAATTACATTAGATTCTACCCTAATGTAATATATTCTTTTGCCATTTCGTGCTATTTCACCATTAAATCCGGATTAAGTGCATTTTATACTTTGCTTTTCACTATGCAAATACCTGTTTAATGCTTCTTTGATGTGTGAAATTGGGTGAACTAGTGCAATCTGCAGGACATCACAATCCCTGCTGTCGCCTGCTAAGGATTTATCTCTTTCTCTTCTTCTCTGTTTGTGTGTGTGTGTGTGTGTGTGTGTGTTTGTGCGTGCGTGCGTGCACTGCAGGTATGAGGAGCAGACTGTGAGGGGGGGCTCCTACCACACCAGCACGGTTCGAGTAATAAATGTGACTGCAGCTCATGACTATGCCGTCTTTAGCTGCACTGCTCTCAACGCACTTGGAGAAGACAAGCTAGACATCCAGCTCGTCAGCACAAGTATTTAAACATGTACATATGTGTGTTGGTTCCTATGTGTGTGCGTTTGTGTGTGGGGGCTTGTTTGTATCCTTGTGGGGACAACAAATTTGCTCTTCATGGGCAACGGGTTTGAATGAGATAAAACCTTATCGTTCCCGCTGAGCGTTATGAGAGGCACACGCACATGGGCACCATGGGTGTTAAAAAAACATTTAGTGCGTCCTTTATTCAGGGTTAAGGTCAGTGTCCAGGTTCAAAGAAAATATTAAATTAAACGTCACTTACTGAATACTGTACTTTCATGCGTCCTATTCGTTGGCATTGTTGTTAAGCAATATGTCCACTAGAGAGCAGCGCAGAGTCAAGAGTTTAGACAACAACAAACAACTCCCTTCTCAATAAGTTTGGCTATTGTTTGAAATTCTTCATTGTGTCCTTGATCCTATCTTTGGTGGTACTGCTTTGTTTTTTTCTTTTTGGTCCACATCCGTAAGACCTATACCCGAGCCCCTCGGCTGTTTACTAAAGAAAAATTAGCCTCTGGGGGAGCGGCCCATATTTTGGGGCTTCTGTTGACAGAGGGTATCAGGGCCAAGACTCCATCTTCTAAATCCGGAAAAAAACAAACAGCGATATTTTCAGTAGGTGTTTACGTCCAGACGCCTTTTTTCGGCTAATATGTATCGATTGCATCTCGGCCAATGTGTTCCTCCTCTTTTGCTTTCCACATGGACTGTTTGCCGTTTACTGCTTGCAGGCCCCCCAAGCCCTCTTAAATGCGATTTGTCAAACTAAAAAATTAAACTAGAGGGGTTCCAGCCCTCAAACTGTATCTCTCACCTCCAGACTCTGCATATTGACAATATCAGAAGACATACACTAATAGATACGAAATAAAGAGGACAGTCCGGACAGACGACTACATTTGTGTTTGTATAGGTATCCAACTTTGAGCAAAAATTAGACTCTAGAGTTGGTGTTAGGCATTTCATTAAGATAGTTAAGTAAGAGGCTGGTAAATTAATTATGTCAACGAGTTGCTCTCCACGTGCATAGAGAATCTAGTGTTTGTGTGTGTGTGTGTGTGTCTGTGAGAGAGAGAGTGAGTGGTTGTGTCCTTGGGTTTCAGAGGCTGTCTTTACAACACCCTTTGTCAATGTCCCGCAAGGACCTTATATATCGAAAATGCCAACATTTCATGAGCTACGAAAAACAACTCTCTCTCTCAGCCTTGCTGCAAAGCTTTTTTTTCGATAATGATGTCTTCAATAGTTTATTTAGTTTCAGATAGAGAAGAATGTTCCTCAATTCACAAGTGGAGATTTTTTTCCAACTCAATTAAATTACTTTTATCTTTTAATTTGTCTCTAGTAATACCAGAGAAATGAGGATGAAACTCTAACTTTGTAGCTGCACAAGGCTAAAGCAGGCTACATGCCTCAGTCTCACTGTACCCTAAAAACCTTGGACATCTCTGTTATTTATTTGAGAGGCTCCTTGTGGACTAAGCTACATATTGTACATTAAAAGTGGGTTGTCAAGAAAGTCAAAATGATGTTAAAGACCCAGATTAGATGAGTTAGTGTGCTAAACCAAATCTATGTATCAAATGTATTTTGGTACTCACAAGCCTATGTGCCTGCTCAGTGTGTTCACATCTTCTTGGCAATCAGTTTTTAAGGATTCTTTGCCCCCTAGTGGTCAAAACTCACCTGCGGCGGCTTTAAATAAATGGGCAAATGATCAAAGTCAGTGGTAACGCAACGCAACACGCTGGGATTATGCATATCGCCTACTTGGCAGCAAAGAACTTTTTTTTCTTTGGTTCTAATTTTGCAGCATCTTAAAATAATTGAGTGTGCGCTGCCTTGTCTGAGGCTCAACATCCTTTTTCCAGCTACATTACAATAATGTGGGCAGTGCTGTAAAACATGCTGAATTCTGTAAACTGGAGGGAGTTGCTGTTCCAGAGTGTCAGCCTTTTAAGGGACTTTATTCCATTTCTCTATCTCCACCTTATCACAGAGCCTGTAGCACCATGTCACTTGTCCCTCAGATAAATGCTGCAGTGATACGCTCTGCTCTCCCAGCATTTTTAGACGTGTCTGCCTGCAAGCTGCCAGTGTACCCATACACTGCCACCATTATCAGCACAGCCCGGCTCCAAGCAAAGGCCCGCAGCCATCATTGGACACGTTTAATGTTTACTATAAAAAACATAAAATACAATCCCATATTGGCCCTGTTTTCCCCAGTCAGTTTTTTTAGTGCAGTGAATATTCATAATTAATCTGACGCAGTGATAATACATTTTATATGCTTCCTTATCATTTTAGAGCCCAAGAGGAAGAGAGAGTTTTTTCGTATTTTTCCTTAGCACGGTGCTTTTTGGATTTGAGATCCAAATAAGGCTGACCTCTTTGCCCTGGAATCTTATGAGCGGAGCAGATAGTGGGAATTATTTACTCTGCAAACTGGGCAGCAGCCTGGAGCCATGAGACGAGCGGAGCAGCCCCATCTTATGTAGCCGCTCGACTATCTCCTCTCCTTCTCTCCTTCACTATCTCTCTGCCCCCAAAGCTACCCGACCTTTTTTTTTCATGCTCCAAATGCAAAATAATCCACTTTAGCTTCACTTGCCCGACTGGAGCTTTGCCTTGTGTCAGACCGAAGGCCTGGTTAGCGTCTTTTGATCTTTGCTCACAATATTGATAACAATCAAGAGGCTTCATCCCTCATTGCACGATGTTGGATGGATAAATTGGACAAATCAGCCGCTTCTATTCTGAGGGGGATCAGCAATAGCTTTGCCCATGTGTCCTGATCATCCATATAGTGCGTCGTAAAGAAAAAAGCAGATGTAGGGTAGAAGAAATGCTGCTGTCAAAGGCAGCCTGTGGAATTAACTGTGATTAAAATGAAATAATTTGCTAAAAAACAAATAAGGCTTTGGAGACTCATTGACAAGTTTTTATGACAGTGATCATATTTTCTCCCTGACTTAATTTTAATTAACTTTTTTCATTATTTATCAACAGTAATTAAAGTCAAACTCCTTCATTAATTTTACTGCACCCAACATATTTTTGTACCTAAAAATACAGTTAGTGTCATTGTTCCACCCAAACATATTTATCAAATCAACTCTGAGACAAATGGTTATCATTTTCTTCTGATAATTTTGTCTGATAAGATTAATTGTGTTTGCAAACAAATGAATCTTTCTGTGACAATCACAGGTCATGCGTGTTTCAATTGAGTAGAACAGGATTGTGAAGGCACCGCTTGTGAAAAACAGTGTCCAATCAGATAAGTGGGTAATTTTCTTTCAAGTAATTCTTCTTCCTCTTGTCTCTCCGTCAAAAAGAACATCCGCTCACTTTCAGGAACACCATTTATAACATCTCCAAAGCAGAGAGTGAGAAGCTGCAGGGGAGTCACAGGCCGGTAGGCCAGCAGAGCCCCCATGTGTTATTTCAACGCCAGCGTATATAATCACTCGACTAGCTCCTGGCACACACCTCAATTCCTCAGCCTCTTAAACCTTTTCAAACAGCCACCCGTCGAGTGAAGGTGTTCCACTCTGTCACAAAATCAAGAGCACATTTGCTTTTTCTACTTTCCTATTTTTTTTCACCCTCACCAAGGTCACCCCGATCCTCCCTCGTCATTCAGCCAGGTCAGTGTTACCCACAACTCTGTCACTGTGGAGTGGATCCCCGGCTTCAATGGAGGCTTGAGGCAAAGATTTCGTGTAAGGTGAGATGTCAAGGAAAGATTTGGTTGAATGAATAAAACAGCATATTTTTGGTGAGGTCTTAAAAATGTAAAAATGTAATCACCTGAATTTAGGCCTTGTTTCTTTCTTTCAGAAAAGGTTTGGCAGCATGCATAGTTTATAATCTGACGTTTTTATCTGTGTAGTAGTTGTTTATTAATAATACTGAAATCAGAAGGCTGTAATTAAACTACAAACAAGACAAACATGGAGCTGGTAACTGAGTCTACAAATACTTCAGTACACTCGGCTTGGCTTTTTGGATACCTGCTGTCTCTGCCGGTTCCTATCCCCTCTACTTCTATGTCACCTTATCTTCAATTATTGGGGAGCATAAAAAATGGTTGTTCTCTGATCTTCCTTCATTTCTCACATTCTTGACAAAGGTCTTAAATCTGATCCATTAAGGTCTTTAAAAGTCTTAAATTCAACTTGTTAAATCCGTTTCACAGTTCAAGCATTGTCCCTGACAGTGTCTCTCTGTGGACAGATACCGCTGGGATCAGTCTGTCAGTTTCCTCTACGTGGACGTCTTTCCTCCCAGAGCCACAAGCTTCACAGTCACCAACCTGCAGCCGGCTACCACCTACAACTTCTCTGTCAATGCCCTCAATGCAATGGGGGAGAGTGGCTATGCTGACAACAATGCAGTACTGACCATCACCACCAAGGGTCAGTTCAGACTAACCCCCAGCTCGCCACTGAGAGGACTTTACTGTCCAGCATCTAATAGTATAGAATAAATCTATCATCAGCTTGTTGTGTTTAGAAGCGGTGGCTTGTAAGTGTTATTCATTCTTGTTCTGTCGTCATAGAGACGCCAAAAGTGGAGGATATCCCACCACACGATGACTCACGGAGTAAGTCCTTTATCACCACTCTCTGAATCCAGCTCTTAAGGCTAGCAGGAAATTGCTGTTTGCACTGCAGCTAGCTTCATTTGGCTGAATCATGTTAATGTATGCACCTCCAAGGCTGCTAATGTTTGCTCTACCGGAGTTGCGGTTGTCATGGAGCCGACCCATAGGTTCTACCTGCTGCTAGGTTTAATCAATAAAGACAATTGGGAGACCGGTCTCACTTCTGTCAGGTTTCATCTCCCAAGCATTTCCTTATTACTTTCCTTCTTATGCATTGAGCTAATGTCTCTGATGTTTTTTTATGCTATAGGTGCAGAAGGGCTTCCAGTGTATCTGACTGTGGTGTTTACAGTGGTGATTGGCGTCCTGCTGGTGTTGAACTCACTGGGCTGCTTCTTTGGACACAGGTGGAAAAAGAGGCGGGGTCAGACAGGTAACCGTAACGACCTTGCTATCTACGGATTTTATCTTTCCTCCAAGTGTTTTCCTGTCTTTATCATTTTCTGATTCTTCAACAACACTCTGGAGCGATCACTCTGAACCTCAACCGTCAGCTCAGTCTCTCGCTCCCTCCTCATCTCCCCGTGTCCCTCTCTCCATCCATTTGTCCTGTCGCCTCTCCTTCTGCTCATCCTCCAGGCTTCCACCTCCTGCCACATTCATCCCTCAAAGCTTTCACTTCTCTATTTTGTCCCCATCTTTTATCTCATTTGCTCGTTTTATGCCCGTATTCTACCTCTCATTCTGTCGCTTTCCACTTGTTCTTTAGTCAAACTTTTAACTTCTTCCTCTCAGCCGGTTATTTTTCATTCCTCACCTTCCTCTGCCCTCTGGTTTTTACAAAGATTTTTCACGACATACTTGTCTTTCGCTCACTCTCGCTCTCCATCATTTTTATCGCTCTGATCAATTTCGGCGCTTATGAGACGATGCTGATGATTCTCTCTTCGAGTTCTAATTTCCCAACACCGAGTCTCTGTCCTCCTGTTTCTGCTCCTCCTGCAGGGGGTGGAGGAGGGAGTGTATCGGATGGGAAGAAGAATGAGGAGGAGGGGTGAGTTAAAGCCCTGCAGTAGAAGTAATAGACACACATCCAATCCACTCCACAGACTTAAGACTGAGACCTGATCCACTGGCTGACCCAGCCACTAAAACAGCCAGGCCGGCAAAACAACAAGCTTCTGCCAATATCCGTTTATAGTAGTGTCATCAAACTTGCAACACAATCCTGCATTAATTAGGTATAAATACCATGTAACACATTGCTATTAAGTACTTAATGTATGCATTTCAATTAGTGCTGCATCTCTGTTACTTTACAATGAGGATAATAGTTCAAATTGAATCAAATCAATGAATTTCAATGAAATGGATGGCAAATTCTTTCCATGTAGGTCCAGTCAGTCAACTATAAACAACTCCAACAAGTATGAGAGCAGAGAAAAGATCAACGCCGCCGCCCAGCGCACCCTCCTCATCGAGTCCGGATCAGAAACCGACAGCAACGTCTACGAGAGTTACGCAGCGGTAAGAACGGGACGAGGGAGAGAGAGAAAGAGGCAATTGGGAGAGAGAAGATTGAGTAAACAGAAAGAGGGGGGAGGTTCGGCAGAGGGTAAAGGGGATCTGGCAGAAGAGGAAACTGAGAATTCAGCCATAACAAGGAAAATGGAAATATAAACTAATGAAACCTTTAGCTGTGCACAGAGTCGGAACCTAGATCAATACTTCACAATTAGCATTCAAAATACGCATCGATCGCTGAGAAATTATCATTTTGTACTTTAAAAAGGCCAACGAGGATTTGAACCTTGAAGAGAGCCGATCAGCGAGGTGAGAGAAAGAAGCCGGCGCTGCGCTGCTGTGGCGGGGGGGGGGTATAATGAAACTCACATCCCCACAGAGAAAGGCTTTCTCTCATACCTAATCTAATGATAGTGAAGGGGCCAGGGACAAAACCTAAAGCCAAATAACTTTTTCTCAAAGATAGTTTCTCTCATAATCACACTGATATGTGTTTCCTTGTTTATTTGTCTGATTAGTGTTGTTTTAATTAGTCATTTAATACTATAAAAATTGCGTGCATGTGTATCGGGTGAACGTAGTGTCCATGCCTCCAAATCACGTTATCAGTTCCAAGATGGCAGCATCCGTTTCCGAGCTCATTTCTGGATAGCGGGAAGAAGTGGAGACTCATCGTCTATCTCTATATAGAATCTATCCTCTGAATATTATTAACTTCACTGTTTACCATTTTTATAGGGACTTTATCATCTATCCAAGTCTATTGTCCTTGATAGACTATTTGTAAAGTCTATTCACCTCTATCAAATTGGAGGATTGGCAGAAATTCATCCCTTATACCTCAGAGATATTTATCTAAAGCAAGGTTAATAAAAATCAACCCTATCTGTATGGTTGTACACGTTTAGAGGCGAGTCAGAGAATAATTAGGCTGAACAGCCCCTCCAATGATTCCCTGTTAACCCCTCTGCTCTGGAGTAAAACATGTGAAATTGTTGTTTACCTGAAGTTACGTAAGGTCAACGCTGATCTGATGCTATCTTCTCCGTTTCAATCATTTCAGGAAAGTTCCCAGAATTATTATTACCCAACGGTTGACTACATGCCAGCTCTCAGTCCGCACCCTGAGGAAACACACAGGCGCGGTGAGACGCAAATACACCTCAGAGTAAACAAAGCAGTAAACACTTCATGTCCATATATGACGCAGTCTGCGCCAATTAGGAAACGTGTGTTCTATTCAAAGTGTTTCTCCGTATTGCTCTCCAAGATGTCACGCACCAGCCTGTGGACTCTCACAGCCACGTGTATGAAGAAGTAAGAGTCGGGGGGGGTTCGCACCAAGGGATCACGGCGTCCTATCCTCCGTCCTCGTTCACCCAGCGATCGCCTCATCAGTGGAACAATTGGACATCATCAACAGGCCATCAGGTACGTAAACAAAAAACGCAACTTATTTAATTTGTCATTTACATTGTCAAGTTCATATTGCAGTTGGAAGATGAGTGGAGTTTTGTTATGTGCACAACACTAACTGAGATGTTCTCTGTCTCGCAGCAGAGTGCTGAGAGAGCGAGGGATTCTGCAGATGTTCGACCACTGCCGCGGGTTTCTGATCTTCCCTTTGAACAGCGAGGCGAGTTGGTCTAGAGAGAGCGGGTCGGAGCACAGCAACACGCCGTGACACACTCAGGACCCCGTGATAGTCATCGAGCACAGTGATGCAGAGCAGATATTCAGCAAAATGTTATTTATTTCATCCTTTTTTAGTCAGTGTCTCGCGAGTGACCTTGAGGGAACCTGTGCAAAGAGCAGAATAGAAGGAGAGAGGTTTGATGTGGAAATGTCAGAGATTTCACTGTATACATTATGAACACTGAATGTTTTCCTCGGAGATTTGGGTTCAGCTTTATCAAAGCACGGCAAACTGAACAGACTGAAAGGAAGCAAAGGAGAAGGGCAGCAGGATTAAAAAAAAAGAAATGAAAAAAACAGATCTGAAAGCCTTGAATACGTCATGCGATTCAGCTCATTTCCTCCTCCATCCTCCATATTCCTGCTCCCTGGACCTTGATCTGTTGTTTCACCTTTACCCTCGATTTGGAGCCCTAGTGCTCGTCATTATCCCCTCCCTTCCCCTTCCCCTCCCCTCCCTGTTTGGCCTGCAGTTAGACATGAATCAGTTAGTTTGAGTCAGAAGAACATCACTGAGGCAGAAGCAGGCGCATCGTGCAGCTCACAGAGCAACTCAAGCAAATATCATCGTTTTCAAGCCATCCCCACATTTCCCGACGTGCACCCAGATCCGGTCCCCTCCCCTTGTGTGATACAAAGTTTTTCGGACCTCACGGTTAGACCCTGGGAATCCCGACAACAGGATTGTACTGAGTGGTATTTAGCATGGTAATGTCTTCAGAAGGTAAAGCCATATCTCGGGCCAGACTCTAATCCTGTTTTCTCTCAAATTGAAGTTCAGCTCGCAACATCAGCGAGAGAGAGGGAAAACCACGGAGAGAATTTGTCTCAGTGGCTGTGGGAAGTCAGAGAGAGATAGAGACAGGATGAGAGGGTTCGGCTAAGCTGCAGCTATGGCTACTGCTACAAAAACAAATTCTCCTCTTCTTTGGTTTCAAATTGTGTTTCAAAGAAAAATTAAATCTATGGAATAATATTATCTCTATTTGTTAAGTTGATTTAGACAAGACTGTATATTGAAAACGATAAATTATACAAGCAAATATAAAATCTAAGATTGGCTTGAGGATCCTGCAGAATCTTAGCTGTTCCTCAGATACAGATGTTGTTCCTGGAATCTGCTGGAGTCCCTCTCCCAGTTCAGAGCTCACAGCCTCATCTTCTCTAGCTCCTCTTTCAGCCCGTGGTCTTTTTGAGCTTCTTGTGTACATCTATCGCAATTGCCTTTTTCGACTTCCTGTTTGTCGACCACCACGATGTCCTGTTGGTTAGCCTTCCCCATTTTATCGGTCTAGATCTGGACGTCCGACAGGATTTTAGCTCATTCTGAACCGCCTTCTTTCCTTCTTGCATTTTGACCTGGGAACTTCCAGCCCACAGATGTTCCTGTTCACTGTCATTCCATGTGCAGCCTGCGCCTGGGGTCCTGTCTGGTGTGGTAGACCCCGGGCCTCTATTGATCTTGTGCTGCCATGATTAGTGCCTCTGTGCTGTCATTCAAACCAGTCTTTTCCAAATTATGGTTTGGACCACCATGTCAGTGATACTGGCCGTGCAAGGGCTTCTCCTACCATGATGGTTCTTCCTCCTCATCAGGTTTCTGCTGTCTGAGGTATTCACTTAGAAGATCATCACTTGGGGCCACATCTTCCTGATGTACTACTGGATCTTTGTCTCTTACTGGATCGTGGCTCTGACTCTCAGTAGTTTCTCAGCCTCCCTTCTTCTGCTTATTGTACAGTGTCAGGGGTCTGGACCTGGGATGAAACCCTACCCAGTATATACATATACAGTATATATGACCAATATATCTATTGAATACATGTGTGTTAAGCTGTCGACTGCTGCTGCCATTGACACCAGCTCTGAACACTCAGAGTACTGTCTTTCTACCTGTGTTATAATAATAGGCTTTGTGTTCCCTGTGTATTTGTGTAAATTTGTGTATCAGAAACGTCCTCAATGTTTCCTCTGTCCTTCTAGCCTCTTGCTACATTATAGTCACTGGGCTGTTCCCAGCTGTGACACACACACTGTGCTTCTGCTTTCAGCTTCTGCTTTATCCTCACGCTCGTCATTGGTCTCACGAGGACTCACTAAATGTAGCACACTCAACGCCCAATGAGAACCCGCTTCTTTAGCTTCTTTTCTTATTGTGTCTTTCCTGCTATGGAAATATTTAATCACTGTGTGCGAGAGATGGCATTAAATCCTGATGAAGTTGTTACGGCCCACACATTTGTCTAACCTACAAAATTCTGTTTCCTCAATGGGGCCTGACTGCCTTGAGATAAATCTCAATGTTTCACTAGGCTGCGTTCTCTCAATTACACTCACTATTCTCCATCATGTCAAGGTGTGTTTGTCTCATTACTGAGCAATTGTTTAAGTTCCTGTCAAGCCGACTGCCACGTTCATACCAAAGACTGCTCATGATGCATCGTCTCAGCTCAGGCGGGAGAAGTAATCTGCTAAACTGAAGGCTTGACAGCTCAATACTGTGTGACAACTTCTATTTCTCCTCATTGCTGTCATGAACATTTTGATATGTTGTGTTCATAACAACCTGAAGGAAGCTCAAACACGGCGGCTGCATGAGGGTGATATAACGTCAATGAGAGAAACAAATGAGACTTTAATAACCTCAACTCTATTTCTGTCATCTCCTGAAGGTTTAAAAATACAAAACTCATACGCGATTGACTAATATCCCTTTAACAGGTTGTGCCATCATGTGGGAAACTAACTCAAACTTAACTCCAGATGCTGCGAACCCATCCTCCCTCTCGTTATTCAGCTTTCTGCCAATTGAAGCAACCACATCTTTTACTAAGTATAACAGGATTTTTCTGCCAGTTATTGTGACTCATATCCTGTTGTTCACACTGAGGATGTCTTCAATGTGGAGGAAAGAATGTTGCTCAATTCTTTTGATGAGGGCAAATGTGAAAATACACACACACACACACGTATATGTATAAAATGTGTGTGTGTTTGTGCGTGTGTTCATAACAATTTAGAAGTTGACACAGTTAATAGAGAGATTTCAAAAACTCTTCAGTTATTAGTTGATGGAAACTTTTAAGTAAATATCCAGACAGACATTACTCTCCTGGCTTGAAGCTGAATACCTTTTTTCAAGCCCCACTTAAACCTTGATGTATCTTTTATATTTTTGTATCATTACTGATGAAAACCTCCACTGTGTGCACCTATGTCTGAAATATGCTTTCAAATGTTTATCTACCTATATATATACATATATATACATATATATACATATAAATGTAAACCTGTATCCATGCACAAAAAAGTTATGTGATATAAAGTACATTGCCAAAATAAATGGTGTTCTCATGTAGGTGGCTCGGCCGGGATGTTGCACATTCTCATTGTTTGTGTGTGGGTTGTGGGTTTTCTTCAAGTTTTATCCGTTCTCCTCCCACAGTCCAAGGACATAAGGATTCAGAGACTCTAAATTGACTGTAGGTGCAGTATGGACGGATGGATGGAAGGATGGATGGAGAGAGATAATCATGTTGCAGAGCGTGATCAAAGGGGAAAACAGATGAAATGATTAAGTACAGATGTATGAAATCACATTTATAACTAGATTGTTGTGCCTCTAATCATTTCAGTGTCTAAACAGATTGTGATCAGTAACTAATTACTTCTGTCTGGGTACATCTCCTAGTATAATTAGCTGGAAGCATAAGACAAAGAAAGAGTGTTGTGTTGCAGGAGTGAGATTTAAATGAGTCAACTTATATTTAGTGTTGGAGACAATCTGTTATCAGTAAAGAGGGTCAGGATGGAAGCCAACTGTATTTAAGATGTTTATTATAAAGTGTTGGATATTTGCTTAGAGAATGTGACTCGGGGACAAGCGGACTCAAAAGTGTCCTCGGCACTCTGGACAAAGACTGTCCTCTGAGAGGGTGGATGAATTGCAGGCTTTGTGTGCTGTAACAGTCCTGGTTTGTGTTTCTCGGTGTGGTCACGCTGTTGTTTCATACACACACACACACACACACACACACACACACCAACCCTGCAGCCTTGAAGTCGTAATTGAAAAATAAATAAAACAATAACGTAGATTTATCAGGTTGTTTATGTCGCTGAGTTGCTGCACTACACCGTGGTGATGTGTCTTGGAGTTAGCTGCGTTTTCTTAAAAGGCAAGATGGACTTTTTAATGAGGTTTTAAAAAGAAGAACAGAAACGTACTGAAGGAACTGAATTACTTCTTGGGATGCTTGTTCAAAAAGGTTGGTATTAAAGTAAAGAACAGAAGTTCACAGCCACACGTGCTGCACATCAGTTCATCCCCATCAAAAGTCTCCCATTATAATAAGGTAAATCATTGTTGTGCTGGGGACATTGAGACAGCAACATTGAGGACAGATGGCAGACGGACTCGTGGTTGGAAAAGATTGTACAAACACGGATATAGACAGGTGGAGCAGACAGGATGACAGACAGGCAAACACGCGGGCACCAAACCACAGAGTGTGTGGTGTAATAAATACAGAAATAAAGAGGGAAGCGAAGCCATCATGCTGGGAGACAGCTCTATCACACCGACACACACACACACACGTGCACATCACAGATCATCACAGAGAGAGTGAGAGTGTACAACAGAAAGAGGAGGAGGAGGAAGGCATGGTATGAGGAAGAGTGGGTGAGCGAAAGGGTGAACAAGAGTGTCAGACAATTGGACGAGGAAGTCGTGATGATGAGTCCTCTCATGGGTGTGGTTGGTGAGCACTTCACCCCCCGTCAGAGGGCAGACACACACAAACACACACACACACACACACACACACAGAGGGGAGGCATTGTGGACCATGAGGCTGCGGATGAATCTCTGGGCGGCGGCACCTCACAGGATGGAGACTAAGGTAAAGCGTAACAGCCTGGACTAAATACCAGAGGGCCGGGGGGTGTTTTGGTGACTGAGAGGAGGAGATTGATGGAGGATGACAAGACAAACGGATGAACAGACAGACAGAGAGAGAGTGAGTGAGTGAGTGAGCTGGATGCGACGGACAGGCAGGGGGGGTCAGGCCAGGGGGAGGGAGAGAGCGGGAGAGACGCCTGTACAGCCCAGGGGAGAGGGGCCTCGTCTTGACATATGCTCTGGAGTTAAATGTAGATTGGCAAGACCCGGCTAATCTGAGCTGTCACAGCTCATGACGGCCACAGACACTCACCTGTCAGGCTGCTGCGAGCCCGGAGGACGAGCTGCCACCAGGATAGGTCAAAGATCGATTCATTTTGTGCTGGGGGTGGATTTAAACAAGCCACCAGCCCAGACCTCCATCTGTTACCCCACCTGCCTTTGCTGTACCTTGCTTGGCAGTTGTTGTCATTTGCAATGCTAAAAAAGAAAATACACAATATCGTGCAGGTTATTCTTCATATTCCTTTTTTCCATATAGTGTTTTGTTTCAAGCTGGGGTCAGTGTGTTGTGAGGGGGAGGAAGAAGTTTGTTTTTTCCACAGTTTTTTCGGGGGGGAGGGAGGAGGCTGCTCAGCGGCGCAGGATTTCTATTATGTTACAAATAATTGTTTTGACACATCCTCCAATGCTGTTTTTAATTGGCGACAGCGGTGGCTTAAAAAAAAAGGGGATGAAGTGTGATCAATAGTGCCACAAAGCTCGCAACTGGCTCGTGTGGGAGGATGGCGCTCGCAGTGTGCAAAAAAAAACTACAGTCACGATATGTTTAAGTTATATGGTTTGACCTTCAAAGTTAGAATCGGTTTTCTGTCTGGCTGCGTGTGTGGGTGCCCGCGTGCTCGAGGAGGAAGGAGAAGTGGCCACGTGGAGCTAACCTCAATAAGTGTGTCTTCCTGTCGGCTCCATTTACAGTGAACAAAATGTTCCAGAGTCTTGCTGGTTCTGTAATGTGCCAGTGCCAGGCCCTGGATATTCAATTGTAACATGGCTAAAGAGACTGTGTACAAAGTAGCTGTAATTTGTTCTCTGCTCCATCCTCTGCAGCATTTAGATGATCTGTCTTTATTTTATTTCAGTCTCACAGCCACAGGTTGTGTTCAAACTGCATCCAGAGACACAGATATAGCCTTCCTCTTTCCACAACGGCATTTCACCTCCTCTTCCTCTTTTTTCCCCTTCTTCCAGATTCATTTGGCTTCCTTGACTGTCTTCCTGTTTGTCATGTTTAAAGGTGAGTTCACAAAGTGACACTAATGACCGGCCTCCTGGTCCACATATCACAATGCCAGTGCAGATTGGGACAGAGGATCTCCTCTAACACACACAGTCATGTTTGAAAACACTTGGCGTGTTCCCACGAATCAACATAAAGACTCTTTAAACCACCTGGATGAAAAAATAGTCAGTCAGCTGAACAATGAAACACATTTTTCACCTCTTATTTCAAATCAAGACAAAGATGGCAGCCTGCCAGTTACCTGTAGGAAACAGGGCTGCTACTTGGGATGAGAACTGAAAATCGTTGTTATCGTGTGGTGGACAGACACATTTGGTTTGAATCCAGACGGCAGGAGGAGGCTTTGAGGATTCTGAAGATAAACTGTTTAAAAAAGAGGAAAGCGTTTAAGAATATAAAACGTTCTTTCAGAGACTCTTTACATCTGTGACCTAAACATATGTTATGGGCTTCAATACAGTTGATGAGACAAAAGAAGCTCCAATAGAAAAGAGGCTGTGCACTAGATCGTAACACTATGGAATAATTAAACCAATCGTAGTTAAGGTAGAAATTAGGGCTGGGAAATAGAACAATATCAAAATTATCACATGTTTTATCAGTAGCAATACAAGAAAAATCCGATATATATTGATGCAGTGCTTAAATGTTGAGTGAACACAGTCTAACGAGGTCAAACACATAATTGGTCCACTTCAGATTTATCAAATGATTTGCTGTTTATCATAAAGAGTTTGAAAAACACAACCTTCACCCGGGAGCACAACTCTGAAATAAAGAAAAAATGTATAGTGCTGATTAAAGATATAGACTCTTTGTCTTTTCCGCGTCCCCCTGAGGCCAGAGGGCAGAAAATCATCTTTTCTTTGTGAGTAGCACAAATACTGAAGGTCAGTAAAGTTGCCTAACTGACATGGCAAAGTGATTTTCATTGTGAGTTAGGTTAACATATTGTTATTTATTTGTTTTAAAAGTCACAATCTGACACTTTAAGCTACAACTTTGAAACTAGCATCTGGAAATGGAAGCAAACTATTGAGTTCATCATCAACATAAAGTTAAGGGACTCTTTAAAGATCAAATGTCATTTCAAAACTGATTCTGCCGAGGCAGGGAGATCTCAATGTTCAGTCCCCAGTAAAACCTGAGTTAGACCCAATAACAGTCTGGTAAATGTCACTTTGACATTAAGGGTTCTTTTTGAGTCACAGAAAACATTAAACCACTTCTCCACAGGACGGGTAGAACTTTTTGCTATGACTAAATTGATCCACATATGAAAAATAGGTGGATGTTCCCCTTTAAAGACTTTGTACAAAGATTTGTCACAAATATTTAACTGTAAGAAAATTCGGTAATATACTGAATATTCATTACAGTGTGGAACATTGGGTTCCTTCACTCTCTGTCACACGCACACAAACAGACACACACACACCCTATTTAAATTACATACAAATGTAGAGAACATGTATGTATGAAAAGATATTGAAATGAACATATAGTTATTGTTGCATATACAGACTGATAGTATTTAGTAAATGATAGATTTAGTGGGAGGTAGTAGGTAGTGTATGCCATATGATATGTATATGAATAGGTAAATTACACAGTAGGAGGCATACATATGGAACAATGTAATTGCTTTATGTTACGCTTTTGTGGGTTCATTAAAGTAGTTGGAATCAGAGCATCAGCCTGAGAAAGTGGAGTTTTTTTATAAAGCTGCAGCATTAATTGGAAGGTGCTGAGTGAGTAGACACACAACGGCCTCACTGTGCCGTCGCCTCACACAACAAACCAGCTCTGTTGTAGCCAGAGGTTTTCCTAAGAGCCACTTCTTTGTGACTCCGCCGCTCACACGACTACGACTGTGACCTGCTCTCCGTGCATCTGCAGGCCTCTCTCTCTCTCTCTCTCTCGCTCTCTCTCGCTCTCTCTCTCTCCCCTGCATGGTCAGACGCAGTCTCTGCTCTGGAATCCATCACAGCATTGTTTGAGAAAGTCACTGGGTTAATAAACAAGGCCGTGCTTTGTTCCTCCTGGGAGGTGAAGAGTCCGGAGGCCTCGTCGTGAGGCTTCATCTCAACTCCCGTTCTCCGTGATTCCAATGTGTCGTTTTTAATTTCCATGCAGTGTCGAGGGCCCAGACTCCATCGACTGCAGATCAGATGGAGCCTGTGAGCAGCGTCATGGAAAACATGCAAACAGTGGAAACAATTGGTACTGTCCCTATCTATCTATCTATCTATCTATCTATCTATCTATCTATCTATCTATCTATCTATCTATCTATCTATCTATCTATCTATCTATCTATCTATCTATCTATCTATCTATCTATCTATCTATCTATCTATCTATCTATCTATCTATCTACACGTATCTATCTATCTATCTACACGTATCTATCTGTCTATCTGTCTATCTGTCTGTCTGTCTGTCTGTCTGTCTGTCTATCTGTCTGTCTGTCTATCTGTCTATCTGTCTATCTGTCTATCTGTCTGTCTGTCTGTCTGTCGGTCTGTCTGTCTGCTTTCGGTTTTGCTCGCTTTCTGTCTTTTCTTCTTTCTACTTTCTGTCTTTCTTTTTTTTTCTTCTTCTTCTTCCTGTCTGTCTTTCTTTCTGCCTGTTCATATACTCAGTTGTTTCCTCTGTGTGACAGGAAGTGTAGAACTGAGCAGAGTCACTAGAGATGTCGTCGACCCTCCTCCGAAAACTGAAGGAGCCACAAAACGACCCGTGGGCACCAGCCGCCCAGCGAACGTCTCCAAGACCTCATCAGGTGGACTCATGTGCCCTGAGCACAGTTCAAATATTTACATAACATCAGTAAAATTACTTTCTGTTTCTGCTTCCGTCTCTTTCAGCGGCCACAGAGAAAACCCCCAAACCACAACCAGAGCTCCCATCCACTCAAGGTAACAGCCCGAGCCTCTCCCTCACTTCTTTACACACCAGCTGGTGGAGCCATTGAGTTTGACTGGTACATGTCAGACTGAGAACACTCCAGTCAACTACAACATCCCCTCACACCAGTATAGCAAAGCCTCCCATCAAGCATGCAGAGAGCTTTAAAACTCATTATGAGCTAATTAGAAAATGTTAAACTCCCTGTCCTTGTTGAGATACAGGGGGGGGGGAGTGTTTCTGCACCCGAGGAAACAGAGAGAGCGAGACGGAGAGAGACACTGATGTGCTTTAGAAAGAGTCTCAGCCTGAATCTTCTTTGTGAGCCCTCACGCTAAAATATTCACAGATTCAATTAAAAATGGAGTCAAACATAGGACCGCACCTGCAGTTTAACAGGAAGTCATTATGCGTGGACTAGAAAGATAAGAAGTCAAAATGTCCCAGAAAAAAATGTGTTCCAATATATGAAATTATGCTTTTGAAAAGTGGAACTGTGCATTATGAATATTACATTTATGAAATATTTGATGAACGGATTAAAGGAGCCGAGAAAACTAATGTTTTCAATGTCTGTTTCCATTCAGCTTCCACAACGACACCTTCCCGATCCATAACTGGGAAAACCGCCACTGAGAAAACCACCACTAAGAAAACCACCACAAAGGACACCAGTCGAGCTGGTGACTGGAGTAAGTAAAAACGTCCCTGCTCTGTATAGTTACCTGAAATGCCACAGGCGACTCCGTTTTATCGTTATCTCGGGGCCGACTGACAGTGTCACTACTCCCCGTCTTCCAAAGCACCTCACTTCCTCTCTTGCCAGCAGATTAATGCCTGATTGTACTCTATGCACGGAGAGATGAGACGTTTGAGTCCTCACGCTGTGCCGTATACTGTAGATATGGGTTTTGATACACCAGCAGCAGCAGCAGCAGCATGTCACAGGGGCAGCTGGATGTGCCTGTTGTTCCCTGGTGATCCTCGCCCCTGTTTTATTTCCTTTCAGAAGCTTCCTGTGTTCTACAGACGAAACCTAATTCACTGCGTTTCTTTCTACTTTTACTTCCTATAGATCCGAAGTGGGACGAAGCGTTCAGCTATGGTAAGAAGCTCGACTTGACTGTGCTGCTCCTTCTGCCAAGGAGGTCATGTTTTCATCTATTTGTTTGTTAGCGAGCAGGATTACTACTTTAATAATACACTTAGACCATGTTTGTTTGTTAGTTTGCATGATGACACACAAACTTATTGACAGATTACCATGAAACTTGATGGGAGGATGCGGAATGGGTCAAGAAAGAAATGATTAAATTTTCCTCAACATTAGGAGAATTGATTCATCTTCCTTGATTTCTCAAAGAATAATTTTGGATCTGATTAAAAAATCGGCTGTTTAGGGATCTGATATTTATTGTGCAAACAAAAACCTGGATCTAGTGAATTTCAAATGGGCTATCATAAGGGGACTGTAGGGCCTTGTTAGTTTTTTTTGTTAGTTTGCAGGATTACACAACAGATACTTTGTTTCTGTAGGGGATGGGGCTTGACCAAAGGAAGCTCTGAACAATTCTTGATTTTTTCTATTCACTTTCTTTAACATTGCTGAGATACGTTTTTTTTCATGAAATAATTCATGTATCTTGATGAAAAAAATCTGATATGTTTAAGGGGACTCATCGTTATAGAGTGTGCGATTTAGTGCAGTTCCAAACAAAAACCTTAGATCCAGTGGTTTTAAATGTGTCTTCATATGGGGCCTGCTGGGCCTTGGTTGTTGAGTTGTGCGCTCCGAGTGCAGTTCTAGTTTCTGTTGTTAGTCGTTGTGTCCAGTTGAGTGTCTGATGTGTGTTTCACATGCTCCAGATTACGAGTCCCTGCGCCACGCTGGTCTGGCCATCGCAGCAGTGCTTTTCATCATGGGCATAATGGTCATTACCTGTAAGTATGACACTGAGAACCACTATTGTGTTTCGTAATCCCTCGTAATCAATTGTAATCGTGTCCAACCGCCCTTCTCACACCTTTTCTTTTCTTCAAACTGCAGGTGGCAAAGTCTGTCGGCCGCCCAAGTGTCGCAACAGGTCCTCAAAGTAAATATGCACAGTCCTAATCCTGAATGATGTTAAATGCTGAAACACAAAAAGTGGATAATATACAGTCCATTGTGCACGGTGCTTATATCATGCTGCAGCTGCAGCGCTGTGAAGTAATTTATATCGCAGGCTACTGGATGATGTATGGCAAACAATCAGTCACATCAGACTCAGGCCATAGTAGCTCAACAGAATGCTGACTAAAACCACTGTGATGATTAATAGATCAGAAAGATTATGATTGAGCTATTTGTCGAGCAAAAAGCGTAACGGTGCAGCTGCAACAACTGCACAGCACCTCGCTTGTTTTCATAGCATGAGGCGCAGTGTTTGATTTGTGTATTTGCTTTCCAGGTCATATCGAGTGGACCAAAGATGAAGAAAGAAAGAGAGAGAGAGAGAGAGAGAAAGAGAGCATGCACACAGTGACACAGAAACCAGTCCCTCCATCAGCGGAAAAAACACTCCACCAACACCAATACCCAGCGACATGTGTGTGCATGTGGGCCGAGTGTGTCACTGTGTCACACACAGAATCACTCATATACGAGAAAAGGTGGAACCATCACCGGATTTATCTGTGTCACTTATTTCTTTGCTTTCCTCAAAAAGAAAAAAGAAGGTAAAGTGATTATTTATCCTGACAAATAATGAAAAAGATGAATCATTATTTTAATCACACCTTCAGCCATGGAGCCGCCCTGTGTCTAATGACCTTTGCATCTTATAGCTGATAACACAGCCATCAGCACTGGCGTCTCACAGGCATGATTATTATTAAAGGTTACGAAGACTAACCCTGTGGCGTTCCCTTATTGGACATTCTTGCACAACACTGACACGCTCTGTTCGGGATCTAAAGTGAAGTGCAGCCGGGTCACTTCTTCTCCCTGCGTACCCTACCATTTCAAATCTGAACGGGGGGAAAACCTGATGTTTGGTAAGCGGTGTCAAATCCTCTTAGTGGCTCTGTGCTTGTAAGTGAATTAAGCCGTAGATTAAACAAGATCCACGGGCGCATTATCTCTGCATCCATATGGCGTAGAAACAGTGGAGACAACAAACTGGGAGAAGCCGAACACGTTTAATAACAGCTTTAATGGTAAAAATAAACACAATGCAAGTCAGCGTGGCTACATAATAATATAATAATCAATGTTTTTAATTGCTGTCGGAACAAAACCAAAGATATAATTCAACTGTGCAAATGGAATAAATTCATTGATATAAAGTCTCCTGCTGCAATCGTTTTCTGGGTCATGTGTTACATACTGTCAATTTTTATATGAGGAAAAACTACTTTGAGTGTCCTTGGGAAAAAAAATACATGTGGGTTCATTTGCATACACCATAGTGCATATAAACGACCACATTTTTATTTTACAAAAAAAGGCAAATAACTGAGTCCCGCCCACAACTTTCATACACACCACTTATTAACCAACAGTGAAGACCATGCCCCTTAATCTCAACATTTAAAAAAAAAGAACCTTTATTTTGCCAAATACAGTTTGGACAAATGCATAGATCAGTAAATCTGATAATTCAATATATTAGATTAAAAGATAGAAACGCTGCATATAATCATATTGACAGAAAAAGATATTAAAAAAATAAAAACATGACCCTTTCAACTAACGTCACGTTGAGATAGAAACAAAGCTCAGTAGTTACATATGATACAGGAGATTTACATGAGTAGTGTCACAGCAGAGAGGTGCAGAACAGATTTTGGACAAAATACTGTAGAAAAAAAATTCCCACTATTGTTTGCGCTTCACAAACAACTCCCTGCTGAATTCGAATTTTGCACTGGGTCGTGTTGGTCTGAATCAAAGTAAAAGTAAAGTAAAAAATAAGTAAATCTGATTATATAGACTATACAGACATAGAAAACTGAAATGTTTTATATTGTCCAATTGTACTGCCCTTGAAATGCAAGCCCCGATTGTAAGGCTTAGTGGCCGACACTATGATTTTGAGAACAAACACCGTGTTACATCACACGGGCTCGAAAATATCCTAAAACAACAGCATCAACAGGATCTGCCCATCTGCTCGTCTGTGCTCAAATAAACTGGGATGGTTCAGACCTGCAGTCCCTGCAAAACCTGATGGAGACGTAACATAATAGTTTTTGGCCTCACGTCTGTCTGGAGTGGAGCCAGCGTTGCCCTGCCCAGTGTTGCTGACTCCTCATGAAGCCACAAATTACCCCAACCCCCCCTCTCTGCACTAGAGCAAACCAGCGCTTTGGGTTCTTACAGAGAGAGAGAGACAGCTTTTCTAAAAGGCCGTGATTGATTTTCATTTCAATGAAACCAGAGAAGCCATCATGTGCTCTGAGTGATTGAAACAAAGGCATTGTTGGTATTTACCCAATCACAACCCAACACTTTTATTTGATCTGCAAGATTTGATCCCTCCCTCACACCCAGCTTCTCTCTCCCAGTGTGCGAGGCATCAATCTAACCCTCTACGACGTTCAGAGCCTTTTATAATCTGCCAGACTGAAGTGAGAGACTTTTGAAACCAAAAGAAAACAATTCATTCACAGCAGCCCATTAATTTGCAGCCTTGCATTAAGGCGTTCACACTGGCTATTTCCACTGGTTTCTGTTTTTCCTACAGAGGTTGAGAAGACGGGGAACAGGTTTTTATCTTCCGAGTGCACTGCCTCTTGTTATTCCTAATGGGCCGGGAACAGAGGATATAAGACAGGTGAACAGGGGACTGAAGTGAGCACTGGGCTGGCTTAGTGTGGATTAGCATGGTTTGTCTCACTCAACCACCATTTCACACGTCAGGTCTGTTTCACATGCACCAAATTAAATGCAAATATAGTTTCACTGCAGAGCTGACGGGAGTAATTTCTTGTATCAGGTGGTAAAAAAAAATAAGAAGGGGGGAGCTCTGGCTGTGCGAAATCATCCCTTTTAACAAAAGGCGTTTTAAGCCATTTCCAGTGGCTTTGATTTGGATTCCTCAAATAGAATCCAATTAGAAGGTTTGAATGTGTTCCAAATGTCCCGGGCTAAACCGCGTGTATGTGGAGAACAAAATGGCGGGGACACATGTAGACAAAAGTATACAACAGTAAAGAAAACATAACACATCGCATTTGCATATGCATCGATAGGAGGTTGTGCAGGAGTGAGCAATGAGCTGAAAGGTGAGAAGCAGGCTGATGTGCAGAGACGTCCTGAGTCAGAGAGCGGGAGATGACGTAGCACAGCTCCTCTCCTTCCCCTGTGCTGTATAACTGCTGCTCCGCCAGGAACTAGACGGGCCCTTTGTGGTCCTGCTCTGCGGGCACGGAGTAGACCCTGAAGGGGCAGAAACAGAAGCATGCCATCATTTAGAGATATTCTTAGGCTCGTTCTCAGTTCGTTGGCACAGAGACGAAAGACACGAGGAGCAACCCCCCCCCTCCCCCCACCCCCACCACCACCACCACCACCACACCCTAACACTGTGCGTCAGAATTAAGGAAGAACACGTCCGCCTCGTGCTGCAGGTGCACAGAGACTGCATCACCTCAAAATACACCTCATCCCCAGGTGGGACTTATAAACCTGGAAAGGCACTGTTGATCCAACAAGCCAGAGGTTGCTGTGTGATTAAGCCTCTTTACAGTGGAGCGATCAGTCAGCACCAAACACTGCCAGAGCTGACGGCAGCCCTGGGAGGCAGCCAGTAATCCCGTGGAGGAATTTAACCCTTGCAGATTGACTGGGGGGTGTCTGCTCCACGAGGCCTGTCCCTCCCCCCCCTCCCCGCTGCGGGAGGATCTCCGGGAACTAACTTGAACTGCATGTGTAACCTCTCTGACCCGACCTGCAGGTCACATGTGACTGCGTGCCAGAACAAAACGTCCTGATTGCTGTGCAGACCTCAGCTAACTGTGGTTAAACTAGAACAGCGTCAGAGAGAGCGTCTCTCCGTATAACTGGTTCAGGCTGTTCTGCCGTCGGATCGCTGTTGGCAGATTGTTGTCATGACGCCAGGATCATGTGTACAGGGTTGTTTGATTCCTGAGTGGAGTCATCTCTTCGGGCTTCGCTGAAGTGCATGAGGTAAGCGTTGGAGCAGGTTGGGTCTTGTCCCAGTTCGGTCATACAGAGCGTTCCTGTCTTACGGCTCTTGTTTGATGTCTAAGATGGAAAGCGCTGGAGGAAGGGAATGTTCAGTGGTGGTGGTGGTGTAAGGCCTCAGGCGGTGATACTAATTGCAATACAAGTCTGGACGGGCTCAGATGGGTGGATGCTGGGTGTGTTTTCAAGTGTTTGTTTTTTTTTCCAGATTTTGATGTTGACAAGCTGGATGAAGTTAAACGAATTTGCAAGGCAGCAGAAAAGCTGTTACCCATCAGACTGGTTCTGTCACCTGCAGGCTGACTTAGCGTCTAATGGAGCTCGCATGTCTTACAGATAACGTATGAGCATTAGCTGTACAGAGAAAGAAAATCGGTAAGCCCAAAAGTTGGCGGTGAGAGATGAAATAAATATAATAATTAGATGACATATTTCAAATCCACTTAAAAATGAACGAGAAACAGAAGAAAATGTATAATCAAATATCAACTTTGTAAGCTATGACGTTTGACCTTACCCTTGCTGCCGACTGTTCATGCGGCGTCCTCACCAATAATACAGCTGCAAGAGAGGGGGGGGAGAGAAGAATGGAGAAAGGTCACGGATACGCAAGAGTAAAGTTCCTATTTGTTTAGGTATTAGCAGGTTTACAAGGCACACAGGGTGATTCAGGACGAGCCATGGACGTCTCTACAGCGGACCATTTGTCGACTGTGTGAACGAAACAACCATTATTTCACATTTCACCGGCAAAACACAGAGAACTTACTGATTATTGTTGAAATGGAGAGAGTCAACACACACACAGCTACAATGATGATGATCACGGTGAGCTGATCTATAGGGTGAAACACACATGGAGTATAAGGTGATACCACTACAATATAAATCCTTCATATTTATTGATATGTATTACTAATACCTTTGCTGAATATTGGCATTTATAATACAAATATATGTCTAACCTGATTTGTCTTCTTCACCTGTGGTTTTATCTACGACTGAAGAATCACTGGAGTTTGGGATGGCAACACCTGGAGACCATGCAGAGAGAGAACACAGAGTCAGGCTGATTTCAGATGTACATTTCATTTTTCACTACATATTTCGACCACCTTAATTACACTTTTAGTAATACTTCTACTACAACAAGCACCAGCTATGATTGGGGTTCGAAGTCATTCTTGTTCTACAGTTTGGGAAACATGGTGATCAGCTTGCTCGCTGAGAGTGAGATGAGTCTGGTGTTTGTAAAATGAACATGAAGCCACCGCCAGCAGCCCAACAACCAACAGCTTATTCATTTTATTATCTTTCTATTTGAAAAGAGACAATGTGCAATAATCAATAGTTATAAAAAATTAAATATACCAGAGTCAGCTGATCATTTTCATTGGCCGTCAGTTTGCCAGATGTTGATAGGCATCCTGCAGTGATATCAAATGAACATACTTGTTTGGCTAATCTGTTCAAAAGCCAAGGTTGGGTACACAAACCACAATATGTGTGTTTGTCTGGATTAAATAAACAAGATATAACATTATAATTAGTGAGCTATAGAAGTGCTGGTAGGTGAATTTTGTTACTTTTTGACAGAGCCAGTTCAGCTGTGACCCCTTTTCCACTCTTTGTTCTGAGCTAAGCTAACTGACTCCCGGCTGTAGCTTCATATTTACCACACAGACACGAGGGTGGTATTCATTTTCTTATCTGACTCTCAGCAAGAGCGAGAAGAAGCATATTTGCCAAAATGTTTTTCCTGCAGGTTATCATCTTGACTTGAGAGTTGTTTGAATCATTAAATATTTCCTTGAGGAAAAATGACAAACACGTGGAATTAACTCAAAGTTAACGTATATTGAGTTGAATTAATGTGTCTGTGTCTTCAGAGGCTTAAGGCTTCTGAGCTGCTTCTCCGAGAACCGTGCGGCTTCAGCCTTGTTCCAAACAGATCTGTGATTCTATCAAATGTCAATCAAAGGGAAGATGAGGAATGATAGACGGAGGCGTGGAGAGAGAATGAGAATGCCAATGTTGATTAGCTGACTGGCAGGATGGTGGAGATGTCGACGTGTTCATTGGCCTTTCGGCAGATTCCGCGAGGCTCCTCCAGGGAGCTAATTGATTCTGTTCAGCGTTTAATGGTTGGGAGGCGGGGGCCACAGCCCTTCACACATCTCTGGAACACCCTATACATAATGCTGACTTACTGACAACATGACAGAGGCCAGAGCAGTTCACATGCTCTCCTCTGGCTAGCGGCCGCTATTGTGTTTGTGGTGTGACGCAGACGAATACAGAAAATCAGACTGCCCTTTGCCATCCATTCTTGAGAACTCACCCTTTCTCTCAGTGAAATCTTCGTCGTCCACTTCTGCAAAATAAGACAGAAAAAACAAATTAGCTGTCGATGGAGCAAAAATGCAGACTCCTTGGTTGTTGAGCATTTTTTGGCAGATCATAATAGTGCAAGACTTCTCCTCCTGGATAAGAGTCAGCATATAGACACCACATTTAATCTTTTAGCAACAGTATTGATTGAGGGTTTTATGAAGTCAGTTTAGGGCCAAGAGGTCTGTGAGCAAAAGATGACCTATAAACAAGAATCAATATTACACACAGGAATCCATGCACAAGAAATCTAAAGTGTAGGAAACAACAAAACTGAAAACAAGAAATTACAGCCAGAGTTTATATATATATATATATATAGATAGATAGAGAGAGAGAGAGAGAGAGAGAGAGAGAGAGAGAGAGAGAGAGAGAGAGAGAGAGAGAGAGAGAGAGAGAGAGAGAGAGAGAGAGCAAAACTGTTAGTAGACAGCAAAACTCAGAAAGAGGAAGGGAAACTATAAAGTAAGAAGTGTGAGAGTTACAAGTGTAATAAATACAATAGTGCAGCTGCTAAAGCTGAGCATCAAGTCCTCCCCCCCCGGCCCCCCGGCAGGCTGAGATATACATGTACATCACGTGTTTTGTGTTTGACATGAAATCCACAAGGACATTTCCACAAACATGTCTGGTGTGACCCTTGACACTTGGTACTCACACCTAACAAGGGGCCTGAAGGACCCACTTACTCACCCAAACGCAAAATCTCAAAACTGACATTATTAGTACAAGAAACGTGTTGAGACAAGCAAAAGGACCTGAGACTGAAAATAACACATAAGTACATAATTTCTTTCAAAACAAATATACTAAATATTTTTCTGGTCTGTTGTGTAAATAATGAGTGAATTCAAGTGTTTCTGTAAAATATCCCTTTAAACTGACTTTATAAGTTACATTCCCTTGTTGATGGTTGTGGGTGGCACCATGTCACCTGTGCCAATCTGAGTGAAAAGCTTTGTAAAGTATTTCAGTTTTTTCCTGTTTATTAAATAAGATATATCACGTACCGTCATCACCCGATCCGTCTGTATCTTCTGAAGCCGCTGCAAAAAAGATTAATATTCATTATAAAAGTATTTGGGTTACAGTAAGTAACATGGCATCCTTTAAGTTAATATTTATCTGGTATGCGTTACAACAACCAAGTAAAGCCATGGGAATATTGTTTACTAATTGCACAGTGCGTTTGTCTTAAATGTTATTCTTAGGGATGCCTACACTTTGTTGTCTCTCACTGTAGCACCCTTTCTTTTTTACGTGGCATACACTAATCCTGTTGCACGCAGCACAGACTGTGGCTCATACACAGTTGGGTGAGAAAAACATGCCAACGCAGAGACGCGCAGACCCTGATTAGATATTTATCACCTGAAAGCGTCACCGAGATGAGAACATACCAGAAGCGGCTGGCAGCAGCAGCAGCAGACACAGGAACAGCAATCGCATCATCTTCAAATGCTGTGCAAAGAAGGGGGGAGAGAAGCCAAGTTAAAAATACCTGCTATTAATATATTCAGAGCCACTGATGTGTGTGAAATCTTGGTGTTTTGGTTTAAAGATGGGGGGTGTGATGGAAAGCAGAAACGCTGCCTATTATTGGGACTTGTCTTGAGTTTCAGAATCACATATGCAAGTCGTTGGAAAACCGAAGAACTTTCTGAGCAAACCAGTCCCTGTGCCGTTTCAACTGGTTTGTCATGTGCATGCAAATCTAGATTGCAATCTGAGGTGGGCGTCGGTAAGAGGAGGGGGGGGGGAGGGGGGGGTGAATGACAGCCTCGTTTCCCACAGTGCTCAGCAGAAAAAAGTGTTGAGATCTCTGTCACCGTCGGCTGGCAACGAGTGTCTATTCAACATTTTCCTCTCACTCCACAGCTCAGTTGCCGGGTCAGGTGTTTCGTAAATAAACAAACATATCTAATAATTTCAACAGGTTAAAAAAAAATGAACCAGGTTTATGTGTTTTATTAAAATATTGTGTCCTGCTGAATAATATTGTTGTCAAAACTAATTGGTACAGGAAGAAGCTTTATCTAACTTACATACACACACACGCATCTGCCAGCTATATCTCATTTAAGATATCTTTGGCTCAGATTCCAGTTTGTGTGTGTCGTTGTTCTTAGGGAAAACAGTCCTGGGCTTCCTCATGGCACACGGCCCAAGACAAACTCTACCTCCGCTCTCAGTGACCATGCTGTAGATGTGAAACGCAGATGTTCATGAGCTGCCAAACAAAGCCCCAGCTGTTTCCAACACAATATGAATGCTGATATTTTTAAAATGGGGAAAACATGGGAATGACCTCTCTTCTGGTCCGGGTCCCGGATGACGCCTCATTGGTCAGATTTAGCCACTGGGGCTGGCACGGGCTCAAGAACCAATAGTTATTCAACCAACGATTGATAGTGTACACAGAGGGAACTCTCCCATTGACCTTTGTGCCAAACGTTGTACCGTAGGCGCCTCTTCATTGTTCGCCATGCTCATTGTGTCCTTGTTTCCTCCATAGTTAATGAATGGAAAAGAACTGGAGTGACCCACGCGGTTAATGCGCAGGGTTCTCAAACTTCTAAACACCCCGCAGTTACCGTCACAGTTTCCTTCAATTTAAGGAAGCGATTAAACTCACAATGACCATATTTGGAAATGAAAAAAGAGGTGGCATTGACATTAAGAACGGAGACACTACTCAACATCAATTTATTTTCATATAAGGTTTTTGGCAGTTTTAATGAAAGACGACAGCATCAGGGATCTGTCCATAAACCGCAATCGTATCCGTAAATGCTGTCACGGTTGTTGGAGCTGACGTGGTTCATGCGAGACAAATGTCCACCCTGCGCAGGAAGCGAGTGGGGCTCAGTCCACAACAAGATTATCTTCATGCTAAATTAGCACAACAGCATCAAGAACTATTTTGGTTGGCTATATTGAAAAAAAAATAAGATGTTAATCACACGAGTGAGGCTGATTGAGGAGGGAGTGCAGTGTGGGCTGTTCTGGCCTCCTGAATAGCTGCACTAAATCTCCCAACACAAATAACCTAAGAAGCCGCAAATAAAATCCCCCTCTGTATCCAATTTGCTTTTCAGAGTCACTTTGGGGGAAATAATAAGCTGATCCAATTTGGAAATATTTATCAACCCAGCCCACTGCTTCCACATTAAAATGGCTCCTGACGCCTGTATTAGTTTTTTTTTCAGATTGGGTAATATATTCTTGTACATTTGAATACCAATTGAATTAACGCCAGGGCCCGACATACCAGTTGCCTTCTGGCTGGAGATGTAAAAGATCACAGCCAGTAAATTTAGAAACCTACAAATCAAACAACCGGAGAGCATAGGGCTGCAAGAGAGGCACACACTGTGCTGTGGCTGGAGGGTGGAGGAGTCCTGGTTTTTGTTCAGTTTTCCCCAGTGCACTTTTCCACTGACGGGGTTAAACCTGAACCTCATTCCTGTCTGGTCAGGCCGGCCCCGCAGAAAACGCCTAAATCTTGTTTACCAAGTTTAAATGTGAATGATGAACACCTTCCACCTCCCTCCAACCCGCCCAATGCAATCTACATCAACAAAACACACACACACAAACAGAGGCTTTCTGCATGTACATAAACAGACCTGCATGCAGACTGGCTCTCTCTTATCTGCTCGCACAGATAACGACCATCTGCTCAACCCCTGTGCACCTCTGACAAGACGTTGACACCGGCGATAGGCGCCGCGAACATGCAAAGATATCAGAATTGCTGTAGCCCGCGGAGTTAATAAAAACAGATACGAATTGAGAGAAAGGAGGGAGCAGATAGCAAAGAGAAACTCTGATTATTGCGCCGATGTGTCAACGCTGAAATGGGCTTGCTCTAAAAGAACTGAGCGCACAACAAGGAGGGAGAGAGGCGGGGACGAGAAAAGCACTCAGATCATTTGTTGTTCATCAGTTTTTATAAAAGTGGTAGTAGCTCACTCTGCTCCAATGAAGACAGAAAATAGTCTCATTGAAATGTTTGCTCAACTCTGCCATCTCTACAGTGGCTGTTTATCTAAGCGAGCTGCCAATGGAGCGCTACAAAAGTAACAAGGAAAGCAATGATGAAATAAAAACAAAAAAACATGATTGGGAAAAGCAGATTCACAATACCTCAGTCGGTGCCGTGCATGCCAGTGAGCAATCCGCTGCTGACACACAACCAGTCTGCAAACTGAGTCGTTGTTTCCAGCGCAAATGGGTTGTGAATGACTTGTTGAGCAGAAGAAGGCCGAGAGTGAAACAACTCAGAGGATATGAGTGTGTGTGTGTGTGTGTGACAATGACAGCCGTGTTGGGTATCCTGTATTTGTGCAAGACTCCCTCTCTCTCTCTCTCTCTTTCTCTGTTAATAGATACAAGCTTGAGCATATCTCATGATTGCATGACTGCCTCTGTTTTGACCAAAACACAGCAAAAAGCCGGCTTCAGAACATACGGCACACTGGGCACGTACACCTCAGATTTATTTCTTTATCAGATGGAGACAAAGCTGCTGTCTCAGACACGCTGAGCTGTCTGACAAGGCATCATCTCTCCCTCAACAACAAGCAACACAAGACACAGCGTATCTACTCACTCCTTTATCATTATAACATCAACCCTCTTTCACCATAAACCTAGCTACTACCAATTAATTGACATCCTCCACACATACCTTTATAAAAAACTCCACCCATCCACCCCCCATTCATATTAAATAGTTTAAATTTTATATCAACTTATTTACCTAACAAAACCAAATCCCATATCATCAACCACACAATCATGATTCAAGATTGCATATAGAAATTACATAAACACAATTATACCAATCCACCTATATGTACCCCCCCATATATCATCAGTAATACTCAGTCAGAATACATATATCCCAACTCTTAAACTTAAATCCATTAGTAGGGTAGAATTAGGTTCTCACGCACCAACCCAATCAAATGTCGTGAACAATGACATGAACAAACAAGCAGCACAGTACAGTAATAAATAAACTCATTAACCCCACACCACACCACTGCTCCACTTGTAATACTTTATTCTAACTACCCAAAACCAAATCCCAAACCTAACCCTCTAACATCATATCCATCATAACACCTTTATCTCTTTCTAGATGATGAACCCGTCTTCGCGTCTCTCACATATCATATATTCCTATGAGCGCACATACCTTTGAGATGATATCACCCTGGATTGAGACTTCGCTAACCCCATGTCTTCTAATGCTCGCTCGCAGCAATCGAGCTCACGATGAGCTCACGCACGCATCAACATGCTTTTATCGACAACATACTGCTCAAAATATACCACCCCCCTACCTATTTTCAACCCTCCACCACCAAACCCTGCTCGTCTTATATCATCGCACTTACACCTTCTCATACGTCATAGTTAAATCCCCCTCTTGGTTGATTCTCTCACTCCCTGCTCTCATCCCTAGCTCACATCTTAAGCCCCACAAGCACTTATAACTCTGCTCATCGACAGCTGGCCCTTATCTATACTCTCGCTCGCGTAAATAGCAGTCTAGCGGCTCTAGCGCTAGCGAGATGATTGATCGGGTTATCTCTCGATTGAACAAATAATGGGTGTGTTAGGTAGCATAGCGCAGCGCTAGTGTGCGCGGTTTTGATTAGTTCGAGAGGCTCTCGTAGAAATTGGACCATGTGTAGTTGAATTCAAAAAAAAAATAACTTAAATCAGCATAAAGTGTTCTTTTAATGTGTACTTCCTCACACTTTTGTCATTTGCAAAAATTTCAGACTCTGGAACAGCAAAACAATTCCAGTCGTGTATGAAGATATCTGCTGACGTTCATTATTTCTTATTTTACTGTGGCCTAAACTCTTTTGTCCCTGTTAGGATCCTGTACATCGATGAGTTCCAATGAACTGACAGACAGATTCTAACTTTGATCTTAACCTGCACCAAAGTTACCATGGTAAACCAGCTTGAGACTGAAAACACAACAGTTAAACTTTAGGTTATTACTGTAGGTCATTACTAAACTCTATGACCCTGGTTTTCCAGTGATCTGATCACTGGTGAGTAGTTTCATTGTTTACAGGTTCTAAGCTTTCTGAACCAGTTTGGTACTGTAACTTGAAGAGTTAAACTTGAAGTTATGGTAGTGCAGGCCTCCTGATCGTGCTCCTTTGCTCTATGTTATGAGATGTTGTTTAAATCTACCTGACCCTAAATACTACGGTGGCTGAGAGAGCTCAACGCATTGTAAATGAAAAAAATTGGAAATACCCATGCTAATTAAGAAAACGACTTCATCTATTTGAGGACACATGCGCTGTAAAAAGTCACAAATACAAATACAGAAATGCGATTCAAATAGTTAAAACGATTCAAAAACTAGATTTTTCCAGGTAACCCGAATTTTTTTTGGAACCTGATTGTAGTTCAATGCTTTGGGAAGTTCCATCCCCACTGGCAAGTGCCAGACTTCAATAACTTCACAAAGCATTGAACTACAGCCAGGTTCATCACTTTTTTGGGTCCCCTGGAAACATTGTTGTTTACGCAATTTGCTGCGGCTGTCTGTGTTTCCGTGTGTTGTAACGTTTTGCAGCGCATGTGACATCAAAATGACGAAGCTGTTTTCGCAATTAACAAATGCTTTTTCTATTTGTATGTGTTTTCTTTAATTGCAGTTCATTGTGTTCTCTTTGCCACCGGAAAAAACGGTAATTATTTCTTGTTTTACTGTGGCCTTGACTCTTTTGTCCCTGTTAGGATCCTGTAGATTAACTTCCAGCGATCTGAATGGTCAGTAGTTGGGCCATGACAAGTTCTGATTCTTATCTCGATCTTAACCTGCTGCGAGGTTACCATGGTGATTTGCCCCGGTTAGAAGTTAACCAGCTTCCGACTGCTGAAGAGTTAAACTTGAAGTGATCTCAATAACTCAATCCTGTCTTCATAGTGCAGGCCTCCTGTTCATTCACCTTTGCTCTTTGTTATTTTGCAAATATTGGGAAGAGGTGACGAGGTGTCGCTTAAACGCCCCTGACCCTAAATAATACTGCACTTTATTTTTAGAACGTCCTTGTTTTTTGTTTTTGTTTTTGTCTACATGAAAACACTAAAAATGACGTCATCAGCCAAACGCGCAGTGGGAACGTCCGAGGAGCTCGCGAACGCATCGCGGCGGCCAATCAACGCTAATGCAGAACACCTGGCACCTGCTGTCCACACCTGACGACGTCACCGGCCAATTTACCAAGCACGTGCGCTGATTGGCCGCTGTCACCACCGCGTTACTGTGAGCGCGTTGCGTTACTCTTATCAATACGTATCGATATTGGCTCTTTCCCCTGTGTTAGTGTAAGCTACCAGCTGCAGGGGGGAGGTAACGCAGGTTCTCTCTCTCCCTTCTCTCATGTGACCCGGCTCTTCCGGTGCAGACATGCGGTGCGGTGCGTGCTGCTGCTGCTGCCCCGCTCGTGGCTCCTGCTCCTCGGTGAGTGGCGCGGTTCACGAGCCGCTGTCTGCAGGCGTCGGGTCGCAGTTAAACCGGATCAGGCGACATTTGCATCCAGATTAAGAGGCGGACTGGTTTCCCTCACGCACAGACTCACTCACACAAACACACGCACTCCTTCAGACCTGCTCTCCCTCAGTTCACTCACTTGCATCTCTCAAGTCTCAACACTTCTGCTGCCCCCCCCCCAGCACTTGTATTTGCCTGGTTCTGAGTGATGAGCGGGGTGCGGCTACGTCTCAGCCCGTGGTCACGACAAAAGATAATCTGCGAGCTGTTACAGGGAATTATTGTCTGTAGTTGTCTTCACGGGGAAACAACTCTGTGGCTTTTAAATTATTTATTTAATGTAAACACAACTGTACCTGAAGAAGTGAAGCACTACACCACACATATCTCCTGTGACTTAAAGTACACAATCCTCTTGTGTATATATATATATTTAAATTGTAACTTTTACTACTGTTTACAATGAGGACAATGTAAACTTGTGTTAAAGATCAACCTGACAGAAAGTAAGCAATACTCCTATGCAGATAACTCCTCTGTATGTGCTATACATAGGCTGAAAAGGTAAACTTACATTTAACTGGGCTGTTGTTTACGATGGTCTCCGCTGGTCTGTCACTGCTCCAACACCAAGATCCTTGTTATCATGGAAACTGCCTGAGTGAGTGTGCACGTTAAGACAGGTGTACTCAGTCAGGAACCAGGAACTGAGTCCTCCATTGGCTGATGAGCGGGTTGAAATCTGACACCATAGTCTTATCTATGTTACACAAGTAGTGTAAGTGTGCATACTGGGACACTCCCTCATTGTGCAGAGAGCAAGTGTTATTTACTGTGTTAACCGTCATACAATAATAAGTCTACCTCATATGCACTTTTTCCTGCAGAAACACAATGTTTATATTGAATTAAAGATTTTATTTATACATTCTCCTCTGCAGGCCTATGGGGGGCCAGTCCTGGTCGGAGGTTTTGGATGATGTTTCCCCCTCATGATGTTTCGCCCTCATAATGACCCAGCAGCAAATGTTACCCGTATAGTGAAGTTCACAGCCCCTGGTGTTTGGACCATTGTCATCGTGAAGGTTCTGGAGACCACCCTCAAGCAGCGCATCTTCCTCTCTGCCAGCCAGTTGAACACTATTCACCTGCCATCGTCGTGGGAATTGCCAGTGATCGCTCCTCCAGTCTCCTCAGTGTGATGTCTACAAAGCCTGTGACAGTCCTCGTCTCATTCTGCACACACACACTGGCTGTGACCACAGCTCTCTCCATGACGTGTCCTCCTGGGGGATGCGCTACTATCCCGTCACTCCTCACTTCCCTAACCAGACTGCTGTCAGCCAGATGGTGATCACCAGCGCAGACCATGACACACCAGTGAACATGCTCCTCTCTGGGGATACTCTCTTTAATGGCAATATGTACCCCAGTGGTAGTGTCCCTAAGTTGAACATAGGGGCGCTGCAGAGCGTTTACATCGAGAGCAACACCAGCCTTTCTGGCTCTGAGTTAAATTCCCAAGAAGCTGTAGGTGTTGTGGTTGGTTTAACCTGCTCCAAACACACACCTGGGTGTTGTTTGTTATGGCTTTGCTGAGATGAAACCCGTCTCAGTGGAGTTTGGATTACATTTTCCTTCCCGAATGTAAACACAGGAATTCGTTCTAGCTTCCCCTTGGCAATAGGTCCTATTAACTCTGATCTGAACGTCACCAGCAGAACCACACAAAATAATGACTCTTGTTGGTGGCGTTATGAAGATCATCCCAGTTGGGAACTCAGATAAAATCCACATTGCTAGTGACAATGCTCTTCAGCTTCTTTACTTCAGTCATGACACTGGACAGAGGTTCTAAACTCTTACTGTGCTGCCTTCTGCGGAGGTTCTCTGCCACTCTGAACTTATTTGATTCCAGTGATGTGACTCAGCAGGAAGGTAACAATGCTCACTCAGGAGATTTTAAATTGTATACATGTTTGTAGGGGTTTTATGTGCTTATGCTTATTGTTATTGTATTCATAATATATTCATGGACAGAAGAGGAACCTGCCCTTCACTCTAGGAGCTGGATCCCTGAACTTTTATCCAAGTTGCTCCGGGGTTTTCATGGAACAACAACTTTGGTCTAGCTCTGCAGTATGACTGGAAGCACCATCTTCAGGTTGAAGTCGGGCCCTGAGCTGTATGGAGCTGTGTGCGGCTTGTGTGGAAATGTCAGTCATAGCTCCACAGATGCCTCTAATACAGTGGTTCTCAAACTTTTTCTGTCATACCCAACTTTGGGCCTAGAATATTTGTCGTGCCCCACCTGCTCCCCCGCCCCAACAAAATGGGCCAAGTTTACCATGTGTATTCACATAACATACACATGAACATTAAATCCACATTACTTTCAGGAGTTTCTGATGCGCAAATAAAAAATCACTTTTCAAAACACTTTTTGTGACATTTGTCGCTGTTTTCAAAAATAGTGCCATAACTGCTTAAATTCAAATTAATTTAAGTACTTTAGGAGACATTTATCACTTTATTCCTCTTTACTCTTTTCATCAGTATTTATTTTTTCAATAATAAAAAAATGTATTCCATTATAATCACTTTATTATTACAGTTTGTCAATCATATCTTGACCCTGAGCCATTTCTTACTAGTTATGTAAACAGGCTGTGTCTCAGTGAGGCGGCATCTTCTAATTGCAAAGTCTTTGCGGTCTATGCCAACATCTGCCAGAGGCTTGGGGCCATGAGTCTAAAACATTTTCTTTATTTTTATAAAACACTTTGTTATTGTTAGAAATATAAAACAAATTGAGTGTTTCCTTCCACAGCCATGGCATGTCCTATGAGCAGCCACTACGAGCTCTGTGGTTCTTCCTGCCCTTCCACCTGTGGTAACCCAGACGCCCATTGTAATTGCACTCTGCCTGGTGTGGAGTCATGCCAGTGCAACAGGATTTGGGGAGTGTCTCCCACACAGCAAGTGTGGCTGTCTTCACCAAGGTTCCTACTATCTCCCCAAGGAGAACTTCTGGGTGGATGAGCAGTGTCAGGAGAAATGTGTCTGCCAGCCAAACTCCAAGAAGATTACATGTGCTCGGTCTCGTTGCAGGAATGGGAAGGTGGGCAAGGTTCTGACAGGAGTGTTGGACTGTCACGTGGACAAGCCCTACACCACCTTGATGAAGGATGCTATCAATGTTTCCTTTTGACGTGTTAAAATGGTGGTCTCTGGTTATTCCATTGAAGTGTCAAATGACTGGAGTAACCAAGTTATGGTACTTTTATTTATTTGCAGCAGAACTTCTAGACAAACTCTTTTTTAAATTTGCAGTGTAAACCCTTGTTTCAGTTAAACGTTCTGCTGCTTCGTCAACCGTCTGTGTTGAGCCGAGGCAAAGTAAAGCTCTTCATGACTGGATTCTCAAAGTCCATACAGACAGATTTTGGTGTTGTTTTGACATACAACCCTGATGTCCTGACTGTTCAAATGCCAAGAATCTACTCTGGCGGCCTGTGTGGGAACTGTAATGCTAATCCAGAAGATGATCTGATGCCTGATGATGATTCTGATATCTATCAGGCCATTGCGCACTGGCAAACAAGTAGTAAATGTGTGGCTGGGTATAACAACAAAGTTTGCAATTCACACAATATGTCTCTTTATCAGGGAGAGGATATCTGTGGAAGGTTACTGGATTCAGAGGGAGAGTAACAAGTCGACGCTGTGCCAAACTCTGTCCACTTGTGTTGTTGTGTATCAAGAAACAGGCGCTGTAGTGGACGAATGGAGGGCCTGCGACTTTTTTGTAGCAAGTAACATTTTGAAATCCAATGTTTTCCTAATATTAAATGTGTACTTAGTTGGAAAAATACAATTAATCCTTTCTTTCTCCTCAGATCTCACTTGTTCACCTAACAGTGAATATCAACTGTGCTCCAGTCACATCTCTGACTGAGTGGAAAAACCAACTCCTGTAGCAGTGACATGCAAAGAGGGCTGTTTCTGCAGAACTGGGTTTTTCCATAGTGGCAAATGTGTACCCGACTATGAGTGTGGCTGCATTTTCAATGGAATCTACCATGAAATTCATGAGAACTTCCTCCCTGATGAGCGCTGTCAGCCGCACTGTGTCTGTGTGGGCCACAACACGGTGCAGTGCACCAATCACACGTGTCCAAATGGAGCAAAATGTGGCATCCAGGGGGGGTCACAGGGCATGTCACGCATCACAGCATGTTAATGCACAGTCATGGGTGAAAGACACTTCAGAAACTACAATGGACAAAACTTTGACTTTAATATGGGAAACTGCAGTTATGTTCTCTCCCAGGTTTGTGATGAGGAAGGATCTGAACCAGTTGTTGCTCTTCAGAAAGGAGAGCTGCACTTGAGGTCCATGGAGTAAACATACCATTGGAGTTGGAGCATTTAGGCAAAGTTAAAGTAAAGAATTGCAAATTTACAAACACATTCTTCTTTCTGTGACTTGTTTGTGATTATAACATTTAAACTTTCAGATCGACGGTGCTCTGTGGAGTCTTCCTGTCCAACTGGATCATGTGAAAATACTCCATTCTGGCCTGCTGACTCGAGTTGTTGTTGACAAGAGTTGTTGTTATGGAGGCCCTCACCTGATACAAGTAGTATTTCCTGCCTCTCGTAGAAGAATATGTGGTTTGTGTTGCTACAGAAGAGAAACAGAGTCTGAATTGCAGCCATTCAAGAATTATTTCCCTGTTTGCTTCTTCCTGGTCACTTTCCCCTCATGGAACTAACTGCTCCGGAGAATGTGATCTCTCTTCAGCATGCAACTGTACCAGGGCAGCTTAATATGCAACTGATAACTTCTGTGGCACGCTGCTTGCTCCTGCAGGCCAATTTGGTCGATGCCACTCTGCTGTGGACCCAGAGCCCTTCTTTCGAAACTGTGTGAATAACTTGTGTTTTTCTAATGGGAATGAAGAATTGTTTTGCAGGAGTCTGAGCGAATACACTTTTGCGTGCCAAGGGGCAGGAGCTGAAGTCAAACCATGGAGGAGTGAGAAGTGCTGTGAGTATCATTAATCTTGACTCCATACATGTTGTTTCATTAGTGTGGTGATGTGCCAGTAAATCACAGGTCTGCACACATGCTTTTGTTGTACTTGTAGAACTTTGGCAAGCCCCATACTATGAAGTTGGAAGATTGATGTAAGACTACATGAACTCTGCACAGTACCTAAACTTTTTTTCTCTCCTCCTACAGCACTCTCATGCCCTGAAAACTCTCACTACAGTGTATGTGTCAGTGCATGCCCTGAGTCCTGTGGTATTTCATCTGATATCCACTGTCCGTGGCCCTGTTATGAGGGATGTCAGTGTGAGTCTGGATACATGCAGAATGGAAATGACTGACTGCATCAAACCTGAGAAATGTGGCTGTTTCTATCATGGGCACGACTATGAGGTAAGTAACTATACATTGCTTGGCTTATACTAACTTGTATGTACATTTTCCCTTTATCATGATAATGACTGTATGATTCTACTACTACACTAAATACTTGGGGTGAGATCTGACCTGAATATTGCTGCTTTGACTTCTGATAAATCGGTTGCTGCCCCGAGGGTGTGCTGACACATTTACATGTGACCCTCACAGAACATTCAGTTGCAATCATGTGATATAATTTTGCTTAATCCATGCACCGTTAATGTGACTCATTAACGTCTCGACCAAACGTACGCCCCGCCTAAACGCGTGACACATGACTAATCACAGGCCTTTGTGTTGTCCTGGGTGCTTGTTGTTTTGCCTGTTGTTTAGAACAGCTGGATAAGACGCAGCAACTGTGAGTCACTGTTTTCTGCAGATTGGGGAGATATTGTGGACTGATGGATGCTCCGAGAAGTGTAACTGCTCTATCAATTCGACCGTGCGCCCTGAGCCAGCCTCTTGCCCCGAGGGAGAGAGGTGCACCCTGAACTATACCTGGGGTTGTGCAAGGAAAGGTAGGCCCAGCTGGTTCTGCTGGGTTGGGTGACTTTTCCTCGCAGGCCAACTGTTTTCACTCAGCAGCACCATGCAACACTCACAAGTCAAATATTATGAAATATTACGTGACTGATTTACTGTAAGGGCGTTTTTTTTTGCAGCTCATACACACCACAGGTGAGTAATTTCTTGCACTGTCCTGTCATCTTGTACCTGTCTGCCTGGAGGCCCTTAGAATGATTGCACCTCTTGTCAGTCAAAAATGATGATGCAGCAACTTTTATTTTTTTCAACTTCAGTTATTTACAGAAACATTTGTTTATGTGCTTATTGCCTGCAGACGTTTCCAGCCCATTTGTCCTCTGCCTAAACTGACAGTTATATACTTATTTCACTCTTATTTTCTTTCAGCTAATGATTATAAAATCTGTGAGACTGGACAGACTTGTGCAAACCAGAGCCAACCTCAGTAAGCTCATGGTGGGAAGGCATTTGAATTCCAAGGAAACTGTACCTACACCCTAGTCCATACGCTGAATGACACCAGTCACAATAACTCAGTTTGGGTTGGGATGCAGAAAGACAAGACACACAACTGCTCCTCTCTTAAAGCTATTCATGCCGAAATGGGTCAAGATAATATTACTATCTACAGAGGGGAAAAAGGCTATGTTTGAATATGACGTCTGTCAGTATATCATTTAACTATAGAAACATAAAACTGTTGTATGGTGAGAAAAGGCGACTTCCTGTGACACTACTGTTTGGACCGGCAAGGATCAAACATACTGACATGTTTGTTGTCGTGGATACCAATCGGGGAATCCAAATTAAGTATGACTGGTCTCATATTGCCACCATCTTTTCTAGTGCAACTGAGGTATGGGGCATGTGTGGGAATAAAAGAGGATGACCTCAGGACCCCACAGGGTGAGGTAGTTGGTGCTACCGCCTTTGGCTGGAGTTGGAGAGTTCCTGATCAGGACACTCGGTGTGAAGCAGATTGCGGACTTCATCCCCACGCTGCTCTGCTGACCAGCTAAGTCTGGAAAATGTCACCTGTCAATGGATCTCTCTGCACGAGTACATTTGGTCACCACAGAGTCCTTTCCACTACACTAACATCTCCAAAGCAAAGTTGGCAGAGTTTAATTTTGAAGGTGTGTTACACTTTGCTGACTTTCAAATGCAATTTTGGCACCCCCTACAGGTTGATGGTGTCAAGAGGAACGTCACATATCATTTTAACTCGACTGTGCTGGTTTACTCTCTGGGGCTGTACACTTACATATACACAGACACAGGCTTTGAATTTAGTGTCAGTATAGAGGGAATAGTCTCTCCCATAAATTTGTGAATGCAACTTGTGGACTGTGTGGAAACCTCCAATCCAGCCAATGACCTCCAAGCAAATGACACGCAGGAGCATTTTGGTAAAGCTTGGCTAAGTGGGCAGAATCCATGGTGTGTGGAGGACTGTCTAGGAAGAAGTTGTCCAAATTGTTCATCTGAGCGTTTGGCCCGCTTCTCTGAACCGGACGCCTGCGGGAAAATTCTGCAGGTTAATGGACCCTTCAGACACTGTCATGCCAAAGTGGACCGCTCCAGCTTTTACAAGTGCTGCGTCAGTGGCTTGTGTCTTCATGGAGGTCTCCAGCCTGCACTGTGTCACTCCCTGGCAGAGTATACAGCTCTCTGTCCTTCCCACAAGGCTAGAGTTCACACCTGGAGGAGCCCTGGACTCTGCTGTGCGTGTTCATTTACTCTCAGATCTGTTGTGCCAGTGAATTGATTTAATGTCCTCCACAGTTGTAATTGTGTGCTCTTTGAAGTTCAGCATCATCACACACAAAATTAAATATGGAGAGTTTGCAGAAGGCCGTTTAAAGCACGCGTTTCATCATGCTCAGATTGTTGATCATATATTGATCATCCAACCTGAGGAAACTGAATAGTGATTATTTGCTTTCAGATCCAATTGATTCACTTGTGTTTTTATCGCAAGTTAGAAGTCTTGTTATGATTTTAGAAACGGTGTGCTGTGACTCATTGGTAGGGAGGCCTCAACCTTTCTAAGATACTATCAGACCACTAGATGGTACTAATACATCACAGGTCAACCGTTACCTTTACAGCATGTCCCTGTCTTTCTACCCTTAGTAACCAGTGTCTCTGTATCTCCACAGTCCTGTCCTGTCCCTCCGGTACCAGTTGTATTGCTCTGCCTCTGCTCACCTCTGCCTCGGCTGGAAGAATAACACTGTAGAGATGCCTCCCAACACCGGGGAGAACTGTCTCTGTGATACAGGGTTAGTTCACAGTGGCAGCCTGTGTGTCTACCCAGAAAACTGTAGCTGCCTTCACAGTTGAGATTACCTCAGGACAGGACAAGAGGTGTGTACATGCAGACAAAGCTGTTTATGTCATGCTGGGGGAAACATGACTTGTCTTAATGTCCCCTGTGGAGAGGATGACGAGTGTAAGCTTATTAAGGGAGTTCAAGGTTGCCACCCCAAACCCAAAGTGGCACACTGATCTGTTGACTGCTCCAAATACACCATGTTGGATGGATGGGCATTTGAATTTCAGGGTTCATGTAACTACACTCTGGTGCAGATAAGCTCTCTGAAGAACCTGGATGTTGAGGAATGGTTGGTTCATCATCAAGACCCCACAGTCAGTCAAGCTTATTTCAGACCTACGAGGCCACATTCAGGTCATAGCTCTGACCAGTACTGTGGCCTCCTCACCTACCCAAGGGAACCATTCTCCTTGTCACCATTTAGTGTATACACAGAATACTCACTCTGCATGAAGATACTCTGTCTTGCAATGGGGCAGCACAGGGCCCTGTGTGAGACACTTTGGGTTTGTAATGCAGCGTGTAAGGAAGCAGGAGGGGTGACTGACCTCTGGACAAACACTACAGCCTGTGGTAAGTCTCATCAGCTTGGTTCATTTGTTTTAATTAAATGCATAAATAATGAACACTGACTTTCACTTATTTTATATTTCAGCATATCAATGTCCTCAGTTCAGCCACTACAGCCAATGTGCCAATGTTTGCTCCTCATTGTACCCACAGATAAGCGTGGCAGTGCAGTGCCCCAGAGACTGTGAGGAAGGTTGCATGTGTGACACTCATCACTTTTTGGATGGCCATGCCTGTGTACCAGCTGAACAGTGTGGCTCTGTCCAGAACAGAACAAGGTTTAAGGTCAGAATTCAACTTTGTTTTGTTGCCTCATCCTGTCTTACACCGTTTTATATGAATTTATACATTCCTTTGCAGTGTTAGAGAATCTTATTTATATATATTTTACCTTCTTTGATTAACTTAGTCAAATTTTGTTCCTTTTTTCAGGCCTCTGAGAGCAAACTTCTCCAAAACTGCACTGTTAACTGCACCTGTGGGCCTCCTGTCATGAGAAATACTCCTGTCCTCCACTGCACAGTCGTAGATAGAATCATGGGATGCCACAAGAATGGTATTAAAAATGAAGAACCATTTTTAGATCCTTATCTGCCTGCTAGTGCATTATTACAGAGTGTAGTTAAAATTTGATATTTTTCTTTGATACAGTTCAGATCCCAGATCCCTGTTTGGGAAAATATGATGAAACAGAGAAATGTACCCTGAGCGAGGGCGTGCCTGCGTATACGAGCCTTCAGGGTCTGTGTTGGTCCCGGGGAGGGCAGCGCTACCACACCTTCGATGGGCTCAGCTATGACTTTGAGGGCACCTGCACAGCCAGCCAGCAAAAGGTCACTAGGTGTTCTGACGCCCTTCAGTGTTTCAAAGAAGAATAAGTGCACAGGCGGTGGGAAATAACTGTTCAGCTAAAATATGTTAATAACCTTCCAATAAATCTTTTCAGATGTGCACTGTCCTCCAAACAGCCTCTACAGGACCTGTGGCTTAGCCTGTCCTCAATCCGTGACTTGAATGCCACTGTCTGTCATGAGGCCTGTGTTCAGGGCTGCTTCTGTGACCCTGGCTTCCTCAGGAGTCCACAGGGCTGTGCAGCCAATCCAGTGTAGTATAATTTGCGTAGTGTATTTGCCTCAAGAGTGCAGCCACACTGGTGTGGCTGCACTCTTGAGGCAAATACTGCAGCCTCAACTCAACTTTCTGGATTCCAGACAACTGCGGTCAACTCTGTATTTCTGGACCAGCTACTTGAGAGGGCCCACTGCCGCCCAGTGCCCAGGAGGAATGGTCTGCTTCAATTTGAATGTTTCCCTGTCTGGGTTCAGAGCACTATCACTGTGAAAAATACATAAGGCCTCACTTTTTCCTTATTGATAATTCAGGCTTTTATCAACTATGCACGACAGCAAACATTGAACTTGCTTCAAAGGGAAATGCAAAAAAAAATCAATTACATCTTAACAATAAAAATGGGAATGACACAAGAAACCTGGAAAGCACCACACACATAAAAGGGCAAGTTTAATTGTATAGCTACTAATGAGCCTTTTTTTTAAAAAGAAGCATGAATGAAGTAAATTTTTCTATGCCTCTAATTTGACCTTCCATCAGTGTTTTTATTATAGGTGGAAGGTGAACAACACATTTCACGCTTTAGCCACATAAATTCAGTTTTCAGTCTCTACACTGTCATACAATTATACATTTATACCATTAGAGTCAGTGGGATTGACAAGAAAACAGCATGGGTGGGTTTGTGGAGAACAATTCTGCAGGATCGAAGTACATTGATTGTGTTTTGTTTAGTAAAAATTGAAATCTTTCTGCTTTGGCTTCCTTTCCCTGCGATTTATGAAGATAATACATGTTTTATGTCTTAAGTTACTGACCCAGGTTACTCTTTGATGTGCACCTGCAATCCTTGTGGAGAACAAAGTACGATGATGTGGTAATGAGAGATGGTCGTCTCACTGAAAGCATTGTGGACCTCCTGCACAGCTGGACAGTCGCAGCTCCTGGACATCACTGCAGTGACACTTGTGAGTGTGACGGGTGCACCCTGTCCCCGTTATAAATATGATCTGTTACCTCCTGTTGAACAGTAGTATAGAATTCAGGCCCTGCTGGAACAGTGGTGTGGATTGTGATGTTTACAGAGAGATGTGCATTAGGGCTGTCTGTGCTGGGGCAGGGCACCCGACCTGTCTGTTGCTAGAAGCATTTTCTGCAGCCTTCCATGCTAAAGGAATACCTGTTGACCCATGGAGAGAGAACACGCTTTGCTGTAAGTGAATCATGATGATAGTTGCTTTAAAGTAATTATGTGATCAATTCTGAATGATTTGTATTTTCTGCCTCCAGCTCTCCAGTGTCCTGACAGCAGCAGACCAGGAGTGTGTGTGTGGACTCCGGCTCCAAGTCATGCCCTGCTCATGCTCCAGCCTGGTTCTTCAGCAGCTGTCTGTTCCGAGGGCTGTCAGTGCAGCGAGCGAAATGTGTACTTTATAGTCGGTGTGGGTGTGTCCACCAAGATGTATATATCAATGTGACTCTAAGAGCTTTATACAGTCTTTAAGTTTAAATGCTTAGCACGTTATCAAGGGAGCATGTTATCTGCAATCAAATCTCAAATGCAGAAATTGTTTTCTCTCCACTCGGGTGGATGAGAAGCTGTACTTAAAGGACTGCTCACAGATATGCTGATGTCATGCTTTGGGTGGGGTAATATGTGAGCCAGCAGACTGCAACCCGGATCAGCAGTGTGCTCTGAGGGACGGCTGTTGGGACTGTCATGGTAGACCTGAAGTCTGTTAACTGGACGGTCTCCACATGACCACACTAGGCGGACAGCAGCTGAACTCGGAACCCCGGGTTAACTTGCTAGTGTGATGTCACTGTGCGATGAGGCCAGTGCTCAGTGGTTCAGTCTGATCTCTTATCTTGGCAATGTGACGGCAGCTCTTCCAGGCTTGTCACTGTGTTTCAGATCCTCCTATGCGGATTGTCAGTAGCAATACAGGAATGACTAGTGAAGGTATAACCCCACAGAGGTGTTTTATCCCACAGGTAAACGGACACTCTCTGTCCCTCCCTTACATTTCGTCATCGGGGGTGTCCCTGTCGTCTGGTGTGAGCCAGGACAAGTCAGATGTCACAGTGATCTTGAGACATCGGGATGGTGTCCAAGTTGGAGATGGAGATTGCTGTTAACATGGTGATGGTCAAAGTCCCTCTCGGGCAAATTGTGTGGTCTCTGTGGAAACCTTAATGACAGGTTAGTGATCCTCTCCACAACAACAGTACTATATGGGTATTCAATAATGTATGTACTGTATATGACACTTATTAATTATTGTTTGCTTCTTCCACAGTCCCGTAACTGGATGATAACTGACTATTCTAATGTCCTGACTAATGTGTTTGGTTGAATGTCTATTTCATATATAAAAAAAACCTTTAAACAAGATTGTGTAGTCATTGGAACTATGTGCAAGCCCTTCCCATATGTTCTAATGCAGCACTGTTATCAGTTAGACCCATACACCTTTATTTAAACAAGGTTATTTTGGGTCAATGTGGATTATGATTGAACAAAAAATGAGGGCACACCCTAATCTAAATCCACAGTATGTATACAGTAGCCTCACCAGACTTACTGTTGCCCTGCCCAAGTGCTTCGTACCCAATAATCACCAATTCAATATTTGAGTAATTAAAATAACAAATACCATCTTTTGAGGGCCAGTTATTTACTTTGGCTTTAATACAAATGGCTACTACGCCCTCCACATCATGCTGCTTTTCTTATGTGATGCACAAACCAAACAGAAACTGCCCAATTAAAACAACGGCAATTTCCAACGAACCACTTTATTTATAATAGTTCATCAGTTCCTGGAAGAGAAATTCCACGCATCAGTAACACTACAAACATGAGGTGGCTATAAAGACACAATATAAACATTGGCTGAAGTTGATTTGAGTAGGGCGTATATCCTAGATGTTGTAAATCAAATGACAAATACGACATTGCAAAAGGGAGCGTTCGGAAAAATAAAGTTAAGAATTTAAGGGTATATTGATAAAATCAAGTCACATTTTAAAGGAAACTGTTGTAAAATGTCCTTAAATTGAGCAGAAACACACATTTAAAATTGCCCATGCTGTGTTGTGAGAGATCAACCAACCCTGATCTGAAACTACGAGACTCTTCTCAGAGACTCTGCAAACTTTGAAGATAAGTTCTGATGTTGGTCTTATCACATTCTTGCCTTGCCCAGTCCAGAATGGATAATATTATTTGGTTACACCAGGATATACAATGAAGGAGAGTGTGGGCTCATTATAATGACCTTTAATCTCTGTGTCATACATGGAAACTAATCTTTCTGCTATATAGGAAAATTACATATAAAAAAGAAAAGTTGGCAATAAATGTATCCAAAAAATCATATTGTTACAATTACACAGGGATGACAGGATGAGCATCTGACTGGGTGTGTTGGTATCATTAGACCTCACACCCATGTCAACATCCAGCAGGACCTTATGTCAGTGCCAAGTTCTGCCTTAGTTTGTTTTAGAGGAAGGGTTTTTCTTGAGGGTTTTGTCCGTCAGAACATATAAAAGGGTGAGTGTCAAAAAATTCAGCTCACTCGCAGCAGGTATGTGGATTTTCTGGTCAAACTGTTGTATTCATATTAATATATGTAACTAAAGCTAAAAAAATTCTTTCAGCCATGGGTACTCTGCTGCTGCTTTGTGCCTTGGGGGCTTTACTCAGCTGTAAGTATATTTTGTCATATTCAGGATATTTCTTTTTGCACTGTGGCAGAATATATGTGATGTATCTGTGTCTATCTTCTTTCCGGTTTGTCTGAACAAATTCAGCAGTGATGAACAAATCTATATGTTTTTTTTTAAAATATCTATCAAAACTCCAGCCCCTCCATTAACGGCTATTAAACCTGACTAAACGTGAACTGAGCTTAGTTAATCAATCACAGGAGCGCGCCTCAAACCTTGGCTCCGAATTCCCCGGCGTAATGTGGAGCCAAGTGATCGCTCTATTTGAGGAAATTAATCCGGGTTGTCAACCCCATCAGTGGAGCATTGTTGTGCAGCCATACCAGGTGCATGTGTGAATGAAGCGGAATGTTAAACGGGTGAAGCGTTTGAGGGTGCAGCACATAAAGGATAGCCATCTAAATTGAAATTTGTTTTTGTTAGGGAATAGTCATTTACCTTCTGCTGCTATTGAGTCGCAACCATTATAAAGAATAGCTGAAACAGGAGTGTAATCTAAATCCCGCAGGCCCTGACTGAGCACAGAAAATGTTCTTTTCACAGAATAGGCCCAGATATTGATAATATTTCCATTATGCAATTATATTGTCTGCAAAAGTGACTTATTGAGTGCTGCCGAGAAGCAGTCAAGTGACTACTCCTGGGTCTAAATCTCTCACAATGGTTATCAAAAAAAAAGCAATCCATCCATTACAGGGCACCATTCATCTCTGCTTTTTAACTTTGAAGTGGAGGTATTTTTCAGTCACTTATTCTTTGGCGTCACGTTGTTTCTTTGTGCGCTGCATGTGATTCAAGATGTCTCGAGTCACGTTTGTATTGCCAGTCTGAGAATCCTTTGATTGCTTCAGCACAAATAGTTTAATTTTTTAATGCTACGTTTTCTTTTTATGCAAGAATTTTTGGAACAGTTTTGTGGCTGACTGCATAATTTTGGGTAAAATAATAAGAGCTCTTCTTTTGACGTGCGTTTTCTTTTCAGGTCCATCGAGCGCTGGATCGGCAGGCAGGGAGTTCGCTCTCTCATTCATGCAAAATTATGTTGCAAATTACGACACGCCTCGCATTCAGCTCTTCATCACCGCTGTTGAGGCAAATGCTAAAGTGACAGTGGAAGTGCCTCAATTAAACCATAAGCAAGAAAAAACTCTCAAAGCTGGAGAAGGGGTCACCATCAACCTCCCCAACAAGGTTGAGATTTGTGGCACCTCCAGGTCTCCTAACACGGTGCGCATTCATGCCTCGGCAGATGTGACTGTGACCTCCTTGAACTCCAAGTTGTACACAACAGACACCTCAGTGGTGTATCCCATCACTGAGTGGGGTATAGAATATTTTATCTTTACACCTACAAAGTCTCCCTTCGGCACCTACAAAGAGTTCGCTGTGACAAATGGAAAAGAGAGCAACAGAGTAGAGATTTTCCCACAGGGCTCAGTCTGGTTCCAGCATCGTACTTATAGAGCCGGCAATCGCATCGTTATAGATCTCAAGCCGTATGAGAGTCTGCAGCTCCAGAGCACGTCGGATCTTTCCGGCACCAGAATCGCCTCGCAGCGCCCTGTCGCTGTTGTCACGGGTCACACTTGCACGTGGCGCTACTCGAGATGTAACCACGTTTACGAGCAGCTGCTGCCAGTGAGCAGCTGGGGATCCACCTTCATGGTTCCTCCCCTGAGCGTGCAGACGAGAGACGATAGCGTTTACATCCAGGCCTCCCAGCTCACCCGTGTCACCGTCCAAAATGGCAACCGCAAAGATGTTTTCACCCTGAACAGGGGGCAGATGAAGGAGATCCTATACCACAATCCAGCAACACTGTTCATTCAGGCCGATCACGGCATTCAAGTCCTCTTTCTCTTCAACGGCGTCACGTACGGCTGGTACCAGTTCTACGACCCTTTCTTGATGACGATCCTGTCCACAGACCATTTCTGCGGCTCTTACTCACTTCATGGTCAAGATGACTTTGACAACAAAGCCCTGATTGTTGCACAGACTGATGCAATGGCCGAGCTGCGTCTTGATGGTACACCCCTGCCTCGTAATGTGCAGTGGAGAAAGGTTACAGGGACAGAATTCTCTTGGGCGGAGATTACCTACAAACCCTCGCCCGGCAACCAGAGACACACAGTGACCAGCTCTGGTTCCCGCTTTGCTCTCTACAGTATAGGAGTCAGCCAGATGAATGGTTATGGTTCGCCAGCACAATGTATACAGCCAGGTAAGGAGCACATATCATAGCTGTTTACTGTATGAAAATAAAAAATCTGCTTGATCCAAACAGATATGATAAACAGAAGATACATATTTTTCAATGTTCTAAACCCTTTAGGAGGTGGATCTTTGTCCTGCAGCAGTGTCACCTGCAGTGCCAATGAGGTTTGTGAGATGAAGGGAAAATATGCCTCCTGTGTCCCCAAGCCAGTAGAGAAAAAGCCTGGTACCTGCTGGGCCATGGGGGATCCTCACTACCGGACCTTCGACGGGCGACGCTTCGACTTCATGGGCACCTGCACGTATGTCATCGCTAAAAACTGTGAAAAGGATGTTCTCCCAGCCTTTGAGATCCTCGCCCAGAACGAGAACAGGGGAAGCCTCAGGGTGTCGTATGTCGGCCTGGTCATCGTGAAGGTGTATGACATCACCATCGTAGTAGCTCGGTCTGAGACTGGTCGTGTGAGGGTAAGGCTCTCAATTTCTCTTTGTAAGAGACTATTAGCATGTTAATACATAATATATTATATCCATTAAATAATGAGTAGTATGTATAGTTCCATTGATTTAGAATATTAGTTTAGAAATCTAATATCTTCACAATGTATTTCCTGTTTCCTCTTTCCTCAGATTGACAACACTCTGTGGAGTTTGCCCGCATCCTTGAACAGTGGCAAACTAGTGATGTTTCTCAGAGGCCGCTCGGTGGTCATGGAGACAGATTTTGGCCTGACTGTGAGCTATGACTGGGAACACCAGCTTGTGGTCACAGTCTCTGGATGCTATGCTGGTAAGACTTGTGGCCTCTGTGGCAACTTCAATGGCGAGTCCAGCGATGATTTCACGACGCCCTCTGGCAGCCAGGCGGATGGAGCTGTGGCTTTCGGCCGCAGCTGGAAGGTGCCGGGGCTGGTGAAAGATGCCGCTTGCACAGACGACTGTGTGGGCGGGTGTGAGCGCTGTGAGAACAGCCTGATGAAGAAGTGGCAGGGCGACCTGTATTGTGGGCTCATCACACTCATAGTTAATGGCCCCTTCAGCAAATGCCATGCCGCCATTGACCCACAAGCCTACCTGGAGAACTGCAAATACGATGTTTGCATGGGAGGAGGCCTTCGACATTTCCTCTGCAGGGCACTGGAGGCTTACACTGAAGCCTGTCAGCTTGCTGGGATCCAGGTCCAAGATTGGAGGAAGATGGCAAAATGCCGTAAGTAATGTTTGCTCAAAATGAATCCCTAAATTCACATGCATGTTTTTTTTCTGTATTATCGATCAAACCATTTATCACACTTTTTTCTCCTTGGCCTCCCCAAAGCGGCTAAATGTCCAGCCAACAGCCACTATGAGCTCTGTGGCAATGCCTGTCCTGCCACTTGTTCCGATCCTAACGCTGCCTCCAAATGCAAACGCCCCTGTGTGGAGACCTGCACCTGTAATGCAGGGTTTGTGCAGAGCGGAGGTCAGTGTGTACCTGTGGATCAGTGCGGTTGTAGCTACAAGGGTCTGTACGTCCCTGCCGGAGAGTCGTTCTGGGACGACCAGACCTGTGAGCGATGGTGTGTTTGCGTGGCTGGAAGCAGACAAGTCCAGTGTCAGAATAAAGGCTGCAGGGCCGGGACTAAATGCAATGTGGTCGAGGGCATAAGAAAGTGCCAAGCAGTGTCCTACAGCACATGCCAGGCCACAGGGGACCCCCATTACAAGACCTTTGACAAGAGGAGGTTCGACTTCATGGGCACGTGTGTGTACCAAATGGTTGCACTGTGCTCCAACCACCCAGATTTAGTTCCATTTGAAGTGCTGGTGCAGAATGATTACCGGGGCAACAAAGTGGTTTCCTACACCAAGTTAGTGGAAGTCAAGGTGTATTCCCTAAGCATTATTATCACAAAGACACACAAGGGCCTGATACTGGTAAGAACTGCATACGGTTTAACACATGAAAGTTATACGGTCATTTTTATGTAATTATTTGTATATTTAACATATTTGATTATTCAGTATAATTTATAAAGATGGTGTTTTCTCCTCCAGGTGAATAATGAGCTGGTGAACCTGCCTGTAACCCTGGCTGGAGGACAGGTGTCTGTGTTTAGGAGCGGCTGTTACGCTGTAGTCACCACAAACTTCGGCCTCAAAGTCGCCTTTAACTGGGAAAGTGCCTTGTTCGTGACACTGTCAAGCGACTACATGGGAGCCGTCTGTGGCCTCTGTGGCAACTACAACGGCAAATCCCAGGATGACCTGTTTCCAAAGAACGGGAACAGTAATGTCGCCCCGGTACCTTTCGGCACCAGCTGGCGAGTGGCTGAAATCCCGGGCTGCGTCGAGGGCTGTAAAGGGGTGTGTCCTGACTGTGACATTAACCAGAAGGTTCAGTATGAAAAGGGAGATTTCTGCGGAATCTTGACAGACCCCCATGGGCCTTTCCGTGACTGCCATGCCAAGGTGGACCCAGCTGAATACTTTGAGGACTGTGTTTATGATGTTTGCCTGTTTAAGGGCAGAAAGGATGTGCTGTGTCAGGCGATAACAACCTACACAACTGCATGCCAAGCTGAAGGGGCCAAGGTGTACAGCTGGAGAACCAGCCAGTTCTGTGGTGAGAGTTACATACATTTTCATAAAATCTCTGACAAAATTATTTACTATAATGGTATAGTAAGTGTAACAATAATATTATAATAAATGAAATGGCACAAAAAACTATTTTATTGTTGTCTCAGCTAAGACTTTGTTTGTTCAATGCTTTTTACCCCTATGGGATTTTATGTAGTTTTGAAATAACTTCTGACATTTGGAATCTGTTTTCTACATATAAATACAACAGCATTCACATTTTCTTTTATGTCTTTTATGTACAGCATTGAAATGTACAGTCAACAGCCACTATGAAGTGTGTGCTTCTTCCTGTCCTGCCACATGCCAGAGTCTGGCGCCTCCTCAGGGCTGCCACGAGCTGTGTGAGGAGGGCTGCACCTGTGACGAAGGGTTCATTTTCAGTGGAAGTGCTTGTGTTCCCTTCTCAAACTGTGGCTGCATCCACAACGAGCGCTACTACCGCGCCGGCCAAGTGTTTTATCCCAATGGTCAGTGTCAGGAGGAGTGTAAATGCTCACAAGATGGAGAGGTAATCAATCCAGAAGAAAGAAAACTAGATTTCATAGCTCGTACCTCCGCCAAGGCCCAACAGTCCCTGAATGAAACCACATTTCAATTCCGAGATCCATATTTTTATGTGGATCTTCACCAAATTACACACACACAACATTTATGATTTTTTACCTTTTTTTCACAAGATCAGAAAAAAAAAGGATGCCTAATCTCACTATGTCAAAGAAAGTTAGAAATAAAAAAGATTCCTGGATCCGCCCTGTGACCCAGTTCCAGGCCAAGAGGAAGTGTTTTTTGTAATTCTCTAAAAAACCAATCACCAAACAAACGGTCTCGGTGAAAACATAACCTTCTTGGCGGAGGTAATAAGAATTTGATAATGTTCAGGGTGAACTTGCAGTTGTTGGATTCTTATCAAACTTCTCTTTCTCAACTTTTTTTAGGTTGTGTGCAAAAAGTTCACGTGTGGCCCTAATGAGAAATGCAAAGTGGAGAACGGCATCCAAAAATGTCACCCTGTTGGCAAGGCTGTGTGCCACGCCTCCGGTGACCCCCATTACCAGAGCTTTGATGGGCGAAGATTCGATTTCCAGGGCACCTGCACCTACACACTCTCTAAGAGCTGTGGGCTGGAAGGCACCCACCTGGTGGCCTTCTCTGTCAGCGTAGAGAACGTGCAGTGGAACCGGATGATGAACAACAAAGTGGTGGCGGTCACTAAGCTGGTTGCTGTGGAGGTCTACGGCTTCACGCTCATCATGAGGAACAACATGTTTGGAGTCCTGGTGAACACTTGCTCTTCATTTGATCCAGTGGAATGGAAATATACTGCTAGTCTCATGTAGTGATTGTGATGTGTTTGACAAATGTACTTTCATCATTGTTACCGTCCGTCATCATTCTCTTTAAATCACAACTTTCTTTTCCCCTTTCTAGGTAAACGGGGTCTTTAACAACCTTCCCCTGAGTCTTAATGATGGAGCTGTGCAGGCCTATCAGGAGGGCCAGCATTATGTCATTGCAACAAATTTTGGACTGCGTGTCACTTATGACCTGGTCTACCATGTGACAGTCACAGTACCTGGCAACTACCGAGATAAGGTCTGTGGACTGTGTGGCAACTACAACGGAGACCAAAAGGACGACTTCCAAATGCCCTCCCACCAACTCGCAAAGAGTGTGAACTTGTTTGGAAAATCCTGGAAGGTCACCATCCCCGGTGTGGTGTGCCAGGATGGCTGCGAGGGCAACACCTGTCCTGACTGTGACCCAGCTCGCAAGGCTGTGTTTTCAAGGCTCGATAACTGTGGTATTCTTTCGGCACCCAAAGGTCCTTTTGCAGACTGCCATAGTAAACTGGACCCACGGCCGTATTTCGATAACTGTGTGTTTGATGTGTGTGCTTCCAATGGGGACGAAAAGGTGCTGTGCGACAGCGCAGCAGCCTACGCCTTCAACTGTCACAACGCAGGAGTGGACGTGAAAAACTGGAGGACGCCATCGTTCTGTCGTGAGTAGTTTTATTTTTCCTCCACATCAACCTCTTATTGACCTATACAGAATAATTCTAACATTGCATATATTACACGTAAGCACAGGTTCCCCTCTGATGCACTTTTCTCTGTCTTGTACTGATTTATTCCAGCCATGAAATGCCCAGCCAACAGTCACTATGAGGTGTGTGCAGACCCCTGTTCTGCTTCCTGCCCGGGCCTCACAGAGCTGGTCCAGTGCTCCACTGGCTGCATAGAAGGCTGTGAATGTGATGCAGGCTTCCTATTCAATGGACAGATATGTGTCAAAGACACTGAGTGTGGCTGCTATGACAATGGAAAAACATACAAGGTAGAACTCCACATGGTTTCACATGTAGTGATGTATAAGAAATAACCTATAAGTGTCAAAGTGGGTTAAGCAAGTTTCCATCATAATATGCATGCTGACATAGCAATAAAGTTGCCTTTAGTTTTATGTTTATAGCTTTTATTTTCCACAGTGTTGGACATTAGCCAGCTGGATGTTAGATTTGTGTACCGAGGAATTCTCCCGAGTCTTAATTAGCAGACTGTCTAAATTTGTGTTTCTTTACAAGGTAGAATGAGCAGTGGAATAATGTGGATCCTTCTTGAACCTGTTGTTTCCAATGTTTTTTTTTCCCCTCTCTCTGCATAATGCGTCCCCAGCCTGCTGAGGTTGTGTACGAGGAAGACTGTAACACAAAGTGCACCTGCGATCCCACTAAAGGTCTGGTCTGTGAGAAGCACTCCTGCCCTCAAAGCACCAAATGCATGGTCAAGAAAGGAAAACAAGCATGCTACAACACAGGCAAGACAAATAACTGTGTATTTATATCATCCAACTTGTATTATTCCTAACTTATTGACCATTTGAATACCCATTGAGTTAAATTGCATCTTTGGGCATCCTGCGTAGATCCCTGCAAAGATGCCAACTGTCGGGCGAAGGAGACATGCCGTGTTGAGAAGGGTGAAGCTGTGTGCATCCCACAATACACAGGCACCTGCTGGGCCTGGGGAGACCCCCACTACCACTCATTTGACGGTTACAGCTATAACTTCCAGGGCACCTGCAAGTACGTCATCTCTAAGACCTGTGGGAATCTGGACGGTCTGGAGCCGTTCTCCATCACAGAGAGGAACGACAACCGAGGGAACACAGCGGTTTCCTATGTCAGGGAGGTGGATGTGTCTGTGTATGGGTTCAGCATCGTCATGGTCAAGAACCAAATTGGTCGAGTCACGGTAAGATTGTTGTTTCGTGTCTGAAGTGTTTGACCTGTAGCAGTGTGTGTGTGTGTTTGCGTGTGAGTGTGTGCTCGTACATATTACAGCCCGTAAATCCATCTCCTCTATTTCCCTCAGGTGGATGGGGAACTGCTGAATCTTCCAGTCCAACTGGGTGATGGTCAAGTGTCAGTTGTTCAGCGAGGTCACGACGCAGTGCTGGAAACAGACTTTGGCCTGGTGGTCACCTATGACTGGAACTGGGAATTTGTCATCAAGTTGCCCAGCAGCTACTACAACAGTGTCTGTGGTCTGTGCGGAAACTTCAATGGCAACAATCGTGACGAGCTCCAGAATCCGGCTGGAAAAGCCGTCTCGTCGGTGATCGAGTGGGGCAAGAGCTGGCAAACGCCTGACCAGTACAAGGACAGTCCTTGCTGGGACACATGCACGAAAAACTGTCCTATCTGTGACGGTGACCAGACTAAGGTCTACGAGACGGAGGCTTTGTGCGGGGCCCTCACGGCCAAGACAAACAGTGTGTTCAAGATCTGCCATGACACATTGGACCCGCAGGCCTTCATGAACGGCTGTGTGTACGACATGTGTGAGACCAAGGGAGACAAGAAGATGCTGTGCCAGGCGTTGGCCTCCTACAGTAAGCAGTGTCGTGAGGAAGGGAAGATCATCAAGGGCTGGAGGGAGAAGTTTGGCTGCCGTGAGTATTTTTTTTTGTTCCTCAAGATTTCAACCAACTATTCAATCAGCAGATCATTTTTTTTATTAATGCCTTTTTAAATTTCTAACCAGCGATGAACTGTCAGCGTCACAGCCACTATGAGGATTGCGCCACGCCATGCCAGCCATCCTGTCCTTTCCCTGAAAACAAGCCGACATGCGACGGGGCCTGTGTTGAGAGCTGTGTGTGTGATGCAGGTTACGTCCTCAGCGCTGGGGTGTGTGTGCCTGCTAAAACATGTGGCTGCTCCTATCAGGGTCGTTATTACAAGCAAGGCCAGCGCTTCTGGGCCGACGAGGCCTGCCGCCGCCTGTGTGAGTGCGACTCGACCCTGGGCATGGTGAAATGCAGCGAGGCGTCCTGCTCCGCCAAGGAAAGGTGCACCATAGAGGACGGAGAGCGAGCCTGCCGACCAATCAGTCACGCCACATGCACGGCCTCAGGTGACCCACACTACCGCTCATTTGATGGCCGCAGGTTTAACTTCCAGGGGACATGCGAATATCAGCTGGTGGAAATGTGCTCCAAGCAGGCCGGGCTTGTGCCGTTCAAGGTGACTGTGCAGAACGACCACCGGGGAAGCAAGGCTGTGTCCTACACTAAGACTGTCAACTTTTCCATATATGGAATCACTATCACCATCAGCAGAGAATACCCCTACGCGGTCCTGGTAAGTGTGCTGTGGATAATGTGATGCATTTGATGAAAGACTGCAGAAGGATTCAGGCTGGTTTTTATGTGGATTTGAGGGAGAAATGAAATGGGACACAGCATGCAGTTCTGAAAATTAAAACAGGACAGATACTCTGAGCCTCATTTTACATTAGTGGATCATAATGCCTTCTGTCGTCGTGCTAATTCTGACATCCCTCATGTTCTTCTGCATATTGTTTATTTGATTGCATATTAACGACCACGTAATTATTAAATCTTTAATCTCCTGTAAACATTCCTCCCTCCCTTCCTTGTTTTCCGCTCCTCAGCTCGATGGGCAGCAGGCTTTGTTGCCACTGGATTACAATGATGAGCTGATCGTGTTTCTCAGTGGCCGGACAGCTGTTGTGGAGACGGTCGCTGGTATCACCGTGACCTTTGACTGGCGGAGCACGGTCAGCGTTACTCTGCCCAGCAACTACCAGGAGGCAGTCTGCGGCCTGTGTGGCAACTACAATGGAAACGCCAAGGATGACCTGGCCATGCCTAACGGCCAGATTGCCCATGATGGAGACAAGCTGGGGGAGAGCTGGCAGGTGGCCGTTACACCAGGCTGTTCATCAGCCTGCCAGGGGGCATTGTGCCAGGACTGTTCCGATTCCCAGATGAAGGAGTACCAAGCCATGAAGCACTGTGGCATTATCGCTGACAAAGCAGGGCCTCTCAGAGATTGTCACAGTCACGTGGACCCCACTCCCTACCTGGAGGACTGTGTGTATGATGCCTGTCGGTATCACGGTCACCGCGGGTCGGTGTGTGAAGCAGTGGGCGTGTACGTCTCTGCCTGTCAGAGCCAGGGAATCACCATCCACTCCTGGAGAACAGATTCCTTCTGTCGTGAGTTTCTGACGGTGTTTTCATTTTTTGTTTTCATATTTTAAGTCTTATTCTAAGTCTCCCTCTCCCTCTCTTCTCATCCTCTCATGCAGCAATGGTGTGCCCAGCTAACAGCCATTATACTGTGTGTGCCACGGGTTGCCCAGCCACCTGTGCAAGCCTGACCTCCCATTCCACCTGTCGCAGGCGTTGTGCAGAGGCCTGCGAGTGTGACGAAGGCTTCCTGCTGAGCGGGGTCACCTGTGTGCCTGTGAGAGACTGTGGCTGCTCCTACAACGGCCAGTACTACAAGAAAGGAGACGCCTTCTACCCTGAAAACGAGTGCGGGGAGAAGTGTGTCTGTGGAGAGAACGGTGCGGTATCGTGCCAGAAGGCCAAGTGTGGGTCCGGGGAGATCTGTAAGGTTGCAAATGGTGTGAAAGGTTGCCACCCCGAGGGGCAGGGCAAGTGCGTCGCTTCCGGTGACCCCCATTACATTTCCTTTGATGGACGGAGGTTCGATTTCCAGGGTACATGCGTCTATGTGCTGGCCAAGGTTTGTGATGATGACGATGGCAAGCTGACGCCATTCACTGTCACTCAGGGGAATGAGAAGTACGGGAATGGAAAAGTGGCTGTTACCAGGTCGGTTGCTGTGGAGGTCTATGGTTTTAACATTTACATCCAGCAGCGAATGCCGTGGAAAGTCCTTGTGAGTTAAACAACTTTATCCCCCAAAACATTTTTACATATTTATTTATCTGATTTTAATGTGATTTAAAAAAACAAATCCCTTCAGGTCGACGAGGAACTTCTAAACCTCCCTCTCTCCCTGGACAACGGGCGTCTCCAAATCACCCAGGAAGGTCGCAACATAATTGTCCGAACAGACTTTGGACTCACTGTCCTCTACGACACCGTTTATTACGTTGAGGTGATCGTGCCGTCTACCTACCAGGGTAAGATGTGTGGTCTTTGTGGCAACTACAACGAGAGGGACCGTGATGAATTCAGACTTCCTAGTGGCAAACGAACGAGAAACGTTGACACCTTTGGAACGGCGTGGGTGGTGGACCTGCCCGGTAATGTCTGCAGCGGCTGTGGTGGTCAGTGCCCAGAGTGTGAGAAGGCCAAGGCTACGCTGTATGGGCAACCTGAGTCCTGCGGCATCATAAGTGAACCTACAGGGCCTTTCAAAGCCTGTCATGGCAAAGTCGACCCTGCAGCATACGCGTCTAATTGCGTGTTTGATTTGTGCGCTGTGGACGGCGACAAAGATACTCTGTGTAACAGCGTGCAGGCCTACGCTTTGGCCTGCCAGAGTGCGGGAGTTCAGATCCAGTCATGGAGGAGCGGCTCTTTCTGCCGTGAGTTACACGACACTGCATTTTAGCTGAAGAATTTACTAAGTGTATTTCAGAGTCTTAAAAACGTCTTCCTCTCCTCTAGCTGCTTCCTGCCCTGAACACAGTCACTATGAGGTGTGTGCCAGCACGTGTGGTGGGACCTGTGCCAGCTTTATTTACCCGTCCTACTGCTCTAAGGAATGTTTTGAAGGATGCCAGTGTGACGACGGCTTTGTATTTGATGGCGTCCAATGTGTTCGCTTGGAGAGCTGTGGGTGTGTGCACAACGGGAGATATCTGAAGGTAAAACGGAGATTCTCTCTGTTAATTAAAACAAAAATATTCTATTCTTGCCCCAGTGTTTGCGTGACTAGAAGATAACTCATTGTGCTAATGCGAACTATGTTTCCAGGTGGGCCAAGCTGTGGTGGACAAAGACTGCCAGTCCAAATGTGAGTGCCGGGCGTCCGGTGAGATGAAGTGTGAAAAGCTGTCCTGTGCCGATGGGGAGGTTTGCAGTGTGAGAGACGAGGTCAGAGGTTGCCACGTCAAACAGGCCCACTGCAGCATCAACCATGTCGGAGACCTCGCCTCCTTCGACGGCATGTCCGGAGCTGCAGGCGCTCAGGGGGCAGTGGAGTTGGCGTCCCTGTGTGACGAGAACGCTGACCTGTGGTTCCGTGTGGTCGTGGACGTCAGGGTCTGCAGTAGAAGAGAACCTACCGCTGTCGCCACTGTGCACGTGTTCTTTAAGGAAACTGTCGTCTCAGTGAACAGCCAACATGTCACCTGGGTGAGAAGGGATAAAGAATAGTTTGTTAAATCATTATAATTATGACTTTCGTGGGGTTATTTTTCAATCTGTCTCAACTGATTTGATATTTTTCTCATCTTTCTCTTCTTCTTCTTCTTCATGTCTTCCAGGTAAACGGCAGGAAAGTGTCTCTCCCCAGAAAAGTAACGGATGATCTATCCGTCGAAATCTCTGAGAGGACAGTGGTAATCGAGAGGGCGTCTGCCGTGCGGGTCACGTACTCAATCTCACAGGAGGTCATCGTCACTGTTGACAGCGCCCTGTCCGGCAAAATGTGCGGCGCCTGTGGCAACTACAATCACAACTCCAAAGACGATATGACGACTGCAGATGGGAAAATTACCACCGACGTGTCTGTGGTTATCGCCTCCTGGAGCGCCGGGGACTTTTCTCAGTGGTGAGTATAGGAAAAAGTGCGACTCTCTGTACAACCTCAGTGTGATTGTAATGGGCGGAGAAACATTGCTGTATTTAGGGCTGGGATCATATAAGGGCTTAGCTGCAGCACACCATCTCTACACACTCCTCCCGATGTTAACTTTAATTATTTTAATAGCATAACGACTTTGCTGGCTCGTCTACGCTTTTAACCTGCAGTTCTAGTTAGAGGAGAAGTTTTTATCTTGAACCTCACTTTGCCCTTTATTATGCAAACTCCAAACCTAATTTGACCAGCGAAATAATCAAGTACAGATCAGCGAGAGATGGGACGCCTCCATGACCATTCAACCGCTTATTCTCTTAACAGCAAGAACTAAACAAGGAGTCCACCGAGCCCTTTTAAAGGAATGAGAGTGTGGTTTTTAATTGCATTTGATCCAATTTAATTAAGAAATACCAGAGAATCCCCTATGGTAATTACTGATTAAAAAGCAGGTGAGGCTGACAGGCATGGCCATCAAAAGCTACCAAGCTTGCAATCCAATCACTGCTTGTCATCCAAGGACACTTAAGACTCATCTGGGTACAATATTAATTTGAGCCCTTACTTCTGTGTTCTAGCCTTAAGCCACTCCCTTAGAGAATTAAGTTTTGTGAATCCCCCCCTCAGCCTCTCTTCATCCAAAGTAGTGGTCTTATTTTCAGGAATTTTCTAAACAACCCCCCTAGCCGCACAAGAACACACACACTCTGACTCCCCTTTGCTTTTACCTTTAAAATACAATGTTCAAAAGTGTTGCCTGTAATCTCTGTGTTGTGCCTGAGTGAACACGACTTTGCTTCAGTGCTCATTGACTGCATGCTTCTTTTTTTTTCCATTTCAGTGGCCTGTAGAGATGTTGGCTCGGTGGTGATGGGAAGCATCTGTTATACGGGGTAAGGTTGTCTCCTCTCAAAGCCATGAACTGATTGTCTGCTCGTGAAAGGAGCAGCTGTAGAATGTGGCTCTCATCCCTGCTTTTTTTACCCCCATTAAACAGGGTGAAGAGGAATGTGAAGTCGCTCGGCTAGGGTTGGCATGTTTACATCCGGCCTTACTCATCATATTTCTCATGCTTTCCTCCTGGAATGTTTTGGGTTGTATACTGGGGCTTGGGTTCTCCATTGTTCATCTCCGAGGAGCAGAAAAATCTGTCGCATACTTTGACCAACACCTCCATCTAGTGGAGGAGATCCTGATGGTCTTTCCCTCACAACTCCAGCTGAGACCTGGAAACAATCACAAGTCTTTATAACTCTTTATCTCTAACTGTTCTCTACATGTGGACTCACTATGTACCTTGTACAAACTGTTCTTTATCTTCGGACCAATAAATTAATTCTCACTTCAGTGTGCTTCAGTCATTTGATTATTTAATCTGTCCTCACAAAACCTCTGGACTAGACTAAATTAGAAACGCATGACTTTCATATTGTGTGTTTGTGTTTGTGTGTGTGGGGGGGGACCAATAACATTAGATCAAGGGTTAGGCAAGTAGTAACTCTGGTTAAGGTTAGTGTAAGTCTCCAGAAAATCAATGTAATGTCTTTTGGAGTCATGGAGATATGAGTGTGGGATTGTGTGGGTGTGAGGCTGTGAAACCAAGAAACCTTGTGTAACCTTGATCTCTTGATAACTGCTCTTAAGGTTGTTTGGTGTGAAGAATACACAGCCCACGATTTCTCACTTTTAACCGATGACAAACCACAACAAGTGACCAGAAAGTCTAATATCTGACGACCTTAGTTCACTGCTGACATCAGTCCACTCTGCCCTGCCTGAGGGAATGTGGTGTTTTGGTGTTAGGGAGGAGAGAGGCCTTGGGAGGGACGTGGTGTTTTAAATAGCTGAGGGGAAAACAACTGACAAGAGTGGACCGGCTGTGAAAAAACACATTGATGTTTATGCTTCCACTTCACTGCACTGAGCCACTTTCCCAGAGCGTGAGAATTGCCCCTCTGTGCCACGGGCCCACATGCCGTGCGTCCTCTGTGCGTCTTTTGGAGGAAGTGAGCGTGATTTGAAGGGTAATAAACACAGTGATGGCACCAAACCACGTGGGAATAGACCAAGGCCGGCCCTGGCAATGTTGTCGCCCCCCCGCCAACATACACACGCAAACTGTCATGCATCCCCAAGAAGTTTTGGACTGTATACAGATGCACACACAGGCAGACAAAATTGTAAGCTATAAAAAACAGTAAAAATATATAATAAAAAATATAAAAAGATAACAAGCACATGTTTTATTAAAACTATTTCAGATAATTAAATATCTACTGATGCATGTTGAAATGATTTAATTCTTTACTTTGGGTTTTTAAGCTGTATTAGGATTAAGGTGTAAACAGAGACAGCTTCTCTGTTTGAGAAGGAAATTCTCTTCTTATAATATTAATGGTTTATCTACATTCTTCTAATAGACCTGTAGTTTATCTACTTGACGGTTACTGAGAGGTAGGTCTTTTAACAGCTCATTTGTTTTGAATACACAAGTATCTACCATCGCTACAACTGTGTACCCATCATCCATATTGTGTTATGTATGACTTTGAAGGAAGTTTTCTCATGTTAGAACAAAACTTTTGTGTCGCTTGTACTGTATGCAGTGGAATTAATTAACATTTTCACCCTGACACAGTTTGCTTGTTGCACACAGAGTACCAAAGGAGATGTGTTGGTAGTAACATTTAAACCAGGATGCTGTGCTCTCAACGCATACTGCATGTGACTATGCAGTATTCTTTCATTAGCAAAGCTCATTCAGGACAACAGCTGGAGTGCAGAGGAACCCAGCAGCCAGCAGGGGGCAGCCTCAGGACATCACATGGAAACAAGCAGCAGCAGGCTGTGATTCTTGAAAGGCGTCAGAAGACAAGGTTGGCAACTACTGGGTTATTCTCTAACAATAGGTTTTTAAAGCACGTTATATCATCCAGTATCTAAAATACAAAAATATACAAGTAACTTTTAAGTAAGGCTGTCAAATATATGTAGAAAAGTAAAAAATATTTTCTCTGAAGCTTTGCAGCATAGAATGACACGGACACACACCCACACACTAATTTGTCCATCTTCTTATTGTGCCTAGTTACTCTCAGGAATCAGCAGGCAGCAGGCGGTTTAATTAAATTAAATTAAATTAAATTAAATTAAATTAAATTAAATTAAATTACATTTAAATTTTCCTATAGTTATTTCTGGTGAAGGATATCTCATGAATGCTGCAGAGCATTAGAGTGAAGTGTAATTTCCCTATTTTAAAGTGTAAAGAGTTTGAATTGTAAACTAACAGAGGGAGAGAGTGTATATCCTAAAAAACCATGCTGATGATCTGAGGTTAAAGACTTGTCACCTGAATACAGTCGAGATGGCGATCTCTCTTTTGAAATGTTACGGACACAACTTGTGCAACAGTTGTTTCGCCCTAATAAAAATCCTCCCCATCCTCACCCATGAGTTCGGACCCAGCTCCTGTGTCCACTGGTGTCCTGGTTGCACCCATGGCAGCGTGGTGGCGTGGGGCTGAATCTTCCCTGTGGCCCAGGGAGCGCATTTCGCTTCCCGGTGCTGCCGGTGCGTCCCGGGGTTAGAGGATGATGGTGTGACGTTACTGTATTGTTTTATATTGCATGTGTCACGTCATGATAAATCAGTCTCTTGTGCTGACCTCTCAGCAATTTGCGCCCTAGGCAACCGCCTATGTCGCCTGCACCAGGAGCCGCCCCTGGAATAGACTCCCCTCTCAGCAGCACTGGACTGCAGCTGTACTTTACTCTAGTGTTTTTCCTGTGAGCTCCCAGCAGCAGCAGCATCACCCCGCCCCCCTTCTCGCGCTTCATTCCTCAGACAAGTTCCAAGGAGGAGCGAAGCACGAACACATCTGAACCGACCTCCACAGAATGCAACGCAGAACAACTCACTTCTAATCAGGGCTTTTATTGTTTTTTTTTACGCACACGATAGGGTTTTGCTTTCTCCTGACTACTTTTAACTTGAGGGTGAAACTTTTACGCGCAGCTCGGGCGGAGAGAAGTCCTCATTGGGAGTTTGTTGGAGGCTGAAACACGGTAAGTTCCTTCAAGGGAAAGTCCACCTCTGAGCTTCCAGACAGCGAATGCATCCTCTCAAACACATTGACCACAAACCGATCAAACCTGCAGCGTCCACGTGTTTCTTTGTCTTAATAAGTTGTTGCGCTTTTACTGCTCCTGCTGAACAATCCACAAACTTCCAATCCCCTAACTTCGAAATGCCTGTGTGACCATGTGGCCATTAAATTTGCACCAAACCACCGTTATGTTTGTGTCACAAAAAACGCGTATGTTCTCCCCCGCGTTCAGCCGTGGGCTGCCGGTGGCGTCAGAGTGTTTCCTTCCTGCTCAGAAAGTGCCACGCCATCTGAGCGCTTCATCTCCTCACTGATCTCTGCCAGCCGACCGTGAAGTGCTCTCCAGCCTGCGGTGCGTTCAGTGTCTGCAACGCATCCTGCACTGTTTCACGGAAAACTCCAATCTGTAACAGTATGTGGCAGCCCACTCATGATTTTGAATTTCTGACTCTTGTATCATTCATTAATATGGGGCTTGTTTATAAGGGTTCAATTAAACAAGCCCAATTTTCCTTACTGCAAATTCTTCCATGATAATCCCACTTTATTTTAATCCATGCTAATTGTGATTTTGAAGTGCTGCTTCATGGTCTCCTCTGCCCATTCTACTTGACTATACGTGACTCAGAAGTGTAACAAACAAGATTATTGGATTGGTTCTTGTTAGAAAAGCTCTTGCCTGTGTTTGTTTGATTAAACCTGATTGGCAGGTCTTTATTGTTTATACTGCTCCAGGGTTGAAGTTTTGGTTTCTCTTCACAACCCCATTCTCCTCATGCATGAATCCACAGCACTGCTCTGGGCCACAGAGGGAAGCCTCTGCACAAGCAGGCCTTCAGGTTTGAAAATGAAAAAAGGCACTTTATATCATAGTGTCGATTTCCTGCAAGTGTTGAGCCAAAGCTGAATCGACCTGCACCATATTTAGTAGTTTCATTGGGACAAGTGGGCTGTGGAGCTGAGGAAGCTAATACCAGCGTTCTGTGTGGTCATGAAGTGTCCTTAAATGTACAGACCCCCTGCAACTCCAGCCACAAGTCCAGTAGTGGAACCTTAGCCTGTAAACATTTGGGTGTAAGAGAATCTCAGAGAATGTACCAGATAATAAATAGACAGAAAATCTGCCCGGGAGGTTCGTGTCGCACCAGTAGAATGGATGACTCAGTAGAAACCATTCCAAACTCACTGGCCAGATATCAAGTGGAACCTAACACCCGGCTGTGACTCGTATGTTTCATATACATATTTCTGAGGTGCTCAATCTGAAATAGACTCCGTTCTCTCACCTAAAGTCCGGAGGCTGTGTTACCAAGATGCAGATCTTGATCTTATAAGTGATGCAGTTATGTAGCGTCTAACCAAGATTATTGTGTCCCTACCAGGTATGCACTGATGTGGAATATGGGGGCTGATACTCATAATGGGGAGTTAAAAAAATCTGATAGTGATCACGTTACACATGTGAAAATAATTGCAGATGAATCGTAAAATGCCATTATTGAAACAAAGAAATGTATTTGAGGCCTGATATTTTTCAGTTTAACCATAAACTCAATTAAAATAAAACAAATACAATCAAATATATAGAACAATAATAAGCTTTCAATCATTTGGCTCTTTGGAATCGGACTGTTCTACCAACAGCGTCATTTAAAGCTGCAGTAGAATTTAGAATTCAGTTGAACAAGTTTCCCCATTTCTGATCTACTGTTCTGGGGAACTACCTTAAAGTTTTAAGGGCCTATTGTGAAACCAGTTCCTTGCTGAACACGAGGCTGTTTCTTTAAGCTGAGGAAGTCTGTACATTTGAAGTTTTTACTGTAAATCATGTGTTGAAAATTTGCATATCACTTCAACACCCATACTCTCATAGAACAGCAATGACCCAAAGTGTGAGCACATAAACCATCACGTCGCTCTGTGTCTTTCTGTCTCTGTCCAGCAGGAACCATGGATCTCGTGGTGCTGGTGGCGTTCAGCTCCTGGTTGGCTCCTGCACTCGGTGAGCTTAACTTTCCCTCACTAAGTCTGCTCAGGATCTTTGTGTCGTCTTTGTGTCGTCTTTGTAAATGTTCTGCGGTTCCACTGCTCAGCTTCCCCTCTGTGGCTTTATCATAAGTCTCCTCTGTGCTAAACCAGCTGTGTGTCTGTGTAACAGGATCAGCGTTTGGCAGGGAAATGTCGGGTAAGTTTTGCCTGCATCAGAAGTGGTCACCACCAGCAATGCATGGCCTCTAGCTTTTTTTGGGGGGGCTGGTGTTGGAATTCCACCATCAGTTACATTTTTTCATGTTTTCCACTCCATGTCATTGTGTGGCTTTGAGAGAAGGCTGTGTCCGAGCTGTGTAAATATGTCCCGACGCTGCAGGACTGAGCGCTGGCAGCTTTGTGGCTGCTGATCTTTGAATCGTCTGGCTGTGTGTGATGAAGGTTTTCACTCCAGCTTGATGTTAAGCAGATTCTACAGGCACATTTCTTATTTTTTCCATCAGACCTTTTGTCCTGGGGCTTGTCAGTATTATACAAAGTGTTTTTTTTAGTTTCACAGATTTACTGTTTACTTACAATAAGGTCAAAGTAAACTCCGGCAGTTACTCTGCAAAACAAGAATATAACATATTTTTTAGAGTTTATGCTTTCAACCGGTCATAATCTTTTTTCTATCATGTGCTAGAAACATTTCTCAATAATCTGAACTCGTGTAGAGCGGCTGTGATAAATTGTCTAAGTTCAGAGATCACATCGTGTTTGCCCACACTTGGAAAGGATTTCACACATTACCCTCTTACTGTCTCCAGCTTCAGTTGTTGGTGTTTATACTGGAACACACTGACATGTTAAGCTGCCGTTCACAGTCACAGTTGAGTATTTTAAAATAGGGCTGTAAAAAACACAATGTTGTGAGATGTTGCCGCTGTGGGGATACATCGTTCTCACTCCCAACTCCTCTGTGTTTTTATCACCACACCGAGTCAACGTGTCTCTTTTTAATTGTTCTTGTTGTTTTTGTTGCCGTTCAAGAGGATTTATGATTCAGATTAACACCAAATAAAAAGAGCTGTGTAGCGAGATCCCAAAGAGACACAACATGAACACAGCAGCCGGTGTGTTTTCCCCAGATGGGAGCAGAGGGATGAGACAGAGCACAGGGGTCTGGACTTTCCCACATTAGTGACAGGACACAAATGAACACAGAGCAGATCTGTTGACTCTAAAGAGAGTGGAACATAAGCATGTCCGTGTTTGTTGTGACGAACGCTGCATGACTGACACTGGAGCAGTTTTCAGACGTGAACTCTGGAAAATTGGGTCTGGTCCCTTTCCATATTTTGCCCTTTGCATGTGAATAACGCAGCAGGAGATTGTCCAGGAAAATGTCAGGAATATTCAGGTGTGAGGGGGGGGCAGTTGGAGAAAGTCCACAGATAATCTGGAGACTCTCACTAGGACATTTACATTCACACATGCACCCCCTGTGGAGAGGATCGGCAGAGTTCAGTGCATGTTTGAAAGCAGCTCAAGTTGACATCTTCATCATCATCTTCTAAATCTATGTCACCCTTGCAGGACCAATCTCTTCACAATATCCTCACAGGGCCTCACTCAAACACTCTCTGGAGTTTTTACCAGGGGGCTGGCAGGAAATACGTTGCGTTCTCGCATGCAGCCCCTCTGGATATTTCAGGAGATAAAGTTCAAACTCAACTACTCTTAGTTGAGTTTTGGAAGCTGGCGTCGACACTTCTGCAGAGTGAATTCTCTCCATTATCACCAGTTTGCTGACTTACTCAACCCTGTGAATGTCTCTTTCTTATGACTAATGATTTTTCTCGCTCTTTACACAGCTTCGGCGGCAGCTGGCGACATAGGTGGGTATTATTCTAAAAGAAACTGGGGAAAGTCAAATTAAGATACTACTCTGGGCCCCGTGCTCATGTAAATTAACACTGGTACCACACTGGCTAATGAATAGATGAATGGCCCTCGCTCTAAAAGTGCTGAATAGCAGTCATATCGTAAGTGCTCTCTGAAGTGTGTCAGCGGCTAAATCTCTCATTTCTTTTCCTCTCTCTCTCTCTCTCTCCTTCTCTCTCTCTCTCTGTTCTCTCCCTCCAGCAGACTACGACAGCGCTTTTAATTACGGTGAGTGTTGAGCAGATGAACCTGTCTTTTCTTTTTTTTTAATGGCCGGCCCTCTGAACAGGAAACATCTGGGAGGTCGAGATGAGTTTGCATTTTTCCACATTTTTTATAGAAGTGATGGAAAACTACGGCCCCCGGAGTCGTCCCACTGTGATTGCTTCTCATCCTGTCCGCGCCGCTCTAAGTTTGATTTCAACAGAAGGACGAAACATCTGCTTTGATGTTTTATGAACAATTTCCATCAATCACGTAGTTGTTATCTTTAAGTTTCAAATTGTGGTCTCATCCCCTACTGCACCATGACCTGTCCTGATCCCAGCTTCTGGATCGGGGCCCACAGGAGCTCCAGAGCTAAATCTGAGTGTGTGTGTGGGTGGGTGTGGGGTGGGGGGGAGGAATCATGAGATCTCAACGTAAAACGTTTCACACAAAATGTATGTTTACTTTACACTGACTTTAATCGGTCTTTCCCCCTTTTCTTGTAAAGTAGTTGGTGCTTTCATGTCCTTCTGATCCATGGTAATATCCTGTGACCCCCTCAGGAGCTACAAAGACTTATCTGAGGTGGTCACAAGATACACACATGGATAAATAGACAAAAGGAAGTTACAGCTGTTATACAAAATAATTAATACCCTTTTTTCTTTCTGGTTGATTTTAGCTCCGCTGGGCTCTAACAATTAAACAACCTGTCGATTACAGGATGTCATTTTCCATTTAGTTTCCCCTTATTTAAAATACGTTTTAATTCAGAAAATATTCTCAATGTGTATTTGCTTTAATCATACAAATGTGTGTAGTTGTTATTACTACCCGACTTATCTCTAGATTCAAAGACTAGACAGTGTTATACGCATGTAAACAAAGCTGTGATTTATATTGGTCACAATACAACTATATACATAGAGAGATGATGTTAGCATTATAAATAGAGTAATATTTGATCAACTAGTCACCACATATAAAACCATCAAACTTCCAGCTGCCTGCTCTGCTTTCTTTCTTTCTTTTGCAATTATTTATTAGTTTATCCCCCTTTATGTTCAAGAATCATAAAAGTCACCTTTCCTTTGCCACATTTCACCGTGCGCCGCACTTAAAGATTAGAGTCGACCGTGATGTTTTTTACAGCTTTGGTGACTGCAGCTCACAGGAATTTGCGATGACCTGACATGACCATTAGGGGGCATGCTGGACGTTTCTGCAGTGCAGCCCTTGAATCGAAAATGTGGTGACATTCCTGACAAAGGCCTCGACAGGCTTTAGAATCCAGGGGATTTTGTGTCTGAAAGCTTTCATGTGCTGCTAATCACGTCAGTAAGCATTACAGAGTCCTTGTTCCTCATTTCAGATTATGAATCTCTGAGAATCGGTGGCCTGGTTTTCGCAGTGGTCCTGTTCGTCCTGGGTATCGCCCTCATTGTCAGTAAGTGGTTTGCCTCAGTAGTATACAGCAGATGTGTAATGTCAAGTGTGGTTTTTCACCACACCGTGATCCCAGTAAGTGCGAGTTGGCCGCCCAGTGTTTGTCTCAGACGTCTGGGAGGCAGACGAGCACAGAGGCTTCTGGAACGGGCTCAGCACCCGCTGCTCTCATGCTCCGTGTATCACAGCAGCTCTTTATACATCTTCCATTTTCTCACTCACCATGTCCTTCCATGGTTCTTCCTCGCTACCTGCTAACACACGCTGGAACTGCAGAGGGGAGCCCTGAAACCAAAACCAACTAATGAATAATTCACACACACAGACACACAAAGACACAAACACACTCGTGTACTTCTGTCTTAGTGAGGACACTCATAGGCATAATCCAGATGCCAACCCCTTGCCCCGTACCTTAACCAATTACCATTTACCTAATTCTAAACCTAAAACCAAGTCTTAACCCTCAAACAACCCTTTGAAAAAGTGAGGACCGACCAAAATATTTTCTTTCTGCTCATTATGGTCCTCATTATGGTCTTCACAAGTACAAGTATACACACACACTCTGCTTCTGTTAGATCACTGTGGATTCCTAGCTGCACACTATGAGGAGCTGTGTGAGTTGAGTGGTGAAATTCACAAAGATATAAAAACTTGCAGATAAAGCTTTCAGATATTTTGTATTAAATAACGCTATATTTTAATTTTATTATCAACTAACCCTTGATTGCACTTTATTATTTATTATCACACTTGCCTTTTTTGTATTCTCGTTTAACTGTTTGTGTGCCACAGGCCACTGACATAGTTGGTTCCAGTGGGTTTTACAGATATGGCTGAAATGACATGAATTGATAAATGATTCAAGATTTTGTAGTAGTAATTATTGAAGTTTCACTACTATTAGCTTGACAGATTATTCCTATTAAACCCAAAATGACTCTGACATAACATCGGTAAATAATCGTTATTTTTTGGTGGTTGTCAAACTTCCGACTTCATTAGTGTGAGATCAAATGTCTTTGAGGCTGAACATATAACCATAAGAGAGAAAATCCTTGAAATGTATTATTTGGCACCAGTGTGAAGGTGGGGGATCTGAGGATGAGTGTTACCTTTCACGACGCCTTATTCTTAGTCCTGAGTATGTAGGTCACCAGCTCGGTTCTGGGAGTTTCCAACTCTTTGGCTCGCAGCAGCCACTCTTCTGGCCAGTGGCCGTCTTGTCTTACACTTCAGGCACAGACAGTGTTACTGTGTACGATGCTGCGTTAGCTGAAACCTGTACGATCTGGTTTATGAAGGTCAACTGGAGTCATTGGTGCAAACAAACATCTACTTAGTTTCATATGCGTCAACACCCAGACACTGCGTTTAAATATCAAAGTGCCTTCGATGTCTAACACATAGTATACATGCTAACTGACTTCATACTACTGGCGCCTGTAGTTTTCCTTTCAACAGCTGAACTTTGCAGTGATTTTGGTAGGTTCATGTTCTCCTGATCTGGGGCCACTAAGCTGCGAGCTTCTAAAGCCTCCTGGGGCTCGTAGCCCAGACGGGCTTATCTGCACAAAGACTGTATTCATGTAGTATCAAAGCAACCTCTTGTATGATTAGAACTGTGTGTCGTGTACTGGTATAATAATGTCTCCTGTGTTCCCCCCCCCCATAAACAGGCCGGAAATGTACCTGCTCGAAAGGAGAAAAGTCACGGTAAGTTGAGCAGAAGTCAGAAACCAGAAAGTTATAAAAGACTATAGAGTACATACCTCTGCCAAATCCCAATAGTCTCCTCAAGTCAATCAAGCCACTCCAAATTGCACACACTCATAGAATTCAATTCCATAAATGTGCTTTCTTTTCATTAAGATCCATGAATTGTTCCCCTGGGAAAACTGTAAAAATTATCATCAGAGTTCACCAAAGTTAAACTCCATGCAAAGTCACACTGCGATTTGCTTCAACACAGAAATCAAAAGTTTATTCGCGTGCCCGCTCACACAGATTGAAAATGAATACATCGACCTCTGAAACAATTGCTTATGCATGTATGTATCAATTTCAAATGCAGTTGCAGAATTGCTTCATTAACACTTTATATTTGTATAGATCCAAGGGTCCTGATGCGGAATCGGGTGTTCCAAGAGGTACGTTTTTCTCTTCCTTAGTAATATGTACAAATTAAATAAATGCATTTTCTTACAAATCTAAATTTCTCTCTACAGCTTAGACACAGGGAGGAGGAGCAGTGGAGATATAGTGAGTTTTTTACAAACATGTGTTGAACGGTTTTCTGCAGAAGGAGGCTGAAGGATATTGTTTTAAACCACTTCTTCATCTTTTCCGCAGTGTTACTCACTAGTGCCAGTAGGTGGCAGCAAACACCACAATCACAGCTGAAGACAATCTTTCCATGATCGCATGAAGCTTTTATTTTTTTTCAATTTCACAATATTACTATGCTTCTATTTTTCCCATTTACATGTTTTGTATCAGTAGATTGTATTTGATTATGTACCGACTTCATTTTATGTTGGCAATAGTGTGATTTTCATTTGTATTTTTTTGTGATTTCCAAACTGAAGCAATAATAATAAAGCAAATGTTTGAAAAGGTTTTGTTTTCTTGTTCTATAAAGACAGCGTCATTTTATTTTTATAAAGCACTGGACTAGTGCAGTAAGCTGTGGTGCTGCACTCATGCTTCTGCTGACACTGCAGACAGTTCAGTTACACATGCAGCAGTAACTAGCAGCAGCAAGAGCGTGAATGATCTATGCTGCATTGTGCAGCCCTCTGAGAAGACTCTATTAAAAAATGATAACTCTTAGTGTTACAGATGTCTTTCTTCGATGCCGTGTATTGGTAGATATGTTTTTTTTGCAAGAAGATTGAGAAGGATGCAGATGTCGGCTTTATTTCCCCCCCACAGTTGCAGGAGCAGGCTCACTGCACTGCACAAAAGAAAACACATGCACATAAACTGGTGCATTTTGAGCCTGTGCACACACATTACTCTTAGAAATCCTCCCATTATGAGCAAGAAACTCCAAGCAATAGTAGAGCCATAGATATATGAGAATAATAATATATATTCATCTGTTTCAACTCACCTCTCACACTCAGAGACCACAGACCACACTACTGGTGCCCAGTAGCTCACAATAATAATTCTCAATATAATAAGTCTTATCAATTTTGTGATGAGATGTTATCATCTGTAATGCTTTTATTTGTTGTTATCTTTGGGCTCCTGTGGTAAACCTCTATGTAGTCCACACCCTTAGATGTATCACAGGGGAGTGAACCCTGGGGCTGCAGCATTGTGAATGCATTGTCCGGGTGTGGCCACCAGAGGGCCCTGCTGAGTTCACACTGAAGGTTTCACTGCACAGCTCAGTGCTGTTCTGTCCAACTGCCTCCTCTCACATCCAGTCTTCATCTGCAACCTGCTCAATCTCTGGGAGACTGCTGCATCTCTGCTGAGCATCATGGCCACCACAGGTTTGGTCATCCTTTTCTTTCTTTATTCAATGTAGATTACATCAGACAGAAGTTCTACAGATGAGGGAAAAAACTGAGTTATTAAATATGTGATTATCTTGTTTTATTTCCATACTTGTCTTGATGTAGTTAATTGAGACTGCAGTATCGTTGCCAAATGTACCGCTGATGCATGCATCAGTGTTTTAACAAAGAGAGTTTAATAAGCTAACGGAAATAAACAATTGAACAATATTAAAGATATTTAACTGGTTTCTCTGGAAGTTGAGTCGTCTTTGTTGCAGAGGAAAAAACATGGGCGGGAATGTAAACTGCCAGCTCAGCCACTTGGGACTGAGGGTTCAGCAGCATTATTGACAGACCGATACCTCAACAGTCTGATACAGGCTGCATGTTCAGTGCAAAATAATTCAATATATTGGCTGAGAGTCGAAATCTATCGTCGTAAATTAGCTTGAACATATTTCCTGTTATTTTGCTGCTCCATCTCTCTTCTCTGCTGCTGTGAGGAAATCCCTGTATCCTGGCTGCTGCTGCTGCTGCTGCTGGCCCCTAACCCACTTTTTGTGGTGCATCTTTTTCTGCTGAGCACATATGCTGCATCGAGCGACTCTCAGTTGCGAAGAAAAAAAAATGTACCCCTGAGGGAGTTGAGGAGCTGCAGATTCAGATCCTTGTTCATTACTGCTGGATTTAAAAATCACACACTTGGAGCTTATTACTGCTCAACTCAACACCTTTTATATGTATTTGTTCTATAACTAACCAGATTCTGTCTTTGCAGGAACAATGTTTCCAGACCAAAGTGACTTTGACTATGGTAAGTCTCACACCATTTACTGATCTGAAAAACCTAAAGCACCACGTCTGACATGTCAGATCATTTTTTTTATTAACAGTTCAGTTCATCATCAGCTTCAGTGGAACGCCTTTGTGTTAAACTCACAATCATTTTCTCCCCCTGTAGATTATGAGACGTTGCGGACCACAGGGATGGTCCTCGCTATTGTCATGTTTGTCTCTGGCATTTTAATAGCCCTGAGTAAGTTCAGACTTTCATTTAGATATCTCTCTAATTCAGAGGCTTTAATCAAATGTCTAACTTGTGTATAATTCCTCAAACAGGTAAAAAATTCACTAAATGTGTAAAACCCTCATCCAAGTAAGACATGTGGATGACCCGCCTGTGCATGCTGTATGACTCTGACTTGAAGGGGGAAACACAACCGGTGTGCTCATGTGACTAATGCTGAGTTTCCCACAGCTTTTCCTCTCCCCTGCCCTGGGTGCATCTTCTCTTAATGCCCATTCCCCCCCTGTTCTCCAAATGCACAACCCTGAAACACACATTAGAGATCACACACAACTACATATGACAACCCACACGTGGGCAGTGCTTTCACATTCCCCATAACTCGGTGGTTGTTCTTGAAAAAGCATTTGAGTTAAAGGTATGCGTCACTCTGCTCATGTGTTGGGAGTGAGTGTGTGGCCGAGGGTATTCACAGGCTGGTCGCATGCTGCTTGAATGGCCAGAGAGGAGGAACACCTAGCTGCTGTTTGAGCAGGATGACAAATAAAAACTGGATATTGATTTATGGTTATTGAACGTCTGACTCAGAAACCTGTGGCCTCAACTGACTCATGAAATCTCAATGATGGAGACACTTGATTAAATGCTTCTCCCCCGAGTTGAAGTTGTGGCCACAGGCTTCAGACTGCAGAGCCAGTGATTGATCATCATTAATAAAGATGAAATTGAAAATAGGAATATTTACTTATTTTTCGTATTTGCTTTTTCAGCTCCAGCTCGTCTGGGACCCAGATTCCAAAGACAGAGGGTAAGTTCACTTAACTGCAGGCGGGCGTTTCAGGTCATTATTATTTTTATGATTATTATGATTATTAGGATCATTATGATTATTATGTGATTTAAAATGTACTAATGTATTTTCTTTCTTTTTCTTTTGCAGTTCCTCCTCAAACTGTTTAGACATCCGAATCTCCGACTTGAAAGAGAGAAAGCATGCCAGCTAACACACACACACACTCACTCTCTCTCTCTCACATACATACACACACACACACACAAACATACACTTGTTCTCAACTTGTCAGCTGGATGATCAATAAACAGGGTTTCCTGATGCTTCCTCACTGAACCAGTGGTGGTATCTGATGGAACAGCTCCTCCCACAGCTTCTCCTCTCCCTGCCCTGGATGCCTCCTCTTGTAATGCTGCAGAAATTTACAAAACAACTTTTTGTATACTTTGCTCAGTGTTGTGTGATTGTTGGTACTATAAGCAGTAGAAACATGAATATATGCACACACAAAAACTCATATGCATATTCAGAAAGACAGAAGCAACAAGTACTGTCTCTATTCCTGACAGTAATATAAAGAGCATGAATATATATCTATATATATATCTATATATATCTATATAGACTTGGCCATTTTGTATCAATGACCCATGAACTGCATGCTTCAGTAAATTGTAACAATTGTCTATTACCTTTATTTTCCATTATTTTTCCTTTATTTCTTTTAATATCTTTTTCCAGAAAAGCATTAACTATTGGTAGAATGAATAAATAATGACAAGAACAAATCAAAAGTTGTAAAATTATCTGGCTCATAATAACTTGATGAAAAAGAAGAACAATGTATTAATTGGGAGATGTTTTGAAAAATATAAAAGAAAATGTGTATTTAAACTGTTTGTTTTTATGTTTTAGTATAAGCAATTTGTTTTTATTTTGATTTAAAGGAATTAAGGTTTGAGAAATTAAAGCCAATACAATGAGACCAGTGTTTCAAGTAAAGCTCTTGTCTACTCCACCCATTTCTAACAGTGCCTTTAATCATCTGGTTTGATATGAGTGAGAGAAATGAGAAAATATCATGATTCATTTTTCCAATTAGCCTAATCTTGTTTTGCTTCACAGGAATTCACAGTATGTCTAATAACAGAGATGACACACTGTTGAGAGACAGCTCAGGAATGATTCATCACTGAAATTACTCTCAGAAGTGAAACCTACTTTCACCTATGACTCAGGTTGATTGTCAGGGCAACAAAGGTCAGGGATGATTTCAAATCACAGTGTAAACACTCTGTGGCGGGACGGCGTAATTTCCATCCTGAAGATCAAAACATCAGATGGAACTTTACACACAGTGTTATCAGGCTTTTATTCATGACTCATGACGAGAATGTACAGATGTTCACTGCACTTACTCGTGCAACTGTGATGACAAAGAACAATCTTCATTCATTCGGTTTCCACATTCAGAAACAGTTTTACACAGTAAAGTTTATTTTCTTCCATTAAGAAAATGATACCACGCGAAGTATGATGCATACGGACAGAACATTAAATGACATGATCGGGTATTCTCATTTTTACAGCACACGAATTCTTAACATAAGCACACATGCTGACTGAAACTGAAACCATCACTCAGTGTATCAATATGAGAACTTATCATGATGGTGGGGTTTTGACAGGAGCGTCAGAGGGGTTTCAGGGACGTGGTCCCCGGGGGGGCTCAAACCAACGATTTCACAGAAATCAACATAAAACTGGGAGTTTGGCCTGATCAGAAAACGAATGCTACTCCACCTTCCACAGCACCTTTCAAAATGTGAAGTATCACAAAGACTAACAGATATATAATGTCTCTGTTAGTCCCACATTTTAGCAGGAGCATCTTGTGAAAAGGCTTGATGGAGGAGATCTCGTTTTGGAATACTTAAAGCCTGTGTGAAGAGAAATAAATAAATCATGACATAGAAAACAAACACTAAATCACAGGTCATTTCAGCTAGATGTGTTAAAGCATCATTTGTCAAATCCAATGTGAATTATATCAGGGGATTAATTTGCCAAACTTATTGGCCAGGGACTCCCAGTACCTCCAAACAATACAGTGTAAATCCCCTTCTCAACAGAGGAAACATTCTCACTCCCTCCAAACGAGGATTACAAGTGGTTTTTAAATCATTCCTGGTCCTGCAAGGACATGCAGCGTCGGCGGGAGGAGGCGCTCCGTTTCTTCAGCATCAGCTTGAGCTGGAAAATGAAAAGACATTGAGGTGATAATGAATGAGAGGTGATGAATATTAAAAGAAAAGGACTCTGCTTGGTGCTGAGGTGGCTGTTAAAATGATGGGGGGGCGGCTCACCTGCTCTCCCCGGGGCCCGCTCTGCAGCAGGTGAGCCGGCTGGTCGTTTTCCAGGTTGCGGATGCTGGGATCAGCTCCTCTCCTCAGCAGCAGCTGCAGGATCTCCTCCTGGTGGGGGTTACCATGGAGACCAGCGGCCATGTGTAAAGCTGTGTGACCATGCGCCTGTGGCAGAAGAGAGAAAACGCAGCATTACTCAGACCGCTTGTGTATCCAGTATTTTTCTGTGTACAGACACATGCGTGTACAAAATCCACATCTGAGTGGAACTCACTTTCATGTTGACAAAGGCTTTGATGTTGGGCAGGGGAACCAGCAGATAACGCACCAGATCGATGTTCCCCTCCTTCACAGCCAAGTGCAGCACAGTCTTGTTACTTTTGATTTCCTGGAAGTGGAGAATTGAAAGTGACAGGGGGAAAAAACACACTGAAACCACAAGTCGAATTGAAGGGAAAGCAAAAAAGAGAATCGGGAGGGGAAACGGCCTGCGTTACGAAATCATCCCACTGAGATAAAACCTGGGCACTTCCCCGGCATGAAGTGTATATTCACAGAAAGGTCAGGGTTTAGAATTTTGACTTTGATGCCTCTGTAATCATCCTGTCATCTGCTCGGCTCATGTGACTTTCAGGAAAGGGAGGACTGCACTGTACCTGGCTGCACAGGGACGCCCCAGCACGGAGCAGCATCTCCACACAGGAAAGCTTCTCCGCCGCCTTGCTGGGAAGACCGACGTCCGCCAGACCAGTGGTGGACAAAGCCTTCATGGTGGCACTGTGAGAAATGGCTGCACAGTGCAGAGGAGTCATACCTGAGGCAAAGAAGAAAACGTTAACGTATTGACTTATAATGCAGGGTCACCTTAACACAACTTCCCTGTTGTTTAACAAATTAGAAACAAAAAATACAACATAAAATCACCTTCAAAATTGCAAGCCTCCAGGTTAACAGCAGGTCTGCTGGATAGAACAGCCTGAAAACAAGATATATATAATTATACTGCGTTCAGAATAACTCATCTGATGCCAAAGTGATCCAGTCATAACGGTGCTTTACCTGCAGAACCTCAGGGAAGCCATAGTGGACGGCCAGATGCAGGGCAGTTTGACCATTAACATCACAAGCATTGATGTCCGATCCCAGAGACAGTAAATCTTGTACAATGTCCGGCTGGTTTGCGGTCACTGCCACCAGTAAAGCAGTCTGCACAAACACATTGATGATACCATTTTTTATTTATTGGAGCCAAAAGAGCCTTTTGCACAGGTTGGAGGCGTGTGTATATTTCTGTACCTTTCCCTTGTGTTCTTTGGCATCCAGCCTCCCCACCTCCCTCAGCCGCTCTGCAGCAGCGAAGGCACACTCCCTGAGTCCCTTGGCAGTGTAGATGTGCAGGATGCTGACAGGACGGGAGCACATGATAAATTAGTTATAAATGAGGCTGGAAAAAAAGATGCTGGTAATTCCAACCCACACTTTTCCCATTCACAGTTGAATTCTGTTTTCCATTTTTAGCTGTACTTCTAATCATCGAGTGCGAGGCGCTGACTCATCATCTTCTTTGGTTTTACTTAATCTTGCCAGGATAACACGTCTGAGCATCTGGCTCTCGCTTTAAGTCACGACTGAAAACGAAACTCTTACGGAAGTAAATAATGTGTGAGCGTTTACACAACACAGTGATGTCAGCAGAGTTCAGTGTGTGTGTGTGTGTTTAAATGTGTACTATCAGTATGAGTGTGATTGTCTCAGTGTTTGTGTGTACGTGTATGTGCATGTGTGTACCATCAGTGTGACTGGTATTGCCTGAGTGTGTGTGTGTGTTTGTATACGTGTGTGCGTGTGTACCATCAGTGTTAGTGTGATTTTGTGAGTATTGTGTGTGTGTGTGTGTGTGTGTGTGTCTGTGTGTGCACGCAGTTTACTAATGTTATTTTTTGGAGGGTTGAGTCCCAGACCATCTCAGACCCACATTCTGAAATGTGTGTATTCCACTCACGTGTCTCCGTCCTCGTCCTGCCCGGTGGTCCTGCTGTACTCCATCCTGCTGAGCAGCATCCTGGCCTCTTCCAGTTTGGCGGCGTCCATCGTCGAACCGAAACTCATCTGTGTGTTCTGACTCATACCCAGAGGTGACCAAGACGAAGCCAAGGTGGGATCTGCCACTGGCATCTGGCAATCCTGCTAAAAACCATATGATTGAGGTCAACAACATGTATGATTATGCTGTCACTTGAATCCAACATGTCCGTTGAAGGGTCACGACGATGGGAGTCCTCTTACGTATGTCGGAGTCATTGTGTCTACAAATCCTGGGAGCTGCTGCTGTGTGCCGTATTCGGACGCCATGGCGAGGCTGAAGGCTGGAGCGAAGCTGGGTCCCGGGTGGCTGCCATAGTAACCGAGAGTCGGCTCTGGTGCTGGGGTCCACGACTCAAAGCTCACTGCCATGTCTGTGTAGCTGCTTGATGATGCACCTAGAATGAAAAGACTGATGACTGAGTCTGTGATATTCACACACTTACACACAACATTATGTGAGTGTTGTCTGCTCCAGTCCAGGGGTCCATGGGCAATACACCGGCCACCAAAACACTGACAAGGCCAATGGACACCTTCAAAAATAGAGTAGACAGGTGCGAAGGAGAAAAAGCACATGCAGGTGGGGTGAGAGAAGAGGAATCCCACCTACTGTCAGTCCAGGACAGACCAGTGAGCAGGATTCCTCTTCTCTCAAGACACTGGCCCACAAATTGCCGCTCTCAGCTGTGTGTGAATGGGATGTTTGAATGATAGAGACGTTCTGTTTGAATGGAACCTGAAGTGAAACAATGCTCTGAGTGGTCTGTGTTTTTGTTCTTTCCAGAGAGTCCCATTAAAAGAGCCTGGGGGTCCTTGTCAAGTTAAACAGCAATGAAGTAAAACAAAAAGAAAACGTTTTAAATATAAATGCAAGCAGGGAAACACAAAGCGTAGTCAACATGATATACTGCTCCTAAACTAATTTATAATAAACAGGTCAAGAAGACAAACTTGGCCACTGTAGCTTTTGGCAAATATCTCAACAAAAAGTATAAATTGGGGACTATTTTCTGATGGGGATGTGGTGAGTATTTACAGCAGCAGAAGTGTCTTTTTGGAAATTACTCAAAATAAACTGGAATGTCCAGATTCATCAAAATGAAGGAAAGTGTCAGAGTGAGCAACTTTGTAACTAACTGATGTGCTTCAAATCGGTTTTTGGACAATACTGGAGTTTCATGACACAGAGGGATACCAAACAGTCCAGACCTCCAAAAGTGTTTAAAAATAAATACATCTACTATCACCAGGCTCAACTCGTTCAGTTTGAGAAGAAAACAATGTATATTAAATGTAAGTGTCTCCATCCAATTTTATAATGCTGTAACACAGTTATACTCTGATGTGAACCTTCAAATTGAAGCTGAGACTTGACACTTGTAGAATCCATTCGTGCTGAGGAACAACTGGATATAATTGTCCAGTTTATTATAGTCTGGACTCTATCTGAGGCATTAGCTGAACAAGTAAATAAACATATTGGAATCCATTTATTATTAGTTTTGGTGTTTTTTAGAGGAAATAGGACAAATATCAATAAAACAGACAGTTCTGTTCCCCTGGTCTTACCTGTACAGGTAAATACTTCTGGTGAGGTCAGCTGCTGGTAGAGAGAACAGAAGAAATGATGAGTAACCACATTGGTACTTTGTTATTATTATATAAATATATATTTATCATTATTTAGATGCCGAGCCCCTGTGTTTGATGACTTACTGTCACAGTGTTTGAGGGACCAGGACTTGTGCTCGCTGCAGAGCAGGACGGGGACACAGACGACGACTCACGCCTCCTCTTCTCTTCCAAGAGCTTCTTCACTGTGGGCAGAGTGCAACACGGCTTCTCCTTTGGTGCTGAAATGACAGAGTAAGACATTAGAGCACAATAAGAATAATAATTTAATAAATAAAGTAAAAGATTATAAAATGATTCAAACAGTCGTCGAGATCAGATAGATTATAACTGAACATATGTGTTTGGTTTCAGTCTGAGATCAAGAATTTTACCCGTGAAACTGTCATGGGACTAACAATATATAGATTCATTTAAATTAACTAATTCTTTGGTGCATACTTTCAGAAAAAAGAAATAAATCCAATGCACAGTGAAGTGAAGTTTCTCTGTTTGAAAAATATACTTATACTTATTATTAAAAATTGTTATTCAGCAACTGAAGTAATTGTTTCAGTTCTAGAAAAAGCTATGTCCCTCATTCTTCATAATAATAATAACAATATTAATAAACACAAACTTTTTTATCCAGTCAGCAGACGTCTGTCTCTAATAATATGGAGACAGACGTGGATCTTTCATTGAGAAGTGAGCTTTCTCTTTTTGTAGAAATTAACTAGATTATAGATTGTGGATGAGTCTCTTGTTCCCTCTCACTGGAATACATGTGTATATCAAGATAGGCTTTATTTGAAGTGTCGGCTGACTTGTCATCAGATGGATGATACAGCCTGCTCACTTTCTCCATGGCAACATGTTTCTGCTCACCTTCAAAAAAAAGTACATCAAATCCTGTATGAGTACTTTTCCCCTGTGAATTCATTTCCATTGAGCAGGTAAAGGAAATTAGAAAAACAGGAAAAACACATCACAAAACAGAATTTGTCTGTTTCCAGCTGACAGGCTGTGACCACATCACAACTTCACCCCTACACGTGAAAGACACACCGTGATTTTCCACCCATGTCTGTGGAACCTGAGCACAGAGATAACAAAAAGCCTCCTCCATTAGGAACCCAGATCATGTGGCCATTCAGACACACTGGGATTGCCACCGCTTATTTTCTATGACATCTCTCTGCAGCGCTCCGTTACGCAAACAGAAACACAAACCACATCTTCCTGCCTTTGGTGTTAGACTTGCACGTCACCTGCCTTGTGCTTTCTAGTGCCTGGGAGGCAGGTTCATGACACGTTCTTTTGTCTGTTTCTGTTTTTGTTTTAACTGTTTGAGTGATGTCTGCTGTGGTGAGCAACACAGCAAATACAAATATATAAAATATATATGCAAATTCAACCAGCGAGAGAGAAATGTGAGTTCCTGGTTTGTGAAGGCTCCGGTTGGCCACTTCTTTCGCTTTGGCTCTGAGCTGAAAAACCTGAACAATGAACCCTGTTGACCTCACAACGTGAAAAGGGCAGATCTTTGAGAATAAAAGACTTCAGTCAGAACGTGTCAGTCCCGCCAAGTTTCATTTTCAAGTTCAAAAGGTGTTACTATGTGTTACTCAACCCTGACTCATTTGATCTTTATATCAAAAATCCACCTTTGGCCTGTTGTTGATGCAGATGATGTCATTCTGTCACCTCTAAAGAGTAACTGAGTGAATTACCAGATGACGGAATGACACATCAGCTGAGGGAAACTAGACATCAGGAAGTGTTTTTTTAAAGCTGGTCCAGGGGTAGGTCAACTTAGGCCACATGCACTTTTGCTTGCACTAACTGTCCACCCACTGCTTGGGGCTATTCTGTGCTCTATTCAAATAGCGGCTGTGGAAACCCCTGGACATTGAGTCATGTACGTGGGAGGCTGGGGATTCCAATAACCTTTCTCATTCAACCCTCTGAGAAAGAAAGAAGCAGTGAAGAGCAGCTTCCTCATTTTGTGGTTTAACAGACCCTGTGCACACGACAAAAATATTTACTGTGGCGGAGGAGGCCCGGCAAAGAAAGTTGAGCGAAGCAATTCAAGCCGTCACTTCACACAGTTCACTGGACTGGTATTAATGAACTAAAAAGGGGAAATGAAAACAAGAGAAGAAGGTGCAGAGGTGTGTCAGGGTTTCCCCCGATGATGCTGTGCCTCTTGGATTCTTCCAAATTGTGCTTTCAGTCAATAAAAACTAAGATATTAAATGAACTTTTCAGTGAAAGGACTGGATGCACACTATAACTAGTAGAAAATACCTCACAATTCAAGTTTTCATTCTAAGGCTGCCATGACAACAAGTACAGTGATCTGGATGAATGGAGCTGCCATCGTTACTGCCAAACCATTCAATACACAACTGGACTCAGTGAAAACAGACATAATATGATACCAGTGAAAAATGTTGTGCCCAAATACTCACATTTGTCAAAGTGCATGTCAGAAACGGGTTTTGCCTTGAAGTTTTCAACAGGTCGTTTTCTGAGCCGCAAATCTGGATCCACTGATTCCCACAGTGTTGCTCTGTGATGCTCGGTGATGCTCTGTGATGCTCTGAAGTGTGCGTCTGGCTTGTTGTCTCACCTCAACTGCTAGTCGTTCCCCATCGTCGCTTCCCCAGCTGTGGCACGCCCTCAAGGGGAAGCCACACATCTTTATGACAAACCAGAGCCCATGACAGAGTACTGAGTAACACGGAACTCCGGGGTGAGAGAGAGAGAGAGCGAAAATAAAGGGAGATGTGGTGATAGCAACAATCTGTAATTCTAAGTAAATCTTAAATCAGTGTTCAGATAATTCAATATAGGTAACAATACAACACTATAGGGTTACCTGTAGTTTTCTGTTAATTCTACATCAGTAATCAATGTTTTTGTAATAATACCTTTGCTGTGTAATCTTGATTTTACTGTAGACTTCTGGCAGTACATTTCAGATTTTTGTACACATTGCTTGCTTTAAACTTAATATTACAGTTTATTTCTGGTTTAATACTATGTACGACAACACGTATTGTTGCATTATTGTTGCATCGTAAACTTAATTTCAAGTTTAAGTTCTGCATTATAAATTTAGGTAGAACTACACTTAATTTAATCAAAATTTCTATTGTTTAAGCATTAAATGTCCAGTTTCTACTATTATATTTGACATTATAAAGTGTAGGTTACATTTTAATGTTGTATTTATTCAAGGCTGAAGTACGTGAGTAGTTAATTGTTAGTTTTTTGTATAGTAAGAATCAAATGTTATAAGATGATCACATGTTTTTTTTGTGAAATATTAGTATAGGCTTAATATTAATTGTACTTCGGTCAGTCAGTTTATGCATTAAATGCCTTTAATCCTGGTTGTAATATTGAATGTGATTGAATACATGAATAGGTAATATCTTAAATGTCAATGTGGATAGATAGAAAACAATAGATAGGAGTAAACCACAGTGAAACAGAAACATTGTGGTGAACACAATGTAATAGGTAACTCTCTATAAATAAATAAATAAACACTCCAAAACAGTTTTTTAAATCCCAAATTAGGATATTTACTTATATTTAAATACATAGTGTTGATGCAATTTATTTTTAACGAGAACAAACTTTTAATAATAGTGCAATTAACATAGAAACTTGAGAAAAACATTTATTTGAAGTTTGATAGTTTGGTTTAATATGCTCTCAGATTTGTCTATAATTAAGTGTATTTCCCTATTAGTTGAAGGTAAAAGCCCTGCAGCTTCACAGAAACCTCTGTGTCACCTCAAAAACAAGACTCGATGTTGGAACACAATGATTAAATGTCTTTTTACCAAATGACTAATATTTTAGTGTCACTTTGTTCCATAAACACCTGTTAAAAGGTGACATATGAGGGTAACTATAAATAACTAAGGCCAATTTGTAGGAAATTTGATGGAAATGCCATGAAATAATAAGTGAAAACATTTTTGGGGTGAAAACATTGATAATGACAGTTTCATGTTCTCAATTTCTTTTAAAGGGGAAACAGGGAAACTTAAAGCAGAATTTTCTGTAGAATTTTGATCTCAGAACGGAGAAATGGCATAAAATCATTACTGACTTATCATCGCAAATTAAGATGGGATTTAAATAGACTAAATCTTTGAATGTCAAATACATACAGTGGATATAAAAAGTCTACACACCCCTGTTAAAATGCAAGGTTTTTGTGATGTAAACAAATGAGACAAAGATAAATCCTGTCTGAACTTTTTCCACCTTTAATGTGACCTATAACGTGCACAATTCAGTTGAAAAACAAATTGAAATCTTTTAGGGGTGAAACTAAAAATAAAAAAATAAAATAATGTGGTTGCATAAGTGTGCACACCCTCTTATAACTGGGGATGTGGCTGTATTCAAAATGAACCAATCACATTCAAACTCTTCACATTAAAAGTGGAAAAAGTTCAGACAGGATTAATCTTTGTCTCATTTGTAGGGGTGTAACGATTCATTTTAACAACGATTCGATTCGAATCACGATTCATGGTTGCCGATTCGATTCAAGGACGATATTTGTTAATTTAGCACGATTCGATTCGATTTGATTCAGTGACTTGAAATCGATTCAGTAACTTTACTGTACAGTGCAGGCAAAGTTTCCGAGATCCCTGTTGTTTCTTGTAAAGAAATCAGGTTTAAATTAATTATGAATATTATAAACAAGCAAACAACAATTAATGGCAAATGTATTAACCTTTTATTTGAATCAAGTGCAACCATTTTCAATGTAAACATTACACAATAAAGTGCAACCACCTGCTACTTCTGCTGTTGTTTTCAACATAAAAATAATACAGTATCAAAAATAAAGTGCAACCAACATTTCTTAAGTTTTAATTAACAGAAGGTTTACCTGCTACTTCTGCTGTTGCAGAGGTTTTCAACATAAAAAGGGTACAATAATCAAGTGCAACCAACTTCTTTTCAGGTTTAATGAGCAGTGGTTGAACCTGCTACTAATCCAATGTGCAGTTTCCAAGTATCGATACAAATCGATTATGTACCATTTCAATCAATTTTTAATCGATATATGTCGTCCGGAATGCCGATTTGCTGAGCACAGATCGATTCAGTTGGATCGCAGGAATATAAATCGATTAATCGATTTAGTGGATGAATCGTTACTCATTTGTTAACATCACAAACACCTTGAATTTTAACAGGGGTGTGTAGACTTTTTATATCCACTGTATATTTGTAAGAAGAGAATAAATGAAGGGAAAGTTAAGCAAAGAAACCAAATTAGTAACCAAGAAACAAACACTTAATCAAAGACCAAAATGGGTTTGTATTTTTGAATTCATTATTAATGTTTTAGTCATTGGCTTTGAAATGTATTTACTTATATTTCTACCATGGATGTTTCTATGTACAAAGTCTGTGTGTGTGTTTTTGTTCTGTATCTGTTAATACAGATACTGGCTATTATTACCAATCTGTTGTGAATAACACAGATCTTGGAACATGTCTGTCATAAGAAAACAAATTTTTCTGGGGAAAGAGCCGGAAGTTGAAAAAGGAGAACGCTGCGAAGAGCACCGGTTGTGAAATACAACTGAGAGATTTTCTGATTGTTGTGTTACATGTTGCGTGTAGGAAGCCTCACAGCTCCCTCTGCTGTTGCTGCAACCACTCAACATCAATCTAACTCAAAGGAAAGCCACTGACACCAGAGACGAACCACACGCGTAAAGTCAGTTGTTTGTTACACAACTTAAACATGATTTTCAAAACTGGCGACTGGACTAGACGGCCAACTGGCGGATGGACGCACAAACATTTTAAACCCAAAGTTGAGCTCAATGATGCTTGAATGTCACTTGTGTCTTGAATTGAAATATAAAAGCAGTTTGATTTTGGAGGTGAGTGGCCACTAAGAGTCAGCAGAGCGACACAATGAACACACAGGGGATATTTCAACAGGCGTCACTGTTTCAGTTCTGTGTGTGTGTGGATGATCTCCCCTCAGACGAGCAGGAAACAGGCCCCGAGGAGGATCCAGCTCATGTTCTCCACCGTGAGTTACAACTTCTACCCTCCAACACAACATCTAACACTACTAGAACCACGGCAGACATTTCTGTACCTTGATGTGTTGGCATAAAGGGGAAGAGGCGACATGTTGGGTGATTGTACTACATGTATAACTTTTTCTTAATTTTTTTGTCATGTTTATGCCTGTGAATCATATATTTTTTGTATCTTTCATATGTATTTATGTATGTGAATTTGTTTGTTTATGTGAATGTGTATATTTAAGTACGTATATAAGATATATAAAATATAAAAATAAAGTAAGAGCAAGAGTGTTCTGTTCTATCCGATTGTAATCTATAATTTGTCATATTTAAACCATCATATCAGGCAGTGATTGTCAGACCGTGTTTTAGTTTTTTAAAGACGACAGAAAATCAGTGCAGCAGCGTGTAGAAGGAACTCTGACTTCAACCCTCGAAAGAAAAGTGAATGGAAACTAGAGTCACATCATCTTTTGGGTTCCAGGCAGCAGATTAGTCTGAGCTGAGCGAGGTATGAGGATCATTACTTCCACTGACTGACACATTCTTCCTCATCCCAACTTTGAACCATTTCATGTCCGTCAAGTCACATCACGATGATGTGTAGTTTAAGATGGAAGATATGTGCCCAGAATATATCGCAGCTCTGCTTCATTTTGACCCTGGAGTTGCATTTTCAGTGCTGCACATCATCGGCCCTATTGTGTCTAACAGTTCGGGGGATTTAACTTTGAAAACAAAATCATACATAAGGAAATCGGAAAATATGACATGAGTGTTGTTTGAATGACGAATGTAACACAAGGTGTTTTTTTTGTCTTTCAGAAAGCAGATAACTGAGCTGACAAACATGGCACAAAACAGATACTTCATCGTTTGGCTGTCTTTCCTTTGCAGTAAGTAAGGTTTTACAGCTCATTTCTCGTCTTTGTGCAAACACACACTTGCACAATATTCGTGGGGGTCTCACACAGGAAAATCTAACCACAAACACATTGTTTTGCACATGCAGCGGAAACTTAACCTTCAGAGGTGTTGCTGCACAATGGCATTAAAAAGTTAAAGCTCTTTTTTGCTTCTTCTCCTTCTCTCAGATGCGGCTTTGGCGTTTGCAGGTACGTAAAACAAAAGGACAACTCCGAAATAGAGTTTTTATGAATTGTTGCAATTTAAACAAAAAAATAACAAAAATTAACAGCAACACAAATGCAGAGCCAGACACGCAACCACATCTGATTAGTTGATATTTCCACGTGCGTCTTCACAGCTTCCTTTCTTCCATCCTACTCTGTTTCCCCATGTGTGTCTGTTTCTACCAGACGACACTTCATCGTGCTACAGGATTGAGCCCTGGACGATAACGGGCATCGTCTTCGCCGACGTGCTTCTGACCCTCATCCTCGTCGCTCTCACGTACCGCTGTGCCAGCATCCGGCGTGAAAAGGTCGAGAATGGTAAGGCAGTAGGGCTGAGAGGAGATTTATCAGGTTCTTCCAGAGGCCTTTCTCATGTATTTTACTTCACAGCTTACATTATCGAAGCGTTGATTTGTTTGTTAGTTATTTAAAAAATGGAAAGGCTCCTATTTCTGTGGTTTATAATGTCTCTCCCTGATTCTTCTGCGTTGTGGTGACAGTACGTTGTGCGTCTTCTCGTCCCTCCACAGCTGACAAAGTCTACATGAATGTACGAGCCATCTGCAAGAAGTGATCTGACAATGGGAAGTACATCATGAAATTATATAGAATCTTTCATATCCTGTTTTTATGAAATATATTACTCAATGCTGTAAAAGATTCAATTGAACAGATTTTACATTAAACAATAAACACATGTAGTTTGTCTTTTCAAAGTCTATTCTTTGGTTGGCTCTTTACACACATATTATAAACACAGTAATAAGTCTTCCTTTTACGGTAATTTGAATTTTCCTTATAAATGCACTGGAGCTACATTTGTGTTTGTTTATGTCCTAAATAACAAAAATAAAAGTCTCCTAAACCATCTGCCAAAACCCAGATTTAATTGTAGTTTAATTCAAATAGCATAATTCTAATTATTACTGATATTATTAAAGGTTTATCACACTGCTCAGCAGAAGCTTATATATGTGAAACATGTTCATCAACCTTGTGAATAAAATTAATTTGAATTCTACCAATGTTGTCACAGTAAGTAAACCATACAGCAGCTGATTTTTAGCAACAAAAAGGTTAAAATACATAGATTTGTACATATATATTTTACAGTCTAGCAAGCTCACTAGTTAATAGATTGAGAAATTGCTATAGCTAAACCTCTGTCTGGTAAAAAAGTTCAAGATCCATGTGAATTTGTGTCTGGGTGATTGGTTCGTTTGATTGTTTTCTGGCTTGGAAAGTTATTGTCACTATTGTTCATCATTAATTATCATATTTTATTTTAGCGACATTTGAGCCTTGTCAGAAACACAGGAGACCTGATTATATTTGGGGAAGAGTATTGATGTACATTGAGGATATGCTGTGGTTAAACTGCTGTCTGCCATTTCACTCAAATACACACACACACACACACACACACACACACACACACACACACACTCACACCCACATACACATACAACTCACATGATATCACAGCCCTCATAGCTTATTCTTTACTATAAGAAATAATTAAAATGATCATTACATTTGATGGTCTTCATTTAGCAAGAAAGATTAGCAACGTATGATTATGGTATGACTTATTTCACCTTTTCTTAAATGTCAAGTATTTACTTCCTTGTCTCCTATTGTCTTGTTTTCTTCTACTGTATTTAACCGAACCGGTTTGCATTTTATTTTGCTTTATGAAGTGTGACCTGTTTTCATTATTAACGTTTTTAATGTTGATACTGGATTTTTTCAAAGGCCATTTTTTTTATAGAAGGTCAGAGGTCAAATGTCCTCAACATTATAGAAAAAATGACTTTTCTGGTCAATGAGAATAAACCAGTTTAAGAGATTTTTCACAACCCTAAAGTTACACTTATTCATGTTTTGAAAATGATCTGTGATGTGCTAGTAAATTATGTACTGGCCATTGATAAAGCTATTAAGTATTAAAGCACACAAGCTTTAACGAGGGATGTCTCAATATTATTATTACTATTATTATGATTATTATTATTATTAGGGCCCGTGCACCGAACAGTGGGAGGCCCTATCGAAATTGTAAGGATTATTATTATATAATTTCTTTTTGAGGCAAATGAATTGGCTTTTTGAGGGCTTTAAGATGCTCAAATCGTTATCAAAGTTTGCAGAAATTTGAAAGTTGTGAAAATATACGTATTCTGGAGTCATTTTAAATGGGCGTAGCAAAATGGCTTAACAGCGCCCCCTGGAACGCAGCCCCTGAGTTCACATCAAGCGATCTTCCCAAAAAACGATACACAGGTGTATCATGACCAGACAAACCCACTTGTCAAAAACTCTGTGAATATATTTTGGTCTAGGAGTTTTGGTGAATGTCTTAGAGACATTATTATTATTACTGTGTCAGATCAGAGAGTTTCATTATTTTCCTTATGTTTGACTTTTGACGTAAACATTTTTTTATAAATATGGGTTCCTTTTATTAATTTAATATTAATTTGAATTTTATCTATTTCAATTTGTATTTTTAACAAAATTATTGTAATGCTGCCAAACTTAACAATACCAACATTATCATTGCTGTTGTTTTTGAATCATTTCTTTTAAACATTATGAACCAGCTGTTTTCTGGTTTTAAGGGGAAAAACAACCTTGAAGTTGAGCTTTCATTTCTCAGGCAGTCAAGCATCATTACTAGTAAACCTGTGGTTACAGATGGGCTCAGAGACTCAGTAACAGTGTGTGTGGCTGACCCTCCCACCTGCGCTGAAACCACAGGCCATGAGGAAATGCTCTGGAGATCCAATTCTGTGTGTTTCAGCTCAAACTGCAGATTGTCTGAAGATGACCTCATTATTTTGGCATCGCTTGGACCAGTTCATTTGAAATATGCTGTTCAAAAAGTTGAAATAGAAGCCCTGTAAATCTTGCACATCAAACATGACATAGTGACACTATTTCTGTTTGTGTGGGGCCAGAAACCTCACAAACAAGAATAAAAAAAGTCACGCTTCCTCTCATGTGGGTGGACGCTGCCTCCTCCTCTGAACACGGTCACATGCTGACTGTGGGACAGTTCTTCATCTGTGGGCACTCGCTCCTCCAGCCTCCAGTCACACCTTGTTTATGTGCGGGGACACAGCCATCAGAGCCAGATCAAGAGGACCATCAGCCTCGGACCCCTTTCATTTCCTCCTCAAGCAGAAACCAGCATACAGAAGATGTCTGCCGCTGTTTGTATTGTGGGTTCGTTGTTTGGTGAGTGGTGTGTTGTGTATTTATGTGTCTGAAGACTAGACGCTCTCTCTATTTGATGTTTTACCATCTCCTTGTCTTTCAGGTTCTGCATTGGGACAACATGGTATGTAGCTTTTGCAAACATTTACCTCCTTTTGGGAAGCTGCATTTTGTTTTTTTGTGTTTCAACCCTTTACGTTTTGGCTCTTTCCCAGAATGTGAGTCCTGTTACCTAATAAACATGGGGTCTGTGGTGGCCATTATTGCCTCTGACCTTATCTTGACCATCTTCATCGCTGTCTCCGTGTTCTGCTTCGCGACTTATCACAGGAGGATGAGAGAGTGGGCTTCTCCTGATGGTGAGCACTAGATGTTGGTTTGGGTGGTGGCGATACGGCAGATGGGACATAACCTGACGTGTGAATATTTGTTATCAGGAAGAAGAAACCTGCCGTCATCTGTATCAAAGAAAAATGCAGCAGAGGTCGCAGAATCTCCCTACCAGGTAAAACAGAACTACAATACTTAAAGTGGAAAATGTGTTGTTTGAGCATTTTAATGATGTATTATTTGTTGTTACATATGCTTTTACTGTTTTTTAGGAGTTACACGGAGTCCAGGCAGATGTGTACAGTGAGCTTCAGCACTTTAGGAAATGAAACAGAGGAGAATAAACTCCCAACAAAGTCTGTAACTATTTTCAAAAGCTGTGAGCACAATATACTACACACTCTCTTGCACAAATTTTAATTTGCCACGTCGATATCTGCAGTATTATAGGTAATAACAGAATTAGATATTATTTTAAGTAAAAAGTAAAGTATTCATATTTTATTCATTAGTTATTGTGTTGTGTTTTATGTGATGTTCTCTGTAGTACATTCTTTTTTTTTGTAAATCTTGAGCTGTGTTAAAATATGTATTTGTATTTAAGTAACTATCTATTAAACATCCTAAAACCAAGGAAGCCGAGAAAGAAAAACAGCATTCTTTTCTTTCCAATTGTTTTTATATTTCAGAGGGTTAGTTACACATTTCCACACTGCAGAACACATACAAAGACTTATGGAGGATACAGAGATAAAAGGAAAACAAATTCAAGCCTCAGCTGAATAAAAACTTTTCATGAGGCCCAGACAAAATTGTCACAATCTCTTTTTTTCTTATATTTCCAGACACGTTAACAAAACAAAAAAATTCATGTAAAAACCTAAATTTGGATCAAAAAGTCCCAGGAGCGACTGAATGTGGAAGAATCCTAACTGGCCTCCGTGAGTCAACAGATGGCCGCTCTTGACTCATGATGGGGAAGGGACTGAATCTGGAAGAAAGACAGGAAAAACTATTGTTATTCAATCTAACACTCACAACTGTTGACTCACAAAACGAGATCTGGGATATTATTCCAACTTGTGATTAGATGAAGTGGAAATATGAGGAGTTTAAATGTGCATCACAAACCTATAACAACACCAGTTGTGTAAATTGGGTTGGATGGATGGAAATATAAGCAGCAAACATGATTCAAACATAGTAAAGACTGACCTTCACGTGATCAGGGGGACGCTTGGATCTTGGCTGGAATAGACAAGCGACCGGGTATTTGTTCTGCAGCTGTTAAATCATGCATGAGAAAGAGAGTCAGGGAAATCTTTCAGGATATCAGACACCCTCTGTCTCATCAATCAAACAATGCATTTACAGTTTTGAGAAATAAAACCTGTTCTTACCTAATGGGTAAGTTTCAGAGCTGATATATTCCCCGGTTTCTATGGAAATATTAAGATGAATTGTTCAGTGTTTGATTGCTCTTTGCTGATATGTATTTGTTGAGTGATGTAGTATCTGGTCTTACCATCATAGTCTGTATATGTACTGTTTCCCACTGTAGCCACTGTGCCATTGTTCTGCTCCAAGCTGCCGTGGTCTAGCATTACTCTGCTATGGCCTGGGGTCAATGTAACATCCGACCCATTAACTCTTTCTGCCTTTCTTTGGAGATGAGCACCGTCGCTCACTTGGCCTCCACTCAAGCGTCTAACTTGTTTTCCCAAAATATTTCCATCCTGAGTATTCACTGTTGTTGCCTCCTGGCTGTGGAGATCAGTTTGCCCTCTGCCTGCTTGGTCCAGACCCGGTCTTCTGCTCACAACCACCAGGTCCATCCTGTCTTTGTCTGCCCCTGTTTGCCTTGGTGACGGTGTGTTTGTATTCATCACAGGTTGGGGGATCATGATCTCATGGCTCTGGAGGCCTATGACTGCATGTGGGCAGAGAGACATTTATTTCTACAGCAGCTGCATCTATATGTCGTCTGCGTTGTATCAGACATGATCATCGCTACAAACCAAAGCTAAGATTTAAGATACTGCACCTGTGCCTCCACCTCCATTGTTAACAGATACTCCTGTAATATAAAGGAAAATCTTAGGTGCAATAATGTAAAATTAGATATACTTTTTACATTTATACGTGAAACGAAAAGCACAAACCTGTAAATACGATTGGGTCAAAAATCTCTAAGGATTGTGAATTTGACATATCTGTGAATGAAAAATAAATCATGCTCATGACAAAGACATGCATCCACAATGGTTTAATATCTTGACGTTTTGCCTGTGTATTAGCGACTTGAATGGCCGCACCTAAGTGAAGCTCTGGTTATTAATAAATGCATAGATAACAAACTACTGCACAGTTCTGGAGAAGCTTGAGCATGTACCTCTGGAGTCATTAGGGAGAGGTCTTCTTGGAGGGTTCCTCTGTGCTGCAGACGGGAGAAAATATGAGAATGGTTTCTGTAGTTTTAAATTGTCACGATCAGATACAACCACAAGTAATTACATCCTGAATATCAAGTTACACACGGAAATGCCATGTACTGCATCAGTTCTCTTTTGTAACCTGGGCTATGAATCAAAAATCTTCTGTTATAGAGGAACATAAAGTGTTTTTGAGGATCTGGTGAAATGGGTTGTCACTATCTGATATCAAGTCCTTCCTGTTTTAAAACAGCATATGCCATCGCTCCATTTTGAATCACAGACCTGTCATTGCAGGTGCGGTCCTTGTGTCGAGTGCATCTGTTGAGAAATTCATAAAATACTGATGAGATGATGGTTCATACTAGCAATGTATACATCAAACAGTCTGATTTCTTACATCAACGATTGAAAACATTTAATAGCATGTTTTTTTAAAGGACATAAATAATCTAGCCATTCAGGAAGCTTAACCCATTTACTCTCTGAGCTAGAACATGAGGGGAAGTTTGGCTGCCGCTGTGCTATTTAATAAATATACTTGAACTACAAAAGCTAAGTCAGCTAAAAACTGCATTAGATCATTTTTTCTTTACCTTTGATTGGAGATGTTAACACCATAGTTGCAAATGGCAGAAGAAGGAGGCAAGGGAGGAAGCTGAAACGAATGCAATCACAATTACTTTAAGTTTTAGTGAGAAATGCATGTTTATATATCTAATGCATGTCATCATAGAGTGTTATATTTGCAGATTTCAGAGATAAAATACATCTGAATGTAGTAAAACAATTATCTACTTGACAAAATATCAATACTTACAGCTTCATTGTCGACTGCATTCTCCAGATGTATCAGGCTGTTTGGCAGCAGCAGCGTTGCTCAGCTTTTAAATACTATCACCATATCCTGCTTTTTACCCTTTAATAGTTCTCGTCCTGGTTAATTATAGATTCTGACATGAATCTTTAAAACTGGGATTTGTCTTTGTGTAACAGAGTGCGACTCGCAAGCAGAGAAGCAACAATTAGCTCCTGATGAGTTTCAAAAGGCCTATTCATTTTCTGAGAAACAAAATGTTCTCAACTTTCAAATGCACCAGAAAAAAAGAATCAGTGTGTCTGTGTATTTTGTGCTGATTATAGGTGATTGGTTACTTCAGGAAAATGCCCCGGGGCTTTGTGCACCACTGAGGTAGCGTTTTAAAAGAAGCCACAGGCCATGCATTGTCTTCTGTCACTGTTTCACCATTGTCCATTTAGCCAGTGTTAGCTCAAAATATTGTCCGAACAAAGAGCTTTTTTTTTAAACGCACAATCCCAGATGAGCATCAGTGTAGAGAAATGACTCCAGCGTAGTAGAAATATCCTGAAAAGAATAGTACAACAATTTGAAATGCAGGCTTGTGTGTTGTGTGAACTGTGGTTTTCGTCGACTGTTATGAGCAGAATCACAGAATGAATTCTTACTTCTGCCTGTTAATATGAGCTGGGCAACTATAATTACTATTAAAAGAATGCAGATCTATATAATTTTATGGCTTCTGCTGGGCCTGTGGTGGTGTCTGGTTTGATCACGATGGTGATGGCAACTGATCTTGGATTATATTCACAACTGGTTTGCTTAGATATTCACATTTCCTACTACCAATATTCTGACTGGTTTAAACAGACACATCTCCCTGACCCTTGCTTTTCTCCATTGGCTCCCTGTCCGTTTTAGAATTGATTTTAAGATTTTACTGATCTCTTTCAAAGCATTCCGGGGTCTGGCCTAAGCTACATCATAGAAATACTGACCCGTAATGTGCCTGTTTGTAGCCTTGGCTCCTCAGGTGGAGCCCTGCTGGATGTTTCAAAGTCTAAAGGTGACCCTGCTTTCTTCTTCAGGGCCCCTCTGCCTTTGAACGACCTACCTGAGGAGATACGGCTCACAGTGACTTCTTTTAAATCACTTCTTAAACCCCATTTTTATAGACTTGCTTCAATGTGAGGTCGTCCTTTTATCATCTTCATTTTCTTTTATTATCACCTTATTTTATTGATTTATTGTATCGTCCCTTTACTGCTCCTATAAAGTTTTCCGAAATAGTCTAATAATTATTTAATTGAACACTACTTTGTTTTCGACCACCTCTACATTGTTGTGTGGCTTTCTTGTCACGTTGCATCCTGACGAATTGTAACTCTGTTTTTAAAGGTGCTAAATAAATCATCTGACAAACATTTATTTTGTACAGATACTGCAATCATTGATTCACCTCTCAATTTATGTAAGACGCTGCCTTTTCTCATGAATGTTGTGAATATTGTTGTGTTGTTGATGTGCCCTACAGCAACTTCTGCCCTTTGAGGGATCCCTCACATGTGGCTCCTGAGGTTTGTGTTTGCCCCCCACCCCCCCTTTAAAGGAGGTTTTGTTAGTATTTCTTCACTCTCGCTGAAGGTTAAGAAGAGAACATGCTGCACCCCATGAGACAAGAAGTGATTTGTGAATGTGGGCTATACACATAAAGTTAGAGTTGGCAGTCATTGAAAGAGAAGTCACAGAACAGATGTGCGTGTGTTGGGGGCGGGTAACATGTGCTGTGTGGCTGCAGGCTGAAGTTCCTGTCTCGAGCAGACCTGTTGGTGGCAGAGGAGCCACCGCCTCCCCCTCAAAGAAAAAGGAAAAAGCAGAGCGCCCCCTGCGGGAGAGGCTGTTCGCACTAAGCTCTTGAGCCCAAGCATCGCCATATTGACGTCCCAACCGCCGCCGAGAGGTAATCGTGTAATTTAACGGCAAATCGTCGCAGGTTCGAAGCCCCGGGTCAGTTATTTACGTGTCGGGGGAGCAGGGATCGAGCCCCACACGTCGCGGTGCCGCTCCGCCGCTCGACCACGGTGTTTGTAGGATGTTTTTTCAAGGCGTTGTCAGCCAGTTGCCTCGCCAGCCAGCAGGCTATTCACTCTTCTAGCCTGTTAGCTTAGCACTTTGTAGCTTTGTGAAATATAATTCTCGAAGCTTGCTGCTCGGCTCCGCGTCCGTTTCGACCGCCGGTATGACGGCTCGACTATTTTTCTAAGCGGCAGTTTGATTTCTTTCCGTCCCGGGCCCTCGCTGTGGCCGGGAGCTAGTTTTGACTTTCCGACCGGCTTTCCCTCTGCTGTTGACGAGCTAATGCTACCTAGCCAGCTAGCTAGCTAGCCAGCCAGCCAGCCAGCTGCCCGGTTAGCCTGATAGCCAGCTGCTAGCTCCACTGCACTTGAACAGGCCCGGGGCCACCGAGGGTTTCTGCGTACTCTCTGCTTTTTAATGAAACCGATAAGCGGGGAAATCGGGCCAAACTGAACGAGTACGTTTTTCACCGAGACCGATTTGTCGATTTGCCGCCTCTCACAAACACAGCAATGTACCGCAGCCGTATTAGCTGTGTTGGGCTGGCGTACGATGGCTCACAGAGTTTACTCATGTTTGCCTAATTGACAGCATTGATTTTAATCAACCTACTTTGTTTCCAACAGGACATCCAGCCTTGGTGTAGCCCCCAGTGATGACTGTATTGAACCCTGTACCTCCTGATTAGACTGGTTGGATGCCCCCATTTAACATTCAGGTTTCTCCATTTCACACGCCACCATATTCAGACACCAGCACAACACTCATCTCATTGTGTTTTCTCGTTTGTGCTCGTTCAACACATGTATGCAGCTGTTTTACTTTGTAAGTGACTGTATTTGCATTTGTGCAGCACCGGACCCAAGGTTGTATTTCATTTGAGTGGCTCCTATTCAGATCAACTCTTACATTCATTGCTCAGTTTTACACATATGGTGTTGGACAGTTGTGTCAAGCTCTAACTGTTGTTTTTAAATATCGTTGTGCCCCTGTAGCTTTCCTATCATAAAGGCATCTCAACCGCCCCTGTTCCAATTCATCTATCACCAAAATCCTGGAGGGATCCTCCCAGGTAAAGTGTTGTTCTATATAATTATTCATAATCGCACCACATCACTTACAGTAGCTGTAAGGATGCCTAGTAAATGTTTAACTGGTTTGTTAAGTTGTATTTATAATGAATTTGCTTGTTTTGTTGTTTAGGATATTTAGAGAAGATCTGGTGTAGAATATGTCTGGCCCTGTTCCAAGCCGCTCTCGAGTTTACCCTGATGTAAACACACAGAGACCTCGGGAATACTGGGACTATGAGTCCCATGTTGTTGAATGGGGGTAAGACAAATTGATTGGACTGTATGCTGTATTTAGTTTACTTTGCTTTTTCGGGGAAATATTCTAAAGATTAACTCACTGTTATATTCTTCTTCTTTTTTTTTAAAGAAACCAAGATGACTATCAGCTTGTCAGAAAACTAGGGAGAGGCAAATATAGTGAAGTGTTTGAAGCCATAAACATCACAAACAATGAAAAAGTGGTCGTCAAAATACTGAAGGTATGGAGATAATCACTCAACCAGCTGTTATAACTGTAAAACAAATAATAGATTTACATTTTATTGGAGATTATATGTACTTCACCAAACTGTCCCTGTTCACAGCCGGTCAAGAAAAAGAAAATCAAGAGGGAAATAAAGATCCTGGAGAATCTGCGGGGTGGCCCAAATATCATCTCACTGTTAGATATCGTTAAAGATCCCGTGGTAATTTGTTCTCCTTATTGCACCGTGACAATTCTGGACTAATATTTGAATACATAAATGCCCAAACAGATGTTATTTCCCCCTCCTTTTTAGTCACGAACCCCTGCTCTGGTCTTTGAACATGTGAACAACACAGACTTCAAGGTAAAGATCATTTGTCTATTGGTTTGCAATCTGAATACAAAAATGTATCAATATTTATACAAATATATAAATTCTGATTCATATATTTACTTTTTTTTTACAGCAATTGTACCAAACCCTATCTGACTTCGACATACGGTTCTACATGTATGAAATCCTAAAGGTAAACAGCTTTTGATATTGAATATTCACTGTACATTTCATATTATGGCCTTCATTGGTTCTTTTAACATTTGCCAGATACTTCACACCAGAAAAATCCTCCTAACACATATTTTTCCTCAATTACCATTTAGGCTCTGGATTACTGCCACAGTATGGGGATAATGCACAGAGATGTCAAGCCACATAATGTAATGATTGATCACGAACACAGAAAGGTATTGTCTAATGCGTCAAACATTTTCTTAATGTTATCTTTCCCCTGTGATATCAATATGATGATTTAAATTATAAAACAAAATTTAACTTCCAGCTCCGTCTAATCGATTGGGGTCTGGCAGAATTCTACCACCCAAACCAAGAATACAACGTGAGAGTGGCTTCCAGGTATTTTAAAGGACCTGAACTGCTGGTAGATTACCAGGTGAGACTCATTTATTCTGCATGTCAAATCATGCCAGTTGGCCAAAATGCAAGTTAGGATTTGTATTATTCAAGAGGAAAGACATTTTTTTAAACTTTATTTTCTTAATGTTCATGTAGCCACCTCAAGCATTTCCCCCTTTTTATATGTTTTGTAGATGTATGACTACAGCTTGGACATGTGGAGTTTGGGTTGCATGCTCGCCAGCATGATCTTCAGGAAGGAGCCTTTCTTTCACGGTCATGACAACTACGACCAGGTATGAAGAACTCACTCTTTTGTGGGTCTGGTTACAGACCTTGTGGCTTGAGTAAAGCAGTGTTTAGGCCTAATAGCACACAATTTAAGTTCTACACACTGAAGCCACAAATGTTTTTGACAAGGTTTTTCCTAAACTCACTTCAAACGTTTTTTTAGAAAGGGTAGATATTCTCTTTTTGGTTCTTTGATGCGCTGAAAGTAGAACAAAGTGATTTTAAGACAAATTTGTGGTTGTACTAGTAGACATGTAATTATCACATTTTCTCCCACATTCCCTGCCAACACTAGGACTGCGTGACACAAGTGTTAAAGTGGTATTTATATATATTTAAACACTGTGATATGTATATACAAATTAAATACGGAACATAAAACGGTTTAGCCTGTAAATGATGAATTTTTGCTACAAACAGAGAATGAATGTAAAAAAGAAATTCTGTTTGTCTATTTATTTTGCATATTAGTATAAACCATTAATAACGGTTCTGTCGGATTTAATATAGAGGAATGTTCATTCTCAAACTGTAGGCACATTTCACAGGTATTTCATGAAGCCAAATCTATATTCAGATTTTGACATTTTCCCCCATAATAACTACTTTATTGTCATAACATATACACGTCATAAACATTCATACTCATAAATATCCCTCTCTGGATTCAGCAAATATCTGTATGTATCTTTAAAATTAAATAAATGTGTGTTTTCTGAATTTTAGCTGGTGCGGATCGCAAAAGTTCTCGGCACAGAAGACCTGTACGACTACATCGACAAGTACAACATTGAACTGGATCCACGGTTCAATGACATTCTGGGAAGGTAAAACATTTTGGCTGTATGACCTCAATTTCAATATCATTGTATATTTTGAGCACCATTTTGGCTTATGAATACCTCACAATATAACTCTGTCCCTGGTATGTTCTCCAGACACTCCCGCAAAAGGTGGGAGAGGTTTGTGCACAGCGAGAACCAGCACCTGGTCAGCACAGAGGCTTTAGACTTCCTGGACAAACTGCTGCGCTACGACCACCAAGCCCGTCTCACGGCCAGAGAGGCCATGGATCATCCCTACTTCTGTAAGTTCCCTGTTTGTTATCACCCTGTCTGCTCCTCCTATGTTTTTTGTGCACTTTTTTTAAAGTGGCTCGACTCTTGTCAACACATGAATTTGGTTTACGAGTTGCTCAAATCCACTTGTGTCCGCAGATCCCATCGTTAAAGATCAGGGAAGGGGGGCCACTCCAGGAGGGATGGCTGCAAGCTCCACACCAGTCAGCTCTTCAAGTATGATGGCCGGTGAGTAGTCCTCTCTGGAATGAACTGCCCTTAGGAGCAGGAATAATCAAGAGATGTTTTGGTCATGTGTAATTTGCAAATAAAAATAGATTGTGCTAGGCTGCAAATCTATCTGGGATGACATGTAAATACAAGCACTTCCAAATGATAAACACGCCTCCCGTCTCTCCTAGGCATCACCTCGATGTCCTCCTCACAGCCACTGGCTAACATTGCTGGATCCCCTGTCATCTCTGCCCCCAACACTCTGGCCACACAAGTCCCAGCAGCCACAGGGACCCAACCCTGAAGCCACTTCCCCACCTGTGTTTAATGTGTGCTCATGGCCATGTCCTGCCTAGATCTCACTGCAGCCCAGGGCCATGGCTCTCCTTTTTATGTTGGAAAATAACAAAGAAGAAAACTTAAATTGCTTTTCACATTCAGTTATATTTTGACACCTGGACTTGACAGAAATGTATTGTTGCACCTGTCAGGATTATTAGAATTAATTTGGGTGTGTTCTTTGACAATGCCATTGTCTAGAAATTCTAATAAGATGTAGACATGAAGAGAATGGATAATAAAATTTATTTTGTATGTTCCAAATATACAGTCTTGCTTGAAACTGTTTGATGGGGATCCTGCTGTATTACACTGTGAACCTTTACACGACTTCACAAAACAAAGCGTCAGGAATCTGGTGTGCCCCCCCCTCCCCCTCCCCCCCGCTTAAACAGTGCTCGCTGGTTGCACACGATGTAATGTGCAGGAGTTGTTGGTGTTTTGAAGTTGTTAGATGCTATCATTCTTTAATTCGACTTTTTGTAGATATTCTACAGTTACTGTCAGGTTGCATGCACCCAATGCTGAATATCACAGGGTCAATAGTTTGCCAATTTTATGTTACTTTCACTTCTGTATGTGTATGTATGTGTTCATGTTTGTTTTTTATGAAGTCTCTTACACATGATTTTGATTACATAGACAATTTTGTAACTTTTTGTTTTATGTCGGGAGGGAGTCATCACCTACAATAAAACAACTTCAAAAATAAACAATTAAAAAAGGTTTCTGCAGGCACTACATGTCATTGACTATGTTGCACTGGTATTAACAAGTTGGTTTGAAACAAGTGCACAGTCGACTAATCCCTTAAGATAGTTTTTTTCTGGTTTACGGTGTGTTCAGAACAAACAGGATCCCACAGTTCTATGTCTACATTCACATCCCCTTTTATTTTGTATCCGTCTGAACAAGGTGGATGTGACTGCTTCCACCATTTGTACTTATGTGTGGGAGAGCATGTCGATACAAATGCATAAATCCTGCATAAATATATTTTCAGGAAATGTCTATATGCACAGTTCAGAATTGTTTGAAAAATAATGAAGCTTAAAATGGTTGTTGCACATGTAAACCCAGGACCCCTTCAGGCTCCCAATTAGTTATTGTGAAATGAAAGGTCAAAATGTCTAAGGTCCATCGATTCAGAGCATCTTTCTGATTCATAAATATCCCTCTAGAACAAACTAAATCCATTAGATTTGCAGACATTCAATATATAACTTGCCCTAATCCCTTGAAATCATGCTACATTCACAGGATACCAGAAGTCAAACGCCATAAAGGCTCTAGTCTAGTGGCTCTGTTATAATGAAAGTGATGTATCATTAATCAAGAAAAACTTTTACTGTACTAATTCACACTGTTACATCTGCAATACTATTACTGCACTCTGCTGTACCACTGTAGTATGTTAGCACTGTTTATAGTCTCGATTTGAATTCCGCCTATATACATATATATATAAATGTCTTAGTATTTTTTTTTGCTCTCATTTACACTTTTTTCTCACTTGTCAAAATTATTTAGTAGTCTTAATTCAATTGTGTTGCCAATTAGCCATCTGTTCCACACAAAATTCCATTACACTTGCACAGTGACATTGAAGGTCCTTTGAGTATTGAATCCCAATTGAGGAGCTACACACTCAGCTATGAGATGAGATAAAATAAGATTTATATTATTCCTGAAGGATTTTCTTGAGCCAAGATTACATGATTGCAATATGTTATATAGCACAGTAAATTAAACAATAGCATGTTATGTCCAAGAAATATAAGTCAAACTATAAACCAGAAGGTTTTGCATGAATTTTTCACAATTATATTAAATTAAATGTGTCCCACACTGTGATACTTGTAAGGCTTCAGAAGTCAATGTTGGAAACTACTGGGTTATTCTCTAACAATAGGATTTTAAACCATGTTAAATCATCCAGTATCTAAAATCCAAAAATATTAAAGTAACTTATAAGTAAGGCTGTCAAATATATGAAGTAAAGTAGAAAATACAATGGTTATCTCTGAAATGTTTATCAAAAGCTGCATAGAATGACACATACACACACAGTAATTTGTCCTATGCTCAATGTTAATATAGCAATGACCTAGTGGGCAGAGTGAACGTTCTCCAACAAGTCGGTTCAATCCCCACTCTTCCCATCTGCATGCCAGGGCCTTGGCAAGAAACTGAACCCTTAAAATTGCCAGGACTTCAACCACCTATTAATTGCACTATATCTTACACTATTTAAATTTAAAAACAAAAAAAAAGAAATAAGTACAAAAAATGAAAAATTAAATTAATATAACAATTTAATTTAATTTAATTTAATTAATCCTGCGGAGATCGCTTCTGCGCAGGATTAATTTAATTTCATCTTTTAGGGCCCGAGCACTGACAGGCACTGACAGACAGTGAGGCCCTATTGAAATTGTAAGGATTATTATTATTTTATATATTATACATTTTTCTGATCGATCTTGACAAAAATCACCTGCGCAGATAAAGTGGGCCCTAAAAAAACAAAAAGTAGAAAGTGTATAATAGGGGATCTGAAAATATAAAGTGTTGTAGCCTAATGCTGAGTGTGCCTAGAAAACAACTGAAATGACAATAAAATCAAAGTAACATTACAAAGTCAAACTAAACATAAGTGGTTATGATAATGGGAATAAGTGATGTGGAGTAATTCCCATCACCATATCTCATGTCACACGCATTGTCCATGAGTGGTAATATTGCACATGGACAGTAATATTACCCATGAATTTTAGAACATTGGACAAGATGGTGCATGTCCCTTGTATGTTTAACAGTCTCCTGCACGAATGAAGTTAACACCTTGTGATGCTGAGGTAAACATGAGGTGTTTCGCTTTTTAAATCACAAGACCCCCTCTTCTAAGACAGGCCTGCCACAGGTTGATCAGACCTACGTGATATCCCTTTCATCTTGTTTCTGTATGGTCTGGTGCAGAGCTGGTCCGTAGATCCCCAGCTGTCTGAGCAACGTGATGTTGCATGAAACCCCTGCAGCGAACCTCCCCAGCCACGTTGTTCTGCCCCAAATGCCATGCCTGCATACCACAGCCTTTTCCTCTCATTCATACATCCTTAGACTCCTCCCAGGATACTGTGAATTGGGTGTTGGGCCTGATATCAGGTCTGGTTTGAGTGATAGGGTGAGTAAGGTTGCCAGGTTGGGATTGAGATGCGCGTGCAGGTGAGAGTCATTCACAGACTGACTCAAAAGCACCCCAATTCCGCGGGAACCCCACGGATCTGGCCAGAAATGACACGTAGGTTCTCAGATGTACGACTGTCGTGAAGGCAGCATTAGTTGCGCGTGTCCCTCCTCAGCCGCTGTAGTTTAGTCTGGTGATTTTGGATCCGCTATCAATTTGAGTTGCTCATAATTGGAAAATGGGAAAGCTCGTGTGCGCCTCGCTGGTAATAGCGGCCATCGCGGTGCTGTTAGGAGAGAGGATCGTCAACCTGAGGTAAAGTACAAAGAAAAGACAAAGTGTGTGGGGACGAAGTTCGCTTCCTGTGGAGATAAAGTTGAGTTCATGCAGCTTGTGTTGAACCCTCTGCAGGAAAAGGGCCCTCGCCTCCAGAGAGCTGCTGCAGCATCACCTGCCCAACTGTGTGGCGTTAAAGAACCTGGGTGAGTAGAGAGAATAATAACAACAATAAAGAAACACAAACAATTGTAAACTCAAAGTTAACAGCTGGACTTGCGCTGCTTTCAGATTCTGGTTCGGAAGACATCACGATCCTGAGAGACGGACTCGCCTTTATCAGCACTGTGAGTGTTTGTGTTGCTGAGCAGCCAAGTTGATCTGAGGTTGAACAAACAGTCACTGATGGAATTAAAGTCCTACGGATCAAACTTTTATATATATATATATAATAATAAATATTAGAAAACTAACCATGTTCACAATAATCTTGTGATATGCTGAAACCTTGTTTGTTAAAAACCTTCTTGATCTCATATCAAACTATATTCACTTTCCGTAAAGGTCCATTTGTTAATGTGCTTTGCTCTTTTAGTCGACTCGACCTGTATTCATGACTTAAAGTGCATGAAAAACATGCAGCTACTAATTCAGAGGCTTATTGCTCATAGCTTTCATTGTTCTTGGTTTAGCTTGGTCCAGTTTACATTCTCTTTACATCTTGTACCTCTTTTAATCTCTTTTATTCTGCTCTTCTTAACCTCTTCTATGTTCTGATTGGGCCTCTGTGTTGCGTTCAAAGACCCTGTACAGCACCTTGAATCTAACTTTGTGTATGAACTGTGCTTTATAAATAGCATTAATTTTATTTTAGCGTGTCTTATTGTTTAGTGTACCTCTACATGCTTTACTGTATTTCATGATTTAACTTTTTCATTAATTTCCTCTTACTTTTGTTGAGAATGTTGAGCAGCCTTGTACATATGAAAGATGTTCTATAGATTATTATTAGCATAAATCTGGTGGTTGGTCTCCAATCATTGGTGATTCTAGTTTTGCTGTGCAGAATTTATTTTCATTAGTTTTTTCGCTGTGTAATTTTATGTATTTCTAATATCTCCAGGGTCTGAAGAATCCTGGGCGACCAGCCTCAGAAGGGCCAGGAAAGATCTTCTCCCTCGACCTACAAGACTCTCGGATGAAACCCGTGGAGCTGCGCATGCCAAGAAACTTTGACCTGGAATCATTCAACCCTCATGGAATCAGTGCATACACTGATCCCACAGGTAAAAGTCACACACGGTTAATGTTACTCACCGATCTGTCATACAAGTTAAAAAGTCTTGTGGCCTTGTGCTGGTCTTTCAACTTGATCCAGAAATAAAGACATTTCAGTTTTCACTCATTTCCATTAATCTAACAGAGAAATTTATTTAATTTTCAGTTTCTGTGACTGGCTATAATCTGACTAGTAAAGGGGAAGTTTATATTTCGTGTTTGGTGGATATGAGCCTGTGTGTGCCTGTGTGGAGTATGTGGACAAACCTGTTATAATAGCCCCTGTGGGCCCAACTGAATTTATGTGAACAAATAATGCATGGGCCGGTTTTGTCTCCAGTGATCTGTTGTTAGCTTTATACCATGCTTTCCTTGTTTCTCATCAGATGATACAATTTACCTGTTTGTTGTCAATCATCCACAACACAAAAGCCAAGTCGAGGTCTTCCAATTTGTTGAGGACAACCACCTCCTTGTGCACGTGAAAACTATAAAGCACGAGCTGCTCTACAGGTACAGTACAGTGACACCTACTGTCTGACTTACTGAGTCGTGAGCTTTAGTGCATCTGATTTCGCTTGTCATAACAAAGCTTAACCAAATATTTTCAAATTGTTCTTGACAAAATATTCATTGTGTAATTTAAATAATGTTATTCTGTTTTTCTTTCCAGTGTGAATGACATCCTTGCAGTGGGCGTGGACAGCTTCTATGCCACCAATGATCACTATTTCTCCCATGACATCCTGAAAAGTTATGTGGAGCCTGTTCTGGGACTGTCTTGGTCTAATGTTGTGTACTACAGTCCCACGGATGTAAAGGTCGTTTCTGAAGGTTATTACTTTGCTAATGGAATCAACATCTCACCAGACAAAGGGTAGGAATGATCCTAGGGTCACACATGTTGATAATTCATGCTTCACATGTTGGATTGCTTCATTGTTGTATAATTATTTTTATTTACAGACATATATATGTGGCAGATCTGTTTGGTCAAAATGTGCATGTGTTGGAGCGAAAAGAAGACAATTCACTGGTCTCTCTGAAGGTAAATATTTCCGACTAAATGGGGACATATTATGAAAATTCCACTTGTGTAGTGCTTCTACACGTTAATTTGGGTATCTGGCATGTTTATCGTCCCAAAAACTCTGGTGGTTCCTCTATGTCAGAAATGATACGCTAGATGGCGTTGATGGGATTACGACCCAAACATACGTCATAGTCTCGCTATATGGCCTTGGACCGAGCCGCTCCATCATCTCACCGGCTCCGGGGAGAAACGTTCCCGGCTTCCTGGCTAGCGTTAGCTCGCGAGCTAACGTGAGCTAATGTGCTCCGCCCTCTCCCCGGGGAGACGGCGCCGACAGAGCCAGGCCGGTGAAGCCCGGGCTGACACTGCCGACCAGGGACGGGCATAATTAATCGACGATCGATTATTGATCGTTAGGAATTTCGTGGATGACATTATTTTTTTCATCGACGAAAAAACTGGATTTCGTTATGTGGAATATCCGAGTTGCCCTGATCGCAGCACAGTGAGGATGTTAGCAGCTGGAGGAAGAAGCCCAGAGCTATGCTCCGTTGCTCCGTTGCATGTCCGCACACGGACCCTCAGTCCACGGCGAGGGGAACCCGGACAACAACCAGACATAGAGGTCGAGAACCATCAAATCCAGCTAGCTCTAAGTGGGTAGCGGCTGCTCTCTCCGGCGGCTAGCTGCTCTCTCGTCGGGGCTTACGAGTACAGCAGCGCATATTTTCAAGTGTAACCAGTGAACGGAAATCGTTTAACTGCCTCAAGAGTTGTTCATCTTGTAATAAAGATCTCAATGAGGAAACACGCTGTGTTTTTTCTATTTTCACTGCATTATTATATGGCCTATAAATAGTGAATTTTAATATAATAATATTAATGATTATGAGAGCGGGGCGGGCACTCAAAACAGGTCAATCTGAGGAGGGCTGTTTTAGACAGGGTAAAAAGGTGCTGTTTTAAATGATCCTTGTGGCATTTTGACAAAAGCATTTTACAGACATTTCAAGAAGCTGATAACTTTTTAGGCAAATTCAGGACGTCATTTTCACT